>CM077663.1:322298937-322923937 GCA_039707655.1 Elymus sibiricus | reverse complement strand
CTGCACCTACTACTATTACTCCACTTCAAGAGTGCTTCTATGCTTGCCTCTCTACGTATTAAGTTCATGACAAACGGAGTAATGCTTGGAGAACGATGACATGATGTAGACAAAGTAAACTCAACTAATATGAATAAACCCCATCGTTTTATCCTTAGTAGCAACAACACAAAGATCCAACTTGTCCCCTTCTATCACTGGGATATAGAAACTCGTCAGGTTGAACCTACTACAACGCAGCACTCCCACCGAAGAAATATCAATCTAGTTGGCCAAACTATCTCAATAGATCGGAGAGCATTACGAAGCTATGATGATCATGCAAAAAAGAATCATATTAATCAGGTTTGACTCAAATACTTTTCATGAATAATATGAACATAAACTCACAATTCATCGGATCCCAACAAAACCACCATACAAAGGGATTACATTGGATAGATCAAGGCAAAGATGCGATGAACATTGTATTGAAGATCAAGAGAGAGAGAGAGAGATTGCCATCTAGGTACTACCTATGGACCCGTAGGTCTACGATGAACTACTCACACATCATGGTGAGGGCAGAAAGGTTGATGAAGAGGCCCTCCGTGATTGATCTCCCCTCTGGCAAGCTGCCGGAACGAAGGTATAGATGGCCTCCCGTCGGAACAAAGGCTTGCGACGACGGAAAAAGTGTTTCGGGAGTGCTTCTGATGTATTTAGGGTAGATGTGAATTTATAGGCCAGAGAACAACGTCGAGGGACGCTCCAGGGGGCCACCACATATCTGCCCCCCCCCCCTAGGGGGCGCGGCTGGATATGTGATGGGCCCCTGGTGCATCTCTTGGCCCTCCTCTGAAGCTTCTAGGTCTGTTATTAGTCCCAAAAAAATCACCAAAAAGTTTCGTGGCAATTGGACTCCGTTTGGTATTGTAACTCTGAAAAGGCAAAAACACGCAGAAAACATGAACTGGCACTGGGCACCGGGTCAATAGGTTAGTGCTCAAAAATATTATAAATTGGTAAATAAATACCCAAAAAGTATCCTAGAATGATAATATATCAGCATGGAACAATAAAAAATTATAGATACGTTGGAGACATATCAGCATCCCCAAGCTTAATTCCTGCTCGTCCTCGAGTAGGTAAATGATAAAAACAGAATTTTTGATTTGACATGCTACGCATTATGTAATATTTGGTATGTATGCTCATTGAGAAATGATGAATTAACAAACATCAACATAGTAATATTTATAAGTATAAGAACCAAAATCATTATTTTTTCAAAGTATACGATCCTAAAAGAATGTTTTACCCCTATTCATCTTATTATATTACCAAGGCATGACTCCGTCTTCACCACATAAATACAAATGTTAAGCATCACGGTGTCCAAGTCAGGCAATTGGATCGTACTTTTTCAATATGCATCAACTTTTTATTCTTCACGCAATACATGAGCGTGAACCATTGGACATAGCATATAGGTGGAATAGAATATGGTGGTAGGTATCAAAGGGGTAAAAGGTGGAGAAGATAGTCTCGCCTCAACTAGGCGTACCAACGAGCTATGGAGATGCTCATCGATAGATATCAATGCGAGGAGTAGGGATTGCCATGCAAATAATGCACTAGAGCCATAAGTGTATGAAAGCTCAACTGAAGCTAAGTGGGGTGTGCATCAAACTTGCTTGATCATGAAGACCTCGGGCATTTGAGGAAGCCCATCATAGGAATATACAAGCCAAGTTTATTATATGAAAAGGTAATTCCCACTAACATATGGAAGTGTCAACATAGGAGACTTTCTATATGAAGAACATGGTGCCACTCTGAGGCACAAGTGTGGTAAAGGATAGTAGCAAAGTCCCTTCTCTCTTTTCTCTCATTTTTTTATTTTTTTATGGTGGGCTTTTCTATTTTTTTTCTTTTTGCCTCCCCCATTTTCTCTTTTTTTATATGGTGGGCTCATTTGGCCTCCCCCATTTTTATTTCATTTTTCGTCCGGAGTCTCATCCTGACTTGTGGGGGAATCATAATCTCCATCATCCTTTCCTCACTCGGACAATGCTCTAATAATGATGATCATCACACTTCTATTTACTTACAACTCAACATGAAGAACTGATAGGAAGATATGAATCTGTATGAATGCCTCTGGCAGTGTACCAGGATGTGCAATGATCTAGCGTGACATGTATCAAAAATATGAAGAACGGTGGCTTTGCCACAAATACTATGTCAGCTCTATACGATCATGCAAAGCATTATGATGATGAACGAACTAGTCATATGAAGTGACGATGGAATTTGCATGGCAATATATCTCGGAATGGCTATGGAAATGCCATAATAGGTAGGTATGGTGGCTGTTTTGAGGAAGATATAATGAGGCTTATGTGCAACAGAGCGTATCATGTCACGGGGTTTGGATGCACCGATCCTCGTGGTGAGAATGGGCTATGCATGGTACCGAAGAGGCTAGCAAGTATGAGAAGGTGAAGATGCGTATGTCCATGGTGTCACATTAGTCATAAAGAACTCACATACTTATTGCAAAGTTTTATTAGTTTTATCACAAATCAAAGTGCTCCTCGCATGCCCCGAGGGAGGAGGTTGGTAGGAGTTAACCATCGTGGGCCCCCGACTCAAAACAACGCTGGGATTTCAACGAGGAATATAAATGCTCACACATCATCACCATGCCTCTTTAATTTTTAGATGAATAACAAGTTAACACCTCTTAATCTCGACACTTCTACAAATCAACAATTTTGGACTCACACCTTTTTCATATTACCACATCAATGTCATTAACCCACAACTTCTCTATATGTGCTACACAATGGTTTTGATTATCATTCATTGAATACCTAATGTTCTTGGACTAGTCTTATGACCCATGCAAATTACCATCACTATTTATTAACTCTCAAGCAAATATAAGTGAAGAGTGAGAGTGAAACTATTTCTATAAAATCTACACGCCACCGTGCTCAAAAAGATATAAGTGAAGTACTAGAGCAACTGCTAAGCTCAAAAGATATAAGTGAAGCACATAGAGTATTCTAACAAATTATGATGAAAGTGTGTCTCTCTCAAATAAGTGTGTCCAGCAAACAATGATTGTGGCAAACTGAAAGTAAAATCAAACAAAAACAAATGACGCTCCAAGCAAAACTCATATCATGTGATGAATAAAAATATAGCTTCAAGTGACATACCGATGGATTGAGACGAAAGAGGGGATGCCTTCCGGGCCATACCCAAGCTTAGATGCTTGAGTCTCCTTATAATTATACTTGGTGTGCCTTGGGAATCCCCAAGCTTGGGCTCTTGCTACTCCTTATTCCGTAGTCCATCGTGATCACACCCAAAACTTGAAAACTTCAATCACACAAAACTCAACAAAACTTCGTGAGATCCGTTAGTATAAGAAACATATTGCATACTTGAGGTACTGTGATAAATTAATTCAAATTCATTTTTGCATAATCGGTACTGTATTCTAACTTCCCCATGGCTTACACCCCCCTGATATAGTCCATGGCATAATCAAAACAAGCAAACTATGCAAGCAAAACAGAATCTGTTTAAAACAGAACAGTATGTAGCAATATGTAAAGAGACCATACTTATGTAACTCTAAAATTCTGAAAAATAAGGACAACGTAAAGAATTTGTATAGCAATACTGTGTTAAAATTTCAGATCATTATCGTTCTCCAGTTAAAAATGAAAATTCCTGCACTGGAGTCAAAGTTTTTGTTTCAGATTCAGCATCGTTTCTACTCATCTTGTGAGTCATCCCAAAGGCTTTACTTGGCACAAACACTAATTAAAACATAAAAACACAATCATTACAGAGCCAACAATCATGTTATCACACAAAAACAGAAAGTATTGGGTTGTCTCCCAACAAGCTCTTTCTTTATAGCCATTAAGATAGGCTTGAAATTTTATTGATTCTCACATAAAAGATAAGAATTGAAGCACAAAGAGAGCATCATATAGCATGTGACAAACTCATTTAAGTCTAACATACTTCCTATGCATAGGAATTTTGTAGGAAAACAAATTATCAAGACAAAAAATATCTAGCACATGGAAATAGGAAGAGTGAAGCATTAATAATTTCAACACAAAGAGAGATAATTGGGTAACATGCAAATTCCTATAACCATATTTGCCTCTCTCATAATAATTACATGTAGGATCATAATCAAACTCAGCAATATAACTATCATGTAAAACATTCTCTTTATGATCCATATGCATACAGGTCTTATAACCGTCCAAGGTTGTGGGATCAAACCCACTTTTAGTAGTGTTGCAAATATCATAATCAGTAATAGATTCATCATGAAGCATAGGATTATCAAGATCACAAGAAACATCATGATTATCACCCCAATCATGATCATTAGCACAATTGATATTCATAGAATTTATACTAACAACATGGCAATCATGCTTTTCATTCAAGGAACTATCATGAATCACTTTATAAATTTCACAATTTTTAGATTCATGATTTTCAAGCAAGACCTCATAAAGATAATCTAGTGGACTCTCACTAGCAATTGCTTCAACATAATCGGGTCTTTTGAAAATATTAGCAAGTGGATGAGGATACATTTATCTTTATTTTTACCTTTTACTTTCTGTTTGTGTGTGATAAAGATAAAGATAACATAGCTAGGCAAGCAAGCAAACTAGAGACGAAACAAGCAAACTAGCAAACTAGTAAAGTAAATATTTTTGTATTTTTTATTTTAATGAGACCAACTAAATATAATAGCAAATAAAAATAAGAACAAGTGAATGAAATTTTGCGCGAAGTTACTTGATAGTTGGTGATGGTATTCCCCGGCAACAGCGCCAGAAATCCTTCCTGATACTCATGATCTGCGTTGGGTTTTCCGTGAAGAGGAACGGGTAATCGCAGCACAAAGTGGGTAAGTATTTCCCTCAGTAATGAAACCAAGGTTTATCGAACCAATAGGAATACCAATCCTCAATCGTCTTCAGCGGTTGCACACAAAAGAACAAACAACTTGCACCCAACGCCGGCAAGAGGGTTGTCAATCTCCTTGATCTCGTTATTTGCAAGCAAGTGAGTTGTGTAGATAATTGTAGATAATAGTAAGTGCAAAATAAAATAAAAGGTACTAAATAATAGCAAGGTAATGATAGCGTTTGTGAATTTATAAGTGAATAGATCCGGGGGCCGTAGAGTTCTCTAGTGGCATCTCTCATAAGCAAAGCATACGGTGGGTAAACAAATTACTGTTGGGCAATTGAT
Organism: Elymus sibiricus; assembly: GCA_039707655.1. NCBI lineage: Eukaryota > Viridiplantae > Streptophyta > Magnoliopsida > Poales > Poaceae > Elymus > Elymus sibiricus. The sequence goes on along the minus strand of CM077663.1, from coordinate 322,918,648 downwards.
AGAAAATTGAATAATTATGCGATGTTCACGACAATGATCATGTGTATATAGGCATCACGTCCATAAGCAAATAGGCCGACTCCTGCCTGCACCTACTACTATTACTCCACTTCAAGAGGGCTTCTATGCTTGCCTCTCTACGTATTAAGTTCATGACAAACGGAGTAATGCTTGGAGAACGATGACATGATGTAGACAAAGTAACCTCAACTAATATGAATAAACCCCATCGTTTTATCCTTAGTAGCAACAACACAAAGGCGCACCTTGTCCCCTTCTGTCACTGGGATATAGAAACTTGTCAGGTTGAACCTACTACAACGCACCACTCCCACCGAAGAAATATCGATCTAGTTGGCCAACCCATCTCAATAGATCGGAGAGAATTACGAAGCTATAATGATCATGCAATTAAGAATCATAGTAATCAGGTTTGACTCAAATACTTTTCATGAATAATCTGAACTTAAACTCACAATTCATCGTATCCCAACAAACACACCATACAAAGGGATTACATCGGATAGATCAAGCGATGAACATTGTATCAAAGATCGAGATCGAGAGAGAGAGAGAGAGAGAGTTTGCCATCTAGGTACTACCTACGGACCCGTAGGTCTGCGATGAACTACTCACACATCATGGTGAGGGCAGCAAGGTTGATGAAGAGGCCCTCCGTGATCGATCTCCCCTCCGGCAAGGTGCCGGAACGGAGGTGTAGATGGCCTCCCGTCGGAACAGAGGCTTGCGGCGGCGGAAAAAGTGTTTCGGGAGCGCTTTTGATGTTTTTAGGGTAGATGTGAATTTATAGGCCAGAGAACGACGTCGGGGGACGCTCCAGGGGGCCAGCACATATCTGGCCGCCCCCCTAGGGGGCGCGGCTGGATATGTGATGGGCCCTTGGTGCATCTCCTGTCCCTCCTCCAAAGCTTCTAGGTCTTATATTGGTCCAAAAAAATCACCAAAAAGTTTCGTGGCAATTGGACTCCGTTTGGTATTATAACTCTGAAAAGGCAAAAACACGCAGAAAACAGGAACTGGCACTGGGCACTGGGTCAATAGGTTAGTGATCAAAAATATTATAAATTGGTAAATAAATACCCAAAAAGTATCCTAGAATGATAATATATCAGCATGGAACAATCAAAAATTATAGATACATTGGAGACGTATCAAGTACCATTCTTTTTCAGAACGAGCACTGGGTTAGCCAACCACAAAGGGTGAAAAACTTCAATGATAAACCCGACAGCTAGGAGCCGGGCTACCTCTTCTCCAATGGCTTTGTGTCTCTCCTCGTTAAAATGACGGAGGTATTGCTGTACTGGTTTCATCTTTGGATCCACATTAAGGTGGTGCTCGGCGAGTTCTCTCGGTACTCCAGGCATGTGAGAAGGTTTCCATGCAAAGATGTCTCGATTCTCACGGATGAACTCGATAAGCGCGCTTTCCTATTTGGGGTCCAGGACGGTCCCGATAGTGAAGTGCTGAGATGAGTTGCCTGGCGTGAAGCCAATCTGCTTTGTATCTTCAGCCGACTTGAACTTCGGCAAAGACTCAGACTCAATAGTGGTCTTCTTGTTGGGGTTCATATCAGCCGGATCAACATTGGTTGTATAGAATTTTTAACTCTTCAGCTGCGCAGGCCAACAGCATAGGCTGTATCCCCTTCCTCGCACTCGTGAGCTATCTTCCTGCTACCGCCCACAGTTATAGTGCCGTTTGGACCGGGCATCTTAAGCTTGAGGTAAACATAGCAGGGCCGAGCCATGTCGGCCGTCCAAAGATGGCATGGTAAGGGCTCTTGATCGTCACATATCATGTGTTTTGCTTGGAGCGTCTTGTATCTTTGCTTGCTTTGCTTGTTAGTTTTTCCTTTGTATCCTTTCTGTACACACCTATTTGAGAGATCCACAATCATGCTATGATTTGTTAGAATTGCTCTATGTGCTTCACTTCAACTTTTTGAGCTATAGGAATTGCTCTAGTGCTTCACTTATATCTTTTTGAGCACGGTGTGCTTGGAAACTTTTGTAGAAATACTCTCATGCTTCACTTAGATTAATTTGAGAGTTAGTAAAATTTTGAAGAAATCCTCTCATGCTTCACTTATATCTTTTTGAGAGATGAAATCTTTATGCTCATGTGCTTCACTTAAATTTGTTCGAGCTTGCCAAAAAGCAATGGCAATATATGAAACTAGTCCCAAAGTGATAGATATCCAAGGAGGATATAATAAAAACTTTCATGAAGATCATTGGACAAATTAAACTTGATTCCTTGTAATAGTTTTGAAACATGATGATAGTAATATGTGAGTCATGCTAGTGAGTAATTATGCTTAGTAGGAATATTGGTGTTAAGGTTTGTGATTCCCTATGCATGCACGAAAGTCAATAGTTATGCAATGAAGTTACATCCTACTTGTGGTGCATTATTTGGTGTTAGTTATGTTCAATGCTCACTTATGTGATTTTTCGTTCCTTGGTTTGGTTGCTTCCCAATCTATTTGCTAGCCTTCACTTGTACTAAGTATAAATACTACTTGTGCATCCAAAATCCTTAAACCAAGTTTTGCCTTATGAGTCCACCATACCTACCTATATGCGGTATTTCCATGCCGTTCCAAGCAAATTTGTATGTGCCATCTCTAAATTTTCAAAATAAATTTTCTCTTTTGTGTGCCCGTACCGCTCATGAAACGGTGGGGAGTGTCCAATATTTTTCCATGCTAGATGTGTTATTCTCAAGATGAGTGTTTATTCACTTGTCATTGCACGAGAGTGCGGCGGTAATAGGGATGCCCATTCCCAAAATGAAAAAAGAAAAAATATTTACTTTATGTTGTCAAATAATAAATTCCTTGGAAAGTGTTTGTATGGAAGGCAACCGTGGATACGGCCCACCATGGAAAGTGAAAGTTTGGTGGAAAAAGGAATAAACTTTATTTTCTGTTTGGGAACCGCCTATGATATATCTAGCATGGAAAGTATTGTGAGCTACTTTGTCATTTTCGTTGACACGAAAAGCATGCCACCCAAAATATTTTTTCTCTCTCAATTTAAACCTTGAGCTCTGGCACCTCTACAAATCCCTACTTCCCTCTGCGAAGGGCCTATCTATTTACTTTATGCACTTTTTATTTTTGCTTTGAGTCTCCATCTTCTCTTATAAGCACCAACTAGGGGGCACTATGATCGTACTTGAGCATTGGTCATAGCTAATATTTGAGTGTGTTTCATGAATGGATCAATGATTGAGCATGATGGGCTAGGGATAACTTTCTTTAGTGTTGATATTTTGAAAGACATGGTTGCTTGTTGACATGCTTGAGTATTGAAGTCATTATGTTAAAACTAGACTATTGCTTTGAATCATTTACAAGTCCAAATGCCCATGCTATACAAAGAAGAAAACAATATGATGAACATGTTAGGCAGCATTCCACATCAAAAATTCTGTTTTTATCATTTACCTACTCGAGGACGAGTAGGAATTAAGCTTGGGGATGCTGATACGTCTCCAACATATCTATAATTTTTGCTTGTTCTATGCTGTTATATTATCATTCTTGGATGTTTTATAATCACTTTATAGCAATTTTATATCATTTTTTGGGACTAACCTATTGACATCGTGCCAAAGTGCCAGTTGTTGTTTTTGCTTGTTTTTTACTTCGCAGAATATCAGTACCAAACGGAGTCCAATCGTGACGAAACTTTTTGGAGATTTTTTTTGGACCAGAAGACACCCAGTGGGCCAAATAAGTGCCAGAGAGGTGGGCTGTGGAGGCCACAACCCACCAGGGCGCGCCGGGGGGCCCCCGGCGCGCCCTGCTGTTTTTGCTTGTTTTTTACTTCGCAGGAAATCAGTACCAAATAGAGATGAAACGCTGCGGGGATTTTTGTGGTTTTTTTACGGACCAGAAGAGACCAGATGGGCCAAAGAACACCAGAAGAGGGGCCCCAGGGTGGCCAGCACCCACATGGGCGCGCCAGAGGCCCCCTGGCGCGCCCTGGTGGGTGCTGGGCTCCTCCGGCACCCCCTCAACCGACTATCGTGCCTATAAATTCCCTGGAAATCCAAAAACTCTAGGGGAGTCGACGAAACACAATTCCAGCTACCGCAAGTTCCAGAACCGCGAGATCCAATCTAAACACCATCACGGAGGAGTTCATCTTCCTCATAGGTGCCTCTCCGATGATGCGTGAGTAGTCCACCATAGACCTACGGGTCCGTAGGCAGTAGCTAGATGGATTCTTCTCTCTCTCTCTCTCTCTCTCTCTCTCTCTCTCTTATGATTCTCAATACAATGGTCTCTTGGAGATCTATTTGATGTAAACTTTTGCGGTGTGTTTATTGGGATCCGATGAATTTTGAGTTCATGATCAGTTTCTATCCATGAATATTATTTGAGTCTTCTTTGATCTCTTATATGCATGATTTCTTATAGCATCGTATTTCTTCTTTGAATCTTTGGTTTAGTTAGGCCGACTAGATCGATTTTTCTTGCCATGGGAAGAGGTGCTTTGTGATGGGTTCGATCTTGCGGTGTTCTTTCCCAGTGACAGAAGAGGCAGCAAGACACGCATGTATCGTTGCTATTAAGGATAACAAGATGGGGTCTATTCCTACATGAATAGATCTTGTCTACATCATGTCATAGGTCTTATTGCATTACTCCGTTTTTCCATGAACTTAATACACTAGATGCATGCTGGATAGCGGTCGATGTGTGGAGTAATAGAGTTAGATGCAGGCAAGAGTCGGTCTATCTATCTTGGACGTGATGCCTATATAATGATCATCGCCTTGGATATCATCATGACTATTCGATTTTCTATCAATTGCCCAACAGTAATTTGTTCACCCACCGTGCGCTATACTCATGAGAGAAGCCACTAGTGAACCCTACGGCCCCCGGGTCTACTTTTCCTATCATATTGCTTTCCGATCTACGTTTTTTGCACTCTTTGTTTTCAGATCTACAAAACCAAAAACCCAAAAACATATTGCTGCATATTTACTTTTTTTATTTGTGTTCTTGATAGATCTATCTCTCCTATCTATCACTACCTAATCTATCTTATTACCGTAGAGAGATTGACAACCTCTCTTTCGCGTCGGGTTGCAAGTATTTGTTGTTTGTGTGCAGGTGCTGCTTATTGGGTGGTGGTGATCCTCCTACTAGTTCGATAACCTTGGTTTCATAACTGAGGGAAATACTTACCGTCGCTGTGCTACATCATCCCTTCCTCTTTGGGGAAATACCGACGCAGTCCAAGCCACGTCAGCATATGCTCACCACGGAGAGCCAGGGACAAACAAGGGATCCCAATCATCCTACTATTGACTCCAGTCCCCATAGTTGCTGGTTGAGGATGGGGAAGGGGTTGTTGACCCGCCCTCGCAGTCGCTGCGTCTGCCTCCGCTTGCCGCATGGCTCGAGCCACGTCGACCACCGCTTGTGCCTCTGACAAAACTGGCTGGTCAGGGGAGTTTTGGGCGGGCTGCCTCCGTCCACTGCTGGAAACCACCGGAGATTCCACGTGTCGGCTCTTGCTATGACTTGCGTATGGCGTCGAATGCATCCGATCACGGTTGTACGAGTACTACGCCTGTTGGGTCACCGCAGTCTTTAACATCTCAATAGCGTTTCTGGCCTCCACCTCAATCAAGGAATCTCCTTGGATGGGAAGTGCCTCGAGGTTCCGTGTCACCGCTAACATGTTATCCACCTGGTTAGAAAAGTGCCCCGGGGGCGTCTGGAAATGCTGGAGTGGCGTCCGAGTCGGCGTCTGGTAGGGTGGTTCACCCGGTTGATCCGAACATGGTTGACCCACCATCGGCGTATGTTGAGGCGTGGTGAATAAACGTGTAGGTTACAGATCAGAAGGAAGCCGCCTTGAATGCCTACGCTGATGGACTGCATTGGAGGCTTCCTGACGAAGACCGAGCCGCCAGGCTTCTGCTTTCAAGCGTTTAGTTTTGCCCTGGATATTGGCTTGAAGCTCTGCCAGGCGAGTATTTTCAGCATCGATCTCCTCCAGAATCTTGGCCATCTGCCCGCGAATTGTCGTCAATGTAGTATTGCGCTCTACTTGATTCTCCATGGTGACTGGTGTGTCCACGAGTTTGGTCATCTCTGCCATGAGGTCTCTCATAGCTTGAGCCAGCGTCTTGCTGGTCCCGGCGGCTCCTACAGTTGGGTCTGTTCCGGCGGTTGCTCCTGCCGTTGTTGAAGTATGAGCCGCCATCGTGCCTGCCATGAACACAGCGACTTGTTGTGGCGACTTGCAGGACTCTCTGGTGGCCTCATCTCCAGGATAGCCCCCAAGCCTACTGTCGAAGAGTGGACGGATTGAGTCGGTATCTCTTGTCGAGGAATCACCATCTGAATTGATGAAGGTGTCTCCAGTGTTTGGCGCGTCATCCCCAAGGTGGATCCCTTGAGTGAAACCAACGAAGACATGACACCGGCCGGTAAGCCGCCGTCCGGGTCGCGCACACCGAGCCGGCTCGATGATGTCAGTGCAGGTATCCGGCTCGGGTCCTGGCGCGCCGATTTTGCCAATGAAGATGTGGATCTTACCGAAGGGGACCCGGTGCCCGTACTCGATTAGGCCAGCCTCGGGGCCCCAGCCTAAATCGTCGATGTAGAGCTTACCGCGGTGACTCTTGGTCATCTGACCAACCGCGTATCCCCCGAACCCTGGGTGGGCTCCCTTTGAGAACTCAACTCCACCGGGCGAAGGCCCCATGGTGGGCGCCAACTGTCGTGGTTTTGTCATGGCAGATGTGCTCATTAGAGAACTTAAGCGTGAGGCCATCGCCTCTAAGTGGCGACTCAAAGGGGTTGATCGGGAACGAGAGACGAGTTTACCCAGGTTCGGCCCCTCCGATGGAGGTAATAGCCTACGTCTTGCTTTGTGTGTTTTGATGATGATCTCGATTACAAGGGTGCGGAATCGCTAACCTAGCTCTCGAGGGTTTGCTTCTTTCTTACTTGATATTTCTAACTCAGGGGCTCCCCTTTATATATAGGTGGAGGACCGGAGTTTACAACAGAGTCCGGGTCGCAATACAACCCATGATCTAGTCTAATTCCTACTAGTCCTTGCTCCTCAGGGAAAGGAGAAATCCTTACATCCCTGTTTACAAGCTGGCCCGCCAGGTGACGTCATTGAGCCGGCCTCGAGATGAGCCGCCCCCTGGGCCTTGCACTTCTTACGAGCATCCTCCTTATGGGCCGCCTTAATAGAATCCGGGTTATAACTTGGGCGAGTCATACCCATGGGGTACATCCCCAACAACGTCCTTGGTGTTAATTTCTCCGGTCTCAAGCAGACAAGCAGCTAGCCACAAGACACCAAGCGCCTGTTTGGTTACTTGCATGGATTTTTTTGGTATCTGCATATGTGGCTTATAGTGGCTAAGTTGAGATGGGCTAAGCAAATGCTGGGCAAAAATCATATTGGACGCGTTTGTTTGCCCACAGAATCGCAGCTAGGCCTGGTTGAGCCACAAAATGTGTGTTTGGTTGTGAAGACAATGGGCTGGCTCGCATCCGCACAAAGTTTAAAGCAACCCTCAGCCTGGCTCGCTAGAAACTGTCGATTCTGACTCGCTAGAAACTGCTGAATCGGCAGTTTCTAGCGAGCCAGGCTGAGGGCGGCGCAAGCTCGCACTCCAGGGGTAGAGCAAAAGCGAGTGGGGATGGAGGGAGATGGAAATCGGGCGTGGCGGCACGACGCCAAATCTAGGCTCACCCACCCCCACCCCCACCCATTTACTCGGTCACCGCTACCTCTAGGACAACCTATTCCTCTAGCCTCACCACCATCGGCGGTGGCGGCTCAGATATGTGCAAGTGGCGGCGGCAGCAGCAGATCCGGTAGTAGGAGCTGCTGCTGCTCTTCCATTTGGCCATCGTCTGGTCATCCTTGACTCATCCATGCCCCCCCCCCTTCGTCGTCCTCGTCTCCGATGCTAGTAAGCAACACCCCCTCTCCCCTATGTTAGGTACGTTGTTAGGCCGTTAGGCAGGGTGTAGGATCGATTTCCCCATTGCTCAACGCACCCTCGATTTTGACTAGGTTATGGACGCACGGATGCGGATGGTAGTTTAGACAGCAACACTGATAGCTGTGATTCAGGCATGGGTCACGTTCATGCACAAGAGAGTTGTTCGTCGTGGTGAGAGACCTATCATTAGATATGCTCCAATGCTTATGCGGGAGCAGGAGAGGATCGCCAATCTGAACTACATATACAACTGCAATGACACATAGGCTCTGTGGATGCTTAGAATGAAAAGAGCATTGTTTGCCAAACTTGTCCATATCTTCAGGAGCAGGGGGCTGCTAGAAGATAGCATCCACACCAATATGGAAGAGCAAGTGACCATGTTCCTTCATGTTGTTGGACATAACCAGAGGTTTAGGGTTATCCACAACACGTTTAGGAGATCAATGGAGACCATCTCAAGGTACTTCAAGCAAGTGTTGTATGATGTTGGGGAGCTCAGAGGAGAGATGATCAAGTCACAAAGTGACCGGACTCCTACCAAGTTTCGCACTAGCCCAAGATAGTATCCATACTTCAAGGTGAGCACTGCAGTATGTAGTTCATTGCTTGATAAGCTTGGATTGTTCAAGGTGAGCACTAACACAATCTTCATTGCCATTTCAGGATTGCATTGGGGCAATAGATGGTCCTCATGTCACTGCCAGATGCCGAGGTCACAAGCTGCAGCATATAGGGGGAGGAAGCACTACAAAAGCCAAAATGTGCTTGTTGTTGTTGACTTTGATCTCAAGTTCACCTATGTGCTGGCTGGCTGGGAAGGGTCATCACATGATGCTAACATACTCAGTGATAGCATGGGTCGTCCTGATGGCATCAACATCCTTGATGGCAAGTTCAACCTAGGAGATGCTGGCTATGTGTTGGGGATATACCCCACGGATGACCCGCCATACAGGTATAACCCAGCCCATGCAATGGTGGCTTGCCAAAGACGAAGGATGCAGTCTACATCGACCCGCCAGTGGTGACCTCGAAGGCCAGGAGGGCGATATGCTTTTTCCAGGCCGACTCGTGGGCCGAGCTGGCAGGTCGGCTTAAGGGAGTCATCATAAAGAAACTGTCTACTTGCGGGGCAAGTTAGGTAGGATTCATATTAGGTCACGGGTCATTGTGTGACCCGGACTCCATTGTATACTCGGGCCCTCCACCTGTATATATAAAGGGGAGCACCCGAGGGAAAAAGGGCAAGTAAGAAAGAAACCCTCGAGAGCTAGGTTAGCGATTCCGCACCCTTGTAATCAAGATCATCATCAATATACACAAAGCAGGACATAGGCTTTTACATCCATCGGAGGGGCCAAACCTGGGTAAATCCTTGTCTCTCGTTCCCAATCAACCCCTTTGAGTGGCCACCTAGCTGCGATGGCCTCACACCCAAGTTCTCGCACGAGGACATCTGCCATGACAAAACCACGACAGTTGGCGCCCATCGTGGGGCTATCGCACGGTGGAGTTGAGTTTTTGGAGGGAGCTCTCCCAGGGTTCGGGAGATACGCGGTTGGTCAGATGACCAAGAGTCGCCGTGGCAATCTCTACATCGACGACTCGGGCTGGGGCCCCGAGGACGACTCAATCGAGTACTGGCATCGGGTCCCCTTCGGCAATATCCACGTCTTCATCGGCAAGATCGGCGCATCAGGACCCGAGCCGGACATCTGCACCGACATCGTCGAGCCAGCTCGACGCGCTCAACCCGGCCAGCGTCAAGCCGGCCTGCGTCACGTTTTCATCGGCTTCACTCAAGGAGTCAACCTGGCAGATGAAGCGGCAAGCAACAGGGACACACTCATCAACTCTGGGGGACACCGAGTCGATCTGTCCGCTTTTTTATGGTAGGCTCGGGGGCTATTCAGGAGATGAGACCGCCAAGGAATCCCACGAGCTGCCTCGACAAGCCATCGTCTTCATGGCAGGTACAGAGGGGCCCATATCTCAGCAACAACTGGTGCGACGACTGGGACTGGCCCAACCTCAGGAGCGGCCGAGTCAAGCCAAATGCCGGCTCAAGCCATGGCCGATCTGATGGCTGAGATGACAAAGCTCCTAGAAACACCAGTAACCGTTGAGAATCGGGAGGAATGCAATACGACGCTAACCACGCTTCGTGGGCAGATGGCCAAGATTCAGGAGGAGATCGATGCTGAAAATACTCGCATGGCAGAGTTACAAACTCACATCCACAGCGAAACTGAGTGCATGCGAGTGGAAGCCTGGCAGCTGGGCCTTCGGCGAGATGACTCTGATGCGGTCCATCAAAGGAGACATCTGACCCGGCTTCCCCCCAATCTGGAGCCCTCACGGTTATTTGTAACACCTCAACCTACGCCGGTGGCTGGCCAGCCGCGTTTGGATCAGCCACCTGGGCCGCCATGCCACACACCGGCTCAGACACCGCTTCAACGTTTCCAGACGCCACTAGGCCACTTTTCTAACCCCGTGGACAATATGTTGGCAGCAACTCGTAACCTCGAGGCACTCCCCATCCATGGAAATACTCCAATTGAGATTGAGGCTAGGAATGCCATTGAGATGTTAAAAACTACGGTGACACAGCAGGCGCAGTACTCTCACAGCCGCGATCGGATGCACTCTACGCCTTACGTGAGCCGCAGTAAGAGCCGGCACGTGGAATCCCCGGCAGTTTCTAGCAGCGGGCGTAGACAGCAACCTCAGAACTCCCCAAACCGACCGGTATTGTCGGACGCCCAGCCAGTCGTCGATGCGGGGCGAGCTGCACGGCAGGCGGAAGCAGAAGCAGCAATGGCGAGGGCGAGTCAGCGACCTCCCACCAACCCCAGCCGGCAGCCATGGGGACTGGGGTTAGCAACAGAATGATTGGGATTCCCTGTCTAGCTCCGGCTCTCTGCAGCGAGCGTATGCCCAAGGATTTTAAGGGTCCTCGCAAGGTTCCCAATTACACGGCCGACCTCGAGCCGACAACGTGGATCGAAAGCTATGAGTTAGCCATGGACATGCTCGATGTCAGTGATGTTGTGTGCGCAAAATACGTGACCATGATGCTGGAAGGACCAGCTCGAACATGGTTGAAGAATCTCCCCCTAATTCCATCAATACTTGGGCAGAATTGAAGGAACGTTTTATCAAGAATTTTCAAGGTACTTGCAAGCATCCAATGACGATCATTGATCTGCAGCATTGTGTCTAGCGTACGAATGAATCTGCCCACCACTGGACTCGTCGGGTCGTAGAAATCATCCACTCTTCAGATAGCATTACGGCCGCCCAAGCCGTCTTGATTTTGGAGAAAAATTGCCATTTCCAACCACTTGTTCAGAAGCTGGGATGCCTCAAGCAGAAAGTTCAAGATATGAGGGATCTCATGGACGTTCTTACCAGATACGCCGAGTTTGATAGCACAAAGGATCCCGGCTCTGACGAGGACAAGTCTGGTAAGAATAAAAAAAATTGATAATGGCAAGGGTCATCAACAAAACCATGGTCATAATGGGAATCAGGGCAACCAAGGCAATAATGGTAAGCGCAGACATCCCGATGGCGGGTCAGATTTTGTCGCCAACACCAATACTGGTTTCAAAAACCAGGGGCAAAATAACAATTTTGGCAGGTCTTATAATGGGAATAAACCCCGCAACTATGAGGAAGCACATAAAGGCCCTTGTCCCAAACATAGTTTCCCAGATAAGCCGGTCGCCCATTCATGGGAGAATTGTCACTTCATGCAGGAGTTCCGTAATCAAGCTTTCCAGAATTTTCAAGGAGGTAATGGCAGTGGAAATTTAGGTCATCCCGGTGGATCTGGTGCCGTTTCATCTGGTGGTTTCGCAGGTCCAGGCTCCCATGGACCGGGCGGCTCAGGGCTGGTTTCCAGCATCGCAACAACAATGGCAACGGACAACAACGTACGGGACAAGGTAGTCAGCAACATAACAACAACCAAGCTGAATTTCAAAGCAACCCTAAACAATTGAACAGCGGGCAGTATCATGTGTTCAGCACCAGCACTTGCAGGCGAGATCGCAAGCTCAAGCATAGGGCCATCAACATGGTCGAGCCGACTGTCCCAAGGTATTTAAACTGGTGTGAGCACCCAATCACATGGAGTAGAGACGATCATCCCCCCTGGGTTGACAACCCAGGTGGTCTTGCCCTACTAGTAGCGCCTCAAGTTGGTGGTTATACTCTATCCAAGGTTCTCATGGATGGGGGTAGCTGCATCAACATCTTATATTATGACACTTTCCGGCGAATGAATCTCTCTGAGAGTAAGTTGCAACCGTCAACCACAATATTCCATAGAATCGTCCCCAGAAAGTCAGCTTACCCAATTGGACGGATCAAACTCGACATTGCTTTCGGTTCTGAATATAATTACAGATGAGATTCCTTGACCTTTGAGGTGGTTAAGATCAAGAGTCCATACCATACCCTCTTTGGACGGCCGGCTTATGCTCATTATGGCCCGACCTTGCTACGTTTATCTCAAGCTTAAGATGCCCGGACCGAACGGCACCATCACTGTAGATGGACGCCGGAAAATAGCTCAGGAATGTGAGGAAGGGGACGCCGCTTACGCCGAGTCAGTTTGTGCAGCGGAAGAGTTGAAGTTTTACACAGCTAACGTTGACCCGGCCGATATGACCCCCCTCAAGAAGCCCACACTCAATCTGAGCCTCAACTAAAGTTTAAGCCGGCTGAGGATACCAAGCAAATAGATTTCACCCCGGGCGACTCATCCCAAAAGTTCACTATTGCGACCGGCTTGGATCCCAAATAGGAAAGCATGCTCATCGAGTTCATCCGTGAAAATCGGGACATCTTTGCATGGAAACCTTCTAACATGCCTAGAGTACCGAGAGAACTCGCTGAGCACCACCTTAATGTGGATCCAAAGATGAAACCAGTACGGCAATACCTCCGTTGTTTTAATGAGGAGAGACGAAAGGCTATTGGAGAGGAGGTGGCCCGGCTCCTAGCTGTTGGGTTCATCGTTGAAGTTTTTCATCCTGAATGGTTGGCAAATCCAGTGCTCGTTCTGAAAAAGAATGGCACTTGGCGTATGTGTGTTGATTACACAGATCTCAACAAAGCTTGTCCTAAGGACCTGTTTGCTCTCCCTCGCATCGACCAGATCATTGATTCTACAGCTGGTTGTGAACGTCTATGTTTCTTGGATGCATACTCCGGCTATCATCAGATTAAGATGGTTGTTGAGGACCAAGAGAAGACGGCCTTTATCACTCCCTTTGGAGATTTTTGTTATGTTTCAATGCCCTTTGGGCTTAAGAGCGTGGGGGCTACGTATCAATGTTGCGTTCAGAACTGCTTATACCCATAGATTGGACACAACGTTCATTCCTATGTTGATGATATCGTGGTGAAATCTCAGAAAAAGGAGACCCTATTGGATGACCTCAAGGAGACATTCGATGACCTTCGGGTGTACAAGATGAAGCTCAACTCGGCGAAATGTGTTCTCGGTGTTCCTGCAGGCAAGTTATTGGGTTTTTTGGTTTCCGAGCATGGCATAGAGGCCAACCCAGACAAGATCAAGGCGGTGACCTCACTTGCTAAGCCGGCCAACATCAATCAAGTTCAGCGGCTTTAAGCTGGATTATAAGTCGCCTGGGAGAAAAGGTGATTCCTTTGTACCAATTGTTGAAGAAAACAGACAACTTTGTCCAGACCGATGCCGCCAATAAGGCTTTCTAGGCATTTAAGAGACAGTTCGTTGAGCCGCCAATTCTAGCCGCCCCGACTGACAAAGAGCCTATGCTCTTGTACATTGCTGGGAATTCCAAGGCAGTCAGTGTCATAGTTGTTGTCGAACGCAAGGAGGCAGGAAAGGAGTACCCAGTACAGCGACCTGTTTATTTTGTCAGCGAAGTTTTGACATTATCAAAACAACGGTATCCACATTGGCAGAAGCTAGTCTTCGGTGTCTTCATGGCCAGCCGAAAGCTAAAACATTGTTTTCAGGAGCATCCAATTATTGTGGTCAGTTCAGCCCCCCTTGGAGATATTATACAAAACCGAGAGGCTACTAGTCGGATCGCTAAATGGGCAATTGAGCTTGGTCCTCATCATGTGAAATATGTCCCCCGCACATCCATTAAATCCCAGACGCTCGTGGATTTCATCAATGACTGGACAGAGTTACTAATACCTGAGGACATGCCAGATAACACGTATTGGACAATACACCTTTGATGGATCCAGACAGTTGGAGGGCTCGGGGGCTGGAATTATCTTATCTTCTCCGCGAGGTGACAAATTCTATTATGTCTTAAGGCCCATGTTCCCTTGTACTAACAATGCAGCTGAGTATGAGGCTCTCCTACATGGGCTCCAAATGGCTAAGGAGATGAATTTGAGCTAGGTCAGATGTTTGGGCGATTCAGATCTGGTGGCTCAGCAAGTTTTAGGGACTTAGGATTCTAAGGACCCCCTGATGGCGGCTTATCATCGAGCAGTCACGGACATTGCAGGTCATTTTCAAGGTTATCAGGTTGATCACATTGATCGCCGACTTAATGAGGCGGCAGATGCCCTGTCACGTCTCGGCTCCCAGCGTAAGCCGGTTCCTCCCAATGTTTTCCTTGATGTGCTTCATCACCCGTCAGTCAAGTTACCATTCGAGGAGGATATTCCTATTCCAGACCCGGAGGCACAGTTGGTGGCGGCCCTTCATGCTATTCCTGATTGGATAGTGCCATATTTGGCTTATCTGACTCGTGGCGAGCTTCCAGCTGAGGAAATAACTGCTCAGCAAATCATCAGGCGTTTGAAGTCGATGACTATAGTTAATGGCGAGTTACACCGTCGAAGCAACACTGGTGTGTTTCAACGATGTGTCTCTCCTAAGGAAGGCCAAGAAATTCTCAATGAAATCCACGCAGGCGATTGTGGTCATCATGCCTGCTCACGATCCTTGGTGGCAAAAGCTTTCCGACACGGGTTTTATTGGCTAACGGCTCATGCAGATGCAGAGGAGATTGTGCGTAAATGTGACAGATGCCAAAAATTTGCTCGTCAAGCTCATGTGTCAGCTCAAGAGTTGCGCATGATTCCAATAACTTGGCCATTTGCAGTTTGGGGGATCGACATCGTAGGCCCGTTCAAGCCGTCTTCTGATAAGAAAACTCACCTCCTGGTGGCAGTTGATAAGTTTACCAAGTGGGTCGAAGCAGAGCCTGTTAGCAATTGTGATGCTGAGACAACCGTCGAGTTTTTGAAAAAGTTGATCTTCCGCTTTGGATATCCACATGGCATCATCACTGATAATGGCACTAATTTATCCAAGGGAGCAATGGAGCAGTTCTGTCAGCGTGAGCATATCCGGCTTGATCTAGCTGCGGTTGCACATCCGCAATCTAATGGACAGGCTGAGCGAGCTAATCGGGAGATATTGAGAGGAATCAAACCTCGATGCATGGTCCCACTACAACGAACTCATGGATGTTGGGTTGAGGAAATCCCCTCGGTACTTTGGAGCATACGAACAACTCCCAACACATCCAGTGGTTATACACCATTCTTTTTGGTTTATGGTGCAGAGGTTGTGCTACCAAGTGATATTCGCCACGATTCCCTTAGGGTTACAGCATATGTTGAAGCAGACAATGAGCAGGCACGTCAAGACTCCTTGGACGCTTTAGAGGAGGAACGTGACCTGGCAGCAGCACGATCAGCCATATATCAACAGGACCTGCGTCGCTATCACAGCCGTAGAGTTCGCAGCCAAAATTTCCAAGAAGGCGACTTAGTGCTCTGTTTGATTCAAGATCAAACAGGGATGCATAAGATTTTAGCACCTTGGGAAGGTCCTTTTGTCATCAGCAAGAACCTCAACAATGGGTCATATTATCTGATTGACATCTGAGAACATAAGCAGTTGCGCACCTCAGAGGAAGAGACCAATAGGCCCTGGAATATTGCTCATTTTCGGCCTTACTTCACTTAGATCCATTGGCTCCCAATCAATGTACATACTTCTGTATATACCTTTGTGTTCGATATAATAAATTCGGCATCCCCGAAACTCGGGGTCTCTGTCGTTTCAGCTAAACAATTGCATGAGTCTTTATTCTCTGAACACAAGTCACTTGGGGGCTCCCGACTCAACGAGTTAGCCATTAATAATATCCCTCTTGACCCGGCTAAAAGCCATTACAAACTTGGTTAAACCTGCCTGTTTGCAAGATGCTACTCCGAAAAAAGTGACACCGTGTACTCTCGATAAGTCAATCCATATGGACCCTGAACTTATCCAGGTTAAAACACTGGCTTGAGTCGCGTGAGAGCCAGCTTACAGAAAGCAAGGATAAACCATAGGCTATCAAGCCAGCTTCATCGAAGCAAGAATCGAGATTTTCAAGCCAAGTCTCAATATTAATCTACAAAGTCAGCTTATTAACATATTTTACATTTTACTATTAAATCATATCTCTTGTTTATATGTCTGCAGGAACTAAATTGTTTCCTTTTTACCGGGTCAGCAATAGACATCCGGGTCATAACACTAGATCATACAATGACCAGCTTGATGTCAGCAATAGAAAACTTGGATTACTTGTAGTCATCTTGCACTTGGCGCTCCGCCTTGGATGCTTGATGCACTAGCTCGAGAAGGTTGGAGTAGGGTTGGAAGTCGGCGATCTTCTTAATTTGGTAATTGAGCCCATTCAAGAAACACGACATTGTTTGCTCATCATCTTCCTTGACATTGGCTCGGATCATGGTCATCTCCATTTCTTGATAGTATTCTTCAACGGACTTTGTGCCTTGCTTGAGTAGTTGAAGTTTCTTGAAAAGATCACGATTTTAGTGAGTAGGCACAAAACGAGCTCTCATGAGGTCCTTCATTTGATTCCAAGTTGTGATAGGAGGTTCGCCTTTCTCTCTTCATCGCTCAATGACTTGCTCCCACCAAATGAGAACATAATCTTGGAACTCAAGTGAAGCCATGGCAATCTTCTTTTCTTCGTCATAGTTGTGGAGACGGAAGATCTTGTCAACCTTAAGTGCCCATGAGAGATAGTCTTCGGGGTCATTGCTTCCGGAAAACTTAGGCATGGTGAACTTGAGCTTGCCAAAGCGTTGTTCGTCATTGGGGTGGTGAGGACCATGCCCTTGTCTTGGAGGTTCTTCTTCGTCAGGCTTGTCATGGTGAATTTGAGGGCGTTGACGAGACGCACGCACTCGGTTCCTTCTTTCTTGGCACTCCTCGTGGCGAGCGGCTTCTTCTTGTTGTTCATGCCGGAGGGCTTCTTGTTCTTCGCGCGCTTGGCGGTTGCGCTCTTCCAAGGCACGAGTTGCGTCACGGAGGGCACGTTGCGCTTCAAGCACTTGTTCTTCACGGCGACGTTCTTCTTCTGAGCGTTCTTGTTCTTGTTCTTGGTCTTGTTGACGACGTTGTTCGCGCTCCCATAGGCGATCTTGCAACCGATTTCCATGGAATGGATTATCCGAAGCTTCACGTGGGCGATCATATGATGAACTTGGACCGGAGCGATCGTCTCGAAGATGAGAACGTGCTCGAGGTGGACTTGTGCCGGAAGAGTACTCCAATGAGTGGCTACTTGAGTGGCGCCGCCTTGACTATGTAGATGTTGAAGGAGCGCGGTTGACCATTAAGGAACGAAACTTGTCCATTTGGCTTGATAGCTTGGCGTCGAGATAGTCCTCGGATTCGCGTAAGTCGGTGGCGAGTTGCTCAAGGCGATCGTTCAAGACATCTTGCGATTGGCGCAGTGCCTTTTGTGCGCCGAAGAAATGCAACTTGGCGACATAGTCGTTCTTGTCGTCGTCGTGCTCCTCAAATGCCGGGTTGGGTATACTTGACCTATCCATACCACTTAAGTAGATATAAGTGGAAGAATGAGAAGACGATACCAATTACCATTCCGTAAGTTGAAAATGGATTAAAGATCACTCAATGTGCAAATATGGAAATATTAGAATTGATACCGGAGATCGTCCTTCTCACACCTACAAAAATAAGGCTTATGGAGTAGCTTGGTTAGGATGGTGGCACAAAATTAAAGCAATCCAAAGATAAAATTCAATAATGTTGAAAGATATTCGCAAATTCGCAAGTATGACAATGTAGATCACTAGCGATGAGGATACACGGAAACACACACACGGATAGAAAAGTGGGGTCGTGCAACCAAGGAATGAGCACAAAATGTGGGATCCATGGAAAACGCTCGTGTTGCACAACACTAGAGAGACGCTAGCACGATTTCTCAAATGGGCGTGATACGAACTTGTGCACAACCTATAAGAAACAAAACGTTTCGTCTTCCTATTTCTGACTTTGCTATGTATGTATGAGGCACGATGTCACTCGCTCAAGTGATCCAAGATGATCAAGTATGATATGCAAAATAGTGATGCTATTGCTTTTTCTCGTTTGCTTAAAAGCTTTGCTTCTCTTTCTTTTGGTGATGATATTTTGTATGTTTACAATGCGGGACGTGCACACCAAGATAGAAATTATGTATACGGGTACTATTGCAACACAAAAGATGGTACTATGATATATGCAATTGAAGCTATACGGAGTATGTATCACTAAAGTGCACAAGTAGCATAGCCCGACAATACTCAAAGGCTAGTCTCTATAGGCACGTTACGCAAATAAGGCTCGGGGTAACAATGCAATGGCAAGGGTATAATCAAGAGTGTCACCGCGGTTACCGTCCTTGCTTACGGTGAGGTGTCAACGATGAGTTGGTCGGCGATGATCCCGGGCGACGATGAGCGGCGTTGTCAGTGTAGAACCACTCCTAAGTAGCCGAAACACCTTAGGAAGCTGCAAATTCATGGCTCAAAATCTCAAATGCAAAAGGTTGAGGGAAATTTGGCGGTGGAAAATGCAAAAGAAAATGGTGGAGAAAAAAACCGCTGCTGAAAATTCAGTTTTGTCAGGTTTTACCGGATGTCCGGAGAAGGTCAGACGTCCGATGGTTCGCAAGCGTCCGGATGTCCAGCGGTTTGCAAGCGTCCGGACGTCCGGTAACGGTCGGTCGTCCGGTGCCTGCGGATTTCGAGGGTTAACCTCGGGTAGGAGATGAACTCGAGGCCAATTGGGATGAACACGAAAATTTTAGCAAAATTGGGGCGATTTTGTGGAGGAAAAAGATGGGAATGATGGGGGAAAGCTAGATCCACTCGTCCATAACGAGATCCATTGATCCATATCAACAAAATCTCCTCAGATCTAACGAATCCAAGAAATTTTGGTATGGCTATTTTTGTGAGAATTTTCAAAATTAGGTCAAATCAAAACAAAAATTGGCTAGAAAGTGGGGGATGAGACTCTAAGGTGTGAATTAACGTGGCTCATGATACCAAGATGATACGGGGCCAACCCATGGATGTCGATCTTTTCACACGATGGAGGGGAAAGGGAGAAAATCCAAAGAGAACAACACTCAAGAATGATCTCCAAATCACACATCCACTAGATCCATAGAAAACACACGAGATACAACGAACCAAGTTCGACGAACGGATACAAGTAACGGTAGTCTTCCCACTCCGGGGGAGGGGCCTTGATATTGATACTTGTGATCTGCGTTGGGTTTTCCGTGAAGAGGAACGGGTAATTGCAGCACAAAGTGGGTAAGTATTTCCCTCAGTTATGAAACTAAGGTTTATCGAACCAATAGGAATATCAATCCTCAACCGTCTTCAGCGGCTGCACACAAAAGAGCAAACAACTTGCACCCAACGCGGGCAAGAGGGTTGTCAATCCCCTTGATCTCGTTATTTGCAAGCAAATGAGTTGTGTAGATAATTATAAATTGCAAAATAAAATAAAAAATAAATAAAGGCAGCAAGGTAATAGTGGCATTTGTAAATTTATAAGTGAATAGACCCGGGGGCCATAGTTTTCCCTAGCGGCATCTCTCGTGTAGGCAGCATACGGTGGGTAACAAATTACTATTGGGCAATTGATAGAAAAGCGGATAGTTATGCGATTTTCATGACAATGATCATGTGTATATAGGCATCACGTCCATAAACAAATAGGCCGACTCATACCTACACCTATTACTATTACTCCACTCATCGACCGCTATCCAACATGCATCTAGAGTATTAAGTAAAACAGAGTAATGCATGGAGAACGATGACATGATGTAGACAAAGTAAACTCAAGCAATATGAATAAACCCCATCGTGTTGTCCTTAGTAGCAACAACACAAAGACGCATCTTGTCCCCTACTTTGTCACTCGGATCCCAACAATTCATACCCACAATTCATCGGATCCCAACAAACACAGCGCACAATAGGATTACATCGGATGGATCAAAGCGAAGATGCGATGATCATTGTATTGAAGATCAAGAGATAGAGAGATTGCCATCTAGGTACTAGCTATGGACCCATAGGTCTGTGGTGAACTACTCACACATCATCATGAGGGCAGCAAGGTTGATGAAGAGGCCCTCCGTGATCGATCCCCCCTCCGGCAGGGTGCCGGAACGGAGCTCCAAATGGCCTCCCGACGGAACAGAGACTTGCAGCGGCGTAAAAAGAGTTTCGGGATTGCCTCTAGGGTTTTTGGAATATTAGAGAATTTATAGGCCAGAGAGGGGCATCGGGAGGCGCCCAAGGGGGTCAGCACACATCAAGGCGCCCCCCCAGGGCGCGCCCTGTTGCGTGTTGGTGCCCTCATGCGGCCTCCTGACTCCTCCCGAAGTTTCCAAGTATTCTTTTGGTCCATAAAAAATCATCAAAAAGTTTTGTGGCAATTGGACTTCGTTTGGTAGTGAAAACCTGAAAAGTAAAAAACATGCAGAAAACAACAACTCGCGCTGGGCACTAGGTCAATAGGTTAGTGCTAAAAAATATTATAAATTGGTAAATAAAGACCCAAAAAGTATCCTAGAATGATAATATATCAGCATGGAACAATAAAAAATTATAGATACGTTGGAGACGTATCAAGCATCCCAAGCTTAATTCCTGCTCGTCCTCGAGTAGGTAAATGATAAAAACGGAATTTTTTATGTGACATGCTATCCATTATGTAATCTTATGCATGTATGCTCATTGAGAAACGATGAATAAACAAATATTAACATAGCAATACTTATAAGTATAAGAAACAAAACCATCAATCTTTCAAAGTATACGATCCTCAAAGAATGTTTACCCCCCCCCCCCCGATTCATCTTATTATATTAGCAAGGCATGGCTCCATCTTCACCACATTAATACAAACGTCAAGCACCACGGTGTCCAAGTCTGGCAATTGGATCGTACTTTTCAATATGCATCAACTTTTTATTCTTCACGCAATACATGAGCATGAGCCATTGTACATAGCATTTAGATGGAATAGAATATGATGGTAGATATCAAAGGGGTAAAAAGTGGAGAAGATAGTCTCACATAAACTAGGCGTACCAACAGGCTATGGAGATGCCCATCGATAGATGTCAATGTAAGGAGTAGGGATTGCCATGCAAACGATGCACTAGAGCTATAAGTGTATGAAAGCTCAAATGAAGCTAAGTGGGGTGTGCATCCAATTTGCTTGCTCATGAAGACCTCGGGCATTTGAGGCAGCCCGTCATAGGAATATACAAGCCAAGTTTATAATAATGAAAAGGTAATTCCCACTAGCATATGAAAATGACATATCATGAGACTCTTTATATGAGGAACAAGGTGCCACTTTTAGGCACAAGTGTGGTAAAGGATAGTAGCAAAGTCCCTTCTCTCATTTTCTCTCATTTTTTTATTCAGAATGGTGGGATCATTTGGCCTCCCTCATTTTTATTTCCTCATTGGGACAATGCTCTAACAATGATGATCATCACACTTTTATTTACTTACAACTCGATATGAAGATATGACTCTATATGAATGCCTCTGGCAGTATACCAGGATGTGCAATGATCTAGCATGAAATGTATCAAAATATGATGAACGGTGGCATTGCCACAAATACTATGTCGGCTTTATATGATCATGCAAAGCAATCTGATGATGAACAAACTAGTCATGTGAAGTGACGATGGAATTTGCATGGCAATATATCTCGGATTGGCTATGGAAATGCCATGATAGGTAGGTATGGTGGATGTTTTGAGGAAGATATAATGAGGCTTATGTGCAACAGAGCGTATCATGTCACGGGGTTTGGATGCACCGGCGAAAGTTGCACCAATCCTCAAGGTGAGAATGGGCTATGCGCGGTACCGAAGAGGCTAGAAAATATGAGGAGGTGAGATTGCGTATGTCCATGGTTTCACATTAGTCATAAAGAACTCATATACTTGTTGCAAAGTTTTATTAGTTTTATCACAAATCAAAGTAATACTCGCATGCCCTGAGGAAAGAGGTTGGTAGGAGTTAACCATCGCGCGCTTCCGACCCGAAACAACACTAGGATTTCAACGAGGAATAGAAATGCTCACACATCATCACCATGCCTCTTTAATTTTTAGATGAACAAGAAGTTAACCTATCTTAATATTGACACTTCTACGAATCAACAATTATGAACTCACACCTTTTTCATATTACCACATCAATATCATTAACCCACAATTTCTCTATATGTGCTACATGATGGTTTTGATTATCACTCATTGAATACCTAATATTTTTGGACTAGTCTTATGACCCATGCAAATTACCATCACTATTTATTAACTCTCAAACAAATATAAGTGAAGAGCGAGAGTGAAACTATTTCTATAAAATCTACACGCCACCGTGCTCAAAAAGATATAAGTGAAGTACTAGAGCAACTGCTAAGCTCAAAAGATATAAGTGAAGCACATAGAGTATTCTAACAAATTATGATGAAAGTGTGTCTCTCTCAAATAAGTGTGTCCAGCAAACAATGATTGTGGCAAATTGAAAGTAAAATCAAACAAAAACAAACGCCGCTCCAAGCAAAACTTATATCATGTGATGAATAAAAATATAGCTTCAAGTGACATACCGATGGATTGAGACGAAAGAGGGGATGCCTTCCGGGGCATCCCCAAGCTTAGACGCTTGAGTCTTCCTTAAAATATTACCATGGGGTGCCTTGGGCATCCCCAATCTTAGGCTCTTGCCGCTCCTTATTCCTTTGTCCATCGTGATAACACCCAAAACTTGAAAACTACAATCACACAAAACTCAACAAAACTTCGTGAGATCCGTTAGTATAAGCAACATATTAAATACTTTAGGTACTATTATAAATTGATTATTATTTCATAATTGCATAATAGGTACTGTATTCTAACTTCTCCATGGCTTATACCCCCCGATACAATCCATAGTATAATCAAAACAAGCAACTATGCAGGCAAAAACAGAATCTTTCTAAAACAGAACAGTCTGTAGGAATCTGTAGAGAACCTATACTCTGTAACTCTTAAAATTCTGAAAAATTAGGAAAACCTCGAAAATTTGTATATAAATACTGTGTAAAAACTTCAGATCATCAGAGTGCTCCAGTAAAAAATGAAAATTCCTGTACTGGAGTCAAAAGTTTCTGTTTTGTTTCAGTATCGATTCTACTCATCTTGTGATAATCCCAAAGGTTTTACTTGGCACAAACACTAATTTAAACATAAAAACATAAACATTAAATAGGCAATAATCATGTTATCAAAAACAAACAGAAAGTAAAAAGCAAAAATAAAGATAACTATTGGGTTGCCTCCCAACAAGCGCTATTGTTTTATGCCCCTAGCTAGGCATAATGCATAGTTTCAAGTGTTGTCATCTTTGACACAAGCTCCTAAATAACACAACCATGGATAATAGGGACAACAGGAGTCTTGGGAATAGGATGTTTTATCATGTTTATAAAGTTGGGATGAACACTAGTCATTTTTAAGTCTTCCTTTCTTTTGGCAGGAGGTGTACTAATGCTCTTAGGAATATATATGAACTTGGGGCTTTTGTTTCGAGAGGTACTAGCATTAGTTTTAGTAGGTGTGAAAGCGGAACCTACTTTGTCAATGACCTCCTCCATTTTATCAATTCTATTCAAGCCTTGTTCTATCCCCTCATAAATAATAGTGTCCTTTTCCTTTAAAGCTTTCAAAGTCATTCCTACCTGTGACCCCAAATGAGTGATATGATTATGAATTTTTTTATCTAACTCCTCAATTGGTTCATTCGTGATCATTTTCTTTTTAATAGCATCAAGCCTTTGCATAACATGTTCAAAGGTCAAACTAGTTTCATTAACGGTAACGGGTGGTGTCCCAATGAGATTTTCAATTGTTTTATAAGCATCCAAGGTGTGACACATTAGGAAGTTCCCACCGGTGATGGTGTCAAGGACAAACCAATACCAAGTTGTCACACCAACATAAAAATTATGAAGCAAGGTAGTGGTGGATAATCTTTTAGTTGCTTTATTTTGAGCGAAGCAAATCCTATACCATGCATCTTTCAAACTTTCTCCTCCCCTTTGTTTAAAATTGACTACATCATTATTGGGAGTAACGCGAGCGGAAGAAGAACTAGCCATGACTTCAAACAAGAAAACCAATAACAATCATAGATAAATATTTTTTATTTTTTATTTTTATGAGACAAACTAAATATAACAGCAAATAAAAAAATAAACAAGTGAATGAAAATTTGTGTGAAGTTACTTGATAGTTGATGATGATATTCCCCGGCAACGGTGCCAGAAATCTTTCTTGATACTTGTGATCTGCGTTGGGTTTTTCGTGAAGAGGAACGGGTAATTGCAGCACAAAGTGGGTAAGTATTTCCCTCAGTTATGAAACCAAGGTTTATCGAACCAATAGGAATATCAATCCTCAACCGTCTTCAGTGGCTGCACACAAAAGAGCAAACAACTTGCACCAAACGCGGGCAAGAGGGTTGTCAATCCCCTTGATCTCGTTATTTGAAAGCAAATGAGCTGTGTAGATAATTGTAGATAATTTTAAACTGCAAAATAAAATAAAAAGTAAATAAAGGCAGCAAGGTAATAGTGGCATTTGTAAATTTATAAGTGAATAGACCCGGGGGCCATACTTTTCCCTAGCGGCATCTCTCGTGTAGGCAGCATACCGTGGGTAACAAATTACTGTTGGGCAATTGATAGAAAAGCGGATAGTTATGCGATTTTCACGGCAATGATCATGTGTATATAGGCATCACGCCCATAAACAAATAGGCTGACTCCTGCCTGCACCTATTACTATTACTCCATTCATCGACCGCTACCCAACATGCATCTAGAGTATTAAGTAAAACAGAGTAATGCATGGAGAACGATGACATGATGTAGACAAAGTAAACTCAAGCAATATGAATAAACCCCATCGTGTTATCCTTAGTAGCAACTGTTGGAAATATGCCCTAGAGGCAATAATAAAATGGTTATTATTATATTTCCTTGTTCATGATAATCGTTTATTATCTATGCTATAATTGTATTGATTGGAAACTCAAATACATGTGTGGGTACATAGACAACACTGTGTCCCTAGTATGCCTCTAATAGACTAGCTCGTTGATCAAAGATGGTCAAGGTTTCCTAGCCATAGACATGAGATGTCATTTGATAACGGGATCACATCATTAGGAGAATGATGTGATGGACAAGACCCAAACTATGAACGTAGCATATGATCGTGTCGGTTTATTGCTATTGTTTCTGCATGTCAAAGTATCTGTTCCTATGACCATGAGATCATGCAACTCACTGACACCGGAGGAGTACCTTGTGTGTTTCAAACGTCGCAACGTAACTGGGTGACTATAAAGATGCTCTATAGGTATCTTCGAGGGTGTCTGTTGAGTTGGCATGGATCAAGACTGGGATTTGTTACTCCGTGTGATGGAGAGGTATCTCAGGGCCCACTCGGTAATACAACATCACAATGAGCCTTGCAAGCAAAGTGACTAAAGAGTTAGCCACGGGATCTTGTATTACGGAACGAGTAAACAGACTTGCCGGTAACGAGATTGAACTAGGTATAGAGATACCAACAATCGAATCTCGGGCAAGTAACATACCGAAGAACAAAGGGAACTGCATATGGGATTAGCTGAATCCTTGACATAGAGGTTCAACCGATAAAGATCTTCGTAGAATATGTAGGAACCAATATGGGCATCCAGGTCCCGCTATTGGTTATTGACCGTAGAGGTGTCTCGGTCATGTCTACATAGTTCTCGAACCCGCAGGGTTTGCACACTTAATGTTCGGTGACGTTTCGGTAGTACTGAGTTATATATGTTGGTGACCGAAGGTTGTTCGGAGTCCTGGATGAGATCCCGGATGTCACGAGGAGCTCCGGAATGGTCCGGAGGTAAAGATTGATATATAGGAAAGTGGTATTTGGGCTCCGGAAAAGTTTCGGGCACTTCCGGTAGTGTACCGAGAGTGACGAATGGGTTCTGGGGGTCCACCAAGTGGGGCCCACCCACCCCAGTGGCCACATGGGCCTAGGAGGTGGCGCACCAGCCCCTGGTGGGCTGGGCAGCCAGCCCCTAGAGGCCCTTGCGCAAGGGGGTGGGGAGAGGGCCAAGTGGGAGGGAGTCCTACTAGGACTCCACCTCCCTTGTGGGAGGTGGACTCCTCCCTCCTGTGGCCGGCCAAGCCCCTAGGGGAAACCCTAGGGCGCCCCACCTACCCCCTCTTCCTCCTATATATAGTGGAGGGTTTTGAGGGCAGCCCTAACCTGAAAAAGCCACGACTGCCTCTCTCTCCCTCTAGATCTGTTCTCCGCTAGATCGTCTCAGTTGCGCTTGGCGAAGCCCTGCCGGGACAGCTCCACCACCACCGCCACCACGCCGTTGTGCTGGTGGAGAACTCATCTACCTCCCCACCCTCGCTTGCTGGATCAAGGAGGCAGAGATCTTCATCGAGCTGTACGTGTGCTGAACGCGGAGGTGCCGTCCGTTCGGCGCTAGATCGGGACGGATCGTGATTGGATCGTCGGACGGCTTGCGATTTGGATCGCGAAGACGTTCGACTACATCAACCGCGTTTCTTAACGCTTCCCGCTTAGCGATCTACAAGGGTATGTAGATCCACTCTCCCTCTCGTAGATGCTCATCTCCATGGATAGATCTTGCGTGTGCGTAGGAAAATTTTTGTTTCCCATGCAACGTTCCCCAACAGTGGCATCATGAGCTAGGTCTATGCGTAGATGAGATCACGAGTAGAACACAAAGAAGTTTGTGGGCGTTGATATTCAGATTGCTTCCCTCCTTAGTCTTTTCTTGATTCAGCGGTATTGTGGGATGAAGCGGCTCAGACCAACCTTACTCGTCCACGTACGAGATACCGGTTCCATCGACTAACATGTAACTTTGTTGCATAAGATGGCTGGCGGGTGTCTGTCTCTCCCACTTTAGTTGAATCGGATTCGACAGAGGCGGTCCTTGTAGAAGGTGAAATAGCAACTTGTATATCACCGTTGTGGTTTTGCGTAGGTAAGAATCGTTCTTGCTAGATACCCATAGCAGCCACGTAAAACATGCAACAACAAATTAGAGGACGTTTAACTTGTTTTTGCAGGGTATGATGTGATATGATATGGCCAAAGACATGATGAGATATATGTGATGTATGAGATGATCATGTTTTGTATAGATTATCACGACTTGCATGTCGATGAGTACGGCAACCGGCGGAAGCCGTAGGGTTGTCTTTAATTAATATTCGCCATTTTTGCTTTACTTTATCGCTATGAGTTAGCAATAGTTGTAGAAGCAATAGTTGGCGCGACAACCTCATGGTGACACGTTGATGGAGATCAAGATGATGTAGATCATGGTGTCATGCCGGTGACGATGGAGATCATGCCGGAGCTTTGGAGATGGAGATCAAAAGCACAAGATCATGGCCATATCATGTCACTTATGATTTGCATGTGATGTTAATCCTTTTATGCATCTTATTTTGCTTAGGACGACGGTAGCATTATAAGGTGATCCCTCACTAAAATTTCAAGATAAAATTGTGTTCTCCCCGAGTGTGCACCGTTGCGAAAGTTCGTCGTTTCGAGAAACCACGTGATGATCGGGTGTGATAGACTCTACGTTCACATACAATGGGTGCAAGCCAGTGTTGCACATGCGGAACACTCGGGTTAAACTTGACGAGCCTAGCATGTTCAAACATGGCCTCGGAACACAAGAGACCGAAAGGTCGAACATGAGTCATATAGTAGATATGATCAACATGGAGATGTTCACCATTGAAACCACCTCATCTCACGTGATGATCGGACTTGGGTTGGTGGATTTGGATCATGTCACACTTAGACAACCTGAGGGATGTTGATTTGAGTGGGAGTTCTTAAGTAATATGATTAATTGAACTCATTATCATGAACATAGTCAAGGTGACTTTGCAAATTATGTTGTAGATCAATAGCTCGCGTTGTAGCTCCCCTGTTTTTTATACGTTCCTA
This sequence comes from Elymus sibiricus, assembly GCA_039707655.1. Taxonomy (NCBI): domain Eukaryota; kingdom Viridiplantae; phylum Streptophyta; class Magnoliopsida; order Poales; family Poaceae; genus Elymus; species Elymus sibiricus. The sequence continues at coordinate 322,890,158 of CM077663.1, read as the reverse complement.
GAGAAAATAGAATTGAAAGATGATGGTAGCAATAATGCGGACTGGGTCCGTGATCTGAGGATTGTCCTCATTGCCGTACAGAAGGCTTATGTCATTAATGCACCGCTCGGTGCGCCACCCCCTCAAGCGTCGTCTTTAGATGTTGTGAACATCTGATATGCACGTTCTGATGACTACTTGATAGTTCAGTGCGTCATGCATTACGGCTTAGAATTGAGGCTCCAAAACGTTTTGAACATCACGGAATATATGAGATGTTCTAAGAGCTGAAATTGGGATCTCAGGCTCGTGTCCATGTTGAGAGGTATGAGACCTCCAACAAGATTCTTTGCCTGCAAGATGAAGGAGAATAGCTCAATCGGTGAGCATGTGCTCAGATTGTCTGGGTGCTACAATCGCTTGAATCGAGTGGGAGTTGATCTTCCAGATAAGATAGTGGTTGATATAGTTCTCCAAGTCACTGCCACAAAGCTACTAGAGCTTCGTGATGAACTATGAAATGCCAGGGATGGAAATAATGATCCCCGAGCTATTCACGATGTTTGACACTGCGAAGGTAGAAATCAAGACGGAGCATCAAGTGTTGATGGTTAGTAAAACCACTAGTTTCGAGAAGGGCAAGGACATGGAGGGAAACTTCATGGATGGCAAGCCGGTTGGTGCTCCAGTAAAGAAACCCAAGGTTGAACTGAAAGCACAACATGCTCCCTTGGTGGTTTTGATAATTCATGACAACATACATTGTCTCTTGGACTAATACTTTTACCTAGTGTATTTCAGATAAAGTCCACAGAGGGGGCTGGCAAAAGGATTGTGGAGATTGTGGAGATACCCCGAGATGCAAGGAAATGGATTGGCAAAGCTTCAAGCAAGAGGACTCTACATTTTACATTTGTGAGAAATCACTTTGAGTCCATAGGAAAGCCAATACTATTAAAAGGGGGTAAGGTTTTGTTGGTGAACAAAATGCTCATACGTGCACAAGTGATAGTCAACAAAAACATCCACAAGCTCTCCCACAAAAGTCTGTCCAAAGTCAAATATCCAAAATCGGTGCAACCAACACTTTCCACTCGGTGCCACCGATTCCCATACCCAGACAGACCTAAGCCAAACCCTAGCTTTTCGGTGCAACCGATTCTGCTTCGGTGCCACCGAGTTTAGGTTGCCAACTTTCTGTTACGCAAATTCACAATATCGGTACCACTGAGATTGTTGGATCGGCGTCACCGAGAATGAGCAATCTGACCATTGGTCACCTTATCGGTGCAACCGAGTTTCATATATCGGTCTCACCGAGATTCAAAAGTTGCCACCTTTTGGTCACTTCGGTACCACCAAGATTAACACATCGGTGTCACCGAGTTGGTCATTTTGTGTGTAATAGGATTTTTGGGGATGCCTATATATACCCCTCCACCATCACCTACTCGGAAGAGAAGCACTCAGAACTATTCCATACTTGCCCCATCAGTTTTCTGAGAGAGAGCCACCTACTCATGTGTTGAGATCATGACATTCCATTCCTACCATATGAATCATGATTTCTAGCCTCCCCAAGTTGCTTTCCACCAATCCCATCTCTTCCACCAAGCCAAATCTGTGAGAGAGTGATTGTGTGTTTAGGAGTCTATCATCTTGAAGCACAAGAGCAAGGAGTTCATCGACATTACCGAGCCTATTACCTTTTGGAGGGTGGTGCCTCCTAGATTGGTTAGGTGTCGCTTGGGAGCCTCCTACTTCGTGTTGTGGAGTTGAACCAAGAAGTTTGTACGGGCAAGGAGATCACCTACTTCATGAAGATCTACCCATAGTGAGGCTAGTCCTTCGTGGACGGAAACCGTTATGGAATAGTCAAGGTTGCTACTTCGTGGACCCTTATGGGTGGACCCTCCGTGGACTCTCGCGGCCGTTACCCTCCGTGGGTTGAAGACTCCATAAACATGGACGTACGATAGCACCACCTATCGGAACCATGAGAAAAATCCTTGCGTCTCCTATCGCGTTTCATCTACCTATCTCAACTCTTTACTTCATGTGCAATGTCTTTACTTTCCGCTGCTATACTCGTAGACATGCATGTGTAGGGTGTGCTTGACTTGCTATCTTGCTATGATTGTTAAAATCTGCCAACCAATTAACTTGGGAAAAGGTTAGGTTTTAAATTCCTGCTAGTAGTCTATTCACCCCCCTCTAGACACTCTTCTAGTGATCCCACAGTTGGTATCAGAGCTTTGGTCTCCATTGCTTCGGTTTAATCACCGTGGAGGAAGATGGATGTGTCTAGTATAGGGAGTTTGAGTTGTAGAGTGCCTATTCTTGATGGAGAGTACTATAGTCAATGGAAAACCTTGATGCTTGAGCTGTTTAATGAGTTTCAATTGAGCAAGTATGTTAAGAGCCCTTATGTACCTCCCATTGATCCCTTACACCCCACACACGAAGAGGAAATTGATATGCTATGCAATCTTAGAACTGTTAATCTCATTGTTAGAGCATTGCCTAGAAATGTGCTTAATCAAATGAAGAATTTTGAATGTGCTTATACTTTGTGGAATGACTTGGAGAAACGATATCCAAATTATTCATTGAGTAATCTTGATGAAATTCTTCATAAAACTATTGCCTTCCACAAAATGACGCCTAATGATCCCAAGTTTGATGATTGTCTATTTGAGCTTAGAGACCTCATGCGTGCTAAAGGAGATGTCATAACCATTAGCAACATCATTGTAGAAGCCATACGAATTCATAAATTTGAACATTGTCATGATCACAATTCTAACGAATCTCTTGTTCTTTATGACGAGGATTTCCCACTTGATGATGACAATGTGGAACATGGCTACTATGATGAAGATAAGTTGTTCGACATCGAGTATGAGAAGATCATGAAGAATCTAAGTCTCATGGCAAACTTCAAGGATTACATGTCCGGAGGAAAAGAGTGGATTCTCGATAGCGGATGTACCGATCATATGACCGGAGATAGAGAAATGTTTGAAGAGATCACACCAAACCATGGACCGCGAAGGTACGTAACATTTGGAGACAATTCCAAGGGTAAGGTACTTGGTCTTGGTAAGGTGGCCATATCCCATGATAGCTCTATTCAAAATGTTATGCTTGTTGAATCCCTTGGCTACAATCTTCTTTCCATATCTAGACTTGCCGACTTTGGTTTCAATGTGCTATTCATGAAAGTAGATTGCCAAGTGTTTCATCAAGATAATCATAAAATGGTCTTTATCGGTTTCCGTAGAGGTGATCTATACATCGTCGATTTCACTAAGAGATCCAAACCTCGTACTTGTCTTATTGCAAAATCTTCTAAAGGTTGGCTTTGGCATAGAAGACTAGGACATGTTGGCATGTGTAATCTAGACAAGCTCATCAAAGGTGATCATATACTTGGTGTTAAAGATGTTATCTTTGACAAAGACAGACTTTGTAGTGCTTGTCAAGCTGGAAAGCAAGTAGGTGGAAGTCATCCCGTTAAGAATATCATGACTACTAGGAGACCACTCGAGTTACTTCACATGGATCTTTTTGGTCCCAATGCTTACAAGAGTCTCGGTGGAAATTCCTATGGTCTAGTTATAGTTGATGATTTTTCCAGATTTACATGGGTATTCTTTCTTGATGATAAGTCGCAGGTACAAAAGATCTTCAAGAACTTCGTTCGCAAAGCGCAAAATCAGTTTGAAGTGAAGATCAAGAAGGTTCGGAGCGATAATGGATCGGCGTTCAAGAACACCCATGTGGATACCTTTCTTGACGAAGAAGGTGTTTCACATGAGTTCTCGGCTATGTACACACCTCAACAAAATGGAGTTGTTGAGAGGAAGAACCGGACGCTCATTGTGATGGCTAGAACGATGCTTGACGAATACAAGACGCCAAGACACTTTTGGGCAGAAGCCGTGGAAACAGCATGTCATGCCACAAACCGACTCTACTTGCACAAGCTTCTCGGTAAAACGGCATACGAGCTACTCACCGGTAACAAACCCCAAGTTGGATACTTTCGGGTATTCGGCTCAAAGTGCTACATTCTTGATAAGCATCGTCGTACTAAATTTGCTCCTAAATCTCATGAAGGATTCCTACTTAGTTACGGATCGAACTCTCACACTTATCGTGTCTACAACAACTTCACTCGAAAAGTTGAAGAGACGGTAGATGTGAAGTTTGATGAATCTAATGGTTCGCAAGTCGAACAATTGCCAAATGATGTAGGTGATAAGGACCCTTCGAAAGCTATCCAAGATTTGCCCATCGGCAAGATTCGTCCCATGGAGGTGAAGGAAAGTACTTCATCAACTCAAGTGGAAGCTCCTACTTCACGTCAAGGTGAACCACAACATGACATGGAGGCATCCACAAGCGGTACACGACAAGATGATGAAGAGGAGGAAGTGCATCATGAAGATCCACCACAACCTCCTTCACCACCACCTCAAGGGAACGACACCTTCAACAACAACGAAGATGAAGGAGATGATGATGATGAAGAAGCTCCACCATCCAACAATCGGAAGCTGACCCGAGTTTGAGCACAAGTGACCAAGAACCATCCTCTAAACCAAATCTTTGGTGACATACAAACCGGGAGGATCACTCGCTCTAAAACTCGCCTAGCTAACTTTTGTGAGCATTATTCTTTCATCTCTAGCATTGAGCCCTTGAAGGTAGAGCAAGCTCTTCAAGACGCGGATTGGGTGAACGCCATGCATGAAGAGCTTCACAACTTTGAAAGGAACGAAGTGTGGACACTCGTGGAGAAGCCCGAGGATGAGCACGACATCATCGGAACCAAATGGGTGTTTCGGAACAAGCAAGACGAAGACGGTCAAGTCGTACGCAACAAGGCACGTCTCGTAGCCCAAGGATATACGCAAGTCGAAGGTATGGATTACGATGAGACCTATGCACCCGTCGCTAGACTTGAAGTTATTCGCATTCTTCTTGCTTATGCTAATCACCATGATATCACACTTTATCAAATGGACATTAAAAGTGCCTTTTTAAATGGTGAAATTGAAGAAGAGGTTTATGTTAAGCAACCACCTGGTTTTGTGAATCCTAAGAAACCTAATCATGTTTACAAGCTTCGTAAAGCTCTTTATGGTCTTAAGCAAGCCCCTCGTGCTTGGTACAAATGCTTAACAAAGTTTCTCATTGAAAAAGGTTTTGAAATTGGTAAAATTGATGCAACCTTGTTCACTAAGAGAGTTAATGGTGAATTATTTGTGTGCCAAATCTATATGGATGATATTATCTTTGGTTCCACTAACCCTCAATTTAGTGAAAGATTTGGAAGGTTGATGTCCGAGAAGTATGAGATGTCCATGATGTGTGAGCTGAAATTCTTTCTTGGCTTGCAAATCAAGCAATCAAGAGAAGGAACTTTCATCTCTCAAACTAAGTATACCAAGGACTTGATCAAGAAGTTCAACATGCAGGAGTGCAAAGGTATGAAAACTCCTATGCCTACTAGTGGACATGTTGATCTTACCAAGGAGGATGAACCGGTTGATCAAAGGGTTTATCGATCTATGATTGGTTCATTGCTATATCTATGTGCCTCTCGTCCCGATATTATGCTTAGTGTTTGCATGTGTGCTAGATATCAAGCTGCACCTAAAGAGTGTCATCTTTTAGCTGTGAAACGTATTGTGAGATATTTGATACAAACACCAAACTTTGGCATTTGGTATCCCAAGGGATCTTCCTTTAATCTTGTTGGCTATTCCGATTCGGACTATGCCGGTGACAAGGTTGATAGAAAGTCCACCTCGGGTACTTGTCAATTTTTGGGTAGATCTCTTGTATCTTGGTCCTCCAAGAAACAAAACTCGGTATCCTTATCTACTGCCGAAGCTGAGTATATTGCTGCTGGATCTTGTTGTGCGCAATTACTATGGATGACACAAACGCTTAAGGATTATGGAATTCATGTTAAAAATGTTCCATTGCTTTGTGACAATGAAAGTGCTATTAAAATTGGTCATAATCCTGTGCAACATTCTCGAACTAAACATATTCAAGTTAGACATCATTTCATTCGTGATCACGTTGCCAAAGGAGATATTGATCTTAAGCATGTCCGTACTAACAAGCAATTGGCCGATATCTTTACTAAGCCACTTGATGAGAAAACGTTTTGCCACTTGAGGAGTGAGTTGAACATCATTGATGCTTCAAACTTGAGCTAGACTCACTCGGTTGCATGCAAGGGCATGAGCTTTCTTGATATTTCCATGATCTTTTAACATGTTATCTTATGCCATGGAATTCTATGCTCCCTTGTATTGCATCTAACATTTTGTAGGTACTTGGAAGATTTTCATTCCACAAGATTGCCATCAACTCCAATCATAAGCAATCTTGTCATGACCAAGTGTCAACAACCCCTCTTGATGATGGAAGGAAGAAGACAACACAAACATATCCTTGACACGTATTTAAACTTCACAATTGGTATCGTGTCATATCATGTTCTTCCTTGCATGACTAACCTATGTAGGTGACAAGTGTAATAAAACGAGAAGGATTGCTCCCAACTCAAGATGATTTTCATCAACCTCGAGCATCCTCAACAAGTTCACCTACAAGCTACGTCATCAACATCTCTCAAAGGTATATACTCATATCCTTGAAAAGGCTTTACTCCAAGTCATGAGCTAAAGCAACTCAAGTGATATGAAGACATTAAAATGCTTAATCGAAAAATGGTAACCCCATTTTGAGCTTAACGTTGAGTATGACCTATGATCAAGTATCCTTGCTTGGCTCCTATGTCAATATACTCTAATATAGGTGACCTTGTCACCGCTCATCATCTAGTTAAGAATCTTGTGTGGTTCATTCACTATTTGCAAGATTTCTCGGAACCACTCAAATCTTATCTAGTCGATATCCTTTGTAAAAACCTTTTACTTTTTATTTGAAAATTTTATTTTGACACTGTGTTATTGGCAGAATTTGAGAAATCTCGACTTCAAACCCCACTGCCAAGTTTCTGTTTTTGCCTCGGAGCCGCCGATACAAACATCTCGGTCCTACCGAAATTGCAGATGAGCTGCACCACAAAATCTCAGTATTACTGATTAGTTTGTCTCGGAGCCACCGATTTGCATTCTGCCTCATTTGTGTTCATAGTTACAAATCTGTGTTTCTTTAGTAATCCTACTCATGATATCCTTATTTCTTCGATGATCCCTTATTTTAATAATTAAAAAAAACTTAGGGGGAGAAATTCTTTATTCAAGGATCCCTAACCCAAAGGAGGAGAAGTCTTATACGATCTCAGATCAGCCCAAGGGAGAGCAATTATTCTCAATGATTCCCTCAGTTTTCAATTCTATGAACCCTACACTCAATGACCCTTGTTCTCAAGGATCCCTGTTTAGTCAATGATCCCTGTATCTGTCCCTGTGTATGACCTTTTTGGAAATTAATGCCAAAGGGGGAGAAATATACAAAGCTTCATGCTAAAGGGGGAGATACACGCTTATGCAAAGAGGGAGATATAATTAAGGGGGAGAGGAGAACTATCAAGTTGTTACTTATTTAGACAAGGGGAGAACACCAAAGTAGGGGGAGAAAAATATGTTTGCTCCAAATGTATTTATAAAGCAAAATGTATTTCATTTGATTGACTTTTCTCACCTTATCCAATCCCAATATCTACATGCTAAGATTTCGTGTGTATATCCTTCTTTGTGGATTGATATCATCATGATTTTCATCTACCTAGAACCTTATACACTTGAGAGAAATTACATCTCTAGATGATATCCTTCCTTTCACGACCACCTTGTCTTTCTTGTTTTATTTCTTTGGTGGCTCCGTGAAATCGTTTGCCTTGAGTGCGGATCATAAGAATAAAATTGCTTGTTCCAACTTCCTTGAAATCATGACTATTGCCATTGAGGGCAAGAAATATATGGAGGAGTTGGAATCTCATCTCGAGGAGCATGAGGCCACCATTGAGAAAATGGAAGGTCATGAGCGTGATTACGCTAATGAGATTGCGGAGCTATCTCAAGCTCTTGAACTTGAACAAACCACCAAGGAATCTCTTGAGGAGACCTTTGCTCTAGAATTATCTAGATTAAAGGAATCCCATGATAGAGCTCTCGAGGTGGCTAATGATTTTAGAACTAAAAATGATAAGCTTGAATTTGCACATGCTAAACTCCTTGAGGACTTTGAGCACCTCGAAAATGGCTCAAGGGCCATTAAGAGTTCGCTCATTGAACTCACCGAGTCTCATGCTCAACTTCAAGCTTCATATGCTAAAGAGCTTGCCAAGTTGCCTTCTCCTCTTATTGTTAATGATGATGCTTGTGCTACTAACTCTATTTCTTGTGAAGCATCCATTTTAAAGGAGAATGTTGAGCTAAAGGCTCAACTTGAGGTGCTATCTAGCAATTATGGGAAATTGGAAGAAAGTCATGAAAAGCTCTCGAGCTCTCACGGTGATCTTCTAGTATCCCATGATGTGCTAAAGATAGCTCATGAGGCTTGTACTACTAAGGTAACATCTAGTGAGCCTCATGTGGACATTAGCACTACATCTAGTAGAAATGCTTTATTGACATGTGCTAGTCCTCGTAATTCATCTATGCATAACATTGGTACATCTTGTGATGAATTACTTTCCTTGCCTTGTTGCTCTAACAATGATGCTTATACTTCCTCTAGTACTTGTGTTGATACTAACCATGTAGAGGAAATCAAAGAGCTCAAGGCCCAAGTCACTTCTTTGAAGAAAGACTTGGAAAAGAGTCATGAAGGGAAGTCCACACTAAAGAATATTTTGAGTGTGCAAAAATCCCCCAATGACAAAGGTGGACTTGGATTCAACTCCAATAAGAAGAAGAAGTCCAAGATCAACAGGAAGAAGGGCCAAGAACAAGTCGAGAATTCGGCCAAGATTGTTTGCTTCAAGTGCAAGGTTGAAGGGCATCATGTTAGAACTTGCCCATTAAAGAAGAAGCCTCATAGCGACAAGCAACAAGGGAAGCGGCCACAAGTTCAATCTCATGCTCAACCTCAAGTTGAAGAAAGGCCTCTTCCCAAGAAGACTCAAGTTAATACTTCTCAAGTTGAGAAATCAAGTGAGAAGAAAGTGAAGAGTAGACGTTGCTACTTATGTCGTGAGAAAGGTCACGTCGCTTCTTCTTGCACTAACGGTAACTTATCCAACCCAATCATTATTGATGATATATATTCTCTTGGGAAGGATAAGCTTGGCAATGTGTTTGCCAAATTTATTGGTACTCAAAGTGGTGTCAAGAAAAGAACCATTTGGGTAGCCAAGCCTATTGTTACTAACCTCTTAGGACCCAACTTGGTTGGGGACCAACAAGCTCAAACTTGATCAATAGGTGTTGATGGAGGGCATTGGAGACTTGGCTATATTATGAAGAATTAAGGGGACTTCATCATTCGTATTGTCTCAAGCCAAGTCATTGGATTATCAAGGTTCTATCTTATATCCAATGTGCCTCCTTGCGGTAACTTGTCCTTAAATTGTTTACATTGAAAGTTACTTGCCCCTTTTCATGTTTGGTTTTGTACCTTGCATATATTTGTATATGTTGTGCTTCCAATTTGCTTGTCTTGAGTAATCAAGTATGTGTATGATTGGTTTGCACATCATGTATGTATGAGTGTTGTGTTGAGCCTTGTTTGCTTCTTGTTCATATCTTTGTTGGCTCTTGTGAGAGATTAATGGAACATCCCATTTTGGGGGAGTGATGTGCTTTGTGCACTTCACGATCCTATAAATGTGTGTACATGAGGAATACTACCTAGTATTGATATTACAAGTATATCTAGTCTCTATGTGGTATGTCTTCTCATGAGAAATTCAAATTCTAAATAGTCCATTAATTATCTCGTGTTGTATCCTCTTATTGCCTCTTGTTTGGTTGTCATTGGTATCACATTATGGGGGAGTAATATGCTTGTGTATATTACAAGCCTAGAAAATGTGTACATTTGAGATATTGTCACTTAGAGTTGATATAGTAAATTATCTTGTTCCTAGGTGGCATGTTAGCTCTACAAGTTGCAATTTGCTTATGTTGTTTGGTGTGAAGATGATGTTGGATTGCTTTACAATCTACCACCGGGAATTCATTCCAAATACTTCTTGTACTTGTACAATTGGTATTCTTGTATGTGGTAGAAATTGTTGAATCATCTTCTCGTTGGCTTGTGCTTATTTGCCTTATCTCTTGCCAAGGATTGTGTCAACTCCCGTTGTCTTCCGTGCCACTTGTGGATCTTATTAATTTCTTGATCTTGTCTAGTGTTTTTCTAGATATAGTGAAAGTGGTGATCCCATCTTGTGCATTTTGTATTCAAATGCAAATTCTCTATAATGCACAACGCTTGGGGGAGCTATCCTATTTTCTTTATAACACTCATCTTGTGATCCTTATCAAGTGTGTGTTGGTGGAAGGCATGCCGTTTCTTTTTGGTACTTTGTGCCATCATGAAACTTTGTAGAGGGTTTGGTTTGTTCGGAACCTTCCTCTCTTTTGGGAGCTTGATTTTTTTTTTATTATTTAGTGTGTATCATTGGATATCTCATTCCTTGATGTATCTTCTATTTGGTATCCTTCAAGTGATTATTTCTTCTTTTGATATCTTATTTTCACTTGGTATCTTTTCAATTGGTATCTTATCAAATCATGTGTTGATTTGGTTTGGTTTCAATTGGCATCTCTTCTCATGTGTTGATCTCTATTTGTCTTAAATCATGAGTTGAGTTGGTTCTTTGATATAATTTGGACAACCTTATGTCGTGTCAATCTTTTGGCTGCCTTCTTGGTTTACTTGGTGTTTTGTCCAAATTGTATCTCCCTTTGGTCCTTGAAAGTCTTGTGCATGCATATTTACTTCATGCATTTCGTTGGCATGTTTTCTTTCTTTGACCCAATATATAGGGGAAACTCCACCAAGTCTCAAATTGGATGAGATGTGCATGACATTCATTTTCATATCCGTATGCACATATTCATGTGGAGTTTGTCCTATGTGTTGTTGGTTCTCTAACTCTTTGGTCCCAATGAGTTTGGGCACCATTTTGTTTGTGATGTTGTTCTAGGAACAATTGGAGATGCATTGGATGCTCGGCTCACTCACAAGGAAGGTGTTGTCACCATGTGCTTATTGGAGTCAAGCTAGGATGATCAATGAACTACAATCTACTACATTCAATTGGTATCTACTACATCATTCCAATGCTATCCCGGTAACAAGTATCAACTTCATGCATACATTTCTTGCATTCAACCTTGTGTAGGTTGCATCATGGCATGATTTTCTTGATCCGTTCTAGTGATACTTGTTTCCCTTCTCAAAGCATCCCAACAATGATCTCTTGTTGTGAGTTGTGATGTCTTTGATGTGTGTGTGTGTGGAGTTCATTGATATACAATAAGACAATATTAAGCCATGTGCTATGCTTTCAACAAAGATCTTATTGGTATATTTATGACTTCCTTTTGGATATCTTGTTCCTTCGTGTTGTAACTATTTCGTGTGTATATCCTTCTTTGTGGATTGATATCATCATGATTTTCATCTACCTAGAACCTTATACACTTGAGAGAAATTACATCTCTAGATGATATCCTTCCTTTCACGACCACCTTGTCTTTCTTGTTTTATTTCTTTGGTGGCTCCGTGAAATCGTTTGCCTTGAGTGCGGATCTTATATCGTTGCATCTCGTTGCACTCTTTTGTGGTGAAGATTGTTTTCCTCATGCTTGTCTTGACGAGGCTTTCGCCATGTCAATTGGTATCCCTCCTCTTGACAAAGCTATCATTTTCTATCTTCACCGTGGGTTGTCACAAGCTTTGTAGTTTATTCGCATTTTAGTGAGCTTGTGAACCCATTTGCTTGTTGTGTGTGGGAAGGACGTGTCTTGCACCTTGTATCTCATTTATTCAAGACTATGTTGATGCTTAATGCTCATCCTTATATTAGTCTTCTCGAGTGCGTTGCCATGACTCACACACATCGTTTTGGTTGAGCCTATTCCTAAGTTGCCTCTCTTTCATGTTGCTCAACCATGTGTTTGTTGCAAGTGCTAGGCATAGTTTCCTATATGCTCACTTGCACTTGTTGTGAGTTTCTATTGATTTTGGGGGAGTGATGATCCTATTTTGTGCACGTTGTATCCAAATACAAAACTAAATAATGCACAAATCATGGGGAGCTTCTCTATGTTCTTTAGAACACTCCTATGCTCATATCATAATATCTGTTGTTCGTGTGGCTCGTCGGATCATTTGATTGATTGGTCCAATTGGTATCCTTCAATTGGTTTCTATCAATTGGTATCGGATCATTTGATTGATTGGTCCTTTTGGTATCCTTAGATTGCTTGCTTCTCTCTTTGGTATGTCTTTGTGCCATATCATTCTTTTAGCAATCTTTGGATCCTCAATATAGTTTGTCTTCCTCCAACTATTCATCATTGGATATGTGTATTGTATTTCACTCATATTTTGCGAAATACACACTTTATGGAGGAACACATATTATGTTGGCCTTCTAAGCTTTTCGCCCATTTTGGCAATCGATGCCAATGGGGGAGAAGTTTAGAGAGTTTTGTGGAGAAGTTTAGAGAGCTATTTCTTCATGTTTGCTTTGGTTTTGTTCCTAAGCATTTGCATCACATGCTCTTGCATTATTAGTTGTTTCTTTGCATGGTGATGCTTAATTCCTTATATAAACTCTCTTGAAAGTGATTGTCATCAATTACCAAAATGGGGGACATTGAAAGAACATGTGCTGCCCCCATGTTTGGTTTTGGTAATTGATGACAATCTCTATGGACTAATGGTTGCCTTGAGTTATATTTGAAGGGTTTGTCCATAGGCATTGCTTGAAGACCATTTGTTGGTTTCAAGGTTATTAGAAGAAGAATATGTGTTGACCAAGGTTATTCATGGAGTTATCCAAAGATTGGTCATGTTGATCAACACACAAAGTGTAGAAGATGCACCGAGTGGGATCAAGTGATCTCACGGTATGGTAAGCATTGTCCATTACGCTTTGTGTACTAACCCATGTTCTATGCGAGAGTTTTATGTGGGGTTAGGTATGTTTCCATGGGCTTGCGTCAAGAGGAAGATCTCATTCAACCCATGGAGGATGACATCAAGTGGTGATCGTCATCAACATTGCGGTGTGCAAGTTCAAGTGGAGCATCACGAAGAGATCACATGCTTGAAGCTTGCCGTCCATTGTGGTGACAATGGACTTGTGAAGATGTGCCAAAGAGTGGCTCACCCATAGTGGAGTATGGGGGAGCAATCAACTAGTCTTCATCGAGCCGGCGCAATCAAGAAAGGTGGTCCAACTTGAGGAGGTCAAGATCGTCATCATCTAGCTCAAGTGGACTATGCGCAAGGCAAAGGTTTGCCCTTGATAGGTTTTCTATTTTACCGGTCTCATGGTGGTAGTTGGGAGACCGGGTTATAGGATCGATAGCCGTACTATCAAGGGGGGCTCTCAAGTGAGTAGCTTTATCGTATCTTCGTAGAGAGCTCAAACCATTGCATCCTTGCATCATCTTTCTTGGTTCGTGTTTGGTGTTTCTCTTTGTGAGTCTTTGAGCTTTTGGTCATCTTCATGACAAGCTCGAGTTCATCGAAAACGGAGTTCATGTATGCATCTTCTATGATGTTTTCGATGTTGGAGTTTATGCCGGTTCTTCATTCATAGAGGTTTCTCATCTCTATATGTTAGGCATATCTCCCCTGCCACTTCTCTGTTGGATAGTATTTGTCGTCATCTATCCAACAAGCTTGAGTTTGCTCAATTCGGAGCTCATATGTAGAAGTTATGGCAGTTCTGGTTTTATCTGCATCCAGTTTTCAGCTCCCAAGCGGTAGTACCGCTCGGTAGTACCACGGTAGTACCGCTTATGCGGTAGTACCGATGTGTTCTACCGCAGCGAGTACCGCTTGTGGTATTTCTTCTGGTATCGTTTTATTGATTCCCGGTAGTAGTGCGGTAGTAGAGCGGTAGTACCGCTTAGTGCGGTACTTCCGCCCTCTACTACCGCTTGTGTACCGCTTGCGGTGATTTCCTCTGTGCACGTCTCTGTTGCCGTTTTCTGTTAAACGGTAGTAGTGCGGCAGTAGTGCGGTAGTACCACTCAGGGCGGTAGTACCGCTCTGCTGGGCGGTAGTACTGCTTGGTGCGGTACTTCCGCCCTCCACTACCGCTGCTACTACCGCTTGTGTTTCGCAGAGTGTGCAAGCTTCTGTTGCTCTTTTCTCCTTAGCGGTAGTACCGCTTGGTTGGCACGGTAGTACCGCTAAGTGCGGCACTACCGCTCCAGTTCCGTGTTCTCACCTGCTGTGTTTTGAATTACTACCGCTTAAGCGGTAGTACCGCTCGAAGGAGCGGTAGTACCGCTTGTACGCGTCCAGCACGGGTAACGGTTGGATTTGGGGTGGCCCTATAAAAGGGGTCTTCTTCCCCAACGGTTTTCTTATCTCTTCTAAGCTCTCTCTCCTCCATTGTTGACTTTCTAGAGCTTTGCTTTCTCTCAATCCCTCCATGGATTCTTGCTAGTTTTTGGGGGAAAAGAGAGAGGAGATCTAGATCCACATTTCCACCAATCACTTTCTCCTCTAAGTGAGGGGAACCCCTTGGATCTAGTTCTTGGAGTTCTTCGTGTTCTTCTTCGTTCTTCCTCTCATTTTCCTCCATAGCTTTTGTTGCTTTGGTGGGATTTGGGAGAGGAGGACTTGGGCACTCCGTGTGCCCTTGCCATTGCATTAGTTGCATCGGTTTGAGTTCTCCGCGGGATTCGTGGAAGTTAGTAGTTGAGAAGCTTATTACTCTTGGGTGTTTGGGCACCCTAGAGCTTGTTCCTCTTGGGTGCCTTGGCGCCCTAGACGGCTTGGTGGCTTGGTGGTGCCTCGGAGCTCAATCATTGTGGTGTAAAGCTCCGAGCAAGCGTCGGGGTCTCCAATTAGGTTGTGGAGATCGCCCCGAGCAATTTGACGGGTACCGGTGACCGCCTCCAAGGGTTGCCAAAGTGTACGGGTTCGGTGACCGCCCTCAAGGGTGTCCATTTGTACGGGTTCGGTGACCGCCCTCAAGGGTCCCTTAGTGGAATCACGGCACCTTGCATTGTGCGAGGGCGTGAGGAGAATACGGTGGCCCTAGTGGCATTGTTGGGGAGCATTGTGCCTCCACACCGCTCCAAACGGAGATTAGCATCCGCAAGGGTGTGAACTTCGGGATACATCGTCGTCTCCGCGTGCCTCGGTTATCTCTTACCCGAGCCCTTTACTTATGCACTTTACTTTGTGATAGCCATATTGTATCTTGTTATATATCTTGCTATCACTTAGTTGTTTATCTTGCTTAGCATAAGTTGTTGGTGCACATAGGTGAGCCTAGTCGATTTAGGTTTTGTGCTTGACAAATTAAACGCTAGTTTTATTCCGCATTTGTTCAAGCCTAAACCGTAATTATTTTAAAGCGCCTATTCACCCCCCCCCCCTCTAGGCGACATCCACGATCTTTCACCACCGATTTGCATTCTGCCTCATTTGTGTTCATAGTTACAAATCTGTGTTTCTTTAGTAATCCTACTCATGATATCCTTATTTCTTCGATGATCCCTTATTTTAATAATTAAAAAAAACTTAGGGGGAGAAATTCTTTATTCAAGGATCCCTAACCCAAAGGAGGAGAAGTCTTATACGATCTCAGATCAGCCCAAGGGAGAGCAATTATTCTCAATGATTCCCTCAGTTTTCAATTCTATGAACCCTACACTCAATGACCCTTGTTCTCAAGGATCCCTGTTTAGTCAATGATCCCTGTATCTGTCCCTGTGTATGACCTTTTTGGAAATTAATGCCAAAGGGGGAGAAATATACAAAGCTTCATGCTAAAGGGGGAGATACACTCTTATGCAAAGGGGGAGATATAATTAAGGGGGAGAGGAGAACTATCAAGTTGTTACTTATTTAGACAAGGGGAGAACACCAAAGTAGGGGGAGAAAAATATGTTTGCTCCAAATGTATTTATAAAGCAAAATGTATTTCATTTGATTGACTTTTCTCACCTTATCCAATCCCAATATCTACATGCTAAGATTCAGGGGGAGAGGATAAACTACTATTTTCATATCTAAGGGGAGAAAATTCTAAATGATCTTGGAGACATTGAGTTCTAACATTGTTTTTGATTGGTAGAATACTCTTGTGTTTCCTAACATTGTTTTCTCAAGTGTATTTCTACTACTAGAATGCTCAAGAACTCAAGGTAAGTATATGCATCATATCTTTGATCAAGATGATCTCTTGCTTCTTGCACATATTGTTTGCAAGAGTGAAGTCTTGAACAAGGATACATCTCATTCATATATATTTGACGCATATAGCCAAGATACACATGACTCATTATATCCCTTCTACTACATGTGTGTCCATGCATTCCAAAGCAACTATCCTTTAAAGGGATTGCACACATTTAGGGGGAGCAAGTCTAAGTCATGTGTCTCTCAAAGTCTTCATTATATCCATGCATATCTTTATTTGAAGCTTTGATTGTATGTTGTCATCAATTACCAAAAAGTGGGAGATTGAAAGCACAACATGCTCCCTTGGTGATTTTGATAATTCATGACAACATACATTGTCTCTTGGACTAATACTTTTACCTAGTGTATTTCAGATAAAGTACACAGAGAGGGCTGGCAAAAGGATTGTGGAGATACCCCAAGATGCAAGGAAATGGATTGGCAAAGCTTCAAGCAAGAGGACTCTACATTTTACATTTGTGAGAAATCACTTTGAGTCCATAGGAAAGCCAATACTATTAAAAGGGGGTAAGGTTTTGTTGGTGAACAAAATGCTCAAACGTGCACAAGTGATAGTCACCAAAAACATCCACAAGCTCTCCCACAAAAGTCTGTCCAAAGTCAAATATCCAAAATCGGTGCAACCAACACTTTCCACTCGGTGCCACCGATTCCCATACCTAGACAGGCATAAGCCAAACCCTAGCTTTTCGGTGCAACCGATTCTGCTTCGGTGCCACCGAGTTTAGGTTGCCAACTTTCTGTTACGCAAATTCACAATATCGGTACCACCGAGATTGTTGGATCGGCGTCACCGAGAATGAGCAATCTGACCGTTGGTCACCTTATCGGTGCAACCGAGTTTCATATATCGGTCTCACCGAGATTCAAAAGTTGCCACCTTTTGGTCACTTTGGTACCACCGAGATTAACACATCGGTGTCACCGAGTTGGTCATTTTGTGTGTAACGGTTGGATTTTTGGGGATGCCTATATATACCCCTCCACCACCACCTACTCGGAAGAGAAGCACTCAGAACTATTCCATACTTGCCCCATCAGTTTTCTGAGAGAGAGCCACCTACTCATGTGTTGAGATCATGCCATTCCATTCCTACCATATGAATCATGATTTCTAGCCTCCCCAAGTTTCTTTCCACCAATCCCATCTCTTCCACCAAGCCAAATCTGTGAGAGAGTGATTGTGTGTTTAGGAGTCTATCATCTTGAAGCACAAGAGCAAGGAGTTCATCGACATTACCGAGCCTATTACCTTTTGGAGGGTGGTGCCTCCTAGATTGGTTAGGTGTCGCTTGGGAGCCTCCTACTTCGTGTTGTGGAGTTGAACCAAGAAGTTTGTACGGGCAAGGAGATCGCCTACTTCGTGAAGATCTACCCATAGTGAGGCTAGTCCTTCGTGGACGGAAGCCGTTATGGAATAGTCAAGGTTGCTACTTCGTGGACCCTTATGGGTGGAGCCCTCCGTGGAATCTCGCGACCGTTACCCTCCGTGGGTTGAAGACTCCATAAACGTGGACGTATGATAGCACCACCTATCGGAACCACGGGAAAAATCCTTGCGTCTCCTATTGCGTTTGATCTACCTATCTCAACTCTTTACTTCATGTGCAATGTCTTTACTTTCCGCTGCTATACTCGTAGACATGCATGTGTAGGGTGTGCTTGACTTGATATCTTGCTATGATTGTTAAAATCTGCCAACCAATTAACTTGGGAAAAGGTTAGGTTTTAAATTCCTGCTAGTAGTCTATTCACCCCCCCTCTAGACACTCTTCTAGTGATCCCACATGAACCCAAACCCGAGACTGGGTGCTTCTATTATGAGGAGAATGGTCACCGAAGCGGAACTGCCCTAGATACTTGGTAGATAAGAAGGCTGGCAACGTCAACAGAAGTATATTTGATATACGTTTTATTCATGTGTACCTTGCCGGTACTCCTAGTAGCACCTGGGTATTAGATACCGGTTCAGTTGCTAAATGTTGGTAACTCGAAATAAAAGCTACGGAAGAAACGGAGAATAACTAAGGGTGAGGTGACGATGTGTGTTGGAAGTGTTTCCAAGGTTGATGTGATCACCATCGCACGCTCCCTCTACCTTCGGGATTGGTGATGAACCTAAATAAATGTTATTTGGTGTTTGTGTTGAGCATAAACATGATTAGATCGTGTTTATTGCAATACGGTTATTCATTTAAGTTAGAGAATAATGGTTATTCTGTTTACATGAATAAAACCTTCAATGGTCATGCACCCAATGTGAATGGTTCATTGAATCTCGATCGTAGTAATACACATGTTCATTGATGCCAAAAGATGCAAAGTTAATAATGATAGTACCACATATTTGTGGCACTGCCGCCAAGGTCATATTGGTGTAAAGCGCATGAAGAAACTCCATGCTGATGGATCTTTTGACTCACTCGATTTCGAATCGGTTGAGACATGCGGACCATGCCTCTTGGGCAAGATGACTAAGACCCCGTTTTCCGATATGATGGAGCGGGCAAGTGACTTATTGGAAATGATACATGTTGATGTAGCGATCCAATGAGTGTTAAGCGTGCGGTGGATATCGCTATTTTCTTACCTTCGCTGATAATTTGAGTAGATATGGGGATATTTACTTAATGAAACACAAGTATGAAATGTTTGAAAAGTTCAAACAAAATCAGAGTGAAGTTTGAGATCATCGTGACAAGAAGATAAAATGTCTACGATATGATCGTGGAGGTAAATATCTGAGTTACGAGTTTGGTATACAACTCAAGACAATGTGGAAGTTGTTTCACAACTCACGCCACCTGGAACACCATAGTGTGATGGTGTGTCCGAACGTCGTAGTCGTGCTCTATTGGATATGGTGCGTACTATGATGTCTCTTATCAATTTGCCACTATCGTTTTGGGGTTATGCATTAGAGACAATTACATTCACTTTAAATAGGGCACCATCTAAGTTCGTTGAGATGACACCGTATGAATTTTGGTTTGGCAGAAACCTAAGCTGTCATTTCTCAGAGTTCGGGAATGCGACGCTTATGTCTGATAAGCTCGATCCCAAAGCAGAAAAGTGCATCTTCATAGGATACCCTAAGGAAACAGCTGGGTATACCTTCTATCTCAGATCCAAGGGCAAAGTGTTTGTTGCTAAAAACGGGTCCTTTCTCGAGAAAGAGTTTCTCTCGAAAGAATTGAGTGGGAGGAAGGTAGAGCTTGATGAGGTTATTGAACCGTCACTTCAGTTGGATGGTAGCACGACGCAGAAAGATGTTTTTGTGGCGCCTACACCGAATGAAGAGGAAGTTAATGATGATGATCATGACACTTCGGATCAAGTTACTACCGAACCTCGTAGGCCAACAAGAACTCGTACCGCCTCTGAGTGGTACGTCAATCCTGTCTTGGAGGTCATGTTGTTAGACAACAGTGAACCTACAAGCTATGAAGAAGCGATGGTGTGCCCGGATTCCAACAAATGGCTAGGATCCATGAAATCCGAGATAGGATCCATGTATGAAAACCAAGTGTGGACTTTGGTAGACTTGCCCGTTGAACGGTGGGCCGTTGAGTACAAATGGACCTTTAAGAAGAAGACAGACGCTGATGGTAAATGTCACCATTTATAAAGCTCGACTTGTCGCAAAGAAGTTTCTGACAAAGTTCAAGGAGTTGACTACGATGAGACTTTCTCACCCGTAGCGATGCTAAAGTCTGTTGGAATTATGTTAGCAGTTGCTGCATTTTTTGATTATGAAATCTGGCAGATGGATGTCAAAACATCGTTTCCTTGAGGAAAGGTTGTATGTGATACAACCGGAAGGTTTTGTCAGTCCTAAGGATGCTAAAATGTATGCAAGCTCCAGCAATCCTTCTATGGACTGGAGCAAGCATCTCGGAGTTGGAATATACGCTTTGATGAGGTGATCAAAGTTTTTGGGTCTATACAAAGTTTATGAGAAACTTGTATTTACAATAAAGTGAGTGGGAGCACTATAGAATTTCTGATAAGTATATGTGGATGACATATTGTTGATCGGAAATGATGTAGAATTTATGGAAAGCATAAAGGGTTGTTTGAAAGGAGTTTTTCAAAGGAAGACCTGGAATGAAGCTACTTAAATATTGGGCATCAAGATCTATAGAAATAGATCAAGACGTCTGATAAGACTTTCAATGAGTAAATACCTTGACAAGATTTTGAAAGAGTTCAAAATGGATCAGTCAAAGAAAGAGTTCTTGCCTGATTTGTAAGGTGTGGAGTTGAGTGAGACTCAAAGCTCGACCACGGCAGAAGAAATAGAAAGGACGAAGGTCGTCCCCTATGCCTTATCCATAGGCTCTGTATAGTATGCCATGCTATGTACCGCACCTGGTGTGTGCCTTGCCATGAGTCTGTCAAGGGGTACAAGAGTGGTCCAGGAGTGGATCACTGGATAGCGGTCAAAATTATCCTTAGTAACTAGAGGACTAAGGAAATGTTTCTCGATTATGAAGGTGATAAAGAGTTCATCGTAAAGGGTTACGTCGATGCAAGCTTTGACACCAATCCAGATGACTCTGAGTAGCAATCCGGATACGTATAGTGGAGCAGCCATTTGGAATAGCTCCAAGTGGAGCGTGGTAGCATCTGCAGTATGACATATAGATTTGCAAAGAACACACGGATCTGAATGTTGCAGACCATTGACTAAAACCTCTCTCACATGCAAAACATGATTGAACCCCAGAACTCATTGGGTGTTAGATTCATAACAATGTAAATCACATAGCGATGTGAGCTAGATTATTGACTCTAGTGCAAGTGGGAGACTGTTGGAAATATGCCCTAGAGGCAATAATAAAATGGTTATTATTATATTTCCTTGTTCATGATAGTTTATTATCTATGCTATAATTGTATTGATTGGAAACTCAAATACATGTGTGGGTACATAGACAACACTGTGTCCCTAGTATGCCTCTAATAGACTAGCTCGTTGATCAAAGATGGTCAAGGTTTCCTAGCCATAGACATGAGATGTCATTTGATAACGGGATCACATCATTAGGAGAATGATGTGATGGACAAGACCCAAACTATGACCGTAGCATATGATCGTGTCAGCTTGTTGCTATTGTTTCTGCATGTCAAAGTATTTGTTCCTATGACCATGAGATCATGCAACTCATTGACACCGGAGGAGTACCTTGTGTGTTTCAAACATCGCAACGTAACTGGGTGACTATAAAGATGCTCTACAGGTATCTTCGACGGTGTCTGTTGAGTTGGCATGGATCAAGACTGGGATTTGTTACTCCGTGTGACGGAGAGGTATCTCAGGGCCAACTCGGTAATACAACATCACAATGAGCCTTGCAAGCAAAGTGACTAAAGAGTTAGCCACGGGATCTTGTATTACGGAACGAGTAAAGAGACTTGCCGGTAATGAGATTGAACTAGGTATAGAGATACCGACGATCGAATCTCGGACAAGTAACATACCGAAGAACAAAGGGAACTGCATACGGGATTAGCTGAATCCTTGACATAGAGGTTCAACCGATAAAGATCTTCGTAGAATATGTAGGAACCAATATGGGCATCCAGGTCCCGCTATTGGTTATTGACCATAGAGGTGTCTCGGTCATGTCTACATAGTTCTCGAACCCGCAGGGTCTGCACACTTAACGTTCGGTGACGTTTCGGTAGTATTGAGTTATGTATGTTGGTGACCGAAGGTTGTTCGGAGTCCCGGATGAGATCCTGGACGTCACGAGGAGCTCCGGAATGGTCCGGAGGTAAAGATTGATATATAGGAAAGTGGTATTCGGGCTCCGGAAAAGTTTCGAGCACTTCCGGTAGTGTACCGGGAGTGACGAATGGGTTCCGGGGGTCCACCAAGTGGGGCCCACCCACCCCAGGGGCCACATGCGCCTAGGAGGTGGCGCACCATCCCCTGGTGGGCTGGGCAGCCAGCCCCTAGAGGCCCTTGCGCAAGGGGGTGGGGAGAGGGCCAAGTGGGAGGGAGTCCTACTAGGACTCCCCCTTCCTTGTGGGAGGTGGACTCCTCCCTCTTGTGGCCGGCCAAGCCCCTAGGGGAAACCCTAGGGTGCCCCACCTACCCCCTCTTCCTCCTATATATAGTGGAGGGTTTTGAGGGCAGCCCTAACCTGAAAAGCCATGGCTGCCTCTCTCTCCCTCTAGATCTGTTCTCCACTAGATCGTCTCGGTTGCGCTTGGCGAAGCCCTGCCGGGACAGCTCCACCACTACCGCCACCACGCCGTTGTGCTGGCGAAGAACTCATCTACCTCTCCGCCCTCTCTTGCTGGATCAAGGAGGCGGAGATCGTCATCGAGCTGTACGTGTGCTGAACGCGGAGGTGTCATCCGTTCGGCGCTAGATCGGGACGGATCGTGATTGGATCGCGGGATGGCTTGCGATTTGGATCGCGAAGACGTTCGACTATATCAACCGCGTTTCTTAACGCTTCCCGCTTAGCGATCTACAAGGGTATGTAGATCCACTCTCCCTCTCGTAGATGCTCATCTCCATGGATAGATCTTGCGTGTGCGTAGGAATTTTTTTGTTTCCCATGCAATGTTCCCCAACAACAACAACACAAAGACGCGTCGTGTCCCCTACTTTGTCACTGGGATATAGAAACTCGTCAGGTTGAACCTATCACAACGCACCTCTCTCACTGAAGATAGATCAATCTACTTGGCCAAAGCACATCGATATATCAGAAAGAATTCCGAAGCTATAATGATCATGCAAATAAGAATCTTAATATTCAGAGGTGACTCAAATACTTATCATGAATAATCTGAACATAAACCCACAATTCATCGGATCCCAACAAACACACCGCACAATAGGATTACATCGGATGGATCAAAGCGAAGATGCGATGATCATTGTATTGAAGATCAAGTGATAGAGAGATTGCCATCTATGTACTAGCTATGGACCCGTAGGTCTGTGGTGAACTACTCACACATCATCATGAGGGCAGCAAGGTTGATGAAGAGGCCCTCCGTGATCGATCCCCCCTCCGGCAGGGTGCCGAAACGGAGCTCCAAATGGCCTCCCGACGAAACAAAGACTTGCGGCGGCATAAAAAGAGTTTCGGGACTGCCTCTAGGGTTTTTGGAATATTAGAGAATTTATAGGCCAGAGAGGGGCATCGGGAGGCGCCCGAGGGGGCCAGCACACATCATGGCGCCCCCCAGGGCGCGCCCTGTTGCGTGTTGGTGCCCTCGTGCGGCCTCCTGACTCCTCCTAAAGCTTCCAGGTATTCTTTTGGTCCATAAAAAATCATCAAAAAGTTTCGTGGCAATTGGACTTCGTTTGGTAGTGAAAACCTGAAAAGTAAAAAACATGCAGAAAACAACAACTGACATTGGGCACTGGGTCAATAGGTTAGTGCTAAAAATATTATAAATTGGTAAATAAAGACCCAAAAAGTATTCTAGAATGATAATATATCAGCATGGAACAATCGAAAATTATAGATACGTTGGAGACGTATCAGATATCCCGGAGGATTTTTCCTACAAGAGGGGCCTTGGCATCCACTTGGATCTTCTCACATAGAGGTCATCTCCATGGGAGGAGGTAAGTGGAAGGAGCTATGCTCAAAATCTCTAATGGTAAACATAAGCTAACCCTAAAACGTCCACAGGGTGAAGTATTTATAGTCTAGGGCAAGAAAGAGGGGTACATGGGCCAAGGCCCGAGTGGCTATGCGCAGACAGGTTCCGGACGTCTGGAAGTTACCGGTCGTCCGGTGGCTCACAGAGGACCGGACGTCCGGGGCGGGCCGGACATCCGAAGATTCGGCTTGGGTATGGGGGTGTTGGATTTCCGGTGGACATCAGACGTCCGGTGGCACGGTCGTCCGGAGGTCTTCAGACTTCTGTAGATTTGGCTCTGGTGTGAAGACGACGGATTTCCGGAAAGGCTCGGTCGACCGGTCGCTGGGAGGTGTTGGACGTCCGGTCTTTGTCGGTCGTCCGACCGTTGTAGAGTTCGGTTGGGACTCCGAGCTGGCTGATCTCCACGTGGCTGGACATCCGGTAATGACCGGTCGTCCGGAGGTTGTAGCATGTCCGCAACTCCTCCTTGATCTTTCTGCGCTTGGCGTCCTCATGGTCCTTCATAGCTGTTCCATGGTTTTCCTCCAAGTACCTGAGTATGCAAAGTGTTTCCGCTTGAGGTAGCGACCATGTCTCGAGTGAACCAAACGGTGGTTCGGTAAGGAGAGATGTCACCTCGGTTTCGATGGCACGTGCGCGAGCTCTTGTCATAGGACCACTTGGAGCTTGAGGTGTTGGTGAATGATCCATAGGGATGACCATCAGATGCTCCGCATCAGAAAAGTTGTGGACGTGGCGGCTTCTTTTTTAAGTTACCAAAAGAATTGTCCAAGAATGGATGCGGATCCCAATACCGGATTGCGGATTCGAATACTAGATTATGTGGATTCGGGCATGGTACAGTAACGGAACAGCGTCCGGTCGTAAACGATCATTTACCATATTCATATATGAGGAATATATAAATGCTTTAACCTACAATTATACATAACCAGTGAGCAACTACTAATACTTATACACTTTAAAACACATAAAGCATTAGATGGTATTAAAATAAGCCAAATAAATCAGTAACAATCATATGTCCTATCTCATAAGCAAAGATATCATTCACGTAGTTAATACTTAAAATTTCACCCATAAATCGGTATTAGAATTTAAAAGGTTGGAACACCTTGCTAGAGGAAAACGAATTATCCTAATGTGTCATATATTAGTAATACCATATCATACACCATAGCTTATCAATCGGACTCGGATCCAAATCCGATTATTGCTGGATGTCAAACACCCCTTACCGTATCCTATTAAAAGGGATTCGAAAACGGTTTCAGATGAAATTATCCTAACCACTTTCATACTTACACATGAACACTCCCTCCGACGTCGGATCATGACATGTTTGAGGAGATCACTATATTCATTATGGACAAGTGTAAGACAAAGATGACTTCTACATTTATTTTCTGTGGTGACTTTTAAGTCTTAAATCATACTCCCTCCGTCCCAAAATAAGTGTCGACGATCTAGTATAAAAGTTGTACTAGCTTAGTACAAAATCTGCGACACTTATTTTGGGACGGAGGGAGTACTATCTAACTAGTATCGTGTCATCTACAAAACATAGTGTTGCATCAACAATTTCTTTTAACACAATACAAACACAAGTGCCCACAGGCGCATTCGTAGTCGACGATAATGTCTCCTCGTATTGAACGAACATTGCCAAAAAGCCACAGGCACATTCGTAGTCAACGTTAGGAAAATGCAGCAACGGTGACAAGTTTAGGACTTGAATTCTGGTGGGCTGGTTCCCTCACGAGCATCCTTTTTTTTCTCTGAAGAAACCACCGCGAGCAACCTAACTGTTTGAGCTACGCTCAGTTTGCATGTTGTGTCGAAAACTGACAACTTATTAGAAGAGTTGAGCGCACTTGGCTGCGCCGTTGGTGTTGTTAGGTTTTCATATTTTTTTACTACCTCCGTTTCAAAATATAAGTGTATTAGTTTTTAGAAAAAACATTATATGTAGTGCGAAATTATTGAACCATAGAGAGAGCGACATGATGTGTAAAATCATGCCATTCTACCAAACAACTAAACAAACACGAGAAAAACACGAGCCTATGAGTTTTTGCTGAGTTGTAATACGGAGAAACACATGGATTGTTCATGCGTATTGATTGTAGAGAAATATATCAATATACATCATATCAAATCGATGTCATTAGATTCATAATGAAATGACTTTTCATATTTTATTTATTTAGTATTGTGGACGTCGATATTTTCGGCTCTCGACTTGGTCAAAGTTTTTAAAAACAACTTTTCGAAAAACTCATACACCTTATATTTTGGAACCGATGGAGGTATTTGGTTTGGTGAATTTGGGGGGGGGGGATGCAGTGTGTTTTATTTTTACTTATAATGTAGTGTTCTGATGGGACTTTTGCGGTATGATTCGGTGTTATCTGCTAATCAACCCATACTTATGTGGGGAAATTTTCAGTGTCTGATGGCTGCATGTACTATATTGGAGATACAGTTTCACATGTTGGCACTTTTTTCTAGATTGCGAGAGTGTGCGCGGAATTGATATGCTTTTATAGGCCGGTTGTTGCCGATTGATTTGAAAAATCGTTGATCCGGTCAAAATCGCTAACCAAATCCAAAATTGAATACGTCAATCAATCGAGATAGATTCAAATTAGGAAGCACAGTGAATTAAAACAACTTGATAAGAAATTTCCTTGAGAAATTGTTGACCTGTCAAATCGGACGGCCTAATTCTAAATTGACGACCTCAATCGATTATGAGGACCTAAAACTTAGGGGCCATTAATAGATACTAGAAGGGTTGGGCGTGTTTTGCTGTGCCATTGATGTTGTTGGGTTTTCTTAATTTTCTTACCGCTCTGTTTCAGAATATAAGGTGTGTTAGCTTTTTTAAAAGTCAAACCTATTTAATTTTGCTCTAATCTTTGAAGAAATGTATCAATATCCATAATATCACATTTGTATCATTTGGTTCATCATGAAATAATTTTTATTATTTATTTATTTAGTATTTTGGATGTCGATATTTTTTACTCTGAACTTTGTCAAATTTAAGGAAGTTTTACTTTAGAAAATAATAATACAGCTTATATTTTGAAATTAAGGGAGTATTTGGTTTGGCGAGTGGGGGAGACCATGGAGTGTGCTTAGTTATAGCGGTGTTTTGGTTGGCCTTTTACGGTGGTATACGGTGGTATCTGCTAATCGACCCGTACTTATGTGGGGAAATTTTCTGCCTCGTGGCTGGTGGTTGCATGTATTATATTGGTGTTATAGCATCACATGTTGGTACTTCCATTTTCTTGGTGACGAGAGGGTGCGCGAGATTGATATATTTTTATAGACCGCTTGTTGCCGATTGATTTAAAAGAAAGTCATCAACATGGTCAAAATCATGAACCAAATTCAAAATTAAATACCTTAATCAAATAAGAGAGTTTCAAAATTACAGAGTATAGTGAATTATATAAAAGAATTCAATGAGATAGCTCATTGAGAAAGTGTTTCCATGTCAAAATCGGATAACATGATTTTAAATTAGAAATCTCAATTGACCGTGAGACCTTTAAAATTAGGGAGCATGGTTTCTTGAGAAATTGTTAGCCGATTTTAATATTATGGAGCATATTTTTTTGTTTTGTTTTGACACTGCATACAGTGTATTAGATAGATGTATATACACGGGTCCCCCAGAAAAAAAAAGATGTATGACACGGGTAATCTGTCTCTTCGATGATCAGACGAACGCATCGGATCCAGCTAATAAAAACCCACAGGTTCTATGCGGCTCGTATGACGTGCGGCCCACGACCAGTGTCACTCAAAACACGAGTCCGCTCGCCTCAGGATACGCAGATTACGGCGCCGTTTCCATCTTTTTCCGGCCGAATCCAAAACAGAACGCTCCAGCGGCTCTTCCCCCTCTCCCTCCACCTCCTTCTCCCCTCCGTCTCGCTCTCCGCGGGCAAAACCCTAGATCCCTCTCCCCCTTAAACCCTCCAACAAGGTAATGCCTCTCGCCCCTAGGTCGGAGCGTCGGCTCTAGATCTCCTCCCGTCGACCTCTCTTCTCCGTTTGCCCGAGCGTGGCGTGAGGAATTCCGTGGTGACTAGTGGTCTCTGCTCCTGTTTCAGCGCGGCAGGATGGCGGAGCCGTCCAAGGTGATCCACATCCGGAACGTCGGGCACGAGATCACCGAGGTGAGAAGAGACGGAAATCTTGCACCCTTTCCTCCTCGATTATATGTTCCGTCCGGGGCAATAATCGGGGGAGCGGCTTCCCTGAATAAAAATTTCGCTTAGCATTGAGCGTGTGCCTCTTCTTATCGTTGTTCGCTGCAGGCCGATCTGCTCCAGCTGCTGCAGCCGTTCGGCGCGATTTCCAAGATCGTCATGCTGCGTGGCAAGAATCAGGTGGGTTCTCGCTGTTGACCGGTGGTGTGTTTTTGTTAAGCAATCAAGCAGTCCTGGTGTTGAAAATTTGTCATGTTGCGGTGCAGGCCCTTCTCCAGATGCAAGACATTCATTCTTCCGTGAGCGCGCTGCAATACTACAGTAGTGTCCAACCTAGCGTAAGGTGATGCTGTTCTTGGTTGTGTTGGTTTTTCGATGCCAAGAGCCCGGCATTTACTTGTGGTTGCTGCTACTCAGTTACACTTAGTTCTTGCAATGCTAGCTTCTAGTAGTACATAGTTATGGCTCGTTCTGGATAACTCATGCTTAACGGTATTGTTTGCGCCTTGTGCTGTGTTTTCTTTATGTCAAGAAATTAAATGTAGTATTGTGCTTGTTTGTTACCTTATTTTTACCTAAAAGACAATCAGGCTCCTCATTAACTTTCATATCTTGTTTGGTATGTTCTCATTCCTTTTCTCACACGTGTGCACCCCTTTATGTCATTTTAGGGGAAGGAATGTTTACATGCAATTTTCATCCCACCAAGAACTTACCACTGACCAGAGCTCTCATAGCCGGAATTCTGATCAGGTATACTTGTCTACCATTAACTTTTAAGATTTGTTTTAAAGTTTTTCACAGTTATCCAGAGTTGTTAGTACTATGACATCTCTGTCAGTAGTTTTTTAGAGCTTCGTGTTGAGCAATCAGCTGCATGGTACTCTTAACTAGTACTCCCTCCATTCCGAATTATAGGATGTTCTAACTTTTTCCTAAATCGGATGTATATAGACGCATTTTAGTGTGTTTGTTCACTCATTTCAGTTTGTATGTAGTCCATATTGAAATACCCAAAACATCTTATAATTCGGAATTTGAGGTGATAATATTTAGCTGTGGCAATACCACGGTAGTAGTAACATTGACTTATAATAAAGGGTTTTTAGATTCTGCAAGTCCAGGTTGTGGATGATGTTCAAAAGATACATGTTCTCAAGTTATTAAACCCTACTTTTGACTTGTATGTGGATGTAAAGTGTGCTTAGTGCTTGTCCCGATTACACATTGATGCGCTATCTAGTTCCGTCAGTTGCATGTACCGTGGGACTATATTTGTGAAAAGGTGCCTACAAGGCTACAAGATTGGTATATGATTGTGGTATATCATGCTAAAATGGAACTTCCATCTAGGAAATATGGTAGTGTGATTATGCTAAAAATTGAAATTTGACACCATGAATTGTGTGGAAATACTTCATATATCAAAATCTGAATGATGGCTAGCTATGTTTAGTACCTTCTCATCATTTCTTTTACTAGATAGCTGAGTTAAATTGCATGTTATATCTACTGCCTCTTATTTTTCCAACTAGATATACCTATCTTTTCCTCTCTATTTATTCTTTTCTTTCTCCCTCTCTTCTGTCTCGGTGCTCGTTTGCTGCTGGACCTCAGGAATCAGAACCCAACCGAATCCTTTTAGCTACTATCCACCACATGCTCTATCCTATAACGGTGGAGGTTCTGCATCAAGTTTTCAAAGCATATGGATATGTGGAGAAGATTGTCACATTTCAGAAGACAGCTGGTCAGACTCCACGTCTCTTTCTCTCTCACACACCTATACGTAAACTTCATATGAATGCTCTGATTCACTCCCCGGTTTGCACTTGAATGATAATGTTGATAATCAACAAGTATCTGTAATATGCATAACAGGCTATAACTTCTGCAGAAAACAGCAGGTGTATGTCAAACTGTATGAACAGTGTGTGTAGTACATATCAATTGATTACATTAGATGTAACATTCTGTAGCAATTGGTTTAGCACGGTTTGAAAACATGTGTACTAATAATTGTAGCAAGCAGCAAAAAAAAAGAATTATAGTGGCATATGTTCCAATAGACTTGCACCTCTACAGAAACAGGGATGCAAGCTCACTCCTTTTAGTCCTTGGATAAAGCCTAGTGCTTCTGTCCCTCCTTCGACTGGAATAAACAGTTGGTTATCTTTACTATCTGAAAGAGATGATTCAATACATTTTGTTTGATTGATGCAGGTTTTCAGGCCCTCATCCAGTATCAATCACGTCATGAGGCTGTGGAAGCACTTGGTGCTTTGCATGTAATTACTTCATCGCTCCATTAGTGTCCTAGATTCTACTTATGATTCTCATACATCTTAATCTTACAAACCAAACTTTTCCAGGGAAGGAACATATATGATGGTTGTTGCCAGCTAGACATCCAATATTCCAAGTATGAGCTTTGACTAGTCCTAGTTGAAATTTATTTTTCTCAGTTGTTATATCTGATTGTGTTTCTTTCTTTTTATGTGGATATCCAGTCTCAGCGAGCTGCAAGTCCATTTCAACAATGATAGAACTAGGTAAGGTCAATTTCTCAGTTCTCATCTCTACCAGCAACATAGTTAATGCAGTCATGGGCATGCCATTTACTGTGTAGCATCAGTTAACATGAAAGTCACCCGTGGTGAATCTCTTTTCTTGTCCAGGGATTTCACGAATCCATCATTGCCTACAGAACAACGTCCCAGGCCCTCCCAGGTTGAGTGATTCTCTTTATTTTGCTATATCTCACTTGTTACATGCATCATTTATGCTCTGAGGCTAACCACTGTGTATTTTGATTGGTTGGAGCAGCAAGGTTTTCCAGATCCTGGGGGGCTCTATCCCTTCCAACAACCTGGAGGTAGCTTACTACATTGGATTTTCAATAAATAATCTTTGTTGATAATGCAAAAAAACTTATTTAGTTTCCCTTCCTGTACAGGTCCTTGCGCACAGGTTGGTGTCTGACTGCCTTTGAATGGTGTTACTCCAGTGTTGTTTTTTGTTGCTCAATTTGCAGAAATTAATTATCTGGATACACATGTTTACTATGTATGCATCTTGTTTATTAAATATCCATGTGAGTTCTCATGCAAAAGTATTTGAATTTGTGCATAACAGATGGGAAGAGCTGCAACGATTGCAGCTGCATTTGGTGGATCTTTACCGCCTGGAGTGACCGGTACCAATGAACGGTGCACACTGATAGTCAGTAATTTGAACACTGATGTAAGATTTGAACCTTCGAAGGCTTCTTTCACAATCTTAATATTTTGACTACTTTTCAAATGTCCGAGTATGCATGGAAAATGTGGTTGTTGAGTAGGACTTCCTTCTTATTGTTAAGGACCGAACTGACCATTAAGGAAAGTCTTAGAACAAATTGGCCATTAATCTCAAGTATTTTATGGTGGTGGATGCCAACCTATATAGAGGTTATATACCTTGGACGATCGTCTTTCATTGTTAACTTTTCCTCCTTTCACAATCTTAATATTTTGACTACTTTTCAAATGTCCAGAGTATGCATGGAAAATGTGGTTGTTGAGTAGGACTTCTTTCTTATTGTTAAGGACTGAACTGACCATTAAGGAAAGTCTTAGAACAAATTGGCCATTAATCTCAAGTATTTTATGGTAGTGGACACCAACCTATATAGAGGTTATATACCTTGGACGATCGTCTTTCATTGTTAACTTTTCTCTGTGCAGAAAACCGATGAGGATAAGCTTTTCAATCTCTTCTCTTTGTATGGAAACATAGTTCGAATCAAGGTGCTCCACAACAAACCAGATCTTGCTCTTGTAGAAATGGCTGATGGGTTGCAGGCCGAGCTAGCTGTTATAACTACCTAAAGGTGCGTGCATTTTCTCTAGTATATCAACCTATCAGGTTTATCTGTTCCATTTGGTATGATTGTTACCTTGACATTTCGATGCCGCCTCCCCATTTTTCGGCTGCAGGGGGCCATGCTATTTGGGAACAAGTTGGAAGTCAACTACTCGAAGTACCCCAGTATAACCCCTGCCCCTGACGCGCACGACTACATTAACTCAGGCCTTAACCGCTTCAACACCAACGTGGTGAAGAACTACCGGCATTGCTGTGCTCCAACCAAGATGATCCACGTCTCTGCCCTCCCACAAGACGTCTCCGAGGACGCACTCCTTGCCCATCTGTCTGAGCATGGCTCTGTCGTCGGCACGAAGGTGTTCGAGGTGAAAGGCAAGAGGCAGGCCCTCGTCCTGTTTGAGAGCGAAGAGGAAGCGACCGAGGCCCTGGTGTTGAAGCACGCCAGCCCGCTGGAGGGGAGCACCATCCGGATCTCGTTTTCCCAGATGCAGAGTCTGTAGATACACCCTTCCAGGGATAGCTTTTGCTTGGCTGCTACTCGGTCCATGCTTTTGTGTCCTCTTTCTTTCTTTCTAGGAAGCTTCGAATGATCCTTACGATGTGAATTCTGTGCTGTTCTCTCTCCGACCGTTGCTTTGTCTTTGCTGTACCGTCCCTGAGCCACGTCCTGAGTTCTCCCTTAGGGTTTAAGGTGACCATAGGACTGTACTGCGTGCTGTGCTCGTATGAATTATGAATGAAAGAAATCTACAGAAAAAGAAAAGAGTTGATCCTTGCAGGTTGCTGTATAGCAACTGGGACTGGAGGACACTTTGAGTTTGCAGGATGTTAACTACAAACAAAATTCAAATGGATCATTTGAATTATTCTTGGTATTTTAATTAATTCATTTGAATTATTCTTGGTATTTAAATTATTCATTGCAATGAATAATTTCAACTGAACCTGCACACACAAGTGGATGAAACTTTGGACGAAATTTGGTGTCGTGTGTTTAGTGGATGAAATTTGCCCTCAAATCTGCCCGGTCAGTGCCTCCGGACCAAACGTCTGTACAGACCGGCACATATATTGGGTGAATATAAGACGCCTAGGGCATATGCGGTCAACCATGTAAACCATCGGTGAGACGGGCGCCTCCTTCGTTAGTTGGTGAGGACACATTCATGGTGCCACGTGGCGCCGCTTCGTTGTGCCGCCCGACAAACCAAGTCCGGTTATTTAAGCCAGCCGATGGCAGCCTAACCCTAGCCCGCCCCTATTTCTTCCCTTTTTTCCCCTTCGCCGACGACACTTTCAATCCGTCCACCGCTAGCCATGCCGAGGCACCGGATCACCACTTACACAATGCTTACTCTGAAGAGGCGGTTGCAGCTGCTAGAGGAGATCTGGGCCAGGTGCAAGGCTTAGATCACGTTCAGACTGCTACTGGATTCGCTGCAGTTGGAGGAGTACGTCGCCGTGGAGGGAGCAGAGAAGGAGGCGGATGCACGAGGTGTTGGAGTACGAGGTGGAGGAGGCGGCGGACCAACAAGCCATCCTCGACTCCATCCAATCGGAGGCAGAGGTAAGCCAACCATCACTTCCTTCGTCAAGAGGCCATAGAGATTGACGAAATCTCCGGTGACACGGAGTCCGACGAGGAGGAGGGGCAATGGCCACGAGGCTGGCGGTTCCGACACCAATTTAATCAACATCTCCATTTAATCAACATCTCCGATGAGGAGGACGAGTAGTGTAGTTATTAGTTGGAGTTGTAATATGGGGTCTGACCAGTCATCTCCCGGCAGTCATCGTTCATCACAGCTCCTGATGCACGATAATCCGCTGTCTATCTTTAATGAAGTTTATTGGGAAAATACCAATATCAAATTAGTAGTACCATTAGATTCATCAAAATATTTTTATATTTAATTGATTTAGTATTGTAGATGTTGATAACTCCTGGTACTAAAACTACACTCTCTGCTCAAAGTTAGTAGTACTACCAAATAATTGGTAAAGTGAGGGTACATAATTCACTGGGCAAAAGGTTGCCAAGCCAATTGTCGCCCATGTTTGGTAGGGCAAAGCTCACAGGCCATTTAACCAACAAACGCACAGATAGGATTACCAGAAACTCCAGGCAGCCACCCCTGGTGGATTTGTCCCTCATCCCAGACCGCACGTTTGAGGTAACACGTTGTTTATCCTTCTGACAGAACAATGCGATAGCATCAATCAAAATTTAAAAAAAAATTAACCTGTCTGAGTTGAAGTTACATTGTAATGACCTAACATGAGTAACTAAGCACTCATTCTGTGAGCACATAAGAACCACAAACCATTATCAGTAATCTCAATAAGCCGCCGAAGTGCGGTGTGCTGCTGGACTATCATCAGCACCACACTTTAATTTCTGACCTGCCTAATATACAACCAGTGTTTACTCCTATCACACAGTCCTTGTGTTCCAGCTTCTAATCTACAAATTGTACATCAGATGTAGCATCATCCATGACGTTGGTGTTCCTTTAGTAGCTGTAAACATCTAACAAGGTTAAATGCCAATACCTACAGGAACTTAAAGCCAGAGATCGGAAATCTAACTCGAGTCGCAGCCCACAGGGCCTGGAGAGGACTGGGAAAGTTCTTCGACTGTACCTCAGATATGCTGGCGATATTTTAAGCCTCACACAGTCACCATTCTGTTTAAATGGGTGCCCTGGTTCTTATCAGGGGCAGGTCCTAGCGCTGTAATCACCTGCGGCATGGTCATTCCTCCAGAAACAATTATTTCTGTAGAGAGCATAATAGCAGAAACATAAGATTAGAAATTCAGGGGATATAGTAAGAATGCTATTAAAATGACTACCAAACTTAACAACCGCAAAGAGAGACATGCCCTCAAAATAAGCTTATGCTGGATTGAGATGTTCCAAATAAACAGCCAGCAAGAGGATAACATGACATCTGAGCGACTTCTGGTAGAGAACCTAACAAGAACAACATGCAGTATTTGCAAGCGCTGATAGGATTTAGCATTTAAATAAGCTACTACGGAAGACATCGAATTATTCTCTTTTGAACATAACAGTGGAAATGATAAGTAGCTTAAAAGGGGGTCGACAAAATAAAACTAACCTATCCCTTCTCGGATGGACAGATTAGGCCTTATAATTTCCGCAGAGTTCACCAAAAAGATATCACCAATATATAGATGATTGGTTGGCACATACACGCTACACAGTTCTTCATCACCTTTGTCAGTTTGCAATGCAATGATAGATGATCACCTCAGAATCCAACAAAAACAAAATATATTAATGCACCATTAACGTGCTAACCATGTGGATTTAG
This sequence comes from Elymus sibiricus, assembly GCA_039707655.1. Classification (NCBI taxonomy): domain Eukaryota; kingdom Viridiplantae; phylum Streptophyta; class Magnoliopsida; order Poales; family Poaceae; genus Elymus; species Elymus sibiricus. The sequence goes on along the minus strand of CM077663.1, from coordinate 322,854,696 downwards.
ACAATTAGGAATCACATAGTTCATCACTTCTGTCAGTGTTGATCCTAGACAAAGCAACAGAAAACAAGAATGGACCAAGGCCCTTGATTCTTTATAGCAGTTGTCCTTAATGTAACTTGATAAATAATTCTTTACACCATTTTCTAGAGCTCAAGACCTGAAGTTCCATAGGTTTTGACGCGTCCTGTGATTGATTGGACATGTTTAGTTTTGTTCTTATTTAGCCTTATGCAAACTTACTAGCAAATCTTTGAGACGAAGCCAACTGGGTCTATTATTTGGCCTTGCGACTCTAATGTATAAAGACCCCCCCATAAACTTGAAGCAGCTCCTAGCTGACCTTTTCAGGGCTTACCCAACAAATTTATGTACGAGAGACTGATTTAAACCACCTTATATACAGATTATAGGTTAATCCCGATAAGCTGACTAATAAGATAAGCCCAGCCAGGCTACATTAGGCTTAATCTTTAATTATTTTTGGTCAATCTTTACACACTCTTGAGATTTAAAAGGATTTAAATGTTACAAATCACAACTAATGGGTGACACTTTCCTGAAAGTGAGCTATTTCATGAATGAGGTAACACAGATAAAGAGCACACACAAGTATGGTATGAATCTTTGTGTTGCTTATGAAAATTATCAAATCAATATTCTCGAAAGCATATAAATGAGTAAATTATCTAGAATGAAGCAATCAAATGCGGTTGATGCCATGAATCCATCTGTAGAAAGCGATGTGCATGAACAAGTACCTGAAGAATCATGCTCGACGTAATAAATCCAAATGCGTATTCACCAGCACGGGGATGGCTAATTATTGCCACTTCTTTAAATGCTGCTGTATTTTGATCTGTCAAATGAATAAAATATATTATAAGAATTGTTTCTGGTTGGACAGAAGGAACTACAAGTAAGTTGGAACATAAAGATTTCAATCCAGCCATTATGTCAATGACTATGGAAACACAAATGTGATGCATAGAAACACGCTGTTGTTGCATGATTCATATGGTCTTCATGTGGATTGTCCTATTAACTTCATAAGCTCATGTAACTTAAAAACAGATAGTGGCCTATAAGTGCGTTTCTTTGTGAAGTACTTGTACTTATATAATGTTTTACCCAACTGAGAATTTATAGGTTTGTAAGTCATCCACTGACACTTTTCTTCAAGGAACGGTTATGCACTAACAACGAAAATTATAAATGGCAGAAAGTTAAGAAAAAGAACAAACATAGTTGTAAGGTATTCTGGAGCACTTCAGATGATCACAAATTACCTGGTGAAACAGCAGTGCTAACTTGCTTTGATGCAGAATATATGTGCCTTACAAATGGCATTTTCTTTATAAACCATTCTCCAACCCAGAAGACAGTTGAGCCCACCCATGACGACACAAATATCCCAACAATAAATATGAATACCAGAGATGTCACAAACCCAAGGCCTGGAATCAAGAAAAATTGTAGTACTCAGTATAGAGCAAATCATGAATATTTGTAGTAGAATTGAGTAAATGTCAGTTTGTTTTTAATAGCCTGAGGCTGCTTCTTCCTCATGTACTCAATGATTTTAGAGGATCTCAGATACTGGCACTATCAGGAGCTGGGTACCAATTTTTCTATCGTACAACTAAGGAGAGCAGTATATAAACTAAATGACCTTAGCAGTCCCACAAAAACAAACACATATTTCTCTCTGAGCTCAAATTCGCTTGTGTTGGATCCTTTTGGGGATTAAATCTAGATCAAATACAGACAAGAAGCCAATGGAGAAAAAAAAAGTAGGCTTCCTAAGTCTGTATTAACTATTAAGATATGGCATACAAATAGAGTAAATCTGTATTACTGTTTCTCTGATACTGCAATTTTACCATGACCGGCAAGTGACTAGACAGAAGTATTTGTGGAACAATTACTAAATACGTCAAATCCAAGCTTTGCATAGAGTGGACTGAAAAACCCATCAAAAAATCGAATAAACCACCAAGTGATGAAGAATGTCACAGCCATTGGGAAAATAACTGCACTGCAAACAAAAAAAAGAATATTAGGCATGGATAATTTACAGGTCTTGAAACATCTATGAATCAGTTCTTGCGAAGCATACCATCCAGTCATAAATTTTCTTGACACCCAGCTTTGAAGAACAGCAAAGCATGCCTATTGAAGTGTAGCAGGTTAAGTATGAAATAACTAGTTAGAAAAGATATAGCACGGCATGCAGAGAAAGTACAGCTCATTCAGGTAAAAGTGAGAAAATAGAACAAGAACATAACATAGGGAGTGTTGTCTACTTTGATCGGACAATCTTTAGACTCTAGCGCCTAATAATCGATGGTTTACTAAACGACACTTCAAGATGGAAAATATGTACAGATAACCAAAATAGTTATGATTGCCTAGAAGAATGCTGTCAAGTTTTAGTGTCAGTTCATGAGTTTGGGGTTCCAAAGACCTAACACTACGGGGCAGTTAACTAATTGCAGTTGTCAAATTCCTATTGTTAGTTGCATTTGCATATTCTCCAACAAAACTATAACCTGCAGAGCCAGTACTCATATGCATTTGCTATTTATATGAGAATAATGTAAATGCGTATATCGCACGTTCAATATCATGATCAAACAGATCACGGTGTTATAGGAGGTCATTCAGACATGCAAGATGACCACATCTAAACTTTATTAAATTCACTTTTGCCAGGTTAAAACCTGCGGCGTGCATCCTGAACAGTAGGTTTATTGAACACAGGCATCTGGCTGGAGCTCCGCAGTAACACAAGTATCTCTACCTCCAATAGGACTCACACTGATGCAGTCAATTTCTCGGACTGTTTACGGCATAGACATCTGACCAATAGCACACAACACGCGTGACGGAGTAAACAGACCTCCAATGCAACCATGGAAACCCTTAAAGTCAACCTCGGTGACAACCCCAGATGGCATGCGGAAGCCTTGGATTCGATCAAACGGCCGCAGCGCTGAGGCACGACCAGATCCGAGCAAGCAACTAGAGGGGTTTCGGTAACTCTAAGCCCCGCCGCGTAGGGGGGGAAGACAGGGAGTGGCAAGGTAGATCGATCCGTATCGCACCTGGCGGGTGGAGGTGGCCGGCGAGGTGGGGCGCGGCGGCGATTTGACGGGGTCCTCGGGGTCCGCGGGCTCCGGCGCCTGGCCCATGGGCACGGCGACGTACTCCTTCTCCTCCGGCATTGCGACGGAGGGCTCTAGCGGATTCGAGCGGGTGGGAGGGAGGGAAGGAAGAGGACGACGGCGATGGTTTCTCGGTAGCTAGTGTGACGGCAGCAGCTGCAGCGGAAAGAGGAGGAGGCGGTTGGTGGCGGAGTCCGCAGGGGGGGACGCGTCGTGGGGTGACCGAACTGCCCCACGCTACCGTGTTGTACTCGTGGGGTCCGCGCGGTTCGATGTGACGTGGGGTCTACCTGTCTGTGAGGTCCAGGGGTCAGGGCCTCAGGGGTGGCACGTGGGTCCCGGGAGATAACGTGGGCCCGGCTGTGGGAGGAGGAGGGGGCGTAGCGGACGGCGGAAGCCGCATGCGGATGCAGGCGGCGGCGAGGGTCATGGTCAAATCCGTCGCGCGCGCGGTCGGTCGTCGGTGACTCGAGAACGTATCTGGTGCACCGAGCGGCTAAATTCACTGTTTTTCTCCACTACTACTACAAGCAAACAAAAACTTTCTTACGCGCATTTAGTCCCACAAAACGCAGGAACCAATCAACACCACATAATTAGCCCCACAAATATACTATAACACTAATCTCTCTAAAATTGAAGAGCCCACATTCAATTGAGGTCTTCAATTAACATTGTGACACCCGATTTTGACCCGGTCAACAATTTCTCAAAGCTCTCTTATTTAATTATTTTAATTATATCTCTATAACACTATATATTCAATTGAGGTCTCCAAGACTACAATTGAGGTCACCCAATTTTGATCGGGTCAAAAATTTCTTAAAACTCACTTGTTCAATTCTTTAGACAAATACACTATGCTTTCTAATGGGTTTGGTTTAACGATTTTGACCGAACAAACGGTTTGTCAAATCAATTAACATCAACCGACCTATAAAAACATATCAATATCAATTAACATCAACCGACCAATAAAAACATATCAATCACGCACATGCAGCCGTCGACGTAATTTTTTTCCCACATATATAATGTTGGTTAGCATATGATATAGAATCACACCACGAAAGGCCCATCAAATTACCGAATTCGAAATATAAATAGAGCACACTATGTCATCTCCCCCACACGTCAAACGAAATATTCCATTACTTTCAAAATATAAGGAGTATTAGTTTTTTGGAAAATCAAATTCTTCAACTTTGACCAAGTTGAGAGCCAAAATATCGACATCCACAATATGAAATAAAAAATGAAAATTCTTTAACGATGAACCTAATCACGATAATTTGATATTATGGATTTTGATATATTTATCTATAAATTTAATCATATTTAAAAGGTTTGACATTTTAAAAAAGTAATACACATTGTATTTTGAAATAGAACAATTAAGTTTTTTTAATCTAACAGCGCAGCAAAGCGCGCCCAGTCCTTCTAGTATCAATCCAACAGCCATCATGCATCTAATAACTCTATGGTGTGGACATAGCAAATTCCTAGGACTGACCGTACTTCACCTCCACCATCCATCCACCAGTCGGGAATACCAGTCCTCTCTACAATCACGCGGTTCTCATCGCAGTAAGGAAATTAAACAAAATCGGCTCCCCTTGCCATTAAACTCGACGCCACCCACCAACACCGTACCCTGCCTGCATGACGATCTTGCGGCACGTCACCGCAACGTCGCGCGATCGCCATTGCCATCATCGATTATTGCCGCGAGCAGCGTGGAATCCGTCCGCGAGGTCGCCATAGCAGGGAGGCGAGGCGACGGAACGCCCAGGACCCCGCCATCGCATGGCATCCATCTATGAGATCGCTAGTGCCAGGAGCCCGCCCCGGCACCCGTGCGGCCGCGCCCACCCTGCACGTCCCTTGAACGCCAGTGCCAGGATCCTGCCCCGGCACCCGCGCGGCCACGCCCGCCCTGCACGTCCCTTGAACCAGCCAGATACACGCAGCTGTAATTCTTCCCTGCACTACTTTAGGTTCGACTTCGTCCTTTGACCTGTTGAAGCATTACTCAGAATTAGAGTTTTGAGAATAGAGTTGTAAAATATAAACTGTTCCACAACAGACAGAGTTCTAAAATATAAACAGTTACACATTAGAATGCAAGAAGACGTTAGTGTTACGAAAGTGCTCTTCTGATCACAAGCTAATGCGAGCTCGTTTGAACAGTAAAATCGAAAAAAATAGTAAAACATTTCAAAAAAATCTGAATTTTTTTTGTGAGAAACATTGATGTTTTTCCCACATGCGTGGAAATTTTCATCACCATACGACTTTCGTGGAAAATGCAGTAAAAAAAACAAAATCGATGCTCCAAAATGCTACAAAAAACAGACTTTTTGGAACATCGTTTTTGTTTTTTTTGCCACATTTTCCACGAATGTCATCTAGTGATGAAATTTTGCAAGCATGTGGGAAAAACATCAATGTTCCTCACAAAAAAAATTCAGATTTTTTTGAAATGTTTTACTATTTTTTTCGATTTTACTGTTCAAACGAGCTCACATGAGCTCGTGATCAGGACAGCTGCGTCCTTAGTGTTATTGCTACTGTAATTTTCTATCTAACTAAATCATGCACCCTTTCTTCTTGGCCTGGTGTCAAACAATTTTGGCTTTCAGAATTTACGTAAAATCTAAAAATACGTGAGGATAAAGAAGATAAGTTCATTACCCCATCAGAATTAGATATTACTAGCAAAACGATCCGTGCGTTGCAATGGAAGAAAAAAATCATAATCTCCAATGACCATGATCACATTTTGCTGCATCACCGAGATACATTATCACTCTCATTTTTGTAAAATCATGAACAATTTTTGAAAATCATGAATGTTTTTTCAAACTCGTGAAACATAATTGAAATCATGAACATTTTTCAAATTTACGAACAATTTCTAAAATCAGGAACATTTTTTGAATTTATGAACATTTTAGACTATTTAAAAATATTTTCAAAAAAAATGTGAACATTTTTTAAAGATTATCTTGAATCTACGAACATTTTTTCGAAATTGTTGGAACAATTTTCGGAATTGATGATTTTTTTAAATGCCTATCTCTTTTTGTATCAGTGAACATTTTATGAATCAATAAACTATTTTTGAACTTACAAACAGTTTCTGATTTTTTATGAATTTTTTTAAGTCATGAATTTTTTTTGAATTGCCAAAATTTTATTCTATTTCATGAAAAAAATTAATACTTGAACTTTTTAAAAATCATGAACGTTTCCCGAACATTTTTTTAAAAATTTGTGAACATTTATTAAAAATTGTTCATGATTTTACAAAAATGAGAGTGATAATGTACAAATTTTTAAAATCACAAACATTTTCTGAATTTACAAAAATTTATGAATTATTAATCATTTTATTTCAACATTATCATTTTTTTAATTTTTAATTTTTTTGTAATTCTCAAATTTTTGAAAATATAAAAAGAACAATAACGGGAAAGTAAAATGAAATTTAAAAAACAGGTCGCTCATACATGGGCCGACCCAAACAGATGCGTTGTGTCTTCTCCTAACACAGAGATCGCTGTATAGGAGGTTTTTGCATGGGCCGGCCCAGTCCGAGATTTTTCTGTGTGAAACTTTTTTATTACTTATAGGTAGCATTGGTGGGTAATATTTTGCAACTTTAGTGGCAATTTCGATGACGTACGGGCAGAAGCACTCCGTACTTTAATAGTAAGTATATAACCTTTTATATTACCAGATTCATGATGTATTGGACAGAGATAATACATGCAAAAACCGCACCCCGTCTAAAAAATACCATAAGGCGAGTAAATCAGAAAGTCCTCTTCACAAATAAATTCTCTAAATATCAAACCAACAGCCTATGCTTGCGGATCAACGGCAGGGCCAATATCATCATCGGCGTCACCATGGACATCAACAACAGGGCCAACATCTGAATGTGGTTCAGAAAGGGGATTTGCCTTTGCAAATTGTTATTAATGTTAAAAAAAGTATAGCTCTGCTGAAACACAAGCAATAGAAATGACAGTGTACTGTGTTTACATCTCATGGTGGTGTTCTTGATTAATTTCCACAATTTACATGCTTCTCAAAATTTAATGTGATGAATATTCACATGAAGGCAAAGGTATGTCATCTCCCAATAGTGTCGGGGGCTTATCAAATATATGTACTGATGTGGTATTGAAATTTGTGGCAGGCTTATCAAATATACAAAATTCATCTCATGAACGGATCCCCCACAACAAGGAGAATAATTTAACTTTCGACGATGAATCCAATTGGTTGCAGAATGATGCGTATGAGATGCAAGAAACAACAGGAAGCTCAAAAAGAGCTACTGATGTGTCTCTTGGACAGAAAATGCAACCAATTAGTACCATCATCAGAGATATTGCACAAGGTACAATTAACTGGCTTTTGTATATATTGTTCGAGACATTCTGAGTGTAATCAGCTTCTGGATGAAACTTAATTGTGAATGCAGGGCCTCTCACACAAACTTCAGGGGTTGAGCTACACGAACTGATCATGATACGTGACCCAGATTGCGCGGTTGAAGATGCGGGTTAGTTCGCCGACATAATTATGTTGCAAGTGTGCCAACAATGTTTATTTGATCGTTAATTTGTGTTCTCTTCCGTTTGTTCAGGTATACAACCTTTTAACGGATCCAATCAACTTGAAAATACGTCGGCTAATGATAAGAGAGGACCTGTGGAACCGGGCATGGTAATCAAAACACTAAAAATCTTTAAAGTACTTTTGACAAACCATTCTTATGCTGTATTGATCTTATGATTTTTCGTAATGGGCAATGACCAGACAAATGATCCATATGGAATTTTTTAGCCTGATGTTGAACAAACCAATTTACAAGGTATATTATATATATTAGCTTACACATATAAAGTTGTTCATCCATAAATTAGAGGCATTTCTGTTTGATTAGTATATTGCATACTAGACTGCTTGGAGCCATTGCACAATGGAGTAGCTGCATACCATGAGCCTGATGAAGAAGCTAGAATATTTATGGAGCCAGGTATGACCATTATGTATTTTCCAATTTAGCACCCTCAAATGCACATTTTATTAGCATTTACTGAAAATTTAATACATGTGCTCTTCTATGTAGATGTTGCGTTTGAATCGTACCAAATTGGACGCCATAGCAGTACCCGTAGCAAATACTGATGAATTCATATACTGAAACCTACCTACAAAGCACCATGTCCTAAGAAAAGTTGCGAAGTGCCGCCACTGTGGGGCATTCCGGTTTCCATTCGAGGGGCCAACATTTGGTTGCAGCAAAGGAAATGTTGGTTTATTTACTCCTGAGGTTCCAGAAGAGTTGAAACGGTTGTTTGCAAGTCAAGATGACGAAGACGCTAAATGTTTTAGAGAGCATATACGGTATTTCAACTCGCACTTCTCATTCACAAGTCCTATCTTCTATAAACAAAATCCATTATTTTTTATCGGGCATGTCTGATTCACCTACATGGGTTAGATTTTGTTATCATCACGGCTTGTTGTCATGACCATTTGGTGATTTTAATTTTTTATCTATAAAATTGATAAAAAATTATTGACTATATTTAAGTTTTGTGATCATGCAGGTCATCTTGGGGTCTGTGGAGGGTAAATTTTATGGAGTACTTCACAGGAGATATTTTATCTGAGGCTCCTACACAAGTATTTTTTGTTGTGTATCATTATACTCATTTTATGTATGATTCCGGATAGACCCCCTGAGAATTTGAAAACATCAAATACATCATGAAAAGTTGAGGTCATCTCGCAGTCATATATCCTTTCATCGTTTGTCAACCCAGCAAACGATGACTTAATAGATGAACTTTACTTGTTCATCAGTATGGTTGATGATGTCGCTCTATTAGAGTAAGCCATATATTTTTAATTCATTTTGTATTGTAATAAATTACTCTGGTGTCATTATAATTGACAGAATTTCGATTTTATAGGAGCGAATGGTTGAAAAGCTCTAATCCTTATCCTATTAGCTTAAATTTGAGACAAAAAAAAACATATTAAACAATGATGAATACATGGATGTTGATTGCTTTAATATAGCTGTGCGGATACTGGCGCGCCACGAAGTCCAGCTTCTCAGAGACATCCCATATCACTACATGGATCTAAACTTTTGTGTAAGTTACTATAATTACATATTACATTTTTCCTCATAGCACTAATGTTTTCTCATTATTATTCACTCGATGTTCCACTATGCACGAGGCTCAAGTCATCGTGAAAATATGGACATTGCTACGTTGAAACGATTGTTTGATAGCTGGCCTAACAACAATGAATATCATATCTCACAGTGTGATAGTAAGATTTTATTTCATTTATAACAGTGGTTTATTTGGTCTTAATTAATATATTTCATGTATTTCTAAACGTACGCATCATTGCAGATTTTATTGCCTTGGGATATTTTTGGGCTATTTCTATTGTTTGTCTTGGATCAAAATAAAAAAGTTGTCTCGATTTTGGCCGATACCAATACCTACTTCTGAAACTACAGTCAACAACCTAAACCTTGCGCTCCAAGTTGCAAACCCTGCATTCAAGGACGATAACTCTAAATCGGAATGCAAAGAACATGTTGTTCCGACAAACTCACACTGGTATGAATATTTTTAATGCATTAAAATGTTCATTGATTCATTGAACACATAATGTAATATTTCATACATGCAGCGCCTTGTTGAGTTATTTGGTTTTCAATTTCATGCACTCATTGTGCAATGGAAAGCTACATTTTCCCATACCCCAAGTGATTATTTACACCATGCTTATTTGTATACACATTGCATATGCTGCTTGTTATAACAATGTTGTATAATGCATATGTAGGATGGTTTTGAACCGAGGAAGCAATTTTTGGTGCATACTTTAAAGTATGAAGAGAATGAGGCTCAAAACAACATCTCATCCATTGAACAAAGCATCATAGATCGCATCTATAGATGGACCTTCATTTCAAAAGATGGACCTTCAAGGCATGCTTAGTTGTGGTTTTAAAAATATATTTTTGTAACAATTATAAAAAATATATTTTGTGACCATGCATTTTATGTGAAGACATGTTTCTGGATCATGTGCTACACATGTGCTCATATTGTTGGGCATAAGACATATTTAAATGGCTTGGTAAACACTAATTAGATTAAGAATACATGTTTTAATTACAGATTATGATACGTGCGTTTGATCACAAAGTGTCACACTTTTGAATATACATTTCGAGTGACATGGTAACATTTTGTAGCCATCTGAATTGTTTTGTAAAAAAAATAGTAGTATACCTTGTGAACTCATTTTGTGTGAGACGTGCGTTGCACATGCATGCTTACTAGTTGACCCGAAAAAAGGACAAAGTTAAGCAGGATTTTACTCTCGTTCGTAAAGTTTTCGGTATCTGACTCCTTATCCTACCGCCGGGGTCGATGGCGATAGAGTATAACAGCTTACCGCTGGGGTCCTCGGTGGTAGGCCATTTGTCCACGTCAGCGCAAGTAAACTGCTTTCGGCCTTTGTCGTCAACCCTACCGCCGAGGCCTCTGGCGGTAGGCTGTTATACCCTACCGTCGGAGACCTTGGCGGTAGATGCATAATATTTATAAGCCGCGGGGGCCGGCTGGCGGTGCCCCACCCACGCAGCTAGCCCCCATCTTCCTCCTACCGCCCGAGAAGAACAGAGAGGGGCGCCTGTCGTGATTTTGTCACGGCAGATGTCCTCGTGCAAGGACTTAGGTGTGAGGCCATCGCCACTAGGTGGTGACTCAAAGGGGTTAAACGGGAACGGGAGGCAAGTTTACCCAGGTTCGGCCCCTCCGATGGAGGTAATAGCCTATGTCCTGCTTTGTGTCTATATTGATGATGATCTCGATTACAAGGGTGCGGAATCGCTAACCTAGCTTTCGAGGATGTGTAACTTGAGTCCTTCGGTCCTAGGGGCTCGCCTTTATATACAGGTCGAGACCCTAGGGTTTACAACAGAGTCCGAGTCATATTACAACCCGCATCCTATCATGTCTCTAACACGCCTTGTCTCTCAAGCAAGGAATCTCCTGGCGTCCTCTGCCCTGTGGGCCTTGAGTCGCCGTCTCCACGCGCTTGGGCCGCCCGGCGGCTTACTTGGTGACCGCCTTGCTTGCCTTATCTTCACGACACGGCCCATCTTGAATATAATTCCAGAACCGCCATTATATTGATCCGGCCCAATAGGACGGGTCATACCGCGGGGTTATATCCCCTACATTAGGCCCCAAATTGATTTGAAATCATTCATGTCAATTTCCCCTAACTTCTCTTGGCGGCTTATCATTTGCCTGCCTCTGTGTTCTTGACGGATCTCGAAGTGCCGGTTCGCAACATTTCTAGACATGTTATTTTTTTCTTGTGTCGTCCATGTAGTGACGTCACCCGTTGGAAATCCAGGGAACCAATGATGATATCACAACGAATCTGAGTGTATCCACATATCCCGAAAATCGAGGCGTCTTTGTTTCCCAAAATTACTGTGTCTCCTTGATTTTCGCGCCCGCTGGTTGCCTCTTCGGGTTTCTCCCTTTTAAATATTCACGGGAAGGTCCCTTCTTTCACTTTCACCTCGCCTTTCTCGCTTCTTCTTCCTCGTGCCCGCAGGTTTCGTCGCGCCAGTGCCGCTGTTCATCTATCGTTGGTGACCACTCTCGGGACTGCAGCGATACCGTGTCTTCATCGAGGTCCAGTTGATCGTCTACGCTGCCCCCGGCCTCCTTCAGGTAAATCGTTCTTCTTCCCTAGACCCATAGTAGTTCATCGGAGTTCTTGGGCGCTCCGGTAGTTCCTCTTTTGTTTATCGCCATTGCTCGTTCATATGTAGATTCCATGAGTCTCATTATAGAAATAGAGCGACTTTGAACGGCAGATTCATTTCTCGCATAACGTCTTCAAACCCACCTTAAGAATCTGTACATTAGACTGCTGCTGCTCCCATGCCTTGTTGTTAAGTTTAGCAAATATCTTCCTTTTCCGAACCATTTGTAGATCCGTAATTGTAGCCTGTTCGGTAGAAACTTGTTTGTCCCACACTTAGCAAAAACCAGAGGTCTTTGATTTAGCGTAAGTCGCCCTTATTTTTCCCGGCTCAGTAGTTGTAACCCGCCATGTGATAAACTGCTGTACTAAAACTCCGGCTCCCCATAAGGTAGCTTATCCATTGTAAATAATTAAGCCGTCTTATTTTGGACCATATGCTTAAGCCGCCCTTTTTATTTTATTCAGGAAACTTATTATGTCGAAATCCAACACCTGCAACTGGGTGGCCTCCCAAGTTTCTGAACTCATTCTTAAAGATTACCAAGATCAGGGGTTTTTGCCTCCTAAAGAAGTAATTGGCTGGCGGGTTGCCCTTGGAGAGGAAATCTCGAATCCAGAAGAAGGGGAAGTGGTAGTATTCTTGGATCATCTTCTTAGAGGCTTTTCTCCCCCCGGGTCAAAATTCTTTCGAGATGTTCTACATTTCTTCCATCTTCATCCTCAAGATCTGGGTCCCAACTCCATATCCAATCTTTGTCAATTCCAAGTGCTCTGTGAGGCGTATCTGCAGATAGAGCCCTCTGTCTCCCTTTTTAGGGAATTTTTCTACTTGAATCTCCAGACTGAATGTGCTGATGGCCCCAGTCTAGAGCTTGGCGGGGTCTCAATCCAGAGGAGGAGAGACGTTGCCTTTCCTGGTGCCATTCTGCCAAGCCACCCTAAAGGGTGGAATAAAACTTGGTTCTATTGCCGGAATACAACCCCAGCTGATGAGAACCCTTTGTCGGGTTACAGACCAAATCGTCTTCCCATGGACCTCGAATTTCCCGGATGGGCTCCTCCAGAAGAACACGCTCAACACGCTCCTATATATCCAAAGTTGAGGGCCTTAGTAGCCAATGGGTTAACTGGAGTTGACTTGACCAAGTTCTGGGTATCCTGGAGTATTTTGCCGCTAAGCCGCCGTGACAGTCTAATGTGCACTTACTCCGGCGACTTAGACGATGCCCAAAGATATAGCAATTTAACTTTGGGTGCTGATGAAATAAATCAGATTGTGAAGAAGCTACTGGGTGAAAGTCAAGCCGATTGCAGCAAAGATGGATTGAAGCCCTTTTATGCTCTTAACCCGGCTCCTCCAATAAGAATCTTAGGCAACTTTATATCTGAGTTGTACAAATGTCTCTTTTAAACTCCAAATCCTTACCTGTTATTTTTATCGTCAACTTTGCAGGCTAAGTCTTCATTTTGGGGCAAGAAGCGAGCAAAAACCGTAGCCAAGAAAACTAAGGCCCTTCCAAGTTCAAAGAAAGATAAGGCAGTCGTAGAAGAGTGACACACTTATGGTCGAATCGGCAGCAGCCGATGTTCAATCGGAGGTAGAAATCAATTTCCTTTAACTATATTTCATTGAATCTAGCTGATGCCTCCTTTTCTTAGGGCGATGTTGAGACGAACCGGGCTGACGATGTTGAGGTAATTTCCATTTCCTCCGGCTCAGAATCCTTGCTTCCAACAAGAACAAGGCGGGTTATTCGGAAATTAAGCTTCTCTCATCCGGATGCTTATTTGGATCCCAATTTTGTTTTGAAGAAAACTCAACATACATCAAGGCGCCAAACTCGGAGCGGTAATGGTGATCTTACAAACGGCTTACGCAATAAACCAGTCACCCGTAAGCGACCAAATGAGGTACCTTTCAGTCCAACTCCTTTTCTTCTGAAGCTAGTTCAATATAGCAGCCTTTTAATCATTCTGATTTTGTTTATCAGGAGTCTCCACCTTCGTCAGGCGACTCAACCGCCTCCAAGCTGCCACCCTTCATCATCAACCCTGGGTAAATTCTCTTGTCATATGTCTGCCTATGCGAACCTTTAATCTTGCATATTTCTTATTTTGTTTTCTTATTTTGTAGGGCCCAGGCCAAGGCCAAGAAGAGGAAAATCGGCGAGCCATCCACTGATCCTGAAACTTTTGAGCCGGGAAACTCAGATTTGGTGCCTCCTGAAACCCATGCTGATCAACCTGAAGATCATTAGGGGGCCCAAACTAATTTGCCCCTTCAACCTGAGCCGACAACTATTGATGATATGGACACTGAGGCTGACCCGACGGCCAACCTTAACCCGCTGAGTCCTCCAAAGATAAATGAAGGTGCTCCTTGCGATAAGAATGAGGAGGTCACCATTACTGGGTCGGATTACACCGTTCCTGAGGTCTCCAGAGTGCTGACAAAACTTGTTACTAAAGATGAAACAGTACTGCCTGAGAAGGGGAAGGCCAAGCTGGAGCTTCCGAGTTATGAGAACATGAGTGCTGAAGAATTACACGCTGGTTATTTGGACCGTCTTGCTACAAGCCGGGAGATGGAAGTCGGCCTCGTCAGCATGATGAAAAGTAGATACAAGGTATGCTCCTCTTTGCTTTATACTCCATATACCCTTTCATAGCCCCCAAGGGCCGGCTCATCTTCTTGAGATGAGACGGGTCTTTTTAATAATCTCAACTAATTCGACCTGTAGCCCCCAAGGGCCGACTCATCTTCTAGAGATGAGTCGGGTCTTAGTAATTTTGAAGTTCGACCTGTAGCACCCAAGGGCCGGCTCATCTTCTTGAGGTGAGTCGGGTCTTTGTAATTTTGAAGTTCAACCTATAGCCGCTAAGGGCCGGCTCATCTTCTTGAGGTGAGTCGGGTCTTTGTAATTTTGAAGTTCAACCTGTAGCCCGCAAGGGCCGGCTCATCTTCTTGAGGTGAGTCGGGTCTTCTTCATATCTTTGATTTGAGAGAACTGAGATGCATTAGCCCCCAAGTGTTAAGTATATTGCTTGCAATCTGCTTGAGACTTGCTATAATTTATCTATCACATGATATTGCATCCTGCTACCGGCTTATGACCGTTGAATATGATGACTCCTATTGTGCAGGAATCTCTAAAAGCAGCCGAGTCAACAGTGACCGGCTTGAAGAAATATCTTGAAGTAGGGCAAAATGCCCGAGGCGTTGTTGAGGAGAAACTTCGCCTTGCCTTGGAGGAATTGGAGAAGGCCAAGGCACATTTTGAAGAACAAAATAAATCCTTTGAAGCTGAGAAGGTCGCCCTATTGGAGCGTGCAGAAAAAACTGAAGGCCAATTAAAGCCCATCACATAGGAGCTATCTGGGTTAAAGCGGCATATTGCCCATATGACTCAGGCTATTTTTGGTAAGTGTCTTGCTAACCCGCGAAAATATTCATGTATGCAGATAAATCGCCTGGCGACTTATATGCTTAAATATTTTTGTAGGCCCACGAACATGCAGCCTCCAGGATAACAACTTGCTTATGCTGAAGGCTGTATATACATTGACTGAGCAGCTCTATGCTGGAAGCTATCTCACAGTCAAGGCGGTTATGGGGAAAAGAGAGCCGGTGAAGCTCATCAAGGATGTGCTAAGGTTTCTTTCAACGATCCCCAAACAAGTTGAAGAGCTGAAAAGATCAGTCGCCCGAGCTGGTGCAACATCTTCCTTGAGTCGGGCTTTTGCTTACTCGGAGGAGCTTGATCCGGCTGAAATGGCCAAAGGGTTTCTGGAGCTCAAGGATGACGGCTCGGCTTTTAGTGATGCTGACTATGTTAAATGTGTCAAGACATCTCGAGTGTTGGCCACACAACTTGTCGCTGAAATGGAGCTGAAGAGTTATCAGGCGGCTTATGATGCGAACAACTCACGAGTTCGGCCACCCTCCTTTGTGACGGTGAACCTGATTCCTCAATGTCGTAAGCACATTTTTGCCCCTGACGTTGACCCATCCTCCATCCTGAATAGAAAAGTTGTTTTCCACGCCTTGACCCATTGCAACTGGGATGTGGACAACCTTCAGATCGAAGAGCCAGAAGACCCAGTGGAGGATGACCCAAAGGCGACTCAGTCGATAGGTCAGCCTGAAGTTACCCCGGGCGGAGCAGAGGGTGAATCACAGAAGTGATATGTAAAAAACAATTTAAGTCGCCCGATGGTTCTAGCCCCCAAGTATTGGGCAAAACATGAATATTTTGTGGCTCTGAAGATGAGTCTGTAATAGAAGTAGTTTGAAAACTTCTTGAAAAGTTCTGTCATGCCTTCGTGCATGTTTGCATTTGTGAAGGTACTTTGATCCTTTTGATCTGTTTTGACAATTGGCGATTGTTCTGCTCTTTTGCTTGCCCTTGACTATCTCTGATGTGCTTGATGAGTCCTTTGATTGGGACAGAGAGGGCAGGTCAAAGAATGAGCCGACAGAGAAACTTGGCCTTTCGAAGTTCAAGTCTTGTTGGAATAATTTTGAAGAAGACAATGATTGAACTGGTCATAATATGACGACGGTTGATAACCCGGATGCTCACGTGTGAGCCGGTAATAAAACAATGTTGTACCTACAAAATTTATGAGGTAGTAATAATAGTGTTATAACAATATCAAGTATTGTTAATAAGCCAGCCTAGTGAGACTTCGGCAAGAAGAGACTGGCTTTCGAGGCTCAGCAAGGTAGGCCAGCTTTTCAGAGCTAATTTGGAAATTCCAATCATTTAACCCTGGTCATGATAAAACAGAAAGATTTTATTTTTTGCAGAAGTTGACGATGTAACCCGGTTTTGAAGACCGGCTTATCGTAACATAAACAAATATAAATATGCATGTATGATGTATGATGCAATGATGCCATGTATGTATGTGATAACAGAATATAAAAAGTGTCGGCTTTCGAGGCTTGATATAAAGACCGGCTTTTGAGGCTCGAGTCTTGCTTTAATGAAGCGGGTATGATAACCCATGGTTTATCCTAGCTCTCTGTATGCCGGCTCTCATGTGACTCAAACTGATGTTTTTAACCTTGGTAAGTTCAGGGTCCAAAAGGATTGACTTGTCAAGAGTACACGGGGTCACCTGATCGGAGTCACATCAAGCATACAGGCAGGTTTAACCATATGTGGCGTTTTTTGCCGTGTCAAGAGGGTGAGAAAGTTGAACTTGGTGAGTTGGAAGCCCCCAAATGCCCAATGGATTGTGGCATTTTTTGCCGGGTCACAAGGATGAGAAAGCTAAACTCGGTGAGTTGGAAGCCCCCAAGTGCCCATTGTTTCAGAAAATAAAGACTCATGCTCATTTTGTAGGCTGAAACGACAGAAACTCCGAGTTTCGGGTATGCCGGCTTTATTATATTTGAAACATAGAGAAGTATGCACAAAATTTGCGGGGGGGGGGGGGGATTACAAAAAGCTAAAGAGCCGATGGTTTCTAAGTATAATATGTCCGCAGGTGAGCAGTGCTCCAAGGCCGGGTTGCTTTCCCCTTGGAGGTATATGATCCTTATTGTAAATTCTCCAGACAATATGAATTATTATTCGAGGGATCAGGTACTAGTGATACTGACCGCTATTCAATTGCTTGGGATTACTTTGGAAACCACTTTGGTTATTATGTTGATTACCCTGGCCAGGATGCTGTCCATTGCCATTATTTGCCTGATGCTGGAAACCAACCCCTGAGCCGCCCTGTGACCCGCCAGGACCGTGCTGACCTGGGTATACTCCACCGTTTCCTCCTTGAGGATTCTGGAAGGCTTGGTTGCGGAATTCCTGCATGATGTAACAATTTTCCCATGAGTGGGTAGCCGGCTTATCCTGGGTACTATGTTTGGGACACGGTGCCTTGAGCGCCTCCTCGTAATTACGAGGCTTATTCCCATTATAAGTCCCTCCAGGGTGCCATTACGACATTGGTTTTTGAAACCAATATTGGTGTTGGCAACAAAGTTTGACCCGCCCTCTGGCTGCTTCCATTTACCGCTGTTATTTTGGGCTCCCTGGTTACCACCGTGATTGTGCTGTCCCTTACCACCTTCGCCTTTCTTTCCTTTGCTAGTTTTGTCCTCATCTGAGCCTGGATCCTTCGTGCTGTCTGACTCGGCGTATCTGGTAAGGACATCCATTAAGTCACCCATGTCCTGTACTTTTTGCTTGAGCCGCCCGAGCTTCTGGACTAGCGGATGAAAGTGGCAGTTCTTTTCTAGGATCAGGACGCCTTGAGCCGCCGTGATGCTGTGTGACGAGTGTATGATTTCCGCAACCCGGCGAGTCCAATGATAGGCCGACTCATCTACGCGCTGGACGCAATGCTGAAGATCTACTATCGTCATTGGCTTCTTACATGTTCCCTGAAAATTCTTGATGAAGCGCTCCTTAAGCTCTGACCAAGTGTTGATGGAATTGGGCGGCAGATTCTTCAGCCATGTTCGAGCCGGTCCCTCTAGCATCATGGTTAAGTACTTGGCGCACACAGCGTCACTGACATCTAACATATCCATTGCCAACTCGTAGCTTTCGATCCAGGCTGCCGACTCAAGATCCGCCGTGTAATTCGGCACCTTGCGAGGTCCTTTGAAGTCCTTGGGCATACGCTCGGCACGGAGGGCCGGGGATAAGCAAGGTATCCCAATCATCCTACTGTTTGTCCCAGTCCCCACGGTCACCGGTTGAGGATGGAGTTGTTGAATCGCCCGTGCTGCTGCTTCCGCCTCTGCCTGTCGTGCGCCCCTGGCTGCATCGACAATCGCCTGGGCACCTGATGGCACATGCCGGGTCAGGGAAACCTGGGGCTGCTGCCTGCGCCCACTGCTAGAAACAGCCGGGGACTCCACGTGGCGACTTTTGCTGTGGCTGGCATATGGGGTGGAGTGCATCCGGTCGCGGTTATAAGAATACTGTGCCTGCTGCACCACCGCTGTTTTTAGCATCTCTATGGCATTCCTGGCCTCAACCTCAAGAGGGGTATTTCCATGAATAGGTAGTGCTTCCAGGTTTCGGGTCGCCGCTAGCACATTGTCAACAGGGTTGGAAAAGTGGCCCCGCGGCGTCTGGAAGCGTCGAGGCAATGAGTGAGTTGGTGGTGGTTGAGCCGGCTCGTTCTGTTGATTTCTGAGTGGCTGCCCAGCCCCCGGAGTCTGCTGAGGGGTATTAAAAAGTTGCTGCGGCTCGAGGTTCGTTGGCAGCCGGCTCCTTTGTCTCCTTTGGTAAACCGCCTCAGATGCATTTCTCTGAAGTCCTAACTACCAAGCTTCGGCCTTAAGGTGCTCTGACTCATTATGTATACGAGCCTGTAGCTCCCCCATCCTGGCGTTCTCAGTGTCGATTTCCCTCTGTACCTCGGTCATCTGGTCGTGTAACTTGGTTAACTCCGTGTTGCGCTCTTCTTGATTTTCCGCAGTAACAGGAGTCTCCATGAGTTTTGCCATCTCAGCCATTAAATCTGTCATGGCTTGAGCCGACATCTTGCCAGACCCGCTAGGGCCACCCGCCGCTCCAGCTGCGGACGGATTTTGAGCCATCGCGGCTCCTTCCATGTAAACAACAACTTGGCGAGGCGACTCATGGAATTCCTCGGGGGCTTCAGTCTCCAATGAACCTCCGAGTCTGCCATCATAGAGAGGACAGATCGACTCAGTTTCTCCCATGGAGGACTCGCCATCTGAGTTGACGAGGGTGTCCCTGCTGCCCGTCGGCTCATCCGAGAGGCAAACTCCCTGGGTGAAGTCGACGAAAACGTGATGCCGACCGGCTTGATCCCGGCCGGGTTGGTCGTGCCGAGCCGACTCATAGATGTTGGTGCTGATGTCTGACTCGAGAACCGCAGCACCGATCTTGCCTAAGGGGACCTGGTTTCGGCACTCAATTGAGTTGGCCTCGTCGCCCCAGACTGGATCGCCGATGTAGATCTTGTCGCGACGACTCTTGGTCATCTATCCAACCACGAACTTCCCGAACCCTGGACGGGTTCCCTTCAAGAACTCAACTCCACCGGGCGAGAGCCCCACGGTGGGCGCCAACTGTCGTGGTTTTGTCACGGCAGATGTCCTCGTGCAAGGACTTAGGTGTGAGGCCATCGCCGCCAGGTGGCGACTCAAAGGGGTTAAATGGGAACGGGAGGCAAGTTTACCCAGGTTCGGGCCCTCCGATGGAGGTAATAGCATACGTCCTACTTTGTGTCTATATTGATGATGATCTCAATTAAAAGGGTGCAGAATCGCTAACCTAGCTTTCGAGGGTATGTAACTTGAGTCCTTCGGTCCTAGGGGCTCGCCTTTATATACAGGTCGAGACCCTAGGGCTTACAACAGAGTCCGAGTCATATTACAACTCGTATCATATCATGTCTCTAACACGCCTTGTCTCTCAAGCAATGAATCTCCTGGCGTCCTCTGCCCTGTGGGCCTTGAGTCGCCGTCTACATGCGCTTGGGCCACCCGGCGGCTTACTTGGTGACCGCCTTGCTCGCCTTATCTTCACGACACGGCCCATCTTGAATATAATTCCAAAACCGCCATTATATTGACCCGGCCCAATAGGACGGGTCATACCGCGGGGTTATATTCCTGACAACGCCTCTCTCATCCCCTCCACTCTCCCCTCCAATCTTCTTCGTTTTTCCACCATTCTTGCGGATCGAGAGGGCTCCACGACGGGAGGAGTAAGCTCTTTCAATCCCTCAAAGTAGTTTTAGTTAAAAAGTTTTCGTTTTGATGCATTATTTGGCACAAGGTGAACCCTAGTTCATCTAGTAGTTTTATTTTTTGTTGATTTAATTAGTTTATTTAGTTTGATTCAATATGATGGATATGTTGAAGATGAACCCTAGTTCATATTATAGTAACTAGTTTATTGATTCTAGCTAGTTTGAAGATGAACCCTAGTTCATGTTATAGTTTTATTTTGAATGGTTCATGAGGTTTTATAAATATGATTGATGTGGTCGAATATTATTGACTTTGGATAAATATGGTGGATGTTGGTAAATGATTCATATGCATATAATAGAATGGTTGAATATGATGGATTTTAGTAAAGTATTCATATGCATATTCCAATATTGTTGATTATATCCGTGTTATATTTTTTTTAGAAAAGTTGAATATGATATGATTGATGTTGGTTGAATATGATTGATTATATATATTATATATTTATTTAGAATCTTTGCTATGATGGATAAATATGATAGATGTTGGTTGAATATGAATGTTGATAAATAATTCACATGCACATATGTGCATATTTGAATGTTGTTGTGAATGAATGGTGTTGATGATGAATGGATGTTGTTGATAAATAAATGTTGTTGCAATTTTTTAACTTGAATTGACAATTGTTTTAGGAGCCCCCCTTGATCTGAACATCGGCACTAAGTACACCATGCTTGACCCTGCGTTCGACACCGGTCATCGCGCCCGTTTTATCAAGAATGGAGTAGTACTAACTACGATCAAGTTCTTGCATCAAAAAATTGGCTTTGCCGAAGTAAGTTACTAACTATTTTCATCTACATTTTGACAGGTGCTACCGCCATTGCGTATGAGGAGTCACACTCGGGCCGTTCAGATGCATACGACCGCCGCTATGAGCAGGACTTCAGGAGAACCGGGCTGCTTCCTTTTGTGCTTCTGTTCAAGCATGTGCCGTCAACGCTCGTCCACTCGGCTCTCACAGCCTTGCTGGACCATTGACGGCCAGAGACACACACTTCCCATCTCCTATGTGGTGAGATGACGGTCACCCTCGAGGACTTCGGCATGATCATGAGCCTACCGCTCCAGGGCCATGCTCTCATTGGGCGAGTGGAGAGGAACAATTGGCAGCATAGGGTTATCGGCCTCATCGATGATTGCCCTGTCATGAAGGATAATCGAACATCCGGTGTACCACTCATGTGGATCCAGAACAACAGGTCCAATTGCCCGAAAGATGGCGATGCGCAGACCGTGGAGCAGTACGTGAGGGCCTGTTTGTGGTTTCTTCTGACAGAAGTCATCTTTCTAGACTACGCGGGGGACATTGCCAACTGGATGTATCTATACTTTCTGGTTTACTGGGAGGCAGGGTACAGCTGGGGGTCTGCCGGCCTCGCGTACCTATGTCTTTCGGTAAGAAAAAAAATCTAAATATTAGTTTATGGATGTATGTACCTGTTTTGAATTGTGTCATTTGATCATCAATTTGCATTTGTAGCTGGACGACGCAACACAGAGGACCGAACCTATGTCCGGTATGGGTGGATGTACTTGGGCCCTCTCGATTTGGATGTGGGAGCAGTTGCCGGTGGGCCATCCTGAAAAAGCCTGCCGGCGTCCCTAGATGGAGTGTGGCTCACAAGGCGACAATACTCGATACCCGACCGTCACGTACTCTTGGGACATGGTTAAAGTCTTCACAGGCAAGGCCACTGCATTGTGCAAGGTCCTGACCAACGAGCTGGACAACCTGACATATAACCAGGTAAACCTCTTGCTAGTGTTTTCTTGTATCCACTTTCACTGTTGCTTACCAATCTTTCGACAGGTTAACTGGTGGCCTTATCATGACAAAGAATGGGGTTTCGAGCTGAACGAGATGTGCACTCGGGACATGCTTGTTTGGCGGTGTTCAAATGATATGCGTGTACGCTATCGAGTGGCACTTACCACAAGGCCACACAATTTGGTGTATTGCAACACACCCCACCGAAGAATATCGACACCGGTGGTTTCGATCTTCACTGGTGAGGGCATTAACCTCTATTTACCGTGTTTTGGCGTGGTTTGTTGTTCCTATGATCTTTATGTTGTGTTGTTTTCTTATACCTTGTAGGTAGAGCAGGAAGAATTGTGAGTCGATATCGAACTAGGGACACGAGCACACGCAGTACGTGAAAAAAATGGGACGAGAGGAGGTATAGCAAATACGGGGAGAGGAGAGGGACTGACTAGGATGCGTATGTACAACACGTGACTTGGTATGACAATGACGTGAAGTTCCGTGTGCGCCTGAGGCCACAGTGGACGGCAGCAGATATCACAGAACTAGAGGAGGATGACTCCGATGATGGGGCCCACAATGCCAACATCTGAAAAACGGAAGGTGAATTTAGGGAGTATGCACCCGTGATGAACAGAGTGGTAAGTAATTGTTTCGAGCTGGCTATTCGATGAGAATCTACTTTAGTCATTGCCAGTAACTTATTCATGATGTTTACGTTTGGAGGCTTCTGAGCTCAACAGAAGCATTTTCGATGGCTCGGATGCGCTGGCTTACAACCCCGGGACCGAGGAATCTGGCAGCAAGCTGAGGGAAGCACTGAAGGCAAGTTTGATCCTCCTGGCCATGTTTTATTCACTTACTTTGATCCTCCACACCATGTTTTTGTTTATTCTTTATTGTAGAACTTCATGAACCGTTGGCGCAAGCTAGTAGGCCTGCTTGGGTGCGCTACCTCCGGTGAGGTATATGTTCCTGCACCATCGACACATACCCTTGCTTCATCGCGCCGTGCCAGCGAAGGTTCCTCTAGCCAAGCCGCCGAGTCGTCTCGCATTGTTTAGGAGGACGAGGAGATAGAGGAAGAAGATGACGGGGAGGTAGAGGAATGGGTTGAGGAGGGGGGTACGAGGAGGATGACAGACCTCTACCCACTCAGCCAACCTATGACAGAAGGGGAAAACGGCCAAAGAAGCAATGGAAGAGTACATCCCCGTTTCCGAGGAAGTGTCGCACAAAAACAACAACATAAGAGACTCGTCCGGAGAGGAATGAAGAGCGCATCGCCAAGAGGGAGGAAGACCAAGTGATATGGTCATGTTGAACTACTCGCTTTGTGTTGAGATGAACGAGTACTATGTTGAACTACCATCCTCTATGTTGAACTATTTGTTATGTTGAACCATTTGATATGTTGAACTATTTGCTATTTGATGAATATTATATGTGATGAATATTATTATCGATGTGTGATGAATATTATTATCTGCAAACTATATGTGATAAAATATTATGATGTGATTTGAAATGATCAAGTTTTTCTCAAAAAAGCCAAACATATATGGGGCAGGACCCTACCGCAGCATACCTTGGCGGTAGGGTTGCACACCCTACAGTAAAAATGGCGAGTTTCAGATACAGAAACTTGCCGAATTTCAACACGCCTCTTTGACACCTACCGCTGGGGTCTGTGGTGGTAGGGTCCTACAACCTACAGCCTAGGGCCTTGGCGGTAGGCCTACCATAAAATAAAAGGGCAGAGGGCCTGCAGTTTGGGGTTTCGGGAGGGGTCATAGCCTATCGCCGTTGTCTCTGGCGGTAGGGTACTGATAACCCACAAGTATAGGGGATCGCAACAGTTTTCGAGGGTAGAGTATTCAACCCAAATTTATTGATTCGACACAAGGGGAGCCAAAGAATATTCTCGAGTATTAGCAGCTGAGTTGTCAATTCAACCACACCTGAAAGACTTAATATCTGCAGCAAAGTATTCAGTAGCAAAGTAGTATGGAAGTAACGGTAATGGTGGCAAAGTGACAGTAGCAGTTTTGTGGTGATTGTAACAGTAGCAACGGTAAAGTAACTTAGCAAAGATCAATATGTCAAAAGCTCGTAGGCAATGGATCAGTGATGGATAATTATGTCGGATGGCATTCATCATGCAACGGTTATAACATAGGGTGACACAGAACTAGCTCCAATTCATCAATGTAATGTAGGCATGTATTCCATATATAGTCATACGTGCTTATGGAAAAGAACTTGCATGACATCTTTTGTCCTACCCTCCCGTGGCAGCGGGGTCCTAATGGAAACTAAGGGATATTAAGGCCTCCTTTTAATAGAGAACCGGACCAAAGCATTAGCACTTAGTGAATACATGAACTCCTCAAACTACGGTAATCACCCGAAAGAATCCCAGTTATTGTCACCCTGGGGGATGTGGATCATAACTCGTAATAGGTGTCTACAACTTGCAAGATAGGATCAAGAACACATATATATTCATGAAAACATAATAGGTTCAGATCTGAAATCTTGGCACTCGGCCCTAGTGACAAGCATTAAGCATAGCAAAGTCATAGCAACATCAATCTCAGAACATAGTGGATACTAGGGATCAAACCCTAACCAAACTAACTCGATTACATGGTAAATATCATCCAACCCATCACCGTCCAGCAAGCCTACGATGGAATTACTCACGAACGGCGGAGAGCATCATGAAATTGGTGATGAATGATGGTTGGTGATGACGACGGCGTCGATTTCCCCTCTTCGGAGCCCAAATCAGACTCCAGATCTGCCCCCCCGAGGAAGAACAGGAGGTGGCGGCGGCTCCGTATCGTAAAACGCGATGAACTCTTCTCTTTGATTTTTTTTCTCCACGGATGTGAATATATAGAAGTGGAATCGAGGTCGGAGGAGCCTCAGGGGGCCCACAAGCCACCAGGGCGCGCCCTAGGGGGGGCGCCCTCCTGGCTTGTGGCCAACAGGTGGGGCCCCCCTGGCTTGATTCTTTCGCCAATATTTTTTATTAATTCCAAAAATATTCTCCGTAAATTTTCAGGTCAATCCGAGAACTTTTATTTCTGCACAAAAATAACACCAAGGCAATTCTGCTGAAAACAGCGTCAGTCCGGGTTAGTTCCAATCAAATCATGCAATTTAGAGTCCAAAACAAGGGCAAAAGAGTTTGGAAAAGTAGGTACGACGGAGACGTATCAGGTACTGCGACCTACCGCCGCCCTCTCTGGTGATAAGCTATCTTGCCACGTCAACCACGCCTAGACGACCGTTTGCCTCTGCCACCATCCCTACCGCCGAGGGCCCCGACGGTAGGCTGTTATAACCTACCGCCATCGTCCCCGGCGATAGGAAAAGGGCCAGATCCCGAAATCTTTACGAACCAGGGTGAGATCCTGCTTAACTTTGTCAAAAGGGTCAAAATAGTGAATTTAGACGCACCGGGTCATTCAGTGTTGCCGGTGCACCGAACTTTCTTAGAACATTTTCAAATCTTACATCTTACATTCTTAAGAAGTTGGTCCCAATTCTCTCAACATGCAAAGTGTCCACCTCAACATCCCACTAAGCAATGCATTCCTAATTTTTTTGCACATGCAAGGCTTCCACGTCACCCAACTTCCATGTCATCAGCTCACATCAATGGTTTTTTCCCGAGAAAAAAATGAAGCTCCATCTGTGATGATCCGGCCCTATCGTCTCCCAATTAATTTCCCCACATATTGATCTTCCATCCATCTCTTCATCTACTACACCAGCGTCTTTTGTTATCCACGGAATAAATGGAGGAGTAAGATGCAGTTGTTCTCCACCACAACAAGTACCGGAGCTGCTCGAGAGGATTAGCCACATATTCAAGCCCCACTGTTGATGCCCGTCGCTGCTGTTACAGCTCTAGAAGAGGAGGCGGAGGCTGGAAGCTTCTAGAACTAGCAGGCCGTCGCTGCGAGACGCTCCCTCCGCAGCACAGCCCCCACCTACGGCGTCTCCCTCTTCTCTTGCATGGTCGTGTTTTGGCAACTCCCCGCTTACCCGCTCCTCATCGTCATTCCCGCGTTCGTCATCGCCAAGTCTACCAGGGTCGTCACCACATGGTATGCCTCTTGTCACACCTCACCTACCCTACCTTGGCATCTGCACCAAGCCGGCCAAGCTGTGCTGGCACTTCGCCGGCAAGCTCGCCTCTGCGTGCTGCTCGTGGCCGCCACCATCGGCAACACCTCTGGCTGATCCGTCTCTTTGTGGTTAGTTGTCGCATCAATGATGATTTCGGTGCGCTTGCAGGTGTTGATTCCTTGGAGAAAAATCACTTACTCCTATTTAGGTATGTATCCATCGGGCTTCCTGGTGTATGTGTACTTGCTGCGTATCCCTCTACGCACAGAAAAAGAATACGGTGTGCCTTTCATCAGGTTTATCTATGCTCAGTTTGCTTTGGAGACAGTTCTAACACAAATAGGACCATGGCACAACAACTTCTGATTTATTTCCCATACTTCACTTCTGTAACACAGGTTTCCAAAGCGCACATGTTTGATAAGTGCAACCTGACAAGACTACCAATATCAATCGATGTCGCTTCTGTTCGGCTTTCTTGACGCCTGATAAACCTGAAAGAAGCACAAAGTGTGTCAATCGGCATCAGTCCATGGTGATCTGAGATCTCTTATCATAGGGTCCCTGAGCGCGTAGGTACACAAGTAAACTGGTGGACGCGGCGCTCACCATCCCCGTTGGCCTACAGGAAGGGTTCAACAGCTCCCTATTTACCAGCATTGCAATCTTCCGCAGGTCCTCTCTTGATTGTTCAAGGTGCTAAAAATTTGCATCTGACGAGTAGTACCCTTTTTGATAAATAATTTGGTAAACATAGATCAATCAATTTATTTCTTGGATCACTTCAGTTGTTAATCTTAAGTCAAGATTGAAGTTTAGTAAAATTATAAATGTAAATGTAGCTGTTCAACATTTCAAGCCATATTTTCTTTTCACTTATTCTATATACGTTTTTCATCTTATCTACGGATGAAAAGCAGAAAGTCCCGCAACAACGTGCAGGGTGTCATCTAGTGTTTTAAAAATCTGAAAAATTCTAGCACATTAGCATAACATCAATGTATATTGTCACGAAATTTCGTATCGAAATTCAAAACATAGCTCGAGAGATAAAAATGACAAATTCGACACTGAATAGAGGATAACACAATTACACTTTAGAATTGGCCCGTCAAATTTGTCATTCTTGTATATCGAGCAAAGTTTCGTATTTTGATACATAATTTTATAACGACATACATCGATATTGTGCCAATGTGCTAGATTTTTTTACGTATAAAAAAATGCGCTAATGCGTTCGCTGAGCACCAAATGGCCCGGTGCACCAGATAGGTTCTCTCGGTGACCGACTCAGTGTCGTGGTTTTATCCTTTTTTAGCAAAATGTCGTGTTTATACATGGGCCCACTGTTTGTTCGATGTTTCTACGAGCCGTGTTCTACTGTGTGCATTTAGGCCGCCGTGCTCCGGCCCTGTTTGGTTACCTGCACTACTCGCCCTGGGACCGTGCAAAATTTGAAGAGATATTCACCCCGATGTGTACTAGGAAGATTGATAGCCTAAAAAAACTAGGAAGATTGATGATTTCTGGTCATGAAGTTTATAGAGAAAAAAGGTGTTTTTTTTCGTTCGCTCAGCATACCGGATGCTTGTGGCCACCAAACTACGGTGCAAGGCATGGCTCGACGAGTGTGCAGAACTGCAGACTAATCAAACTCGGTGGTTGAGCAAAAATCATGATCAAGCATGTGGAAAAATTCCAGTGCAAGCAAAAAATAAAATTTTCCTTTGGAGGTTTGCACAACAGTCAATTCCGAGTGCTGATTTGCTCAACCATCATCGTATTGCTTAAGTTAGTCATTGTGGTTTGTGCGGAAGCGAGGATTCCTGGAGACATTCTTTAGGGTCAGTTTTTTTGCTAGCTTTTAGAATAAATTATGTTTTTTCAGCTTATTCTAGAAGCCTAACCATGTTTTTTCAGAAGCATACTAATTAAGACTTGACTAGTAGGCTTCTAAAAATATATTTTTGTTTGGGCTTCTAGAATAAGCTGGGTAGTGAGCAACTTATTCTAGAAGCCCAAAAAAGCCACCAAAAAAACTGGACTTTAATCGAATGTAATATGTCGAGGTGTCTTTGTGCGGAAGATTCCTATAGACATTCTTATAATTGAATGTATGAAGATCAAAAACTGGTCGACTTAACTTATTGTCAATACTGAACCTGGTACCAAGAGGTGGGTATTTACACTAGTGGAGTCGCTGCCCCCTTGTAGATTTTGTGACGGTTCTCGTTACATTGTGGGCAATTTGACATACCAGCAGAAAATCTTTGCATGATAGATATTGCGAAGCCAACGGTGTCATCAATTCATAAAGTGTACATCGCTGAGCTGGAAGCATGTAAGCCTTAAACGTCAGTTCGATGTGAAGCACAACGGGTGTCTAACATTATTACTGGATGGACCACCAGGTGTAGCAGAGATAAGGGTGGATGCTGTCAGTGGTGGAGCTATGTTGAGGCCAGGGGGCCTATAGTAAAAATGGATATTTCAAATGATCCATTTAGCTCATTGTGTGTTGTTTGGTGGTTGGGCTACAAAGCAGTCATAGGCCTATAGTAAAAATGGATATTTCATATTGACGGAAATGAAAAGTTTTGTTTCCATGTCTGCTCCACCGGAACACACGGTTCCGTTTTTGTTTCCGTTTCCGCATAAAAAATTCCGTTTCCATTTCCGCTTTGCAAATTTCCATTTCTGTTTTAATATTTTATCTCCGTTTCCATTTTTCCACTGGAAAAGCGGAAAGATTCCACTCCATTTTCATCCCTACTCTCAAACTGTCGGGACTCCGATCCTAAGACACACGAATCCAGCATGTAACACATCATATCACTTTGCGGCCTCACTCACGGTAAGCTCCACGGCTGCCACCTTACCTTGGCCGGGACCGTTTGCGCCTTTTGGCTCATGAATATGAATATGTCGCTAGTAATCATATGTTCGAGAACCCGGGTCGACATGACTAGTTATAAACCCAAGTGGCACAACCGTACAGGAACATGCATACATAACCCAGCAATGCAGGTGTCGGTCATCACCGTGTGTAGACGAGTCATAGCAAGCTACACGAACTCCATTACACCGCGTAACATTTCCCCATAGGGACAGACACAATAGCGAAGAAGGTTACATGCCGGTCAATCAATGTGTCCAGAGCAGTAGCAAGCTACCAGGGCTCAATGGAAGCACAAAGAGGCATTTCCCTGTAAACAAGGCTACCATAGGCATACGACTAGGTGTCGAATCCCACACATACCAATGCATTTCAAACATACACGGAATATGCACGATATGCGTAGATACAACATGGCATCACAACATAACTCTATGACTCAAGTATTAATTAAAGACTCATAAGATCCAGCATAGTGTGATATTACAAAAAGGGGTCACATGACCCAACACTCAAAGTTATACAAGCAACAAGCGGAAGCATAACATGTCTAGGTATAGACATCTACTAAAAGTGATTGGAGGAGCCTGAAAATCTACAACGACCCTCCCAAAGGAGCCAGACCTCTGTCTGGGATTTCCAAGCTAATCCGGTCAACGTCGAACACATAGTCGAAATCAGAAGTGAGACCGAAGTCTCGTCTGCAAAACATAAATTAAGCAACTGTGAGCACAAAGGTACTCATCAAGAGATACATCAGAACTGTCTACATATGCATCATTGTCAACAAAGGGGGTTGTGGGGTTTATTGCAACAAGCTAGCTTTGACTCTTGGCTAACTTGTACTACGAGCACAAGTAGTATCTTTGGGGTACGA
Source organism: Elymus sibiricus (assembly GCA_039707655.1). NCBI lineage: Eukaryota > Viridiplantae > Streptophyta > Magnoliopsida > Poales > Poaceae > Elymus > Elymus sibiricus. The sequence continues at coordinate 322,824,249 of CM077663.1, read as the reverse complement.
GAGCGCACACGAGTCCACATATTCACCATGTCAATACACCACTATGGATCCTCTCTCGTCTCCCTACGAGAAGGCCATCCATAGCACTCACACTTATCTTGCGCATTTTAAAGCATCCATTTCACTTATCTATGAACCATATAAGTTTCCAAGTAGTCCATATCCGAGGACGCGACTATTCGAATAGATCACTTACCCTGCAGGGGTATACTTCCTCACACACGCTCTCACCACTTACCACCATATACACGCCATGTATCGCGGCAACCTTCAAGCGGAAGCTTGGCGAGGGTGTCGACCATGGACATTAACTTACCAGGACTCACGCCCAAGGTAGTCGCATATCTGAGTTGGAACCCATAATGAAAGTCCGGCCAAGGTTTTCAATACGGCCTCAAACGATGTGAGCAGGGCCCCAAGTCGGGCCCGACTGGGCCGTTCGTCCACTTCGCAGGCCGTGCCACAACCTATAAACACTTCGAACTATTGCGACTTCTAGACTAAGAATATGGAAGTTAATAGGCCGAGAGGGGTCGAGTTATCGGAATCCAATGTGCGGTAGTATCTTGTCTTGGAACACAAACACAAGATCTCAGGCCCTAAGAGCGGTTTCAATGAGACAACCCACCATGTACTCCTACATGGCCTCTCATCGCTACCTTTACCAAATCATATTCACACACTTAGCTCTCAAACGTTAGGACATGAACACATCCATTCTGATTCATCGCCCAGATGGATAAGACCAACTCAATTCTAAGCATAGGAGGCACAATAAGCAAGCATGGATGAGTAGGCACAACAAGGCTCAAGCAGTTGCTACTCATGCTAAGTGGTTTCAACTATTTACTATGGCAAAGACAGGTCATGCAAAGGAATTGGTTCAACTACCGAAACATGTAACAGTTCAATCGTTGTTGTCCTAATGCGTTAAAAGAGAGCATGAGCGAGAGAGTGGGTTTATATCAGTATTCTCAAGGGGGGTTGCTTGCATGGCACTTCTGAAGATAGTACCTCTCTTCATCAATGACATCGATCATAACGTCAGAAAAACATCTCACGAGACGGAACAACATCGGCAGACAACAAAGGAACAACATTTAATTCACGGAAATGCAACACTATGATGCATGATCATGACATGGCAACATGTTGTTGATTTTAGCTAATGCAACGAAGAGCAAGGTTAAATGAAGTGGATTTGAAACCATGTTCAAATTCTAACTCCATATGTGAAGTTCATATTGCATTTGAACAAAATGTCCAAGTTTTCGTATTTAGGTTTCTGCAACATGCATGCAAATGGTACAGATTGAAGGATTGGATTTTTCTGATCATTTTTCATATATAACTTATTTCAATCCGAGTTAGAGATTATTTTCTATGATTTTCCAAAGTTTAAAGTATTTTCTAGAATTTCATGGATTTTATTTAATCCAAAAAATCACTAATTACGTCAGTCTCACATCATCATGATGTCAGAAGGTCAAAGGCGCCAGGTCCTGGTCAAACCTGACGACCGGGAACCACATGTCATTGGCACAGTGTTAAACAAAATTAGTTTAAATTTAAACCAAAGTTAATTAGCACATGGGTCCCGCCTGTGTTGCACTCAGGGCTAATCTAATGGGTGATTAGCTCTTAAGCTAATCATGCCACGTCGGACAGGTCGGGGTTTGGTCGCCAACGACCATCCCGCATGGCGGAGTCCGCCCTGGAGGCCACGGGGACGGCAGCTGCGGGCACGAGCGCGTTGCCCGTGCTCGCGCGCATCCGGGGAAGGCACCCGGATGTCGCGGGGATGCCGGAGACAAGGAGGCGAGCACATTTGCGGCGGCGCCCATGCGGGGTTGGCCGGGACAGTGTTGCGGTGAGCTTCGAGCCCTGTCGAGGGTGGTTAGCGCGTCCTGGGAAGGTCCTGAGCAGTTTGGCATGCTCTAACGCGAGGTTCACGTGCTAGGGCCACAACGACTTCCTCACCGGCGGGAACAAGCTTCTGGCCATGGCGGGGCTAGCAGCTGGGGCGAGAGAATGTCGAGGGGGCATGGGGGAATCGAAGCAGTGGCTCACGGTGGTTTCAGCGGAGGCAACTGCGAGCTCGGGAGAGGCCTGCGTGCGGCGAATCGGCGATGATACTCCGGCGGCCATGCGTGGAGAAGACGCCGGCGATGTGATACGTCTCCAATGTATAGATAATTTATGAAGTATTCATGCCATATTCACCTATGTTTACAATACTTTTATATGGTTTTGATGCACTTTATATGATTTATTTAGAACTAACCCGGACTGACGCTGCTTTCAGCAGAACTACCGTGGTGTTGTTTTTGTGCAAAAAATGAAAATTCTCGGAATCACCCGAAACTTTTTGACGATTTTTTTGGAACAAAAGAGGCACTAGACGCTTCATGGGAGGGCCAGAAGAGCCACGAGGTGGGCACAACCCACCAGGGCGCGCCAGCCCCCCCCCCCCCCCCGGCGCGCCCTGGTGTATCGTGCTCACCTCGTGGCCCACCTTCGCGTGAAACCAACGCCAAAAAATCCTATAAATATAGAAACCATCAGAAATAACCCTAGTCGAGAAGTTCTGCCGCCACAACTCTCTGTATCGGCGAAAAACTAATCTGGAGGCGTTCCAGTACCCTGCTGGAGGGGGTAGATCATCTCCGGTGGCCATCTTCATCATCCCGGTGGAGGCCATGACGAGGAGGGAGTAGTCCACCCTCGGGGCTGAGGGTATGTACCAGTAGCTATGTGTTCAATCTCTCTCTCTCGTGTTCTTGAGATGTCACGATCTTGATGTATCACGGCCTTTGTTAATATAGTCGGATCATATGATGTTCCCTTGCTATCATGTTGTGATGAATTGAATCTTTCCCTTTGAGATATCTTATGTTGGATTGAATATTGGATTTGAGAACACTTGATATATGTCTTGCATATGGATACCTGTGGTGACAATGGGGTGCTCTATTGATTCACTTGATGTATGTTTTGGTACTCAACTTGCGGATTCCCGAGGTGACATTAGGGTGATCTATGCATAGGGGTTGATGCACGTTCTTGTCCTACGTTCTCCGATAGAAATCTTGGGGCACTCTTTGAGGTTCTTTGTGTTGGATTGAGTATTATAAATCTCAAATTGTTTGATGCGTATCGTATAATTAACTCATGGATACTTGTGGTGACATTGGAGTATCTAGGTGACATTAGAGTTGGTTGATACGTATCATAAGGTGTTATTTTAGTACGAACTCTAGATAGATTGATCGGAAAGGATAACTTGGTGTTATTTTAGTATGAACTCTTGGATAGATCGATCGGAAAGAATAACTTTAAGGTGGTTTCGTACCCTACAAACAATTTCTTCTTATGTTCTCCGCTAGATAAGAACTTTGGAGTGATTCTTTGTTGCACATTGAGGGATGGTTATGTGATCCAATTATATTAGCATTGTTGAGAGATTGCACTAGCGAAAGTACGGACCCTAGGCCTTGTTTCCGAGCATTTATACAACATTTTGCTCGCTGTTTACTATTTGTTACCTTGCTGTTTTTATATTTTCAGATTACAAAAACCTATATCTACCATCCATATTGCACTTGTATCACCATCTCTTCGCCGAACTAGTGCACCTATACAATTTGACACTGTATTGGGTGTGTTGGGGATACAAGAGATTTCTTGTATTTGATTGTAGGGTTGTTTGAGAGAGACCATCTTCATCCTACACCTCCCACGGATTGATAAACCTTAGGTCATCCACTTGAGGGAAAATTGCTACTGTCCTACAAAACTCTGCGCTTGGAGGCCCAACACGAGTCTACAAGAATAAAGTTGCGTAGTAGACATCAAGCTCTTTTTTGGCGACGTTGCCGGGGAGGTGGGTGCTTGAAGGTATATCTTTAGATCTTGCAATTGAATCTTTTAGTTTCTTGTTTTATCACTAGTTTGGGTTATAAAAGAAAACTACAAAAAAATGGAGTTTAGGTTGTATCAATTGTTTCGTCTTTTTAATGTGTTTCGTGAAAATGATGGTTCAAAAAGTTGTGCTCAATTGGTAGAGGAAGAGTTTATAAAAATACTTAACGAGAATTCCTTGAATGATGAGCATGATTGCAATGTTGCTAGTATGAATTCTCTGATTATTCATGATGCTAATGATATGCAAAGCCACCAGCTTGGGGATGCTATGTTTTATGAAGATGGTATTTTTAGTCCCCCAAGTTTTGATGAGCAAATTTATTATGATGATGGCATGCCTCCTATCTATGATGATTATGATGATGACATGTATGCTATAAAGAGTGCTAGTAACCATGAAACTTGTCATCATGATTTTCAAAGAGGTTATGTCAATCAAGTGTCTCATGATGGTTTGTTGAGTTTGCTCCCACTATTATGTATGAGAAGTTTGCTTGTGTGGAGAGTGATAAATTTTCTATGCTTGTAGATCATGAAAAGAATGCTTTATGTGATATTTATATTGTGAAATTCCTTCATGATGCTACTGATTTTTTTTATGAGGGAGGAACATATGCTTGTAGGAATTGCAATAATATCAAGTTTCCTCCCTATGTGTTCAAAGTTTTGAAGTTATGCTTGTTTTGCCTTCCAATGCTAGTTGATTCTTGCTCCCATAAATTGTTTGCTCACAAAATCCCTATGCATAGGAAGTGGGTTGGACTTAAATGTGCTCACCATGTGATTCATGATGCTCTTTTGCTTGTTTCAACTACTATTCTTATATGAACATCATTGAAATCATCATGCCTAGCTAAAAGGCTTTAAAGAAAAGCGCTTGTTGGGAGACAACCCAACACTTCTCCTTTCTGTTTTTGAGTGTTCACATGATTGAGCTACTGTAGTAATCATGTTTTGTGTCTTTTATTTCAATAAAGTGCCAAGTAAAGCCTTTGGGATGACTCACAAGATGAGTAGAATTGATGCTGAACCAAAACAGAAACTTTTAACTCCAGTACAGGAATTTTCATTTTTTACAGGAGCGTGATAATGATATGAAATTTTTACATAGTGTTTATATAAAAATTCTTCAGGTTTTCCTAATTTTTCAGAAATTTTAGAGATCGGGAAGTATGGGTATACTACAGATGTTCACAGATTGTTCTGTTTTTGACAGATTCTGTTTTGCATGCATAGTTTGCTTGTTCTAGCGTTCCCATAGCTTATATTCAGTGATATAAATTATGTGAATGGTAGAATACAGTAGGTATTATGTGAGAACAATTATGAATCTTGTCTTGACAGTACCTAAGTGAATGATCTTTATTTATTATACTAACCCATCTCACAAAGTTCCGTTAAGTTTTGTGTGATTGATGTTTTCAAATTTTGGATGAGACACCGATATGAGGAGAATAAGGAGTGACATGAAACTAAGCTTGGGGATGCCCAAGGCACCCCCAAGGTAATATCCAAGGAAAACTCAAGCGTCTAAGCTTGGGGATGCCCCGGAAGGCATCCCCTCTTTCGTCTTCAACACTATCGGTATATCTTACTTGGAGCTATATTTTTATTCGTCACATAATATGTGTTTTACTTGGAGCGTCATTTTATTTTGTTGTTCTATATTAGATGTTATTTAAAATCTTTTTTTTCAATAAAAAGTTCCAAGAATTGCCTTTAGGATGCTTGAATTGCATGCTTGATGTGTGCTGTGTAAAAATAGAAACTTTTTCTGTAGTGTTTGAATTTTCATATTTTACTGGAACGTGGAAAGTTTCTGAATTTTTTACACAGTGTTGTCATAAAAATTATTTATCATGTCCTAAATTTTCATAATTTTTTGAGTTACAGAAGTACACTGGTTTAATATATTGCTACAAACTGTTTTGTTTGGACAGATTGTTGTCATAGTTTTGTTATCTACTTATCCTATAGTTTCCATAGCCTATATTGATAGATATAAATTGTGGAAACTTTAGTAAACAGTAGATGATGTTTGAAAATTATTGTGCAACTTGTCTTGGCAGTACATGAAGTGTTGATTTGATCTTATGTGTACTAACCTATCTCACGAGTTCTTTTTGAGTTTTGTGTGGATGAAGTTTTTGAGACTTAGGTGAAACCGGGATATGAGAGGATTGAACCAGATACAAAAGCTCAAGCTTGGGGATGCCCAAGGTACCCCAAGTAAATATTTCAAGAAGTCTCAAGCATCTAAGCTTGGGGATGCTACGATCCCACCTCTCTTCGTCAACTATCGGTTAGTCTATGTTGAGCCTAAATTTTTATTTGTCCACATGATATGTGCTATTCTTGGAATGAATTTTTATTTAGTTTACTGTTTGAATAAGATACTCAGATCTGAACATATTTATTGAGAGAGAGTCCTCACATAGCTGTTGGAAATATGCCCTAGAGGCAATAATAAAGTGGTTATTATTATATTTCCTTGTTCATGATAAATGTTTATTATCCATGCTATAATTGTATTGATTGGAAACACAAATACATGTGTGGTTACATAGACAACACTGTGTCCCTAGTATGCCTCTAGTAGACTAGCTCGTTGATCAAAGATGGTCAAGGTTTCCTAGCCATAGACATGAGATGTCATTTGATAACGGGATCACATCATTAGGAGAATGATGTGATGGACAAGACCCAAACTATGAACATAGCATATGATCGTGTCAGTTTATTGCTATAGTTTTCTGCATGTCAAGTATCTGTTCCTATGACCATGAGATCATGCAACTCACTGACACCGGAGGAATACCTTGTTTGTATCAAACGTCGCAACGTAACTGGGTGACTATAAAGATGCTCTACAGGTATCTCCGAGGGTGTCTGTTGAGTTGGCATGGATCGAGACTGGGTTTTGTTACTCCGTGTGATGGAGAGGTATCTCAGGGCCCACTCGGTAATACAACATCACAATAAGCCTTGCAAGCAAAGTGACTAAAGAGTTAGCCATGGGATCTTGTATTATGGAACGAGTAAAGAGACTTGCCGGTAACGATATTGAACTAGGTATAGAGATACCGACGATCGAATCTCGGGCAAGTAACATACCGAAGAACAAAGGGAACAACATACGGGATTAACTGAATCCTTGACATAGAGGTTCGACCGATAAAGATCTTCGTAGAATATGTAGGAACCAATATGGGCATCCAGGTCCCGCTATTGGTTATTGACCGTAGAGGTGTCTCGGTCATGTCTACATAGTTCTCGAACCCGCAGGGTCTGCACACTTAACGTTCGGTGACGTTTTGGTAGTATTGAGTTATGTATGTTGGTGAAAGAAGGTTTTTCGGAGTCCCGGATGAGATCCCGGACGTCACGAGGAGCTCCAGAATGGTCCGGAGGTAAAGATTGATATATAGGAAGTCCCGTTTTGGTCTCTGGAAAAGTTTCGGGCATTTCCGGTAGTGTACCGGGAGTGACGAATGGGTTCCGGGGGGTCCACCAAGTGGGGCTCACCCACCCCAAGGGTCACATGGGCCTAGGGGGTGGCGCACCAGCCCCTAGTTGGCTGTCCAGCCAGCCCCTAGAGGCCCTTGCGCAAGGGGTAGGGGAGGAGGCCAAGTGGGGAGGAGTCGTACTAGGATTCCACCTCCCTTGTGGGAGGTGGACTCCTTTCCCTTGGTGGAGGTTCGGCGGAACACCTAGGGAAACCTAGGGCTGCCTCCTCCTCCCTCCCTCCTATATATACTAGAGGTTTTAGAGCCACGGATGCCTCTCTTCACTCTAGATCGTTTTCTCCTCTAGATTAGCTCGGCGGAGCTCGGCGAAGCCCTGCCGGATTAGTTCACCTCCACCGCCACCACGCCGTTGTGCTGCCGGAGAACTCATCTACCTCTCCGCTCCCTCTTGCTGGATCAAGAAGGCGGAGATCGTCATCGAGCTGTACGGGTGCTAAACGCGGAGGTGCCGTCCGTTCGGCGCTAGATCGGGACGAATCGTGATTGTTTCGCGGGACGGCTTGCGATTTGGATCGCGAAGACGTTCGACTACATCAACCGCGTTTCTTAACGCTTCCCGCTTAGCGATCTACAAGGGTACGTAGATCCACTCTCCCTCTCGTAGATGCTCATCACCACGGATAGATCTTGCGTGTGCGTAGGAAATTTTTGTTTCCCATGCAACGTTCCCCAATAGTGGCATCATGAGCTAGGTCTATGCGTAGATGAGATCTCGAGTAGAACACAAAGGAGTTTGTGGGCGTTGATATTCAGATTGCTTCCCTCCTTATCTTATCTTGATTCGGCGGTATTGTGGGATGAAGTGGCTCAGACCAACCTTACTCGTCCATGTACGAGAGACCGGTTCCATCGACCGACATGTAACTTTGTTGCATAAGATGGCTAGCGGGTGTCTGTCTCTCCCACTTTAGTTGAATCGGATTCGACAGAGGCGGTCCTTGTAGAAGGTGAAATAGCAACTTGTGTATCACCGTTGTGGTTTTGCGTAGGTAAGAATCGTTCTTGCTAGATACCCATAGCGGCCACGTAAAACATGCAACAACAAATTAGAGGACGTCTAACTTGTTTTTGCAGGGTATGATGTGATATGATATGGCCAGAAACATGATGAGACATATGTGATGTATGAGATGATCATGTTTTGCATAGATTATCATGACTTGCATGTCGATGAGTACGGCAACCGGCAGGAGCCATACGGTTGTCTTTAATTATTTTCGCCGTTTTTGCTTTACTTTATCGCTATGAGTTAGCAATAGTTGTAGAAGCAATAGTTGGCGCGACAACCTCATGGCGACACGTTGATGGAGATTAAGATGATGGAGATCATGGTGTCATGCCGGTGATGATGGAGATCATGCCGGTGCTTTGGAGATGGAGATCAAAAGCACAAGATCATGGCCATATCATGTCACTTATGATTTGCATGTGATGTTAATCCTTTTATGCATATTATTATGCTTAGGACGATGGTAGCATTATAAGGTGACCCCTCACTAAAATTTCAATATAAAATTGTGTTCTCCCCGAGTGTGCACCGTTGCGAAAGTTCGTCGTTTCGAGACACCACGTGATGATCGGGTGTGATAGACTCTACGTTCACATACAACGGGTGCAAGCCAGTGTTGCACATGCGGAACACTCGGGTTAAACTTGACGAGCCTAGCATGTACAGACATGGCCTTGGAACACAAGAGACCGAAAGGTCGAACATGAGTCATATAGTAGATATGATCAACATGGAGATGTTCACCATTGAAACCACCTCATCTCACGTGATGATCGGACTTGGGTTGGTGAATTTGGATTATGTGACACTCGAATGACCTGAGGGATGTCAATTTGAGTGGGAGTTTTTAAGTAATATGATTAACTAAACTCATTATCTTGAACAATAGTCTAAGCTGTCTTTGCAAAATCTATGTTGTAGATCAATGGCTCGCACAGTAGCACCCCTGAATTTCAATGCGTTCCTAGAGAAAGCTAAGTTGAAAGATGATGGAAGTAACTTTGTAGATTGGGCCCGTAATCTGAGGAATATCCTCACGGCTTCCCAAAAGGCTTATGTCCTTGATGCACCGCTCGGTGAACCACCCGCTCCAATAGAGGCTGCAGACGTTGCGAACGCCTGGCAGGCACGTTCTGATGATTACTCAATAGTTCAATGTGCAATGTTGTATGGCTTAGAACCGGGACTTCAAAGACGTTTTGAACGTCATGGAGCATATGAGATGTTCCAGGAGTTGAAGTTTATCTTTGAGAAGAATGCCCGGATCGAGAGGTATGAGACCTCCGATAAGTTCTATGCTTGCAAGATGGAGGAGAACGGGTCTGTCAGTGAACATGTACTCAGAATGTCTGGGTATTCCAACCATCTGGCGGAGTTGGGAATTGCTCTCCCGCCAGAGGCGATCACTGACAGAGTTCTTCAATCACTGCCACCTAGCTACAAAAGCTTCGTGTTGAACTATAACATGCAAGGGATAAATAAGTCAGTCGCCGAGCTGTTTGCGATGTTGAAAGTCGCTGAGTCTGAGATTCAGAAGGAGCATCAAGTGTTGATGGTCAATAAAACCACTAGTTTCAAGAAGAATGGCACGGGCAAGAAGGGTAACTCCAAGAAGAGTGGCAAAGCAGTTGCCCTCCCGTGAAGAAACCCAAGGCTGGACCCAAGCCAGAAACTGAGTGCTTTCATTGCAAGGGAACTGGTCACTAGAAGCGGAACTGCCCCAAGTATCTGGCTGACAAGAAGGCGGCCAACACCAAACAAGGTATATATGATATACATGTTATTGATGTGTACCTTACCAACTCTCGTTGTAGTGCCTGGGTATTTGATACCGGTTCGGTTGCTCACATTTGCAACTCAAAGCAGGAACTACGGAATAGACGGAGGCTGGCAAAGGACGAAGTGACGATGCACGTGGGAAATGGTTCCAAGGTTGATGTGATCACCGTCGGCACGCTCGCTCTTCGATTACCATCGGGATTAGTGCTGAACCTGAATAATTGTTATTTAGTGCCCGCGTTAAGCATGGACATTATATCTGGATCTTGTTTATTGTGAGACGGTTACTCATTTAAATCAGAGAATAATGGTTGTTCTATTTATATGAGTAATATCTTTTATGGTCATGCACCCATTGTGAGGGGTTTATTCTTATTGAATCTCGATAGTGATGATACACATGTTCATAACATTGATGCCAAAAGATGTTGAGTTGATAATGATAGCACCACTTTCTTGTGGCCCTGCCGCTTAGGTCATATTGGTGTAAAACGCATGAAGAAACTCCATGCTGATGGACTTTTGGAGTCACTTGATTTTGAATCACTTGACACATGTGAACCATGCCTCATGGGCAAAATGACTAAGACCCCGTTCTCTGGAACAATGGAACGGGCAAGTGACTTGTTGGAAATCATACATACTGATGTGTGCGGTCCGATGAGCATTGAGGCGCACGGTGGATATCGTTATTTTCTCACCTTCACCGATGACTTAAGTAGATATGGGTATATTTACTTAATGAAACATAAGTCTAAAACGTTTGAAAAGTTCAAGCAATTTCAGAGTGAAGTTGAGAATCATCATAACAAGAAGATTAAATTCCTACGATCTGATCGAGGAGGAGAATATCTGAGTTATGAGTTTGGCAATCACTTAAGACAATGTGGAATTGTTTCACAATTGACACCGCCTGGAACACCACAGCGCAATGGTGTGTCCGAACGTCGTAATCGAACCTTATTGGATATGGTGCGGTCTATGATGTCTCTTGCCGATTTGCCACTATCGTTTTGGGGATATGCGTTAGAGACAGCTGCATTCACTTTAAATAGGGCACCATCGAAATCCGTTGAGACGACGCCATATGAACTGTGGTTTGGCAAGAAACCAAAGTTATCGTTTCTTAAAGTTTGGGGATGTGATGCTTATGTCAAAAAGCTTCAGCCTGAAAAGCTGGAACCCAAAGCGGAGAAATGCGTCTTCATAGGTTACCCAAAAGAGACGGTTGGGTACACCTTCTATCTCAGATCCGAGGGCAAAGTGTTTGTCGCTAAGAACGGGTCATTTCTCGAGAAAGAATTTCTCTCGAAAGAATTGAGTGGGAGGAAAATAGAACTTGATGAGGTTGTTGAACCTTTACTTCAACCAGAAAGTAGCGCAGCGCAGAAAGATGTTTCTGTAGAGCCTGCATCGGTTGAAGAGGAAGCTGATGATGGTGATCATGTGGCTTCGGATCAAGTTGCTATCGAACCTCGTAGGTCGACAAGGGCACGTACTGCTCCTGAGTGGTACGGTAACCCTGTCTTAGAGGTCATGTTGTTGGACAACGATGAACCTACAAGCTATGGAGAAGCGATGATGGGCCCGGATTTTGAGAAATGGTTAGAGGCCATGAAATCCGAGATGGGATCCATGTATGAAAACAAAGTATGGACTTTGGAAGTATTACCTGAAGGGCGAAAGGGCATTCAGAATAAATGGATCTTTAAGAAGAAGACGGACGCAGACGGTAATGTCACCGTCTATAAAGCTCGACTTGTGGCAAAGGGTTTTTCACAAGTTCAACGAGTTGACTATGATAAGACCTTCTCACCCGTAGCGATGCTTAAGTCCGTCAGAATCATGTTAGCAATAGCTGCATTTTTCGATTATGAAATTTGGCAGATGGATGTCAAAACAGCGTTCCTTAACGGTTTCCTTAAGGAAGAGTTGTATATGATGCAACCGGAAGGTTTTGTCGATCCAGAGAATGCTGACAAAGTTTGCAAACTCCAGCGATCCATTTATGGACTGGTGCAAGCATCTCAGAGTTGGAATCTTCGCTTTGATGAGGTGATCAAAGCGTTCGGGTTTATACAAGTTTACGGAGAAGCTTGTATTTACAAGAAAGTGAGTGGGAGCTCTATAGCGTTTCTAATATTATATGTGGATGACATATTGCTGATTGGAAACAATATAGAAATGTTGGAAAGCGTGAAGGAATATTTGAACAAGAGTTTTTCAATGAAGGACCTAGGAGAAGCTGCTTTCATATTAGGCATCAAGATCTATAGAGATAGATCGAGACGCTAATATGACTTTCACAGAGCACATAACTTGACAAAGTTTTGAAGAAGTTCAAAATGGATCAGTCCAAGAAGGGGTTCTTGCCTGTATTGCAAGGTGTGAAGTTGAGTAAGACGCAATGCCCAGTGAGTGCAGAAGATAGAGAAAAGATGAGTGTCATCCCCTATGCTTTAGCCATAGGCTCTATCATGTATGCAATGCTGTGCACAAGACCTAATGTTAGCCTTGCCATAAGTTTGGCCGGAAGGTTTCAAAGTGATCCAGGAGTGGAACACTGGACGGCGGTCAAGAATATCCTGAAGTACCTGAAACGGACTAAGGACATGTTTCTCGTTTATGGAGGTGATCAAGAGCTCATCGTAAAGGGTTACGTCAATGCAAGCTTTGACACTGATCCGGATGACTCTAAGTCTCAAACCGGATACATATTTATTCTCAATGGGGGTGCGGTAAGCTAGTGCAGTTCCAAGCAGAGCGTAGTAGCTAATTCTACATGCGAAGCGGAGTACATCGCTACCTCGGAGGCGGCGAAGGAAAGTGTCTGGATGAAGGAGTTCATGATAGATCTTGGAGTAGTGCCCAGTGCACTGAACCCAATGACTCTGTTCTGTGACAACACTGGTGCCATTGCTCTGGCCAAGGAACCAAGGTTTCACAAGAGGACCAGACACATAAAGCGATGCTTCAATTCCATCCGCGATTACATCAAGGAGGAGGACATAAATATTTGCAAAGTACACACGGATCTGAATGTCGCAGACCCGTTGACTAAACCTCTTCCAAGGGCTAAACATGATCAACACTAGAACTGTATGGGTGTTAGATTCATTACAATGTAAATCACATAGTGATGTGAGCTAGATTATTGACTCTAGTGCAAGTGGGAGACTGTTGGAAATATTCCCTAGAGGCAATAATAAAGTGGTTATTATTATATTTCCTTGTTCATGATAAATGTTTATTATCCATGCTATAATTATATTGATTGGAAACACAAATACATGTGTGGTTACATAGACAACACTGTGTCCCTAGTATGCCTCTAGTAGACTAGCTCGTTGATCAAAGATGGTCAAGGTTTCCTAGCCATAGACATGAGATGTCATTTGATAACGGGATCACATCATTAGGAGAATGATGTGATGGACAAGACCCAAACTATGAACATAGCATATGATCATGTCAGTTTATTGCTATAGTTTTCTGCATGTCAAGTATCTGTTCCTATGACCATGAGATCACGCAGCTCACTGACACCGGAGGAATACCTTGTGTGTATCAAACGTCGCAACGTAACTGGGTGACTATAAAGATGCTCTATAGGTATCTCCGAGGGTGTCTGTTGAGTTGGCATGGATCGAGACTGGGTTTTGTTACTCCGTGTGACGGAGAGGTATCTCAGGGCCCACTCGGTAATACAACATTACAATAAGCCTTGCAAGCAAAGTGACTAAAGAGTTAGCCACGGGATCTTGTATTACGGAATGAGTAAAGAGACTTGCCGGTAACGAGATTGAACTAGGTATAGAGATACCGACGATCGAATCTCCACTACTAGGAAAACGGCTATAGCTAATATGGACATTAATGGCGCACCATGTATGTGGTGCGCCACTGCTATATAGCAGTGGCGCACCAGATATGGGTGCGCCATTAATGTCCATATTACTAATGGCGCACCTGGTGTGTGGTGCGCCACTGCTAAGTTTCTCCTGGGCACACCCCCCTCCCGAGACTTACCAGTGGCGCACCGGGGTGTGGTGTGCCATTACTAGTTTTAACTGGTAATGGCGCACCACACCCTGGTGCGCCACTACTAACAATTTTTTTTTCAATTTTTTTTTTCAAAACTAGTAATGGCGCACCGGGGTGTGGTGCGCCATTACTAGTTTTAACTAGTAATGGCGCACCACTACTAACAATTTTTTTTCAATTTTTTTTTTCAAAACTAGTAATGGCGCACCACACACCAGGTGCGCCATTAGTAACCCTGGTTACCAATGGCGCATTCTTAGGAGGTGCGCCATTGGTAACCTGAGAGCAGCTAGATATTTTTGACAGCCACCTACCACACTCACTTTCCCCACTTCATTCTCTCCACCTCTACCAAGCTTGCTCTCGGCTGCCTCCTCCTCCTCACCTCATTTGCACCATAGATTCACCCAAATTAAGTGGTTAAATTTCCTTTTTTTTGATAGGTAAGTAAGGGGAAAGCTTTCTTTATGTTCTAGGTAAGTGTTTGCAGGTACCGGTATTTGAAATGCGATAGTTGCCAATATTTTGCCGGAATGTTGATTCATTTCCGTTTCGGCGAGAATTTGGCACTATGCATTCTTTTTGGTCCTATTTTTAGGCAAAGTCATGCCAAAATTTTATTTGGTTCTAAAATATCGTTTTGCTCTACCCCGCAGGCGACCATGGTCCGCACGATGACCGAAGGCATCGTGAATAGGTTTTTGAGCTCCGCGAAGGCCGAGATGCTTCAAAAGAACGAGACGGAGATAAGATGTCCGTGTCGAAGATGCAAGCTGAAGAGCCTTATGGACCCGGATTCCAGACAGGTGCGGGACCACCTGCTCGTGCGTGGTTTCATGGATGGCTATCGGTGGCAAGGTGATGAAGATGATTATGAAGTCGTCCATGGGGGCCAGGCAAGAAATAAGGAAGGGCAGCAAGACAATAGCGGCAAGGGCGGGCGAGAAGACGAAGAATCTCCAGGACATGATCACGAAGTAGATGCAGGACACAGTCATCATGTAGAAGATGCCGGACATGATGATGAGGAAGATCAAGACGAAGGGCATGATCATGAAGATGAAGATGCCGGAGCAGACGACGATGGACCATCGATGGGCTGGGTGCAGGACCCTCATATTCAAGAGCTGCTTCTCAAGCAGACGGGTAACGCAAGAGCTGCCGCCCGAGAGAAAGCCAAGCTGGATCAACTGGAGATAGACGCGGTTACTCCATTGTATGAAGGATGCAGGCCCGAGGATACCCGCCTGAAAGTAACGCTCATGGCTCTGGAGATGAAGGTAAAACACAAAATGACCGACGCATGCTTCGACGAGAACATGTCATTCTGGCATGAACGTCTTCCCAAGGGGAACAAGTGCCCGACCAGTTTCGAGGAGGCGAAGAAAATCGTGTGTCCTCTGGATTTACCGCACATGAAATACCATGTGTGCATGAACGATTGCATCATTTATCGGGACGAGCACGCGGAGTCTACCATATGTCCGGTGTGCGGCATCACTCGATACAAGAAGAGGAAGAAAGCTCCTCGAAAAGTGGTGTGGTACTTTTCGATCACTCCTCGTCTGCAGCGGTATTTCGCGGACCCTAAGCTAGCAGAGCTCCTGCGTTGGCACGCGGATAGGAAGGAGAAGAAGCGAGAAGATGACGGAAATGATCCGGAGATAAATAAAAAAGACAAGATGCTGAGTCACCCTAAGGATGCGAGCCAGTGGCAAGCGTTGAACTTCGAACACCCAGAATTTGGGGACGATCCAAGGAACATCATGCTGGGCGCGAGCACCGATGGAGTCAATCCGTTTGGCAGCCAGAGAAGCACACATAGCACCTGGCCTGTGTTTGTGTGGATGTACAACCTTCCCCCTGGATGTGCATGAAGAGGAAGTACATTCACATGAGTATGCTAATTGAAGGGCCGAAACAACCAGGGAACGACATCAATCTGTATCTGGGGCTGCTGAAAGAGGAGCTAGACACGCTGTGGAAAACGCCAGCCAATACGTGGGACGCCGCAGCGAAAGAATATTTCCCTATGAGAGCCGCACTGCTCACGACGGTGCACGATTATCTCGGTTACGGATATGTCGCGGGGCAGGTGGTCCACGGATTTTGTGCATGCGTCAGGTGCATGGATGACACAACGTATCGCCAGCTAGATAGAGATCCCGGGTCTTCGAAAACCGTGTTCATGGGACATCGAAGGTGGCTTCGCGACGATGACGCATGGAGAAAACGCAAGGATCTGTTCGATGGTGAAACCGAACCCCGAAGACCCCCACGTACGAGGAGCGGCGAGGAAATAGACGAGCTGTTGAAAAATTGCAAAGAGTGCCCACCGCCGGGAAAGAAGCGAAAGGCGCCAGAGCCGCTGCTGAAGGTATGGAAAACGAGGTCTGTTTTCTGGGACTTGCCGTACTGGTAGATCCTCCGTGTGCCTCACAGCCTTGATGTCATGCATATCACGAAGAACGTGTGCGAGAGTCTGCTTGGTACCCTGCTCAACATGCCAGAGAGGACCAAAGATGGGCCGAAAGCAAGGGCAGACTTGCAATCAATGGGCATCAGGGAGGAGCTTCACGCAAAACGCCCTAATGATGATGATGATGATGAGGCGAAGGACACGGAAAGTCGTCGCAAAGGCAAAAAGGCCAAGAAGATCGAATATGACTGCCCTCCCGCGTGCTTCACTCTAAGTCAGAAGGAGATCGAGCAGTTTTTCACCTGCCTCGTAGGAGTAAAACTTCCTTACGGTTACGCGGGGAAGATAAGCAGATACCTAGACTCAGTGAAGCAGAAGTTCAGCGGGATGAAGTCTCACGACTGTCACGTGCTGATGACGCAGATACTTCCAGTTGCAATCCGTGGGATCATGGACGTGCACGTCCGTGAAACGCTATTTGGCCTATGCAACTTTTTCGACGTCATCTCTCGGAAGTCGGTTGGCATGAGGCAACTCAGAAGGCTACAGGAAGAGATCGTGGTGATACTATGCGAGCTTGAGATGTACTTCCCGCCCGCATTCTTCGACGTTATGGTGCATCTGCTGGTCCATATCGTGGAGGATATCATCCAACTCGGGCCGACGTTCCTGCACAGCATGATGCCGTTCGAAAGGATGAATGGTGTCATCAAAGGATACGTTCGCAACAGGGCACGTCCAAATGGAAGCATAGCCAAGGGCTTTCTGACCGAAGAGTGCATCTCCTTCTGCACGAATTATCTAGGCATCGGGAACCCCGTTGGTCTGCCCGTCAACAGGCACCTCGGCAGGCTCGCTGGATGGGGTCACCGCGAGGGTCGCCGCGAAATGCATGTCGACTTCGAGGGTCGACTCGCCGACTTTGAAAGAGCAAACCTAGTCGCGCTACAACACATAGACGTGGTCGATCCTTGGGTGGTAGAGCACAAAACCTTTATTGAGAAGACGTACAATGACCGAGGCCAACAGAGGACGGACGGAGATATAATCAAAGAGCACAACTCATGTTTCACGCGTTGGTTCAAGGACAAGCTTCTGTCGTACCCTTTACATGAGGATTCTTCCGCGGAAGAAAAACTCATATTCGCCTTGTCACAGGGCGCCGAGCACAACCTGATGACCTATCAGGCGTACGATATCAACGGCTACACATTCTAGACCGAGGAAAAGGACATGAAGAGCAATTATCAGAACTCCGGGGTAATGATGGAATCCTACACCGGTAACGACAAGGAAAGATACTACGGAAGGATCGAGGAGATCTGGGAGCTGAGCTACGCTGGAGAGAAGGTCCCGATGTTCCGTGTCAGATGGGCCAAGAGCGTCCTAAAAGAAGACCGGTATTTCACCACCATGGTTATACCCGAAGCCAAATCCAAGACCGCGGGCGCAAACGTCACCGCGAAAAATGAGCCATGGGTACTGGCTTGCCAAGTGGACCAATGCTTCTTCATTACCGACCCGTCAAAGCCCAGTCGTGTTGTCGTGAGGAGACGCAAAAGGAACATCATCGGAATGGATGGAGTCGCCAATGAGCAAGACTTCGACAAGTACGGCGACCCGAAGATGGAAGATGACGACGACGATGAAGTACCATACACCACAAGAAGAAGCAGGACCACCCTACCTAAAGGACGTCCGTTCAAGAGAAGAATTCAAGGGGTTCCGGGGCTAAATTATTCAACCGCGAGAAAGAAGGGCAAGAAGATTGTGAAAAGATAGCTAAGATCGAATCACGACGTGTCGGCCGCGTGTGTGTGTCAGTGGCAAGCTCAATCTTTGATGACTGTTATTTCATGTCACTTGATTTCAACCATGTCATCTAATTCTAAATCTTGGCACAATGGTTTCTTTTGGCCTTCCCTTGATTTCCATGAATTTACATTTGAACTTCAGTTCCTGGAAAATTCAAGTGTAGTTCAAATCTCATTTGAATTTAATTCAAATGCCTGTCATTTTACTTCTGTCAAATTGGTTCAAACCAATTTTATAAAATCAGAAATAAATCAATAATATCAAATCTTATTTTTATAAGATTTTATCACTCCATTTGCATTTTCCTTTTCTTTTATCTCAAATCTTAAATTATTACATGCAAGTAAAAATTCAAAAAAATAAAAAAAATGTTAGTAATGGCGCACCAGGAGAAGGTGCGCCATTGCTATCACGATATTTATGGCGCACCCCTAAGAGGTGCGCCATTGCTCTCACGATGTTTATGGCGCACCCCTAAGAGGTGCGCCATTGATATACCTGTTTTTATGGCGCACCCCTAAGAGGTGCGCCATTGATATACCTGTTTTTATGGCGCACCCCTAAAAGGTGCGCCATTGCTATCATTCTACCCTAAATTAGGGTATCCTCCCCTCCCCTCCCCGCCTCCCCACACAGTACACCCCCTCGACCCCCCCGCGCCCCCGCCGCCTCCCCGTCTCCGGCGACCCCGTGCCCGTCTCCGGCGACCCCGCGCCCGTCTCCGGCGACCCCGCGCCCCTGCGCCCGTCTCCGGCGACCCCGCGACCCCGCGCCCGCCGCCGCCCGCTCAGCCCCCACAGGTACTCTCCTCCCTCCTCACTCCTCCCTGCTCCTCCATTCCCCCCGTCCTCCTCTAATCTCGATGCACAGGGCCGGCCTGAGCAGCGACGCAACACCGTACCACTCCTCTCCCTCCCTCCCCGCCTCTGTTCGCGCATGGCTCCGCCTGCCTGACGCCTTCTATCTTGTCGCAGGGGAAGGTGGTGCCGGCGTGTACGGCGTCTGCGCCTTCTTTGTGCTCCTCCTCACGCGCCGCTCCTCCTCTCCGGCGACCCCGCGCCCCCGCGCCCGTCTCCCCCGTCTCCCCCGACCCCGACCCCGTCGCCTCAACAACAAGAGCAGCACAAGAATTGGACGAAGGTATGTATCCCCATCCGCTGGTACCTTTCAGAATCAGGCCAATCCTTTCAGAATTTTTTAACTCCACTTGATCTCACCTCTTGCATGTTCACCACATTCCAAGGACTCAAAATATTCTTTCTCACTCTCTTGCAAAGAAGGCCTACGCCCTACGCTAATAGATCATCTACTGGATGCTCCATTCTTTGTACCAAAGTGTTCAGATGTAATGTCAAATTGGCTTTAGAAGCCATTTCCTTTCCTTATGGAAAACTTCTGTCTGTACACTGTCTAAGTTGCTAATAAATTTGTTAGCCCTCTTCGAGGGCTACAGTTTGCCAAAAAAAAAAAGGTTGACAAGTGTTTCCAGTGTGAGACACCAGTTAATAGTATTCTGAATATGACTGGAAAAACTTGGGTGTGGGTGTGAAAGTCGAACATCAAGTAATGGTCGAAAAATGAGAGTAGAGATCCATACATGGAGGCTACATATTTGTGGCAACCTGCACACTTAATATTAGGACAAAATGGTTCACACTGAAAACTTGTGATTGATACAACCGGATCAGGCAATCGCCTTGACATTAATCTAACCAGTCCATGCCCTCAAGCCAAACTATGATGATGTATAATTGATGACTAGCTCTCATATCATTACATTTCCCATGCATCCAGCTAGTGCCTGCCTTCAACATTTCCAGCTTGGAGTTTCGTAAGTCCGTATCACCAGTAAGAGCCCGCTACATAGACTACACTAAACATCACAAAACTGGTAGTCCAGCATCTCTTCGATAGTTTAACTCAAACTCAACATCTCACTTGATTAACTCCTGCAGAATCAAGAGACACCAGTGAACATGAATGTGAGTGACAAATATGATTATATGAAGAAAAGAAAAAATGTCATTTTGTTCAAGTATCAACACATGACTCCCTTGTTGCTCTTGCTGCTCTTGTGCTCCCTTGCTGGGCTCCCTTGCTGGGCTGTATCCTTTTGGTTTGGGGTTTATGTGCAGGTACATTGAGTTGCCAATGTTTTGCCGGAACGTTGATTAATTTCCGTCCGGCAAATTTCTGGCACTCCGGCATGACCTTTTTTAGCAAAGGTCATGCCGAATTTTTCCTAGAATTTATGTTGCCAGCTAAATTACCCCTGTCAATGAAATTACCCCTGCCATGCTCTATTAATGGTTTTAGGACACTATTCTTTCTTGTCATGACACTTATTTTGAGTGTACTTCAGATATCTTGGAATGTTGTTTCGAGGATAGATACAAATTAAAGTAAAACAAGAGGTTCTTTTTTTGTGAAGTCAAATTAAAATAAGAATGTTTTTTTAGAAAGAAAATACCCGAGCATTATCAGGTCCCAACAAAGCAGGAGCAATGTGCTTAAGATCACCATGGCACTAATTATTAGCCATTTTTTATTATTTAGAGCGAACATGGCCAACAACGATGAGGCCGGCGGTTTGGGCAAGCCATTCTGGGAGCTGTCCCAGGAGATGGAGGAAGAACCTCACCGCTATGAGGACGCCGCGGAAGACACCGATCCCGACTACACAACCCCTAGTGGCGTCGGGGATGACACCACTGATGGTGCCGCCGGGGATGCCACCACTGATGATGGCAGCGAACGCACAGATGGCAGCCAACCGAAGAGGCAACGGAAGGACCGGCGCCCGAACGTGCTCGGCACCGTCAAGGAGGAATTTACTGAAGTGTCCTCCAGTGGGCATCCAACGGCGCCCAAAGAATTATTCGGTGGGTACGCGGGACAACTCGGGTGCATTCTCCGGAGCACCGTCTCGATCAACACCGAGAACCTAAGGCATCATGACTGAGGGAATTTGCGCAACCTCCTCTTCACGAAGCTGCACGAACGATACAAGTTCCCCGGTGACTTCGCAAACACACGCCTCTCAGGGAATAAAGTGAACAGTGCCGCCCTCACGAAGATGAGCACGGCCCTGGCTACTTGGAGAGCCGCGGTGAAGAGAATGATTCTAAGAGGTGATAGTTATGAGAAGATCAAGGAGAAAAATCCTTCGATCAGCGAAGCTGACTACCTGGAGTTCAAGATCAAGTGCGAGAGCAACGCATCCACGGAATCAAGTCAGTGGGGGAAAGATATGCGGGACTTGAACTTAGGGGTCCACAAACTCGGTCCCGGCGGTTACAGAGTGGCGGAACCTAAATGGGACAAGGAGGACGTGGAGCGTGCCGAGCAAGGCCTACCGCCCCTCTTCGATAAATACCATGAAAAGCAGACCAGGAACTATGTCAGGGCCCGGTACAAGGTGGACCCAGTAACAAAGGAGCTTACCACGGATCCGAAGGTGAAGGATCTTGAGCGTGTTCTGGTAAGGAATACACCCCCGCGTAATTAGCTCCATATGGTTGCATTCTAATTAATGAAGCCAAATTTCTAAATGGTTCACGTTCCTTCCGCAGGAAACTGAAAGCAGTAGCGCGGGGTCTTAGAGCTCCCCGTCTGCCCCTTGGGACACCACTTTAAATAGGGCGTTGAACGTAATGAAACACAAGGATAAGTTCAGTAAGCCGTCGTCAACTGGTCGTGTGGCCGGCGAAGGCTTGTCCACGAAATGGTCGGAATACTATAAGGCTGGGCGAAAGGAGAGAAAGACTAGCTCGGAAAGCCAGGGGTGCGAGGTTAAAGAACTCAAGGCACAAGTGGCGCGGATTCCGGAGATAGTCCAAGAGCAAGTGCGAGACCAACTGGGAGCGACGATCACCTCCATTATGCCTACCTTGCTTGAGGGGCTACGGGGGTGGATTGCGGGCGGCCAACAGGGGCCGCCCCCGATTCCCAGCTTCACGGGCAGCAACTCGCACAACGCGCCGGCATTGGTGTCTCCGGCGGAGGCGGCATTGGTGTCTCCGGCGACAGCGCCGGTATTGGAGCTTAATGCACCCGGGTGTGGGAAGAATACGCCGGCTGGCACCTCGGCAGCAAGCGGCCCCTCCGTCACTTGCACGCCCGCCGTTGGCGGTGCCTCGACATTAGCCGAGCTCGACGCCATCACGGTAACTAAGCCTCGGCCGATGACTTCATCTCCTTGCCTTTGACTGGGCATCCCTGACGCCCTACATGTTTTCGCAGGGCGCCGCCAACGTTCCATGCACTCTCCTGCACTTCGTGGACGACGAGTTGATCGATGTCGCCAAGGCCAAAATCGTTGAACCGGGCAACCGCGTGTTCCACGGTAATCCGATGCCACCCACCGTGTATAGGGTTCAACTGGTTCGGGTGCTGCGGGGCTGCGACGACTTGTTACCTCCATATCGACCCCCTGGGGCCGACGAAGATGATGTGATGACCCTCAGCGCCTGCTTAAACTGGTCCATGCTTTGGCCGAAGAGCCAGATTCGTTTGGGGGCGGGGGACACCACCCCACAGACAACACCGCCAGTCGTGCCGGCGCCAAGCCATGGCAAGACCGCCGCAACGCTACCGCCGTCAGCTGATCCGGACATGCATATGGCACAGGATCCGGACGACGACGACGGTACATTTTCCAACGTCGATAAGTACATCAACGAACATGGGTACGGTGACGAATTCTTGGGGCCTCCTTCTCCAGAACCCAACCCTGCAAAAGACGATCGCGATCTAGCTGGTACCGCGGAGAAACCCAATTGCAACAGGCGTCGTCTGTTCAGTTCTCAGGAGACGCCTCCAGATGCCGCCTTCACCGAGACTCAAATAGCCGAGGTGCGAAATATTATCAGCCCCAACACACTCAAGAAGGTGGTCTCTGAGCAGAACTCGATCCCATTACTGCAGAAGAAGCAGAAGGGACGGAAAAGAAAAAATAACAAGGGTGCGAGCCAGCCGGCACCGAGTACGATCCGTGCTCAGGACGGGCCACCAATACCTAAGGATATCTCGAGGAGGGTGCATGTGGCGGGTAGGCCGATGCTACCGACTAATCTGCTCAATGCTGCAACCGGTGCTATGCGGAGTCTGCATGACGCTGTTCTTTCTATGGAGAAGCGGCGTCTCTCCGAGAATGATGTGGCATACCCGGTTTTCGTGGCCAAGGTGCCAGAGGGCAAGGGCTTTGTCGATAGCACCATCGGGCGTATGATCGTCCTGCGGTTTGATGACATCTTCGCTATGTTTAACCTTTATCCGCTGCACTACACCTTCATTCGGCTATTTTCGCTCAGTATGGAGATGCGGATCATTAGAGACAAGACCCCGGACATCGTGATAGTCGACCCCTTCTACATGCGTGCCAAGATCTTGGGCAACGCTGGGGACCGGCAAGTCGCGAGTTCATACCTCGAAGGCGTCATTCTAGCGAACCCAGATAAGGATAACTTCCTCGTGCCTTACTTTTCCGAGTAAGTCATCCCCTCACCGCCCCGTAACATATGATTTCTTAGATTTCGATCGTTCTTTTTTTTTCTAACATTCCGTGCTTTGTGCAGTGACACACATTGCACACTCATCCTCTTAAGCTCGAAATATTCCATGGCCACGTATTTCGACTCAGACCGTCAGTCGAAGAAAGACTACACAGATATCAAGAAAGTTCTTGATGATGCTCTCCCCGGCTACGCCAAATCTGGAGGCACCTTCAGGAGGCCAATTTGTAGGTACGGCAAGCACGTGTTCACCCACGTAACGACGTTCCCCGGCGTCAAGCAGCCGCCTGGCAGTCAGAAGGATGCCTACTACGCCCTCCATCACATGCGGGCGATCGTACGGAACCATCATCAGCGTATGCTACCAAATGATCTCAAAGAATTGGCCACACGCTTGTCGGCAATCCAGGACGAGGACATCAGACAAGAATTCTTTCGCATCCAGTCGGAGTTAGCGGAAATCATCTATCAAGATGTCCTTCGTACCTCGGGGCAGTTCTACCTCAACTATCAACCGTCCAACAGTGAAATAGAAACAACGCTACAAATGCAGGCTGACAACGACCGCACATTCATGACCATCACGAAAGACGGCGGCTTCATCCACGTTCCGGTCCCTGAGTCGAGTCGAAAGTATTGATGCTATGTAGTTCTGAAATATCGATTAGCTCATGTTGTAATTAAACTTTAATGAACTTGTATGTCTCTTTAGTTTGGACAGTCGTTCAACTTATATGTAATCGATGCTATTTATTAGTAGGACCATGAACTGTGCTATTAATGTGTTGCTTTTCTCTTCCGATCCTTTTGTTGCATACTTATATATTGCTTATATATTATCTGTGAATTGCTACTAACGTTTTGTTTGTCTAGTGCATAGAGATGCCGTCGTATGTCGTGTACAAGGGTGAGGTTCCCGGAGTCTACGACGACTGGGAGGAGTGTCGGAAATAGGTTCACCGTTTCAGCGGTAACAGTTACAAAGGGTACACCACTAGGGCGGAGGCGGAAGCTAGATACGCGCGCTATCTAGCGGGAGAGAGGAGGGAGCGGAGGAGGAACCGGATGAAGACCAGTTTCATCGCGATGATGCTCATCGTGACCGCAGCTCTCTTCTATGTGATGGTAGTTTAGATGATCGATATCGACTTTGTAATGTGACGACAAACTCGCTACTCGCGGTCTCGAGACCTAAACTTCGCTAATGTTTGAAGTTTGTTCACTATTTCGAATTCGGAGACTAATATGATGAATTGTATATATTATGTGATGTTTATACTTGACTAATTGTGGTGTTGTATTGTACTATATATTCTGTGCATATTTTTCTGTGCTGTATATTGTATTTTGTAACCTGTGAAAATACCAGAAAATCAAAAAAATATATTTCCTAATATTCATAGTAGTGGCGCACCATATTGAACATTAGTGGCGCACCAAGCCTAAATACCAGTGGCACATTATGGGGCATAGTAATGGCGCACTTGGGGGCATAGGTGAAGGTATATATGGCCCCCTAGGAGGCATAGTAATGGCGCACCGTAGACATAGTAATGGCGCACTATGTGGTGCGCCACTATTATCTGGGATACTAATGGCGCACCAGTGGTGCGCCATTAGTATTTGTTACTAGTGGCGTGATAATAGTGGCGCACCTATAGTGCGCCATTAATAGCCAAAATAGGTGCGCCACTAACAACCTTTTTTCTAGTAGTGCTCGGGCAAGTAACATACCGAAAAACAAAGGGAACAGCATACGGGATTAACTGAGTCCTTGACATAGAGGTTCGACCGATAAAGATCTTCGTAGAATATGTAGGAACCAATATGGGCATCCAGGTCCCGCTATTGGTTATTGACCGTAGAGGTGTCTCGGTCATGTCTACATAGTTCTCGAACCCGCAGGGGCTGCACACTTAACGTTCGGTGACGTTTCGGTAGTATTGAGTTATGTATGTTGGTGACCGAAGGTTGTTCGGAGTCCCGGATGAGATCCCGGACGTCACGAGGAGCTCCGGAATGGTCCGGAGGTAAATATTGATATATAGGAAGTCCCGTTCTGGTCTCCGGAAAAGTTTCGGGCATTTCCGGTAGTGTACCGGGAGTGACGAATGGGTTTCGGGGGGTCCACCAAGTGGGGCCCACCCACCCCAAGGGTCACATGGGCCTAGGAGGTGGCCCACCAGCCCCTGGTGGGCTGGCCGGCCAGCCCCTAGAGGCCCTTGCGCAAGGGGTGGGGGAGGAGGCCAAGTGGGGAGGAGTCCTACTAGGATTCCACCTCCCTTGTGGGAGGTGGACTCCTCTCCCTTGGTGGAGGTTTGTCCGAACCCCAAGGGAAACCTAGGGCTGCCTCCTCCTCCCTCCCTCCTATATATACTAGAGGTTTTAGAGGGCAGCCCTCAACCCAAAAAGCCACGGCTGCCTCTCTTCCCTCTAGATCGTTTTCTCCTCTAGATTAGTTCGGCAGAGCTCGGCGAAGCCCTGCCGGATTAGTTCACCACCACCGCCACCACGCCGTTGTGCTGTCGGAGAACTCATCTACCTCTCCGCTCCCTCTTGCTGGATCAAGAAGGCGGAGATCGTCATCGAGCTGTACGTGTGCTGAACGCGGAGGTGCCGTCCGTTCGGCGCTAGATCGGGACGGATCGTGATTGGATCGTGGGACGGCTTGCGATTTGGATCGCGAAGACGTTCGACTACATCAACCGTGTTTCTTAACGCTTCCCGCTTAGCGATCTACAAGGGTACGTAGATCCACTCTCCCTCTCATAGATGCTCATCACCATGGATAGATCTTGCGTGTGCGTAGGAATTTTTTTGTTTCCCATGCAACATTCCCCAACAAGAGCTACTTAATTGTTTGACTACTCATTGATCCCCACTTATATCTTTTGAGAGTAGTTTGATGTTTACTCATGTGCTTCACTTATATCCTAAGAGTAAATCGTGAATGAATTGAATATCATAAATCTGAAATTATCAATGTGCTTTATGCTTAGTAGTGGTTTCACATCTGGTTTAGAAAGTAAAATCTATTGAAGTTTGACAATCACAATATTGGTCATACAAGCAATTCATGAATGATTAGTATAAGGAAGAGAACTTTCACATACAAATATATTATCTTGGACATCTTTTATGATTGTGAATACCCATTAATTATTTCCAAACTTGAGCAAATTAGTTAAAGTTGGACAAGGAAGACAACGTAATGGTTTTGTTTGGGTATATTTGCATAGAAGTTATATTGTTATGGATCCTCCAACATGTGGTGCTTGTTTAGAGCCTTTTGCTAGCCAAAACTTCGTACTAAGTAGAGATACTACTTGTGCATCCAAACCCTTGAGCCAAGTTTCTTCCATAAGAGTCCACCATACCTACCTATATATGGTATTTCACTGTCATTCCAAGTAAATTTGCATGTGCCATGCTACTTCTTGAGCTTGCGTTGGTTTTCCCTTGAAGAGGAAAGGGTGATGCAGCAAAGTAGATAAGTATTTCCCTCAGTTGTTGAGAACCAAGGTATCAATCCAGTAGGAGACACAAGCAAGTCACCAATAGATGTACCTACACAAATAATCAAACACTTGCACCCAATGCTATAAAGGGGTTGTCAATCCCTTCACGGTTACTTGCAAGGATGAGATCTAATAGAGATAGATGGAAAAGAATACTAAAACGAAAAGCAAAGTAAATAGATCTGAAAATATAAGATGGAAAATAGACCCGGGGGCCATAGGTTTCACTAGAGGCTTCTCTCATGAAGGCAAATATTACGGTGGGTGAACAAATTACTGTCGAGCAATTGATAGAAAAGCGCATAGTTATGACGATATCCAAGGCAATGATTATGCATATAGGCATCACGTCCGTGTCAAGTAGACCGAAACGATTCTGCATCTACTACTATTACTCCACACATCGACCGACTCCTGCCTGCATCTAGAGTATTAAGTTCATGAAGAACAGAGTAACGCATTAGGTAAGATGACATGATGTAGAGGGATAAACTCAAGCAATATGATGAAAACCCCATCTTTTTTATCCTCGATGGCAACAATACAATACATGCCTCGCTACCCCTACTATGTCACTGGGTGAGGACACCGCAAGATTGAACCCAAAACTAAGCACTTCTCCCATTGCAAGAATTACCAATCTAATTGGCCAAACCAAACCAATAACTCGAAGAGACTTGCAAAGATATGAAATCATGCATATAAGAATTCAGAAAAGACTCAAATAATATTCATAGATAATCTGATCATAAACCCACAATTCATCGGATCTCGACAAACACATCGCAAAAGAGTATTACATCGGATAGATCTCCATGAAGATCATGGAGAACATGGTATTGAAGATCAAAGAGAGAGAAGAAGCCATCTAGCTACTAGCTATGGACCCGAAGGCCTGTGGTGGACTACTCACGCATCACCGGAGGGGCAATGGAGTTGATGTAGATGCCCTCCGTGATCGAATCCCCCTCCGGCAGATCACCGGAAAAGGCCCCAAGATGGGAACTCACGGGAACAGAGGCTCCTGGCGGCGGACAAGTATTTTCGTGGCTTGTTCTGGTATCTAGGGAATATTTGAGAATTTATAGGCCGAAGAATAGGGTTGGAAGACCTGCCGTGGGCCCACAAGCCAGGGGGGCGCGCCCCTGTGGCTTGTGGCCACACGGCACGCCCTCTGCCTTCATCTCCAAGTCTGGTACGTTTCGTTTGGTCCAAGAAAAATCATCCCGAATATTTTATTCCGTTTGGACTCCGTTTAATATTCCTTATCTGCAATACTCAAAAACAAGGAAAAAACAGAAACTGGCACTAGGCACTAGGTTAATAGGTTAGTCCCAAAAATAATATAAAATAGCATATTAATGCATATAAAACATCCAAAACAGATAATATAATAGCATGGAACAATCAAAAATTATAGATACGTTGGAGACGTATCAAGCATCCCCAAGCTTAATTCCTGCTCGTCCTCGAGTAGGTAAATGATAAAAACAGAATTTTTGATGTGGAATGCTACCTAACATCTTTGTCCATGTAATATTCTTTATTGTGGCATGAATATTCAGATCCATAAGACTCATAACAATATCTTAATTTTGACATAAAAACAATAATACTTAAAGCATACTAACAAGCAATCATATCTTTTCAAAATACCATGGCTAAAGAAAGTTATCCCTACAATATCATATAGTTTGGCTATGCTCCATCTTCCCCACACAAAGTATCTAAATCATGCACACCCCCGATGACAAGTCAAGCAATTGTTTCACACTTTTTATGTTCTCAAACCTTTTCAACTCTCACGCAATACATGAGCGTGAGCCATGGACATAGCACTATAGGTGGAATAGAATATGGTGGAGGTGCAAGGGAAAAGGAGAAGATAGTCTCACATCAACTAGGCGTATTAACGGGCTATGGAGGTGCCCATCAATAGATATCAATGTGACTGAGTAGGGATTGCCATGCAACGGATGCACTAGAGCTATAAGTGTATGAAAGCTCAAAAAGGAAACTAAGTGGGTGTGCATCCAACTCGCTTGCTCACGAAGACCTAGGGAACTTTGAGGAAGCCCATCATTGGAATATACAAGCCAAGTTATATAATGAAAAATTCCCACTAGTATATGAAAGTGACAAAATAGGAGACTCTCTATCATGAAGATCATGGTGCTACTTGAAGCACAAGTGTGGAAAAGGATAGTAGCATTGTCCCTTCTCTCTTTTCTCTCATTTTTTTTGGTGGGCATCTTTGGCCTTTTTTTTATTTGGGCTTCGCTGGCCTCTTTTATTTTTTGTAAAGTCCGGAGACTCATCCCATCTATTGAGGGAATCATAGCTTCCATCATCCTTTCCTCACATGGGACAATGCTCTAATAATGAAGATCATCACACTTTTATTTACTTACAACTCAAAACTTAGAACAAAATATGACTCTATATGAATGCCTCCGGCGGAGTACCGGGATGTGCTACGATCTAGCATAGCAACTCATGCTAGCTATCTTACGATCATGCAAAGCAATATGAAAATGATGGTGCAAGTCATAAAAAAACGGAACGGTGGAAGTTGCATGGCAATATATCTCGGAATGGCTATGGAAATGCCATAATAGGAAGGTATGGTGGCTGTTTTGAGGAAGGTATATGGTGGCTGTTTTGAGGAAGGTGGGTTAGATGCACCGGCGAAAGTTGTGCGGTACTAGAGAGGCTAGCAAAGGTGGAAGGGTGAGAGTGCGTATAATCCATGGACTCACATTAGTCATAAAGAACTCACATACTTATTGCAAAAGTCTATTAGTCATCGAAGCAAAGCATTAGACGCATGCCCCTAGGGGAGAGGTTGGTAGGAGTAAACCATCGCGCGCTCCCGACCCATCACACAAAGGATGACAATCATTAAACAAATCATGCTCCGACTTCGTTACATAACGGTTCACCATACGTGCATGCTACGGGAATCACAAACCTTAACACAAGTATTTCTACTAATCCACAATTACTTACTAGCATAACTCTTAATATCACCATCTCTATATCTCAAAACTATATGCACGAATCGAACTTCTCATAGTATTCAATGCACTTAATTTGAAAGTTTTTATTATATCCCTCTTGGATGCCTATTATATTAGGACCAAATTCATAACCTAAGCCAATTACCATGCTGTTTAAAGACTCTCAAAATAATATAAGTGATGTATGAGAGTTCAATTATTTCTATAAAATATAACACCACCATGCTCTAAAAAGATATAAGTGAAGCACTACAGCAAAATTGCCTAGCTCAAAAGATATAAGTGAAGCACATAGAGTATTCTAATAAATTCACGATTCAGCGTGTCCTTCTCAAAAAGATGTGTGCAGCAAGGATGATTGTGGCAAACTAAAAATCAAAGACTCAAATCATACAAGACGCTCCAAGTAAAACACATATCATGTGGTGAATAAAAATATAGCCTCAACTAAATTTACCGATGGATTGAAGACGAAAGAGGGGATGCCTTCCGGGGCATCCCCAAGCTTAGGCTTTTTGGTATCCTTGAATATGACTTGGGGTGCCTTGGGCATCCCCAAGCTTAGTCTCTTGCCACTCTTTATTCCATAGTCCATCAAATCTTTACCCAAAACTTGAAAACTTCACAACACAAAACTCAACAGAAAACTCGTGAGATCTGTTAGTATAAGAAAAATAAATCACCACTTTAGGTACTGTTGTGAACTCATTATTTATTTATATTGGTACAATATTTACTGTATTCTAACTTCTCCATGGTTCATACCCCCCGATACAACCCATAGATTCATCAAAATAAGCAAACAACACATAGAAAACAGAATCTGTCAAAAACAGAACAGTCTGTAGTAATCTGTAGACTTCGAATACTTATGTAACTCCAAAAATTCTGAAAAATTAGGAAAACCATGGTAATTTGTATATAAATCTTGTGTAACAATTTCAGATCAAAATCACGTTCCAGTGAATTTACAAAATTCCTGTGCTGAGAGCAAAAGTTTCTGTTTTTCAGCAAAATCAAATCAACAAACACCGTAGACCATCCCAAAGGTCTTACTTGGCTCAAACACTAATTAAAACACCAAAACACAATTATTACAGAGGTAATAATGTGGAAAACACACCAAAACAGAAACAAAAAAACATAAAGCAAAAATAAAATTGGGTTGCCTCCCAACAAGCGCTATTGTTTAACGCCCCTAGCTAGGCATAACGCAATAGATCTAGGTATTGTCATCTTTGGTTTTGGCAACTTTTGTGAGGGCCTTCTCGAATCCGGGGGGATCTTTCCGCTTCCCCAAATGTTCAGGAGAAGATGCCATCTTAAGATCCAAAATATCCAAACGCTTATTGCAAAGGGTAATCAAAGTGTTCAAACGACTGAGGTTCCCATTAATATGTTTGAGGGGTTCGAGATATTTTTGTAACTCGACTAAGTGCTTATGCAAGTCATCCAATTTGTCGAGAATTTGAACTCCCTCTTGTGAAAAGGGAACCCCCAAAATCCCTTCCAAAACTTCATAAGCGGTTTTTGCATCAAGTTCGACAAAATTGTCTTTTGAGGAAAAATCCAAAAGCTTTCTATGATGCAAAGCCAATCCAATGTAAAAATTTCTAAGCAAAACTTTTGCGTCTCCTTTTAGATTGGAGATAAGATTGGATTCCATTAGCCTATACCAGGCATACTTCAGATTTTCCCCTTGTTTTTGTTCAAAGTGTAGAACTTCAAAGTCTGGTGACAAAAGGGGGGTAGTAACGCTAGTCATATCAACAAGCAAGAGATCCGGCAAGAAAAAGGGCAAACAAAAAAGAGAAGGCGAATAAAACGGAAATTTTTTCTGAAAATCGTTTTAGAAGTGAGGGAGAGAAAAACGAGAGGCAAATGGCAAATAATGTAAATGCAAGAGATGAGTTTGTGATGGGTACTTGGCAGGCTTGATGTAGATCTCCCCGGCAACGGCGCCAGAAATCCTTCTTGCTACTTCTTGAGCTTGCGTTGGTTTTCCCTTGAAGAGGAAAGAGTGATGCAGCAAAGTAGATAAGTATTTCCCTCAGTTGTTGAGAACCAAGGTATCAATCCAGTAGGAGACACAAGCAAGTCACCAATAGATGTACCTACACAAATAATCAAACACTTGCACCCAACGCTATAAAGGGGTTGTCAATCCCTTCACGGTTACTTGCAAGGATGAGATCTAATAGATATAGATGGAAAAGAATAGTAAAACAAAAAGCAAAGTAAATAGATCTGAAAATATAAGATGGAAAATAGACCCAGGGGCCATAGGTTTCACTAGAGGCTTCTCTCATGAAGGCAAATATTACGGTGGGTGAACAAATTACTGTCGAGCAATTGATAGAAAAGCGCATAGTTATGACGATATCCAAGGCAATGATTATGCATATAGGCATCACGTCCGTGTCAAGTAGACCGAAACGATTTTGCATCTACTACTATTACTCCACACATCGACCGACTCCTGCCTGCATCTAGAGTATTAAGTTCATGAAGAACAGAGTAACGCATTAGGTAAGATGACATGATGTAGAGGGATAAACTCAAGCAATATGATGAAAACCCCATCTTTTTATCCTCGATGGCAACAATACAATACGTGCCTCGCTACCCCTACTATGTCACTGGGTGAGGACACCGCAAGATTGAACCCAAAACTAAGCACTTCTCCCATTGCAAGAATTACCAATCTAATTGGCCAAACCAAACCAATAACTCGAAGAGACTTGCAAAGATATGAAATCATGCATATAAGAATTCAGAAAAGACTCAAATAATATTCATAGATAATCTGATCATAAACCCACAATTCATCGGATCTCGACAAACACACCGCAAAAGAGTATTACATCGGATAGATCTCCATGAAGATCATGGAGAACATGGTATTGAAGATCAAAGAGAGAGAAGAAGCCATCTAGCTACTAGCTATGGACCCGAAGGTCTGTGGTGGACTACTCACGCATCACCGGAGGGGCAATGGAGTTGATGTAGATGCCCTCCGTGATCGAATCCCCCTCCGGCAGATCACCGAAAAAGGCCCCAAGATGGGATCTCACGGGAACAGAGGCTCCTGGCGGCGGAAAAGTATTTTCGTGGCTTGTTCTGGTATCCAGGGAATATTTGAGAATTTATAGGCCGAAGAATAGGGTTGGAAGACCTGCCGTGGGCCCACAAGCCAGGGGGCGCCCCCCCTAGGGCGCGCCCCTGTGGCTTGTGGCCACACGACACGTCCTCTGCCTTCATCTCCAAGTCTGGTACGTTTCGTTTGGTCCAAGAAAAATCATCCCGAAGATTTTATTCCGTTTGGACTCCGTTTAATATTCCTTATCTGCAATACTCAAAAACAAGGAAAAAACAGAAACTGGCACTAGGCACTAGGTTAATAGGTTAGTCCCAAAAATAATATAAAATAGCATATTAATGCATATAAAACATCCAAAACAGATAATATAATAGCATGGAACAATAAAAAATTATAGATACGTTGGAGACGCATCATGCCACCTCTAAAATTTCAAATGAACACCTGTTTTGTGTGCCTGGACCGCTCATGGAGCGACACGGGTCAGTATCTTCCATGTTAAGCGGGTTATTCGCATGACGAGTGTTTATTCACTCGTCCTTGCACGAGAGGGGCGGTAATATGGATTCCCAGTTCCGAAATCAAAAATTGCAAATAATTAAACAAAACTCCCCCAGGAATGTTGTTGGTATGGACGGTACCCGTGGATTCGGCTAGCCGTGGAGTGTGTTTGTTGGTGGAGGGGAGTAAACCTTTACTTTTACCGCTTGGGAACCACCGCTAATGTGTTTAACATGGAAGATATTGATAACTCTTGGTCGTAACATTGACAGGAAGGGTGCACCTCTCAAAACTATATTCATCTCTATTTTTAAACAATGAGCTCTGGCACCTTTGCAAATCCCTGCTTCCCTCTGCGAAGGGACAATCTATTTACTTTCATGTTATTTACTTTTCATGTTGAGTCAACTTATCATTTCAACCTCAATTATTCTCTAGTTGGCAAGCATCATGTGGTGGGGAAAGATCTAGGCACATGTGGCGAGTCAAATATATTTGATCACGACTTATTATTGTTGACAATTATCTCTATGATAAATGAGTTGGGAGGCGAAACATTAAGCCCCTATCTTTCGCTGTGTTCGATGGATGTCATTTGTTCTAAAAATATGCTTTGAGTACTAGCAATCATAGAAGACTATATGACGATTGAGTATGTGGAGCTCTTACTTAGACTTTGTTGAGAATAAGTTGAATTGCAATTGTTTGGTGACTAAGAACATAGGTTGTTAAGTTTCAAAAGAATTCATTATTTGAACCATGCCATGTGAATTGATTGCTCTATCATGATGATTTTTATGAGAGAAAGTTGCTGGTTATGATGCTAGAAAATTGACTGAAATTATCAATGATCAAACTTATATATTATGCTAGCATTCACACTTCATAAATTAGTTCTTTTATCATTTACCTACTCGAGGACGAGTAGGAATTAAGCTTGGGGATGCTGATACGTCTCCAACATCGATAATTTATGAAGTATTCATTCCATATTCACCTATGTTTACAATACTTTTATATGGTTTTGATGCACTTTATATGATTTATTTATAACTAACCCGGACTGACGCTGTTTTCAGCAGAACTACCGTGGTGTTGTTTTTGTGCAGAAAATGAAAGTTCTCGGCATCGCCCGAAACTTTTTGATGATTTTTTTGGAACAAAAGAGGCACTAGACGCTTCGTGGGAGGGCCAGAAGAGCCACGAGGTGGGCACGACCCACCAGGGCGCGCCAGGCCCCCCCCGGCGCGCCCTGGTGTATCGTGCTCACCTCGTGGCCCACCTTCGCGTGAAACCAATGCCAAAAAATCATATAAATATAGAAACCATCAGAAATAACCCTAGACAAGAAGTTCTGCCGCCGCAACTCTCTGTATCGGCGAAAAACCAATCTGGAGGCATTCCAGTACCCTGCCGGAGGGGGTAGATCATCTTCGGTGGCCATCTTCATCATCCCGGTGGAGGCCATGACGAGGAGGGAGTAGTCCACCCTCGGGGCTGAGGGTATGTACCAGTAGCTATGTGTTCAATCTCTCTCTCGTGTTCTTGAGATGTCACGATCTTGATGTATCATGGGCTTTGTTAATATAGTCGGATCATATGATGTTCCCTTGCTATCATGTTGTGATGAATTGAATCTTTCCCTTTGAGATATCGTTATGTTGGATTGAATATTGGATTTGAGAACACTTGATATATGTCTTGCATATGGATACCCGTGGTGACAATGGGGTGTTCTATTGATTCACTTGATGTATGTTTTGGTACTCAACTTGCGGATTCCCGAGGTGACATTGGGGTGATCTATGCATAGGGGTTGATGCACGTTCTTGTCCTACGTTCTCCGATAGAAATCTTGGGGCACTCTTTGAGGTTCTTTGTGTTGGATTGAGTATTATGAATCTGAAATTGTTTGATGTGTATCATATAATTAACTCATGGATACTTGTGGTGACATTGGAGTATCTAGGTGACATTAGAGTTGGTTGATGCGTATCATATGGTGTTATTTTAGTACGAACTCTAGATAGATTGATCGGAAATGATAACTTGGTGTTATTTTAGTACGAACTCTTGGATAGATCGATCGGAAACAATAACTTTAAGGTGGTTTCGTACCCTACAAACAATTTCTTCTTATGTTCTCCGCTAGATAAGAACTTTGGAGTGATTCTTTGTTGCACATTGAGGGATGGTTATGTGATCCAATTATATTAGCATTGTTGAGAGATTGCACTAGCGAAAGTACGGACCCTAGGCCTTGTTTCCAAGCATTTATACAACGTTTCGCTCGCTATTTACTATTTGTTACCTTGCTGTTTTTATATTTTCAGATTACAAAAACCTATATCTAACATCCATATTGCACTTGTATCATCATCTCTTCGCCGAACTAGTGCACCTATACAATTTGACATTGTATTGGGTGTGTTGGGGACACATGAGATTTCTTGTATTTGATTGCAGGGTTGTTTGAGAGAGACCATCTTCATCCTACACCTCCCACGGATTGATAAACCTTAGGTCATCCACTTGAGGGAAAATTGCTACTGTCCTACAAAACTCTGCGCTTGGAGGCCCAACACGAGTCTACAAGAATAAAGTTGCGTAGTAGACATCACGATGGCATCACTGGAGAGCCTCCGGTCTCGTTTCCTTCGGCGGATAGGTGCAAAGCGGGGTGACGGAGAGGATGGGCAGCTCGGTGAGGCGAGGCAACGGCGGTGGTTGCAGTCACGATGAGCAGCGCTTGCGGTGGTGGTCGGCTCCGTGAGAGGAGAGACCAGCAGAGGAGAGGGAGAGAGCCAGAGAGCGAGGGGAATGAGAGAGGAGGAGGAGGACGTCCGGCGCGAGCCGGATGAGGACGGGGGAAAGCAGGAGATGGCCAAGGACGTGGCCATGCTCGGCTGCGCGACGGCACGCAGCTGCTTCTCCTCCTCGCAGGAGGAAGAAGATAGTGCTGCCCACAGTGGGCTGGGATGGCTTCTAGCTCAGGTAAGGCCCAGGTAGGTCCTCTCTTTTCCTATTTATTTCTGTTTTCTAAATTGTGCAATATGTTCTGGTCTGAAATAATCATTAAACCATTTTATAAAATCCTGAAAATATATATGTGGACTAAGTGGATTTAACTAGTGCCACATAATAATTTTCAGAATATTTGGATCTATATTTAATATATAACAATTATAAATCCAATGCAAATGCTTATTGGATTAACTCAAATGCCCAAGGTAAATATTTCTGTGATTCCAAGAAATATTAGTTTGCATTTTACCTGCTGCCAATATTTTCACAGAATATTAGGAACATTTTCTTGGACTTATTTGAAGCAATTTGTATCTTGCTTATTTGACAAAACATTTCTTAGGCTTGCTAATTCCTCAATTCAATTTCAAATGAAATTTAAAGGCATGCCTGAAAGCAATAACAAGCAAAGCTAAACTAGGGATGTGACAACTCACCCCCATTAAACAAGAATCTCGTCCCGAGATTCAGGCGTAGGGTAAGAGGAAGAGGGGACACTAAACCCTCACAATCTTCATAATCCAATTGCCCTTCTCGAAGATGTTGATTCATTGCATCATCTTGAATTTGACGTCCTTGCTTTCCAGATCCTCATCTAACACGACGACAATGGAATGGAAACTCTATAAGAATCGACCTTCACGAAGATCGAGCAACTCATGACCAACTCACGGAATGAGACGTAAGAACGTCTCTTGAGCTGTGACATAAAATACATATCAGGGGTTATGGAACGAAGCAGATGGCGGAGGTTCAACCAGTAGGCAACAATTCCACGCTTAAACAGATGGTGAAGGGGTTTCAAAGTAGGGAGGAGTTAAGTTGCGATGATTCTATAACGGGCACCTTAGGAGATGTGACTCGTAGAGTTATTCCCAAGTGTCA
Organism: Elymus sibiricus; assembly: GCA_039707655.1. Classification (NCBI taxonomy): domain Eukaryota; kingdom Viridiplantae; phylum Streptophyta; class Magnoliopsida; order Poales; family Poaceae; genus Elymus; species Elymus sibiricus. Next base: position 322,786,171 of record CM077663.1, on the reverse strand, counting down.
AAAAGAATTACTTTTTATACAGAGATCATTGAAACTCTTCATACCAGGCTAAGGAAATTAATAAACGATTATTTGAAGGAATCTGAGGGAATGGCATACTCCGCTTGAAAGGAAACTAGAGTTATAGAATAACTCGGCAAACGGAAGGCACATTCCAATTGATACCGAGGATATAACCTAGTGTCTAAGCGTGCTCTTAAGAACTTGAGCATTGCCATATTCATCAAGGTTTTACCAACATCCATGCCAAGGATCCCGGCAACGCACCATACTACCATGATGAATAGTGATGGAGGATGTAGATGCAAAGGAAGACATCACTTTCTCATATTTCACCTTAGCTATGCCAAGGGAACGAAACCTGGATGATCGACCGAGAGACATTTAGCACTCTGCTTCTAATGTTCTCCTTGATGTGCCAGCGTAACCCAATTATAGATATTGTTTGGTATGTAGAACATCAAGTAAAGGTCGGACTTCGAGATCTCAAAGTGTTCACGAGGAACAACTTCTAGAATAAGTCGTTTGACATCCTCATGGGGAAGTGGCTAATGTTGCTGATACAGGATATTGTAATAATAGATCTTTCGGCTGGGCGTGTTAGCCACAACATCACCTCATCGGGTTACAAAGAGACCAATTTTATAATTCTTGGGAAATGTTCCAACCATCATATCTGCCCGAGATTCAGATCTGGTTGGTGTCAGAATATTCCAGACTCAGCGTGTCTGAAAAGAAAGGTTGCAACAAAAATCGACGGGATGACGTTACGAGATTCTCGAGAAATGAACTATGAGAGCCAACTCCAAAACATGAGCTGGATTGCAAGATACATGTGAACACACTGTCCGAGACAATTGTGACCACATCGAAATCTTACAACAAAACACTGCCGAGTTCTGGGTGGGAACCATCATTGCAGGTAACGAAGTATTGTGCACGTCCATCAGGGCCCTTCAGGATTAACACTTAACTTCTGTTCCTTGAACAAATCAATCAGTGGCTTGGTATGCTAGGGAATACATATAGAGTGGAGGTTGCAAATCTACCAAACCATAGAATTCTTCGCACGTGCATGACTGACTTGAGATGATTCCAGGGGAAGCAAAATAACTTTCCTCAAGTTCACGGCGGCAACTTGCATCAAATTCACATGAACTGAGACGGAGTCACTTCTTACACCTAACATATGCTTCATGTACGGGGACATGAAGATATTGCCTACAAAGTTTCCAACACTAGCTTAATGTCCAACATGAATCGTGGAACAGATGAAGATGTTGCCGATGGGCTCAACAACAATTCATCAAGATATCCACATAGATGGAATTTCACAACTATGAGAATAAGGTGATAGCATTGGTTAGACCAAAAGACAAAATGGTGCATGCTCGAGGAACATCCACGAGTAGGACAACATTAGGAAAATCATTGGTTCTGATTTTGATTTGACGATAGCCCACACTCAAATCAAAGGTTGGACAAGACGATAGGTGCAACAATTGATCATAGGGATCAACCGACAAGAATATCATCTCTCTTCAACACACGCACACACACACACACAAAGACATCCCTTTGAAATGAACTAAGTTAGGCAAAGTTTTTATCTTCCAACTCTCCAAATTGTTGTTTAGCTTAACCAACTAGTTCAAGGGTATCCAACCTGGAGAAGGGGTAGTTTATAAAGAAACCAACTTGATCGCGAACTCAACATAATGGTCAGGGAACAACCTGGTGATACTTCCAAGAAGATATTCGGAAAACCACGAACCACCGGTATGTTATTGAGATCGAGAACAATCTTGCTTTTTAGGGCAAAATGATATGATCAAAAGAGCGAGGGATCGACACAACCCTAACTCATTGATCAAAGAGTGCACCAGGGAAAATGGGCTAGGAAGCACGGTCAATCTTAGAATGATGATTCAATAACCAACACACTAAGAATGAATTTATTTTCCATTAACTTCCAAGCAACAGAGTTGCTAGGAGTATTGATTTCACACATCACGGTTCACTTGTCGGCATTCTGGTTACAACCAACACGGGGACCGAGGAATGAATAATGATGGGGAGAAGTATCACTGTATCAAGAGTTCATAAGAAGTTGTGCAATTATCACGATACTCTTGACATAAGAGGGTAATACTTCAAGGTAGAACAGAACAAAAGCTGGATCTGCATATTGATCTATGGAATACAACTGCTTTGACCCAATCCTAGAAATGGATGAGGTACTGGAGTTTGTTTCTCCTAGACATTCTGAAATAGAATGACTTGATGGACCACAAGAATAATAGGCATCGATGAAAACAAATGCACAACTACTCTTGATTATCCACTGATAGATGGTCAGAATACAACTAAAGAGGGGCAACTCAAGAGCACATGATTTTCCTGAGTTGTAGATGCATAGGTTGGCACGTCGAACAAGTTCGACATAATTCTCCTGGATAACCCATGCAGAAAGGTAGGATTGGCAGAGTCACAACCCTGGAATGGAGAACTCATCAAGAGCACTCATGTTGTGATCTTCAGTTCACGAAGAACTTCTACCATGCTTGTTCATGGTATTGGAAGAATGATAAACCACAAACCTTGAAGACTTAACAAGGTTACTAATCATCCTAGAGGAACGAGCAAACACTATCAACAGGAGTGAGCAGAATGATCCTTGGGTTCAAGAACCCAGAATAGAATACCTACTGACTAAATAACATCACAGGATGCTTTCGATAATGAGGCCAGAATCATCACACTGGGAGCACAAAACATGGCTAGGTTATTGGGTGGTTCATATAACATAACATGGTCTCATAACACCTACATGAGATATGTTGAGGTAATAGAGTACCTCAACACCACAATTAGTGTGTCCAGTCTGGCCAAAAGACATCGAATCAGGATGAAAGGATTTGCAGTTGCCTCAGATTATTTATCGACCTTGGATAACTCGGACAGCATAATGGCTATACGGGCATGAAATATGAGGCAACCTGCATGAAAGCTGACAACATAACAACCAAATTCTTATAGAGACATCGATCTGAGAAGACAACAACTTTCCCAAAAGTCTGCATCATAGTAACTCGTCATCCTGATAGATAGATGAGAAGCCTAATTCTTAAACCCCGTAGAAAAGAGGAGGTTGATTCCGAATTAGAATGACACGGGGAAAGAAGTAAAACGCATCTTACGTTCCCTTCCACAATCAATTCCCTTATATAGCTAAAGCAGTTCTAGACTCAACATCGACCAATTTGGCTTTGTAATCCTACAGGCAGTCAAGCTCTAATACCAACACTGTCGGGACCCTGATCCTAAGTCATACGAATCCAGCATGTAACACATCATATCACTTTGTGGCCTCACGCACGGTAAGATCCACGGATGCCACCTTACCTTGGCCGAGACTGTTTGTGCCTTTTCGCTCAGGAATATGAATATGTCACTAGCAATCATATGTTCGAGAACCCGGGTCGACATGACTAGTTATAGACCCAAGTGGCACAACCGTACAGGAACAGGCATACATAACCCAGCAATGCAGGTGTCGGTCATCAACGTGTGTAGACAAGTGGTAGCAAGTTACACAGACTCCATTACATCGCGTGACATTTCCCCATAGGGACAGACACAGCATCAAAGAAGGATACATGCCGCTTAATCAATGTGTCCATAGCAGTAGCAAGCTATCAGGGCTCAATGTAAGCACAAAGAGGCATTTCCCTGTAAAGAAGGCTACCATAGGCATACGACTAGGTGTCGAATCCCACACATACCAATGCATTTCAAACATACACGCAATATGCACGATATGCGTAGATACAACATGGCATCACAACATAACTCTATGACTCAAGTATTTATTAAAGACTCATAAGAGCCAACATAGTGTGATATTACAAATAGGGGTCACATGACCCAACACTCAAAGTTATACAAGCAACAAGTGGAAGCATAACATGTCTGGGTACAGACATCTACTAAAAGTGGCTAGAGGAGCCTGGAAATCTACAACGACCCTCCCAAAGAAGCCAGACCTCTGTCTAGGATTTCCAAGCTAATCCGGTCAATGTCGAACACATCGTCGAAACCAGAAGTGAGACCGAAGTCTCGTCTGCAAAACATAAATTAAGCAACCGTGAGTACAAAGGTACTTAACAAGACTTACATCAGAAGTGTCTACATATGCATCATTGTCAACAAAGGGGGTTGTGGGGTTTATTGCAGCAAGCCAGCTTTGACTCTTGGCTAACTTGTACTACAACCACAAGTAGTATCTTTGGGGTACGAGAGCGCACACGAGTGCACATATTCACCACATCAATACACCACTATGGATCCTCTCACGTCTCCCTACGAGAAGGCCATCCATAACACTCACACTTATCTTGCGCATTTTAAAGTATCTATTTCACTTCTCTATGAAGCATATAAGTTTCCAAGTAGTCCATATCCAAGGACGCGGCTATTCGAACATTATCATTTACCCTGCAGGGGTATACTTCTTCACACACGCTCTCACCAGTTACCACCATATACACGTCATGTATCGCGACAACCTTCAAACGGAAGCCTGGCGAGGGTGTCGGCCACGGACGTTAACTTACAACGACGCACGCCCAATGTAGTCGCCTATCTGAGTTGGAACCCATATGGAAGTTCGTCCGAGGTTTCCAATATGACCTCAAACGATGTGAGCAGGGCCCCAAGCCGGTCCCGACTGGGCCATTCATCCACTTCGCAGGCCGTGCCACAACCTATAAATGTTTTGAACTATTGCAACTCCTGGACTTAGAACAGGGAAGTTAATAGGCCAAGAGGGGCCGAGTTACCGGAACCCAATGTGCGGTAGTATCTTGTCTTGGAACACAAACACAAGATCTCAGATCCTAAGAGCGGTTTCAATGAGACAACCCACCATGTACTCCTACATGGCCTCTTATCGCTACCTTTACCCAATCGTATTCACACACTTAGCTCTCACACATTAGGACATGAACACATCCATTCCGATTCATCGCCCAGATGGATCAGACCAACTCAACTCTAAGCAGAGCAGGCATAATAAACAAGCATGGATGAGTAGGCACAACAAGGCTCAAGCAGTTGCTACTCATGCTAAGTGGTTTCAACTATTTACTATGGCAAAGACAGGTCATGAAAATGAATGGGTTCAACTACCGAAACATGTAACAGTTGAATCGTTGTTGTCCTAATTCATTGAAAGAGAGCAGGAGCGAGAGAGTGGGTTTATATCAGTATGCTCAAGGGGGTTGCTTGCCTGGCACTTCTGAAGATAGTACCTCTCTTCACAAATGACATCGATCATAACGTCGGAAAAAACGTCTACCGAGAATGAACAACACCGACAGACAACAAAGGAACAACATTTAATTCACGGAAATGCAACACTATGATGCATGATCATGACATGGTAACATGCCGTTGATTTTTTAGCTAATGCAACTAAGAGCAAGGTTAAATGAAGTTGATTTCAAACCAGGTTCAGATTCTAACTCCATATGTGAAGTTCATATTGCATTTGAACAAAATGTCCAAGTTTTCATATTTAGGTTGCTCCAACATGCATGAAAATGGTACAGATGGAAGAATTGGATATTTCTGATCATTTTTTATATGTAACTTATTTCAACCTGAGTTACAGATTATTTTCTATAATTTTTCAAAGTTTAAAGTATTTTTTGAAATTTCGTGGATTTTATTTAATCCAGAAAATCACTAATTACGTTATCCTGACATCATCATGACATCGGCAGGTCAAAGGCGCCAGGTCCTGGTCAAACCTGACGACTAGGATCCACATGTCATTGGCACATGGTGAACAAAATTAGTTTAAACTTAAACCGAGGTTAATTAGCACATGGGTCCCGCGTGTCATGCACTCAGGGCTAATCTAATGGGTGATTAGCTCTTAAGCTAATCACGACACGTCGGACAGGCCGGGGTTTGGTCACCGGCGACCATCCCGCACGACGGAGTCCGACCTGGAAGCCACGGGGACGACAGCTGCATGCACGAGCGCGTTGCCCGCGCTCGCGCGCCTCTGGGGGAGGCACCCGGAGGTCGCGAGGATGCCGGAGACGACGGCAGCGAGCACATCCGCGGCGGCGCCCATGCGAGGGTGGCCGGGACAGCGTTGCGGTGAGCTTCCAGCCCTGCCGAGGGTGGTTAGCGCGTCCTGGGAAGGTCCTGAGCAGTTTGGCGTGCTCTAATGCGAGCTTCGCATGCTAGGGCCACGGCGACGACTTCCTCGCCGGTGGGAACAAGTTTCTGTCCATGGCGGGGCTAGCAGCTGGGGGGAGAGAACGTCGAGGGGGCATGTGGGAATCTTAGCAGTGGCTCACGGTGGTTTCAGTGGAGGCAACGGCGAGCTCGGGGGAGGCTTGCGTGCGGCGAATCATCGACGATACTTCGACAGCCATGCGTGGAGAAGACAACGGAGATGGCATCGCTCGAGAGCCTCCGGTCTCGGTTCCTTCGGTGGATAGTGCATAGCTGGGTGACGGAGAGGATGAGCAGCTCGGGGAGGCGAGGCAATGACGGTAGCTGCGATCACGGTGAGCGGCGCTCACGGTGGTGCTCGGCTGCGCGAGAGGAGAGACCAGCAGAGGAGAGGGAGAGAGCCAGAGAGCGAGGGGAATGAGAGAGGAGGAGGACGTCTCCTGCGCGAGCCGGATGAGGACGGGGGAGAGCAGGAGGTGGCCGGGGACGTGGCCAAGCTCGGCTACGCAACGACACACAACTGCTTCTGCTCCTGGCAGGAGGAAGAAGACAGTGCTGCCCTCAGTGGGCAGGGCTGGCTTCTAGCTCAGGTAAGGCCCAGGTAGGTCCTCTCTTTTCCTATATATTTCAGTTTTCTAAATTGTGCAATATGTTCTGGTCTGAAATAATCATAAAACCATTTTATAAAATCCTATATATATATATATATATATATATATATATATATATATATATATATATATATATATATATATATATATATATATATATATATATATATATATATATATATATGCGGACTAAGTGGATTTAACCAGTGCCACATAATAATTCTCAGAATATTTGGATCTATATTTAATATATAACAATTATAAATCCAATGCAAATACTTATTGGATTAACTCAAATGCCCAAGGTAAATATTTCTGTGATTCCAAGAAATATTGGCTTGCATTTTACCTCTGGCCAATATTTTCACAGAATATTAAGAACATTTTCTTGGACTTATTTGAAGCAATTTGTATCTTGCTTATTTTACAAAAGATTTCCGAGGCCTTCTAATTCCTCAATTCAATTTCAAATGAAATTTAAAATGCATGCCTCAAAGCAATAACAAGCAAAGCTAAACTAGGGCTGTGACACAAACTTCCTTTTATTTCTAATCCGGCTACATTGGAAGCTATTACATGCCGAGAGGCATTGGCTCTTGCTGTTGATCTGAACATTTCTCGGGTGGAAATTGCTTTTGTTTGTGAGGAAGTAGTGAAGGATACCAATGATTGGACCGGAGGTCCGCATGGAAGCATCATTAAGGAAAAACAATCCACAACATCTCGATTTGTATCTTGTTCTTTCATTTTTTTTAGAGTAGGACTTCCAATTTAGAGGCACATACTCTCGCTAAATATGCTCTTAATTAGTCTTGTTGAAAGTCGCCACCTATTGCTACTTCAACCTCCTGGTCTCCAATGTAATCAAACAAACATTGTCATTAATAAATAAAGTGAAGCATAGTCAGCCTAAGAAAAGTTAGTCAAGTACTCAAGTTTGATCCATTTGGATGACAGGTCCGCATCAAAATCTTGACTCACACGGAACTTAAAGAAGCGCTGAGTAAAAACAGTCGACTCGAACGTTTTTATAGGGGAGACTAGAATGAGATCAGGGCCTTGGATGCGATAATGAAATCCAGACATTTTGGGCCATCTGATTGTAATCATCTGGTACAGACAATGGAGGTGGATTTGGACAAGTTATTACACATTCGGGCCCTTGAGTTGTGTTAATATTGCATTTAGTAGTGCTCTCTGACTTGGTTTTGTACATGGTAATGTTGGACAAAATGGATTGGACAAAGTAGTGGTACATGATGAGAAAATGCATGGAACCAATATTTTTGTTTATGTCAAAATATGAGGAAATACAAGAGACAAGAACAAAAATATGCTCACTGCATTGTATAAATTACAGACATGGAAATATCCCAGCCGTGGCCTAACTTCCAATGTATTGAATCCGTTATCAGGAAGCTATAACGTTCACCTCCACTTCTGCATTTCTTGTATACATGGTTGTTTGCGAAAATAAAACTTTATATTACAAAACTACATCATATTTTTGTTCTTGATAACGGATTATTGACATGAACAAATGCTTTATACGACACAACTATGCTTCACGTGGAAGCACACTTGCGCTTCACCTTTTTCCAAGGGAAGTACAATTGGGATTCACGCGATAGCACAACTATGTTTTTCATTTTTAGAGGGAAGTACAATTGTGCTTCACGCGGTAACACAATTCCGTTTCACCTTTTGGAAGCACAACTTTACTTTCACTTTTGGCAGGGAGGGAGGGGCCGCGCGGGGGGGGGGGGGGGGGGGGGGGGGGAGCACAAAAGCATAATTTGCGCTTCACACGGAAACACATCTGTGTTTTTTGTGCTTCGGAAAATACATCGCAAACACAAAGAAATCAAATATTAAATAACCAAAATAACGAGAAAATTGCATGATCTTTTAAAAATCTCATTATCATTTTGTCAAGAATGACACATTTTTTAAAATTTCATGCTTTTTTAAATTGCCCAAACAATTTTATACATTTTCCTTATTTTTTTTATTGATATGAACATTTTTGTAAAATTGCACGAATAAATTTGTACATTTCACTAACTTTTCAAGAAGTCATGGTTAATTATTGGAAATTTTTATAATGTCATAAAAAAATAGAATTCTATGGATATTTTTTAAGACACAATGGACATTTTTCTATATCCGTGAACAATTTTTTTAAACACACACAGATTTTACCCAAAAGAATAGAGAATTTTTTAAAAAAAATATAAATATAAGAAATAGAAAAAAAAATGTTTGCTTCCTCATCTTGCTTTTAGCAAAACGCGTTGCTAGCTTCCCTGTACACGCGTGTTGTATTTTTGGAGTCCAGGCTTAGTACACGCACTCTGCAGGTTACACGCCAGTCGGCCTCGCTTTAGGCGAGAAATAGATGCACCAAATCTTCTCTGTGTTGTCTCAGTCTTATCGGACATCTCTGAAAGGACGGACTTCACTTCTTTTTAGTCTCGAGGGTTTTATGCAAGTTATTAGCTAGTACTTGCGTTAGCGTGATAACAAGCAATTGATTACACTTGAAGTAAACATGTGAAAGAACGTCTGTGGCTTAAATCTCTGATACAATTCACTGCAAAAAAATTTGAGGGGCAATTCACTACAATTCAAGGACGTGTTTGCTTGCCGTAGCTATTTCTGTCCGCATTGCATATGTGTCTCAGTTAAGTCTGTCTGGGAAAAACATGGAAATACCAGCATCTGAATGTTGTTTTGGTATCCGCATCTAGACCTCTTGCATTAGGGAGAGCAATTCTGGCATGACGTTTGATGTCCTGCATTGGTTGGACCGATGCAACTACACGGTGTTTGGTTGCATACAAACAACGTGATCAAGAGTTAATAGCTACATAACACATAGAGTTACACAGTGCCATGTCGATTATGGTGGACGGTGTCAGCGACGCCACGTCCGACATGATAAGCACGGAGTCATGGGCGAGCGACCCTGTCGGCGACGCGACGAACTAATTGCTAGCGTCATCGCCACAGAGAAAGTCCGCATGGACGGACGAATAGGAGGGTGTTGAGGCAGAGAACGGAGTAAAAAAATACAGTGTGCGGGCCATGGCAGTGCCAGTGTAGTAGGACTAGGGAGAGGATATAAAAAGGAATGCCACTGGAGACGACTCCAGTGTGGTAGGACGCTGGCAAGGAGGTCGAGAGGAACGACGTCGGCGATGATGACAGTGCAGCAAGGCGCGAGAGAGGATGCCAAGATTAACAACGCTGACGGTGGTGCAAGTGTAGTAGGACACATGAGAGAAGGCAGAGAGGCAGCAACGCCACGTCTGACATGATGAGCACGGAGTCGCGGACATTCATCCCGTCGGCGACACGACGAACTAGTTGCTAGCGTCGTCGATGAATAGAGGGCGCCGAGGCAGAGGACGGAGGAGAAGAAATACAGTGTGCGCGCCATGACGGCGTCAATGCAGTAGGATGCAAGAGAGGAGGCCGAGATGAACGACGACGATAACGACGTCTGTGCAGCAGGATGCGGGTGAGGAACTATTAGAAGGGACTTCGAAGGAGATTAAGGACAATTATTAAAACAACACACGTATATGCATATGTACAGTCATGAGGAAAATGTAGATCTATTCATCTATGATTGTCGAAACAGAAACGTGCAACAAGAAAGTCATGTGAAATTGCGAGATCAGCTACTGGTCAAAGAAAATTTCAAAGGTAGACCGTGTGCTATGAATTTGACAAAATTCATCAAAAATAGCACCGAACATGAACACGAAATTGAGCATATACGGTCGACGAAACTACGAACGGATCATCTGAATGGAAGCACAATATTAATGTACATCCTTTCCGTGTAGACCTTATCTTAAATCGAAGCACTGTTTTGTTGATTAAAAGCTAAAAGAGATTAAGGGAATATTACACTAGAACACATGCAAACTCACGCAGGCCCACAAAACATGGAGGAGTTCACATGTAACCGCACCACGATGGCCACCCACGTGCACTCGATTGCATCACTCGGGACTCCTGAAAAACTACCAAATCGAGGGTTTAGAGGGATGTCGGGCCAGAGTTGTTTTAAAGTTCGTGCCATGCAGGCCAAACAGTGAATGCGGGCAACCAAACAGGCCAAATTCTTCCCCCACGGGCATGGTTGGGTTCTATGCAAGCAACCAAAACTATCCCAAGCATTTCCGCAGGCGCATCAACAAGATGGCGACCGATCACGCATCAAATTTCTTCTTTTACAACTGCATAACTCATTAGTAAATCACCGAATTTATATAATTACATGCAACGTAAAATCAAGTCCAATCTTCGTCGACGCCCGCCCTTGTTGTTTCCTTCTGTGTCCATGCCGACTGCCGTGAGACCCACAATGTGAAGGCCCAGTCGCCGGTGAGGAAGAGTGGGACATCGAACACAGACTGGCCAACATGGGACATGAGGTGTCGACGTCTCCCATGCTCTACTCTTCCTCGTCGTATCCCATGGCCTAGACGTCGTCGGTCGAGGTGAGGCCCACATAGACCCCTTGTGGTTGTAGACCTCCACCTCCACCAAGCGGGCGCGTCAAGAGGGGGTGTGCATCACCTGTTGTGACTCCGCGGAGGCATGCGACTCCGCTCCGTGGCCTCGACCACGAGGGCTGATTCGACATCCTATGCCCTCTACCTCGCACGACGGGCACACCGCTCCATAACACCAGCCGAGCTATAATACATACTGCTTATTACCTTCGACTCGGAGCCCGAAGCTACGGGGAAGACGCGCCAACAAAGTGGTTGCACCGGCGCCCTGACGTTGGCATGCAAGAAAGATCACACCGCGTCTGGCGTGTCCGCCAAGACGCGCCTCCCACCACTAGGCTCGATGGATCCAAGCACCTTTTGCATGTACATAATAGATTCCCACCGAATCGAGTCCGACCGCGATCGCGCAGACTCCTCACGGGAGCGGCGAAGAGCCATGCGTACCATGATCTCCTCATTGGACCCGCATGAGACGAGCTCCTAGTCGACAGATCGGGAGATCTCGGAGTACGATCTGCTACCCGTCATGCCGAAGATCACTGGAAAGAATCTTGGGGGAGTAGAGTAAAGTGAAGTGGAGTGGCTAGGATTTGGTCCGAGATGCGGATGAGAACGAATATATGTGGGGTCAGAGTGGGCCATCATAGTTAGGATTCGACATGGCGGGCGTGCCCGGGCACGTCCGGGCCTACTCATACCTGCCCCATGGGCTGGATATGAGGTTTGCGGTCAGCCGGAACGTATAGGGCTAGTTTAAGACGCCTAGCCGAGTCACATTTTGTGAGCGGTCACTGATCAGACCGTCGCCTGGACGTACAAGAAGAGTTTGCGGAGTCAGATTAGTGATGCTCTTACAACTTGAACGCCCAAAACATTCTCGAGCTGAGAGGATAGTGCTGCCCTAACACTACTAATGCGAAAGAGCCAATCAGCCAAAGACTACAACCGTCAACCAATGTGTATTAGAAATGCTATTGATGTCTAGTATGCAACTTTATTCTTGTAGACGTTGTTGGGCCTCCAAGTGCAGAGTTTTGTAGGACAGTAGAAATTTTCCCTCAAGTGGATAACCTAAGGTTTATCAATCCGTGGGAGGTGTAGGATGAAGATGGTCTCTCTCAAACAACCCTGCAATCAAATACAAGAAATCTCTTGTGTCCCCAACACACACAATACAATGGCAAATTGTATAGGTGCACTAGTTCGGTGAAGAGATGGTGATACAAGTGCAATACGGGTAGTAGATATAGGTTTTTGTAATCAAAAAAATATAAAACAGCAAGGTAGCAAGTGGAAAATAGCAAGCAAAATGTTATATAAATGCTTGGAAATAAGGCCTAGGGTTCATACTTTCACCAGTGCAATCTCTCAACAATGCTAACATAATAGAATCATATGATCATCCCTCAACGTGCAACAAAGAATCACTCCAAAGTTCATAAGTAGTGGAGAACATACGATGAAATTGTCGTAGGTAGTAAGAACCACCTCAAAGTTACCCTTTCCGATCAATCTATTGGGCTATTCCTATAGATGTCACAAACAGCCCTAGAGTTCGTACTAAAATAATACCAAAGATACATATCAATCAACCCTAATGTCACCTAGATACTCCAATGTCACCTCAGGTATCCATGGGTTAATTATTCGACACACATCAAACAATTTCAGATTCATCATGTTCAATCCAACACAAAGAACTTCAAAGAGTACCCCAAGATTTCTATCGAAGAAGGTAGGACAAGATCATGTATAAACCCCTATGCATAGATTACTCCATTGTCACCACGGGAATCCGCAACTTGAGTACCAAGACATACATCAAGTGATCTCAAATCCAATATTCAATCCGACATAACAAAATCTCAAAGTAAAAGATTGATTCATCACAACAAGGTAGTAAGGGACAAACACCATATTATCCAACTATATTAATAAAGCCCATGATACATCAAGATCGTGACATCTCAAGAACACGAGAGAGAGAGAGATCAAACACATAGCTACTGGTACATACCCTCAACCCCGAGGGTGAACTACTCCCTCCTTGTCATGGCCTCCGTCGGGATGATGAAGATGGCCACCGGTGATGATTTCCCCTCTCCGACACGGTACTGGATAGGCTCCAGATGGGTTTTTCTTCGACACAGAGAGTTTCGACGGCGAAGCAGAAGTTCTAGGTTTATTTCTGAAGGTTTCCGTATATATAGGATTTTTTAGCATCGGAAGCACGCCAGCCGGAGCCACATGGGCCCCACAAGCCATCAGGGCGCGCCCAGGGGTTGGGTGCGCCTTGTTGGCTTGTGGCCCATAGGTGGCTCTCCTCTGGTTGTTCTTCACTCCAGTATTTCTTATTTTCTCCAGAAAAAATCATAAAAAAGTTTTGGGCGATTCCGAGAACTTTTATTTTCTCCACAAAAACAACACCATGGTAATTCTGCTGAAAACATCGTCAGTCCGGGTTAGTTCTACATAAATCATATAAAGTGCATCAAAACCATATAAAAGTATTGTAAACATAGGCAAATACGGCATGAATACTTCATAAATTATCGATACATTGGAGATGTATCAGCATCCCCAAGCTTAATTCCTACTCGTCCTCGAGTCGGTAAATGATAAAAGAAGCAATTTATGAAATGTGAATGCTAGCATAGTATATAAGTTTGATTGATGATAATTTCAGTCACTTTTATAGCATCATAACCAGCAACTTTTCTCACAAAACTCATCATGATAGAGTAGCAATCAATTCACATGTCATGGTTCAAACAATGCACTCTCTTGAAATGTAACAGCCCGAGACCGACGCTCCAGAAGATTTACCTTTTATTCAGTTGTCATCGTGTGTTCGTTTGTCTGTCGCATGCATCATCGCATCATTCGCATCATCCTCTTTGCATCGGCACTCCGTTGCCGTCATTTTTCCAAAACCTGCATCCGTTCGAAGTTGCCGGTTCTTCCCGTTGTCGTCGACGAGCGTTTTGAGACCAACCACACACGCACGCGCCCGCGACATCTGGAAAATATCATTTTAAAAGTGCGTATAAACTTCCTCGGAATGGGTTGAAAGTTGGCGTGCAGTCTTGTTATATTGTAGGTAGACCGCCTGCCAAATTTCGTCGCAATCGGAGGTCGTTTCATACATGAACGGTCGACCGCAGTGGCATCGCCATCGGATTAATTGTCGGATGTTTACGGTGTTTTAAAACTCTCTCACGGGCTGCCACACCCCTCTCTTCTCTCTACCCAACCTCTCTACACAGCCCGACCAGCCCACCTAGCCTGCCCCTCCGACCGGTCCGTCCGATCGCGATCGGAGGGTCGAGAAAACCCCCTAGACCCAAACCCTAGCCCCTTTTGCTATATATAGACACCCCCACGTCCAAAAATGGACAACCCTAGCCTCCCCTAGCCCCTGCTTTGGAATCCGCATCGCCCACAACCTCCTTCCACCTAGAGTCGCCGCCTCCTCCTCAATTTTCGTGCCGGCCACCTCACCGCCGCCATTTGGTGCCGCCGCGACGCCGCCTCCAGCCAATCTAGGGTTTAGGGTTTAGGGTTTAGGGTTTAGGGTTTAGGAGCTCTCCCCGTCGTCTGCTCCGGTCGGCCACCGGCAGCCCTCCCTGCCAGCCGCGACCGCCGAAGACCCCCGCAGCCTCGCCGGATCCAGAGCGCCGCCGGACTCTAGCGCCTCCTCGCGCATGAGCCCTCTCTGCCATGGCCGCACGGGAGCAGCTCCGCCGCCGCCGGACTTCGCAGCTGCGCCGTTTTCCCCGCCGCCGGCCGAATCTGGCCAGATCCGGACCGGGGACTCATCCCCGACCTTCGCCGCCCCTGAACCTTGCCGGAGGCCCCCGCAAGTTGTCCCCGTCCCCGGTGCCCTCCAACCGCCGCCGCCTGCCTCCTTCTCGTGCGCGTCGGGCACGAGGCAGAGCACAGCGAGCGCTCGCTCGCGTGGGCCAGCGCCTCCCCGCGTTCCAGCGGCCGGCCCGCTCGCTCGCCTCGGCCTGCTTCCTCTGCCTGGCCCGAAGGCCCATGGTGTGCAGTCCCAGCCTATCCCTCGCCCGCGTGCAATCTTTGCTATGCTGCGCTCAGGTCATATTGGGCCCCTGTTTCAGATTCGGCCCGTGTCACATTTTTTACCCATGTTGCGAATTTCTCTATTATTTCAGGACATGCCTAATTACAGAAAAAATGCATGTTTTTAAAATGCTAATAATTAATAAACCGTGCATCGGATTAAAACATGTCCTATATGAAAAATGTGTAGAATTTTCTGTAGATTATTAATATTGCACTTTCATGCATGATAAAAATGTTTAACTTTCTGTTTGCATTTAATTTACATAAATAACTTGCTAAAACGGTTTATGTCCTATACTCGCATAAATGTTGTGTCATTTGTTTTATAGTAAAAACCCACATATTATATATGTTTCGGGGTGGAAAAAAATCCATAGAATTTATCTGTACAATTAGTTTTGTCATTTGAGCAATTTTGTGTGCATGTTATTTTGCTATGATGCCCTTTTGTTTATTTGGTGTGACTTAATCCATGCATGATATGAAATAATTTTGAACATGAGATATGCCTTTGGACATGTCTGCTCGGACCTGGTATTTTTGGTCACTATAGAAATCCATGTTTAGGTGTTCTTTTCTTGTTACCAACATGCCATAAAATATTGCTGTTTTGAGATGCTAAAATATTTCTAAGTCTGAAATCTGTGTTATTTTGTTGCTGTCTTGCCATGTGGTTTGCTATTGATCTATAGCTCTTTTGGTGTTGCCACAATGGGATGTATGGTAAAGCATGTTATGATCTATCATTTTGTGCCAATAGTTTGCATGAATAGGCTTAGTATCATAATTAATTCTGCTGTCCAACATGTCAATCTGTTAAAAACTGCTGCACATGTCTAGTCTAATTTTCACCAAGTCTGAGAATCTGTTTTCTTCAAAATGCCATGTTGTGTTGATGTTTGCCATGATTCTGTGCATAATTTGATGTTGCCATAATGGAATGAATCGTAGTGCATCATGTCCTCTACCATGTTGTTAAGTTTCATGCCAATATATGCCCTGTAGCATATAGTTTTATTGCTGCCAATATGCCTTCGTGAAAAACTGCTCTGCTAAAAACTGTGATTTTCACTAAGTCCCTAATGCTATATTTTGTTGCCATGTTGTGAGCTTCCTACCATGTGATCCATGACTCTTTTGAGTATGATATATGAAGATGAAATGAAGTGTGTGTTATATGCTACTGCCCCATGCTTAGTTTGTGTATATTAGGATCTTGGAGCTTGTTGTTTTCATGTGTGCAATATGCCATGTCGCTGTTTTGGGCAGATTATGTCTATAACTTGTGTTGCTTGTTGTGGTTGAACCGTTACTCCGTTTTGAACATGTTCCACATGAAACTTGACTAGAATTTCATGTAGTTTCATAATATCTTTGTTGCATCCATGATTTAACATGTTTGTGGTAGTTGTTTGCATGCATTTTGCATTCATGGTATATTCACCTTGTGTTTGTCATAACTTTTAGACCGTAGCTCCATTTTAGATGATCCATATATGTTAATTGGCTAGAATGACGTGTAGAATCACATGGTCTACTTTATTTTCCTGTTTAATAAATATAAAACATGAGTAGTTCAGATCTGGACCAATTTCGAAATTAACATATGGGGTCGTTTCAGAAAAGCTATATGCTGTTTTCGACCTCATTTAAGATGCCTAGATAGTGTAGTTTCTTTATGCTTCACCTCTTGCCATGTTTAAAAAACATTTAATATTGTTGTGTACCTAAACGAGAGTGAACAAAATAGTTCAAACATGGAGTTTCGTCAATATGCAACTCGTTGCATATTGAGCTTCACTGAATGTGTAGAAGTTGTTTGTTGTGCTTTGACATGCCTCGCATAATACAACCGACATGCATCATATTTGATTGTGCATCATGTCATGCATATGTTGTGGTGTTATCGTGTGTTGATCGTTTGTTCCGGATTGCTTCTTCTCGATAGAGTTCCAAAAGCGTTCGAAGTGTGAGGATTCGTTTGACTACATCTCGTTCGTCTGCTTCATGGACTCAATCTTCTTCCAAGCGGGATCTCAGGCAAGATGACCATTTCCCTGGATACCATTACTATCATCGCCATGCTAGTTGTCTCGTTTCTATCGCTTTGTCTCGCTACCTACCACTTGTTTGTCAAGCCTCCCAAAATGCCATGATAAGCCTCTAACCCACCACTTCCCAGCAAACCATTGTTTGGCTATGTTACCGCTTGCTCAGCCCTTCTTATAGCATTGCTAGTTGCAGGTGAAAGTTGCTCCATGTGCCAACATGGGTTTGTTTTGAGATATCACAATACTATTGCTATTTAATTTAATGCACATATATACTTGGTAAAAGGTGGAAGGCTTGGCCTTTTGCTCGGTGTTTTGTTCCACTTTTGCCGCCATAGTTACTTGTGTACCGGTGTTATGTTCCATATTGAGCGCTCCTAACATGCTCGGGGTTGTTATGGGGACCCCCTTGATTTTCGTTTTGGGATAAAACTCTTCTGGCAAGGCCCAACATTGGTACTGCATTTGCCTAATAACTAATAAACCTGCATAGGGAGTAATTAACTCGAGGATAATTTAATCAACAACCCGGGCCAGTGCTCCTCATGAGTGTTGGTCCAACCTGGGCGATGTCCGACGCCCCCTGGTCACCCGGGGTCTCAGCCAACCTGTCGTAGTTTTATCAACCCGGCAGATGTCCTCGTAACAGGACTTAGGTGTGAGGCCATCGCCGCTTGGTGGCGACTCGAAGGTGTTAAGCGAGAGAGAGAGAGAGTCGGGTTTACCCAGGTTCGGCCCCTCCTATGGAGGTAATAGCCTAGGTCCTGCTTTTTGTGTATTGGATGGATAGATCTCGGCGTCTTAATCAGCCGCCACCTTACTTATCTTGTACTCAGGACATGGCCCACTCAATCTTGGTTGCAGAGTCGTTGATAGGTTTAACCCGGCCCAGTATGGCGGGTTACACCATGAAGTTATATCCCCGACATTAGGCCCCAGGTTGATTTGAACCCATTCATGTCAATAGATTTTTCCTTCCTGTGGCGGCTCATCTTTGGGTTGGCACCTTCTACAGATTTCATAACGCCGGCTTGTTCTGCTACCACACTTGTCATTTTTCCCAACGTTCATTTATTGTGATGTCATTCTTGCTGACCGTTGTTCTTCAAAGTCATCCTAACGCATCTCTTCGAAAACTGCGCCAAATCTAGGTGGGCGCAAAAATCGAGGCGCGCTTGTAGCCACAAATTTGCCATGGTCGCTTCGTTTTTCCCGGTGCCACTTCACTTTGTGACCTTTCCTCATCATCTTCCTCCTCCCGCTTCTCCATTGACTGAGACCATCAGAGCTTCCAAGGTGACTTTGAGGTTTTCCGACTCCATTGCCGGCGCCGACAAGCCCTCTCGCGACCGCCGACGCGGACTCGATCATCTTCGTCCTTGCTATGACAACATCTGGTATGGATCCTCGCCATTTAGGGTTTCGGTATCTTCGGTGTTCTTGCCGCCCTCATAGTGTTCATCTGAAACTTCATTTGTAGATCCACTCATCACCCGCTCATTGTGATGTATTCTTAGAACGTCCCCCGCTCCATTTTCCTTTAAAGTAGATCTAAAACAAACCATCAAGGGCTATCCTTTGGACTGCTACAGTTTCGGTCGTTTCATCGGCTAGAACATATATCTCACTCTTTTTCTTCGTTTAATTGGATCCGTCCAGAGAAAAACTTTCATAGAAACCTGTTCGTGACCCAATGTCTCTGCTAAGTGTTGAAGACACCTTTTTGTCCTTCTCAAATTTCGCTGGCTCATAACAATACGTTAATATAGGAGACTTATAATTTGCTCCGGCTTATTTTTCTTATTGCTCTTGTAGCTACTGTAGAACCCGCCATTGCTCCGAAAAACTCCAAAGTCTGTAACTGGGCAAAGAGCAAAGAATCCAAGCTCACCTTGGAGAACCTTGTCGATCAGGGCCTCTTGCCGGCTCGAAAGACTATAAAGTGGCGAGCTCCTGAAGAAGAGCCGTCCCCACAACCACAACTAGGGGAGGTTGTAGTATTTACTGATCATCTGCTCAGGGGCTTCCGCCCTCCCGGCTCAAAATTCTTCACAGACCTCTTGCACTTCTTTAAGCTCAGGCCTCAAGACATCAGTCCGAACTCCATGACAAACATTTGTCAATTCCAAGTGTTATGTGAAGTGTACCTTCAGGTTGAGCCATCCGTTACTCTGTTCAGAGAGTTCTTTTATCTTAACCGTCAAACGGAAACAAAGAACGGTGCTTCCTGCGAGCTCGGTGGCGTTTCCATTCAGAAGAGAAAGAAAAACGGCTTCCCAGAATCAAAGCTGGCGAGTCATCCCAAAGGGTGGAACAAAACCTGGTTCTATTGCAGAGATACTTCACCTGAAGGGGAAAATCCCTTGCCGGGTTTCAGATTGGAAAGACTTGGTAAAATGGAATTCCCAAGTTGGCCAAGTGACGAAGAGCGAGTAAATTTGGCACCTCTTCATGCAAAACTAAGAGCCCTGACCGCACGTGGCCTAACCGGGATAGTTCTGATTCATTGCTGGTTAAAGTGGCGGATCCAACCCGTCAACTTGAGGGATTGCCTGATGTGTGATTATTCGGGCACCTCAAACGATCCTCAACGGTTTTTCCGTGAAAATCTTACTGATAGTGTTCTTACCAAGGAAACAAAGAAGTTCTTCTTTGTCTCAAAAGAGTTGTGCAGCGTCACCGGCTCGGGTCCATTTTACCTTCTCAACCCGCCGCCTCAGGTATTAACTATTTCCATTGTCACTTATCCATGCTTCTCTCGACTCGCCATTTACTTATTATATGTTTCATATATCTGCTGGCGAATTCTAACTTTTGGAAAGTTGAACCTCAAGCCTCCCTTCGTGCTATGGGTAAAAAGAATGCCCCAGTCTCCGTGTCATCTTCAGAGGAGGAATCTGAGGTAGAACTTGACTCTCTCGGCTGCCTATTTAATGAGCTTGCTGACGCACCTTCTTATCAGAGTGACTCGGAATTTAGCCAAGCCGGCGAAACTGAGGTAATTCCAATTCCCCCCAGTCCAGAAATGCTTATTCCTCGGAGATCATGACAAGCTGTTCGAAAAGTTAAATTATCTCACCCAGAAGCTCATTTGGCTCCTGACTTTCTTTTGAAGAACACACAATTTGTCGGCTCGTCAAAACGCAAGACTCGGGATGATGAAGATCCTAGTTTGTCTCAAGCACCGCCGGCTCGCAAACCACGCCTTGAGGTGCCCCATAGTCCAACTGATTCTTGCCCTAGAGCCGGCTTGTTTAAACAACCTCTTAGTCCTTCAGATTCCCTTTATCAGGATTCTCCTTCATCGTCAGGCGACTCAAGCACGTCACAACTTCCCACTTTCAATGTCAATCGTGGGTAAGCGTTTCATATTTTGCGAAGTCCGTATTGTATCTTTCATTGTTTTTGGTCTCAACTTGTGATAACTTTTGTTGTACTAATAATCCAGGGCCAAAGCTGTTGTGTCAAAATGGAAAAGCGAGTCATCCTCTGGACCAACAAGCCAAGAAACGCCAATTCTACTAAAGATGACTCCAATGGTTGACTCTTCTGTTGAAAAGGAACTTGATGCAAGGGTAGAGACGGAGGCTGCCACTGAGATGCCCGGAATAAATGAGCCGGTTTTTTTGGATGCTGCTCCTGAGATTGAGTCATCCCTCTTTCCTTCCAAATCAACTTGCGTAGATGAACTTCTGGCGTCATCTGACCACAACGTTCCAGACGTTGTATTTGTCAAAGAAAATTTGCAAGCCCCCACTGCTCCCACTTCCTTAGCCAAAACCGTGAGCAAGGATGAGTCAACGACTTTGGATAAGGGAAAGGCCAAAATGGAATTCCTGTATTTATCCGTACTTGGTGTTGAAGACCTATATCAAGAGTACTTGACCCGGCTGTCTGAAAGTCGAGAAATTCAGAAGAGCATGATAAATGCTATGAAGGAAAAATATGAGGTAATCTTCTCATTTACCATTATCATGCATATTACCATTAGCTTCCAAAGACCAACTTGTTATGATAAGCTAGTTTTATAGAGTAATTTTAGAGCCTGTAGTAGCCCTGTAGCCCCCAAGGGCCGACTCATCTTCTTGAGATGAGCCGGGTCTTCTCCATCTTTTAGTTTCAAAAGAGCTGAATTACATTAGCCCCCAAGTGTCGAGGATATTGCTTGCAATCTTCTTGAGGCCTGTAAACCATAATTACTGATGTTTGTTGCTCATCCATCAGGGATATTGTGAAGATGCTGAGTCTGTTGCTGTGGGACTGCAGAAACGGCTCAAGGAGGAAAAAAGATTGAAAACTGAAGCCGAATCCAGGATGGCTTACTTCGAAGATGTTGCACGTCAGGCGAATGAACGTCTGGCACAGGGCATAAAACTGTTCGAGGCGGAAAAAGTTGTCCTGACAAAACGTGCGGAGAAAGCCGAGAAAAACTTGGGCCCTGTGAAGGAGAAATATGCCACTCTGGCGAAGCAGATCAACGATATGTTGACATCAATCTTTGGTACGTGTTCCGCCTCACATTCATCAATGTGCCGGCTTTGTAAACCTGGTGGCGACTTATTGAACTTTTCTCTTATATGCAGGGCAAAATAATCACAACCTCGTAGAGCTGCAAATTGTAAAATTGAAGACCATTTTCACGTACGAAGAGCAGCTGTTTACAGGCTCCGTATATTCCATCATGGCTGTGAAGAACTTGAAGCATCCACCGAGGAGTATCAAAGACATGTTAAAACAGCTCTCTACCGTACCACAATGGGTTATCGAAACTCGGAAATCGGCGGCTCGTGTAGGAGCGAACATGGCACTCGCTCGAGCAAAGGCGTATCTACCAGAATTGGATGTGGAGCTTCTGAAAGGCGGCTTCCTGGCGTTCAAACTTGACGGGTCAGCATTCACCCGTGAGGATTATGCAAAGTGCCTTTTGGAGACCTGGCCACTGGCATCTTTGATAGCCCACGGGGTGAATCTTTCAAGGTATCATCCAGCCTACATCGCTAATAATGAACGTATCAGCGCGCCCAAGGACGAGCCGTCTGATCTGGTGCCACCTTGCCGTAAGACAACTTTTGCCCCTGACATTGACGCATTAGCTCTTCTTGAAGGGACTGCAAATTTTGAATCTTTGCTTTCAATTCGTTGGCAACAGAAAGGCCAGCAGGTTGATGATGATGTCGAACCGGCGGGGTCAGGTCCAGAGGCGGCTGATGATAGATCTTGAAGACGGCTTAAAAGATGGATGAGTCGCCTCGTCAGACGAGCCCCCTATTGCAAGGAAAACTTTTGCAAAGGATGACGTGGCTCCACTGTGAGCCTGTAATAGGAGTAGTACTCTTCATAACTTTTGAATTTGCTTTGTCGTGCCATCATGCACGTTTGGTGTCTTTTGCCCGTGCTGAACTCTGATTTGACAAGCTTCTTGTTAATATGCTCATGGCATTGTTTATTCCCGCACCTTCCTTGCTTAATGTCTAGCTATGTTTAACCATAAAGCAAATCTGGAGTAAGCCGGTAACATAGCCTGATTTTTCGAAACTTGAGTCAATCGATTCTCCTTCAATAATATTGAAGGCGGATGATCTGGAAACTGCTCATGATATGAACTCAGTTATGTAACCCGGCCATCCAAATATAAGCCGGTGGCAAAGATAATATTGTACCTGAAAAAACGTAAGTATATATGTATATATTACTTTTTTTAATATCCGGCTCAATGAGACTCGGAAAAAAGGAGACTGGCTTTCGAGGTTCAAGTCTTGCTTCCATGAAGCGGGCATAATAACCCATGGTTTGTCCTAGCTTTCTGTATGCCGGCTCTCACAAGACTCAAGCCAATGTTTTAACGTTAAAAGTTCAGGGTCCAAAGAAGGATTAACTTTTTAAGAGTACATGGGGTCATCTGATCGGAGTCGCACCAAACATACATGCAGGTTTAACCATATTTTAGTGGCGTCTTTGCCGGGTCAAGAGGGTGAGAAAGCTAAACTCGATGAGTTGGAAGCCCCCAAGTGACCTATGTTTCAAACAATAAAGACTCATGCTCAATTTATAGGATGAAACGGCAGAGGCCCCGAGTTTCGGGGATGCCGGCTTTATTATATTTGAACATAAAGAAGTATATACAGAATTTTGCAAGGTGGAAAAAGAATTTCAAAAAGGTGAGCCGGTGGCTCCTAAGTATAATAAGGCTACAGGTGTGCGATATTCCAGAGCCGGGTTGTTTCCTCCTGAGAAGTGTATGAATCCTCTCGTAAGTCGACCAGGTAATACAAACCATTGTTGAGGTTTCGACTGATGACGAAAGGACCCTCCCAAGGCGGGGAGAGCTTGTGCATCCCCGTTTGGTCTTGATTCAGATGGAGAACTAAGTCACCTTCTTGAAAGGTACGGCTTCGGACTCTACGGCTCTGGTAGCGACGTAGGTCTTGCTGGTATATCGAAGATCTGGCCGCTGCTAAGTCACGTTCCTCTTCCAAGGCATCCAAGGAGTCTTGGCGTGCTTGCTCATTATCCGCCTCAACATAAGCAGTCACCCGAGGCGAGTCATGACGAATATCGCTCGGGAGAACCGCCTTAGCCCCGTAAACCAGGAAGAATGGAGTGTATCCTGTGGATCTGTTGGGCGTTGTTCGAATACTCCAAAGTAATGAGGGGAGTTCTTCAACCCAACAACCCGACGTTCGCTCGATGGGCACCATGAGCCGGGGTTTGATTCCTCTCAAGATCTCTTGGTTGGCTCTTTCAGCTTGCCCGTTGGACTACAGATGTGCTACCGCTGCTAAATCAAGCCGGATGTGCTCCCGCTGGCAGAATTGCTCCATGGCTCCCTTGGACAGATTTGTACCATTGTCAGTAATGATGCTGTGAGGGTAACCGAAATGGAAAATCAGTTTCTTTAGGAATTTGACTGTGGTCTCCGCGTCACAATTGCTGACCGGCTCTGCCTCAACCCATTTGGTAAACTTATCAACCGCCACCAGTAAGTGGGTCTTTTTATCAGAGGACGGCTTGAATGGACCAACCATATCTAGCCCCCAGACTGCGAACGGTCAAGTAATTGGTATCATATGCAATTCCTGAGCCGGTACATGAGCCTGTCAACCAAACTTTTGGCACCCATCGCACTTGCGCACAATCTCCTCAGCGTCGGCATGAGCCCTTCAGCCAATAAAACCCATGCCAAAAAGCCTTGGCGATCAACGATCGTGAGCCGGCATGGTGTCCGCAATCGCCAGAATGGATTTCATTAAGTATTTCCTGGCCTTCCTCAGGCAAAACACACCATTGAAACATGCCGGTGCTGCTTCGGCGATGTAACTCGCCATTGACGATTGTCATGGACTTTGATCGCCGGATGATTTGACGAGCGTCGACTTCGTCTTCTGGGAGCTCTCCTCTAGTCAGATAAGCCAAATATCGCACAATCGAATCAGGGGTGACGCGCAGAGCCGCCACCAGCTGTGCCTCCGGGTCAGGGATAGCTATGTCCTCCTCCGACAGTAACTTGACTGATGGATTGTGAAGGACGTCCAAAAAGACGTTAGGCGGCACCGGTTTTCTCTAGGAGCCAAGTCTAGACAAAGCATCAGCCGCCTCATTGAGCCGGCGATCTATATGATCGACCTGATAACCTTGGAAATGACCCGCCACATCAGAGACTCCTCGTCGGTAAGCCACCATAAGAGGATCCTTAGAGTCCCAAGTCCTTGAAACTTGTTGTGCCACTAGATCTGAGTCGCGCAGACAACTGACCCGGCTAAGATTCATCTCTTTGGCTATCTGTAGCCCATGTAGGAGTGCTTCATACTCAGCTGCATTGTTAGTACACGGGAACATGAGCCGTAAGACATAACAAAATTTGTCACCTTTTGGAGAGGATATCATGACTCCAGCCCCCGAGCCTTCCAGCTGTCTAGACCCGTCAAAGTGTATAGTCCAGTACGTGGTATATGGCCTATCCTCTGAAACCTGTACCTCTGTCCAGTCGTTGATGAAATCCACCAATGCTTGAGATTTGATGGCGGTTCGGGGCATGTACTTCAAGTGGTGGTCACCAAGCTCAATGGCCCACTTGGCTATTCTGCCCGTGGCCTCTCGGTTTTGTATGATATCACCAAGAGGTGCCGAACTAACCACAGTTATCGGGTGTTCCTGGAAATAATGCTTCAACTTCCAGCTTGCCATGAAGATCCCAAAAACCAGCTTCTGCCAGTGCGGGTACCGCTGTTTGGATAAGGTTAAGACTTCGCTGACGAAATAAACCAGATGCTGAACCGGATATTCCTTTCCCTCTTCTTTCCGCTCGACCACAACTGCAACACTTACCACCTTGGAGTTGGCAGCAATGTACAGGAGCATATGATCTTTTTCCATGGGAGCAGTCAAGACGGGCGGGTTAACAAGCTGCTGCTTGAGCGCTTCAAAAGCTCTGCCGGCTTCGTCTGTCCACTTGAAGTCACCCGACTTCTTTAACAACTGGTAAAAAGGGGTCGCCTTCTCTCCTAGGTGGCTTATGAACCGGCTTAAAGCCGCAATGCGTCCAGTGAGCCGCTGAACTTGATTCATGTTCGCCGGCTCGGATAATGATGTTACGGCCTTGATCTTGTCCAGGTTGGCCTTGATGCCACGCTCAGAGACCAGAAACCCTAACAATTTTCCCGCGGGAACGCCAAAAACGCACTTCGCCAGGTTAAGCTTCATCTTGTATACTCGAAGATTGTCAAAGGTTTCCTTGATGTCATCCAAAAGTGTTTCCTTCTTCTGAGATTTGACCACGATGTCATCAACGTAAGCATGAACATTACGCGCGATTTGTGGCTTAAGGCAATTCTGGACACAACGCTAGTAAGTCGCCTCGGTGCTCTTGAGCCCAAAAGGCATAGAGACATAGCAGAAAGCTCCGAAGGGAGTGATAAAAGCCGTATTTTCTTGGTCCTCAACAGCCATCTTGATCTGATGGTAGCCAGAGTATGCATCCAAAAAGCACAAACGCTCGCAACTCTCCATAGAATCAATGATCTGATCAATACGTGGAAGGGCGAAATGATCCTTGGGACAAGCTTTGTTGAGATCCGTGTAGTCGACACACATGCGCCAAGTGCCGTTCTTTTTCAAAATAAGAACCGGGTTAGCCAACCACTCAGGGTGAAAAACTTCCACAATAAACCCGGCAGCTAGGAGCCGGGCCACTTCCTCCCCAATGGCCTTACGTCTCTCCTCATTAAACCGATGGAGGTACTGGCGTACTGGCTTCATCTTGGGATCCACATTAAGGTGGTGCTCAGCAAGTTCTCTCGGAACTCCAGACATGTCAGATGGTTTCCATGCAAAGATGTCCCGATTCTCACGGATGAACTTGATGAGCGCGCTTTCCTATTTGGGATCCAAGCCAGTCCCAATAGTGAACTGCTTGGACGAATCGCCCGGTGTGAAGTCGATCTGCTTAGTATCCTCAGCCGGCTTGAACTTGAGCTCGGGTTCTGACTCAATATTGGGTTTCTTGAGCGGGCTCATATCAGCCGGGTCAACGTTGCCAGTGTAGAACTTCAACTCTTCTGCCGCACAGGCTGACTCGGCGTAGGCCGCGTCTGCTTCCTCGCATTCCTGGGCTATCTTCTGGTTTTTGTCTACGGGTATGGTCCCTTTAAGCCCCGACGTCTTGAGTTTGAGATAGACGTAGCACGGGCGGTCCATAAAACGAGCGTAAGCCAGCCACCCGAAGAGAGCATGATAAGGGCTTTTTATCTTGACAACTTCAAACATCAATGACTCGCACCTATAGTTGGACTCATCTCCAAAGGCCACGTCGAGCTTAATCCGCCCGATCGGATAAGCCGACTTCCCAGGGACGATCCCATGAAAAATCGTTGTTGAGGGAAGCAACGTGCTCTCTGACAGATTCATTCGATGGAACATCTCGTAGTAGAATATGTTTATGCTGCTGCCTCCATCCTTGAGAACCTTGGACAGAGTGTATCCTCCAACTTGCGGTGCCACCACCAAAGCCAGACCACCGGATTGTCAACCCGGGGGGGATGATCCTCTCTGCTCCAGGTGATCGCGTGCTAGGACCAGTTAGGGTACCTAGGGAACGCTAACTCAGCCATATTGACAGCCCTGCTCTTGACCTTGTTGTCCCTTTTGCAGGTATTGGTGGTGAACACATGGTATTGACCACAACTTAGCTGCCTCGGATTCTTCTAAAAAATTCCTTGGTTACCATGCTGCTGGAGCTCCATTGCTGCCCCGCCACGTTCCTCGTTAGAGTCGCCGAGGGCTCCGGATGTGAGTAGCAGTTGCACTGCCGTGCTTACCACAACATGAGCTGGGACCTGCTGAGGGAGGTAACGATGTTCCTCGTAAGTCTCCGCTCCGAGCGAGACTCCAAGTTTAGAGTCCGGGTTGATGATGATTGCTTTTTCGACGACATGCTCGCTCAGAGGATCGACCCGCTGAGAAGATCTGACACCGTTATGACCTCGGCCGGATCGATGCCAGCCGGATTGAGTACATCGAGCCGGCTCGACGATGTTGGAGCAGATGTCCGGCTCGGGCACCTTTGCGCTGATCTCGCCGATGAAGACTTGGATCTTCCAATGAAGACTTGGATCTTGCCAAAGGGGACCCGGTAACCGTACTCAATTGAGTCAGCGTCGGGGCCCCAGCCAGAGTCGTCGATGTAGATCTTGCCGCGGCGTCTCTTGGTCATGCGACCGACCACGTAACTCCCGAACCCTGGAAGGGCTCCCTTCGAGAACTCAACTCCACCGGGAGAGAGCCCCACGGTGGGCGCCAACTGTCGTGGTTTCATCAACCCGACATATGTCCTCGTAACAGGACTTAGGTGTGAGGCCATCGCCGCTTGGCGGCGACTCGAAGGGGTTAAGCGAGAGAGAGAGAGAGACGGGTTTACCCCTCCTATGGAGGTAATAGCCTACGTCCTGTTTTTTGTGTATTGGATGGGTAGATCTCGATTACAAGAGTGCGGAATTGCTAACCTAGCCATCGAGAGGTTGTAACTTGAGTCTTGTGGTCCTAGGGGCCTGCCTTTTTATACAGGTCAAGCCCTAGGGTTTACAATAGAGTCCGAGTCATGTTATGACCCGTGATCTACTACATCTCTAACTTATCTTGCACCTAAAGGAAACTTTAACCAGCGTCCTTAGCTTCATGGGCTTCAAGCCGCCGTATTCTGGTGTTGGGCCGCCCATCGTCTTAGTCAGCCGCCACCTTACTTATATTGTACTCAGGACATGGCCCAGTCAATCTTGGTTGCAGAGTCGTTGATAGGTTTAACCCGGCCCAGTATGGCGGGTTACACCGTGAAGTTATATCCCCGACACAACCCGACGTCTTGCCCCATCCGGTCGTGCCCAGAGAACGAGATAGGCGGCTCCTATCGGGATTGTCGGTACGCCGAGCGGTCTTGCTGGATTTGTTTTACTTTTCTCGTACATCTTATGCGCGGGATTTCGAGGACACTTCGGGCTATCTCGAGGTTGAGATTTTCCAACGGAATTTCCAAGGAGATCACGGGTTTCGTGGTCGAGGTTATCCCCGCGGCGTGTGGTTAGTTTGTGATGGATGAGTTGGAGCACCCCTGCAGGGTTAAATCTTTCATGAGAGCCGTGCCCGCGGTTATGTGGCAACTTGGAAATTTGTTTAACATCCGGTCATAGAGAACTTAAAGTAAACTCAAATGAAATACACCAACCGTGTGCATAACCGTGACCGTCTCTTCTCCTGAGGCCTGCTCCGAAAGAGAACACGGTGGGGTCATGTTTGACCGTAAGTAGGTGTTCAGGATCACTTAGTGATCATCACTAGTTCACATCCGTTTATTCGACGATCATCCCCCCTTATTCTTGTACTCGTAAGTTAGCCACTCAAATAAATGCCTAGTGCTTGCCGCAGCCTCACCACTTAACCATACCTCACCCATTAAGCTTTAATAGTCTTGATACCCTTGGAAATGAGATTGCTGAGTCCCCGTGGATCACAGATTACTATAACAACAGTTGCAGGTACCGGTAATGCGATCTTTGACGTGAGAGCGATGCTTGCTTGATTTGGAGTTCTTCTTCTTCTTCTTCTTCATCGATCTAGGATGGGTTCTAGGCCGGCAGCCTAGGATAGCAAGGATGGATGTCATTTTATCGTTTGATTTCGTCCGTAGTAGGACCCTGCTCTTCTGTATGATGATTGTATATGTTGTTGTATTGATGTGATCTTGATTTAGCTTGTGGCGAGTGTAAGCCAATTCCATATACTCATCTCTTCTTTACATGTACTTGTAATGATATCCATTCTTGCGAAACGATGAGATGCGCTTCTATCCCTGTCGAGGCCCTCGAGCCAAAATAAGGATAGGAACGCATCTTGGGCGTTACAAGTTGGTATCAGAGCCTGTACCGACCTAGGAGCCCCCTTGATTGATCGAACTTTGGCCGAGTCGAGTCTAATGAAAACTATTTTAAGTCTAGTTATATTGGAGAGTAGGATTCTTTTTACTCCTCTTCTATGCTCTGGTGAGGAATTACGACTTAGGAATTTTAATTCTACCCTCTTCTCACTCAATTTTTTTTAGGATCACGCGGGTATTTTGGAACCTCTATGATGTTGATGTGACCGGAACTCTGTTCTTGGTGCCTCCCGTACGTATGGATTGGACCCGGGGAGTTGAGATCCAAGGGGTTCTTGACACATCCCTATCGTTCAGTTTCCTTAGTATCTCAAGACGCGGATGTTCGAAATTGCTTCAATACTATTCGTGGTGCAAAGAGTGTGGCGGCACCCAGTACTGGGGAGCGGGATCACATGTACTGCCATGTTTAGTATCATTGTGATTACGAGGGTCTGAGGTAGATGAGTTTCCGAGGTTTCTCAGGTTATGTGTTGACGGATGTGATACACTGGTGGGTAGTATTATTGCTAGGAGTTGAGTGTTTTATTCAGTAATTGATCCATGTATCCGTTGGACCAGATTGCATAACCAGAAAGATTTCGAAAGTTCTTAGGTGGGAATTCAAGTAGTTACCTAGAATTATCCTTCCAGCAAATACAAATGGGTTACGTATTTGTTTTCGGCTTAATCCTCAAGCCTCATCCTTTGGTTTTGTTAGAGTATGGTAATTTGAGTTGCTTCGATGTCAAGTGGTGATTTCATATCTTTCCTAACCGGTGTGTTTCTCATCTAAGATAATTCATTCCTCCCCAATATTGCAAGATCAATCCTCATATTTCTTCTCGGAGTTCTTTTCATCCATCCTAAGTTGTCTTTGTTTTCCCCACCCTCCCACCCTTTTTCTTCAATGATTAAATTCTCATCCAAGTGCCTTTCCTTTCATTGTTGCTTCCGCTATCTTTTCTTTCGTATTGTATCCGGTGATTCATGTGAAGATTCTCAGGAGTTTCAGTTAGTAGTCCTTCATTTTGTTTTCTTCCCCGCTGGATTCGATTCAACCTCTCAGTGTTCGTCATATCCTTCGTAAGCTGGCCAATGCTTTCCTGTGTTGGAATTCTTATTCAAGCATCTCGTCTTTATTAACCTCACTATTCTATCCGGAGTGCTGAAGAGATCTCAGAAGTCTTGTGTTTTCATTCAAAATCCTTTCAATTATTTCGAGGTTCTCACCTCATCAAGTTTTCATTTGTACCGGTGCAACCTCTCTTTCTAAGCAATTGTTTCAACGGTGGTTTCTTTTGAGTGGGCTCATAACCCATAGGTTTTCCCCAGGATCTTACCTGGCTCTTCTAATCTTTCCGGAGATGTCCTCAAGTTCTTTTCAAATATGACATAAGAATGAGTATCATTAGTCATATTCCTTCTCCAAGATCACTTCGAATCATTGTTCATCGTTGCCTCAACCTTTCCTATTCTTTATTCTAGAGTATCTCAGTAATTAATGATGTTGTTTCTCGTCATCATTCTCAGCATTCAAGACCGAAGGAGAGTTTCTCTTAAATCCTTGCTCGTTCTTCTGAAGATTTGTCATGTCAGCTGTGGCTATCCTCTCAAATTCTTTTCGATCATGAGTAATCCCTTCCATATCTATCCGAAGCATTTTAGAGTTGTATTCATTTCTCGATCCTCCGAAGGCCATCATTTCAGAAGATTTCTTTGTTCTTAGCTTTCATCTTTCGTTCTCAAATTCTTCTCAATTGTTGTCTCTTCGTTCGTATCTCAATTATTCCGGTGCCTTGTTCAAGTTTCTATTAGGTAATCTTGATCTCTTCGTTCTCGTGTATTCCCATTCGTTTGCAATTCTAACCGGTGTTTTCGTTGAAGACTTCTTCAAGTTTGTGCTCTATCTCTCTCTTCAATCTTTTTTTAAGAGGAATAAGTCATATGCCAAATCCGCTACTTGTCATCGATTTAACTTGATGAAGGATAAGCATAACATAATTCTTATTCTTGTTTCATCAGTTAATTCCAATCCTTCTTCCGGAGTGGTTCATGATATCAAATTCTCCATTCTAAGTTGTTCATCCTTTCTTTTCCGGAGTTCCTAGTTTTCTCAAGTATCTCTTCGCGAAGCTCAATCTAAATCTTTGCAAGGTCTTAATCTTATTCTTTTCAACCTCTAGTTCTTTTGATCATTCTTTTGTATACGGAGGTTCTTCATGGTGGTGCTTCAAGGATTTAATTCATTCTCAAAGTGTTCTTCAAGATTCTTGTGTTAGTTTCCCAAGTATTCTTTATCTTGCATTTCAAGTGCAATTCATTCTCCCTCATCTTTTAAGATGGTATTATTGCATTCTTGATTCATGAGGAGTCTCGAAGATAATTTATCTTGGATTGGATTTCACCTAAAGCATTTCCTTAGGATTATTGCTATCATGGTGCTCATCAATGATCCAAGTTCTCAATGTATCATCTTGTTGAAAGAAGTTTGCATATCCTGTTATTCCCAAGCAATCCTTGTTTCAGTTAGTGGTCGGTTGTCACCTCATAATTTTGAGATGGTTTCCATAAGCCCACAACAGGCTTTCTTTCGTTGTTGATTTTCCAACAACTCCGTTCAATCTCTTCTTGTAAGGATGCTTTCAATTAAATTGTGGTAGATGTTGTCATTTTCTTCCCCGTTCTTTTCTTTCATATGATCTAGCTTCTATTCTTTTGTTCCGGAGCCGTTGTGATGTTGCTCTATTCATCCCATCATCTCGGTTGTCAAGATCATGTTCTTTACTTGCTTATCCATTTAATCGGAGTGTTGTGCCCTCTTTTCAAGTTCTTTCCATCATTATCAAGTTTTTCTTCTCTTTTCTACCGAAGTGCTGCCCAAATTTCTTTTGTATTTTTGCCTGTTCCTCATGTCATTCTTCACCTCCTTGCAACCTTCAATGATCATTGGTTTCACTGTTTGTCAAAGAAGCAACTAAGGTTGCCCTCTTCCTTTCCTCTTCCTCTTCCCCTTCTCATTCTAAGATCTCGGGTCGAGATCTCTTGGTAGTGGAGGAGACTTGTAACAGCCCGAGATCGACGCTCCAGAAGATTCCCCTTTTATTCAGTTGTCATCGTGTGTTCGTTTGTCTGTCGCATGCATCATTCGCATTATCCGCTTTGCATCGGCACTCCGTTGGCGTCATTTTTCCAAAACCTGCATCCGTTCGTAGTTGCCGGTTCTGCCCGTTGTCGTCGACGAGCGTTTCGAGACCAACCACACACGCACGCGCCCGCGGCATCGGGAAAATATCGTTTTAAAAGTGCATATAAACTTCCTCGGAATGGGTTGAAAGTTGGCGTGCGGTCTTGTTATATTGTAGGTAGACCGCCTGCCAAATTTCGTCGCAATCGGAGGTCGTTTGATACACGAACGGTCGACCACAGTGGCACCATCATCGGTTTAATTGTCGGATGTTTACGGTGTTTTAAAACTGTGTCACGGGCTGCCACACCCCTCTCTTCTCTCTACCCAACCTCTCTACACAGCCCGACCAGCCCACCTAGCCTGCCCCTCCGACCGGTCCGTCCGATCGCGATCGGAGGGTCGAGAAAACCCCCTAGACCCAAACCCTAGCCCCTTTTGCTATATATAGACACCCCGACGTCCAAAAATGGACAACCCTAGCCTCCCCTATCCCTTGCTTTGGAATCCGCGCTGCCCACAACCTCCTTCCACCTTGAGCCGCTGCCTCCTCCTCAATTTCCGTGCCGGCCACCTCACCGCCGCCACTTGGCGCCGCCGCGCCGCCGCCTCCAGCCAATCTGGGGCTGCCACGTCGCCCCCAGCCAGCTCCCACCACCGTAGGCCCGCGAAGCCCGAATCCGGCCCTTCCCGGGCCCAGATCCCGTCGTCGCGCGCGAGGCACCCGACCTCGCCCCTGCACCTCCCGTCGCTTGTGCCTCCTGCCCGAGCTCTCCCCATCGTCTGCTCCAGCCGGCCACCGACAGCCCTCCCAGCCAACCGCGACCGCCGAAGACCCCCGCAGCCTCGCCAGATCCAGAGCGCCGCCGGAATCTAGCGCATCCTCGCGCATGAGCCCTCTCTGCCATGGCCGTGCGGGAGCAGCTCCGCCGCCGCCGGACTTCGCAGCTGCGCCGTTTCCCCCTCCGCCGGCCGGATCTGGCCAGGTCCGGAACGGGGGACCCATCCCCGACCTTCGCCGCCCCTGAACCTCGCCAGAGGCCCCCGCTAGTTGTCCCCGTCGCCGGAGCCCTCTAACTGACGCCGCCTGCCTCCTGCTCGTGCGCGTCGGGCACGAGGCAGAGCACAGCAAGCGCTCGCTCGCGTGGGCCAGCGCCTCCCCACGGCCCAGCAGCCGGCCTGATCGCTCACCTCGGCCTGCTTCCTCTGCCTGGCCCGAAGGCCCATGGTGAGCAGTCCCAGCCTATCCCTCGCCCGCGTGCAATCTTTCTCTATTATTTCAGGACATGCCTAATTACAGAAAAAATGCATGTTTTTAAAATGCTAATAATTAATAAACCGTGCATCGGATTAAAACATGTCCAATATGAAAAATGTGTAGAATTTTCTGTAGATTATTAATATTGCACTTTCATGCATAATAAAAATGTTTAACTTTCTGTTTGCATTTAATTTGCATAATTAACTTGCTAAAACAGTTTATGTCCTATACTCGCATAAATGTTGTGTCATTTGTTTTATAGTAAAAACCCACATATTATATATGTTTTCGGGGTACAAAAATTCAAAGAATTTATCTGTGCAATTAATTTTGTCATTTGAGAAATTTTGTGTGCATGTTATTTTGCTATGATGCCCTTTTGTTTATTTGGTGTGACTTAATCCATGCATGATATGAAATAATTTTGAACATGAGATATGCCCTTGGGCATGTTTGCTAGGCCCTGGTATTTTTGGTTGCTATAGAAATCCATGTTTATGTGTTCTTTTCTTGTTACCAACATGCCATAAAATATTGCTGTTTTGAGATGCTAAAATATTTCTAAGTCTGAAATCTGTGTTATTTTGTTGCTGTCTTGCCATGTGGTTTGCTATTGATCTATAGCTCTTTTGGTGTTGCCACAATGGGATGTATGGTAAAGCATGTTATGATCTATCATTTTGTGCCAATAGTTTGCATGAATAGGCTTAGTATCATAATTAATTCTGCTGTCCAACATGTCAATCTGTTAAAAACTGCTGTACATGTCTAGTCTAATTTTCACTAAGTTTGAGAATCTGTTTTCTTCAAAATGCCATGTTGTGTAGATGTTTGTCACGATTCTGTGCATAATTTGATGTTGCCATAATAGAATGAATCGTAGTGCATCATGTCCTCTACCATGATGTTAAGTTGCATGCCAATATATGCCCTGTAGCATATAGTTTTATTGCTGCCAATATGCCTTCGTGAAAAACTGCTCTGCTAAAAACTGTGATTTTCACCAAGTCCCTATTGCTATATTTTGTTGCCATGTTGTGAGCTTCCTACCATGTGATCCATGACTCTTTTGAGTATGATATATGAAGATGAAATGAAGCTTGTATTATATGCTACTACGCCATGCTTAGTTTGTGCATATTAGGATCTTGGAGCTTGTTGTTTTCATGTGTGCAATATGCCATGTCGTTGTTTTGGGCAGATTATGTCTATAACTTGTGTTGCTTGTTGTGGTTGAACCGTTACTCCGTTTTGAACATGTTCCACATGAAACTTGACTAGAATTTCATGTAGTTTCATAATATCTTTGTTGCATCCATGATTTAACATGTTTGTGCTGGTTGTTTGCTTGCATTTTGCATTCATGGCATATTCACCTTGTGTTTTAGACCATAGCTCCGTTTTAGATGATCCATATATGTTAATCGGCTATAATGACATGTAGAATCACATGGTCTAC
The DNA here is from genome assembly GCA_039707655.1 of Elymus sibiricus. NCBI lineage: Eukaryota > Viridiplantae > Streptophyta > Magnoliopsida > Poales > Poaceae > Elymus > Elymus sibiricus. The sequence continues at coordinate 322,750,332 of CM077663.1, read as the reverse complement.
TTTATTTTCCTGTTTAATAAATATAAAACATGAGTAGTTCAGATCTGAACCAATTTCGAAATTAACATATGGGGTCGTTTCGGAAAAGCTATATGCTGTTTTTGACCTCATTTAAGATGCCTAGATAGTGTAGTTTCTTTATGCTTCACCTCTTCCCATGTTTAAAATAACATTTAATATTGTTGTGTACCTAAACGGGAGTGAACAAAATAATTCAAAAGTTTAGTTTCGTCAATATGCAACTCGTTGCATATTGAGCTTCACTTAATGTGTAGAAGTTGTTTGTTGTGCTTTGACATGCCTCGCATATTAGAACCGGACATGCATCATATTTGATTGTGCATCATGTCATGCATATGTTGTGGTGTTATCGTGTGTTGATCGTTTGTTCTGGATTGCTTCTTCTCGATAGAGTTCCAAAAGCGTTCGAAGTGTGAGGATTCGTTCGATTACGTCTCGTTCGTCTGCTTCATGGACTCGATCTTCTTCCAAGCGGGATCTCAGGCAAGATGACCATTTCCCTGGATACCATTACTATCATCGCCATGCTAGTTGTCTCATTTTTATCGCTTTGTCTCGCTACCTACCACTTGTTTGTCAAGCCTCCCAAAATGCCATGATAAGCCTCTAACCCACCACTTCCCAGCAAACCTTTGTTTTGCTATGCTACCGCTTGCTCAGCCCTTCTTATAGCATTGCTAGTTGCAGGTGCAAGTTGCTCCATGTGCCAACATGGGTTTGTTTTGAGATATCACAATACTATTGCTATTTAATTTAATGCACATATATACTTGGTAAAAGGTGGAACGCTTGGCCTTTTGCTCGGTGTTTTGTTCCACTTTTGCCGCCATAGTTACTTGTGTACCGATGTTATGTTCCATATTGATCGCTCCTAACATGCTCGGGGTTGTTATGGTGACCCCTTTGATTTTCGTTTTGGGATAAAACTCTTCTGGCAAGGCCCAACATTGGTACTGCATTTGCCTATAACTAATAAACCTGCATAGGGAGTAACTAACCCGAGGATAATTTAATCAACAACCCGGGCCAGTGCTCCTCATGAGTGTTGGTCCAACCTGGGCGATGTTCGACGCCCCCTGGTCACCCGGGGTCTCAGCCAACCCGACGTCTTGCCCATCCAGTCATGCCCTGAGAATGAGATACGCGGCTCCTATCGGGATTGTCGGTACGCCGGGCGGTCTTGCTGGACTTGTTTTACCTTTCTCGAACGTCTTGTGCGCGGGATTTCGAGGACACTTCGGGCTATCTCGAGGTTGAGATTTTCCAACGGAATTTCCAAGGAGATCACTGGTTTCGTGGTCGAGGTTATTTCCGCGGCGTGCGGTTAGTTTGTGATGGATGAGTTGGAGCACCCCTGCAGGGTTAAATCTTTCATGAGAGTCGTGCCCGCGGTTATGTGGCAACTTGGAAATTTGTTTAACATCCGGTCATAGAGAACTTAAAGTAAACTCAAATAAAATACACCAACCGTGCGCGTAACCGTGACCGTCTCTTCTCGTGAGGCCTGCTCCGAAAGAGAACACAGTGGGGTTATGTTTGACCGTAAGTAGGTGTTCAGGATCACTTAGTGATCATCACTAGTTCACGTCCGTTTATTCGACGATCATCCCCCCTTATTCTTGTACTCGTAAGTTATCCACTCAAATAAATGCTTAGTGCTTGCTGCTGCCTCACCACTTAACCATACCTCACCCATTAAGCTTTAATTGTCTTGATACCCTTGGAACGGAGATTGCTGAGTCCCCATGGCTCACAGATTGCTACAACAACAGTTGCAGGTACCGGTAATGTGATATTTGATGTGAGAGCGATGCTTGCTTGATTTGGAGTTCTTATTCTTCTTCTTCTTCTTCATCGATCTAGCATGGGTTCCAGGCCGACAGCCTGGGATAGCAAGGATGGCTGTCATTTTATCGTTTGATTTCGTCCATAGTCGGACCCTGCTCTTTTGTATGATGATTGTATATGTTGTTGTATTGATGTGATCTTGATTTAGCTTGTGGTGAGTTTAAGCCAATTCCATATACTCATCTCTTCTTTACATGTACTTGTAATGATATCCATTCTTGCGAAACGACGAGATGTGCTTCTATCCCTGTCGAGGCCCTCGAGCCAATATAAGGATAGGATCGCATCTTGGGTGTTACATGAAACTTAACAACCTATGTTTTTTACTCATCAAACGTTTTCAATGCATCATCAAGTCTAAGTAAGAGCTCCACATACTCAATTATCATATAGTCTTCCATGATTGCTAATACTCAAAGCATATTTTTAGAACAAACAATATCCATCAAACACATAGAAAGATAGGGGCTTAATGTTTCGCCTCCCAACATACTTATCATAAAGATAATTGTCAACAATAATGAATCATGATCAAATATATTTGACGACATATATGTGTTTGGATCTTTTCCAACCACATGATGCTTGCCAGCTAATAGATTGAGGTTGGAATAAGAAGTTGACTCAACATGATAAGTAAATAACATGAAAATCAATAACATAGAAGTAAACAGATTGTCCCTTCGCACAGGGAAGCGGAGATTTGCAGAGGTGTGAGAGCTCATTGTTTAAAATAGAGATGAATATGTAATTTTGAGTGGTGTACTTTTCCTGTCAATGTCACAACAGAGTTTTCAATATCTTCCATGCTAAACACATTATTGGTGGTTCCCAAACAAAATTGAAAATTTACCCCCTCCACCATTCAAACACATTCCATGGCTGGTCGAATCCACGGTTGCCCTCCAAACAATCAACTTTCTAGGGGGAGTTTTTGTTTATTTATTTTTGTATTATGCAGGACTAGGCATCCTTTTTACCAGCCTCTCTCGTGTGATGACAAGTGAATAAACACTCATCTTGAGAATAACTCGCTTAGTCATGGAAGATAATGACCGCCCCGTTGCTCCATGAGCGGTATGAGCACACAAAACGAATGTTTATTTGAATGTTTAGAGGTGCCACGTGCTAATTTACTTGGAATGGCAGTGAAATACCATATATAGGTAGGTATGGTGGACTCTCATGGACGAAACTTGGCTCAAGGATTTGAATGTACAAGTGGTATCTCTACTTAGTACGAAGTTTTGGCTAGCAAAAGGTTCTAAACAAGCACCACATGTTGGAGGACCCATAACAATATAACTTCTATGCAAATATACCCAAACATAACCATTACGTTGTCTTCCTTGTCCAACTTCAACTATTTGATCAAGGTTGAAAATAATTAATGGGTATTCACAATCATAAAAGTTGCTCAATATAATATATTTCTATGTGAAAGTTCTCTTTCTTATACTAATCATTCATGAATTACTTGTATGACCAATATTGTGATTGTCAAACTTCAATATATTTTACTTTCTAAACCAAATGTGAAACTACAACTAAGCATAAAGCGCAAGAGTGAGCATCACACTACTCTCAAAGAGATATAAGTGAAGATCAATGAGTAGTCAAACAATCAAGAAGCTATGTGAGGACTCTCTCTTAATAAATATTTTCAGATCTGGGATTTATTTAAGACAACAAACTAAATAAAAATGGCACTCCAAGAATAGCACATATCATGTGAACGAATAAAAATTTAGGCTCAACATAGGCTAAACGATAATTGTTGATGAAGAGAGGTGGGATGCGTAGGATCCCCAAGCTTAGATGCTTGAGACTTCTTGTAATATTAACTTGGGGTGCATTGGGCATACCCAATCTTGACCTCTTGTGTCTCGTTAATTCCTCTCATATCCCGGTTTCACCTAGGTCTCAAAAATTTCATCCACACAAAACTTGAAAAGAACTCGTGGGTTAGTGCACATAAAAATAAATCAACTCTTTACGTACTACCAAGACAAGTTGCATAATAATTTAAAAACATTATCTACTGTATACTATCATTTCCACAATTTATATCTACCAATATAAGTCGTGGAAACTATAGGAGAAGTAGATAACAAAACTATGACAACAATCTATCTAAACAGGACCGTGTGTAGAAATTAATTTACAAAGTGCACTTCTGTAACTACATTTTTTAAAAATTTAGGACATGATAAAAATTATATGACAATATTGTGTAAAAAGTTCAGAAACTTTCCACGTTCCAGTAAAATATGAAAATTCAAACACTACAGGAAAAGTTTTGTTTTTACACAGCACACATCAAACATGTAATTCAAGCATCCTAAAAGGCAATTCTTGAAACTTTTTATTAAAAACAAGATTATAAATAACATATAATACAGAACAACAAAATAAAATGACTCTCCAAGCAAAACACATAATATGTGATGAATAAAAATATAACTCTAAATAAAATATACCGATAGTGTCGAAGATGAAAGAGGGGATGCCTTCCGTGGCATCCCCAAGCTTAGACGCTTTAGTATTCCTTGGATATTACCTTGGAGTGCCTTGGGCATCCCGAAGATTAGGGTCTGACCACTCCTTATTCTCCTCATATCAGTGTCTCACCCAAAACTTGAAAACTTCAATCACACAAAACTTAACGGAACTTCGTGAGATGGGTTAGTGTAATAAAGATAGATCATTCACTTAGCTACTGTCAAGACAAGATTTATAATTGTTCTCACATAATACCTACTGTATTCTATCATTCTCATAATTTATATCACTAAATATAAGCTATGGAAACACTAAAACAAGCAAACTATGCATGCAAAACAGAATCTGTCAAAAACAGAACAGTCTGTGAACATCTGAATGAAATCCATATTTCCCTATCTCTAATAATTCTGAAAAATTAGGAAAACGTAGAGGATTTGCATATAAAAATTGTGTAAAAATTTCAGAATTTTTTGAATCCATGTAAAATCAGAGAAATTCTGCACTGACGTAAATGTTTCTATTTTTGCAGAGAATCAAACTAACAAGTATCCACACTATCCCAAAGGCTTTACTTGGTACTTTATTGAAATAAAAAGACACAAAACATGATTACTACAGTAGATTAATCATGTGAACACTCAAAAACATATAGTATAAATATTGGGTTATCTCCCAACAAGCGCTTTTCTTTAAAGCCTTTTAGCTAGGCATGATGATTTCAATGATGCTCACATAGGAATAGTATTTGAAACATGCAAAAGAGCATCATGGATCACATGGCAAGCACATTTAAGACAAACACACTTCCTATGCATAGGGATTTTGCAAGCAAACAATTTATTGTAGCAAAAATCAACTAGCATAGGAAGGCGAAACAAGCATATCTTCAAGATTTTCAACACATAGGAAGGAAACTTGATATTATTGCGATTCCTACAAGCATATGTTCCTCCCTCATAATAATTTCCAGCAGCATCATGAAGGAATTCAACAATATAACTATCACATAAAGCATTCTTTTCATGATCCTCAAGCATAGAAAATTTATTACTCTCCCCACAAGCAAACTTCTCATACATAATAGCGGGAGTATCATGGGAGACTTGAATACTATAAATTGTTTCCAAATTAAAAGAGTAATGTTCAGAAAAAGGGTATTCATAATTGTGACAAGTTTTATAATAATAATCATCACTAATTTTTATAACATAAGTATCATCACAATAATCATCATAAGTAGTAACTTGGTTCTCATCATAATCAATTGAAACCTCTTCCAAGATAGTGGAATCATTACTAAACAAAGTTATGACCTATCCAAATCCACTTTTATCATTATAATAAGATTCCAAACCCTCCAAAATAGTGGGATAATAATCATCTAAAGTTGACACTCTTCCAAACCCACTTTCATAAAAAATGCAATCATCATAAATAGGAGGCATGCAGTCATCATAGCAAATTTGATCAATGAAAGTAGCGGAACTAAAAAGATCATCTTCATATAACATTGCATCCCCAAGCTTGCGATAAACATTATTTTCAGCAAATAAATTCTCAAACATGTCATTTTCATCAAACATAGCATCCCCAAGCTTGTGGGTTTGCATATCATTAGCATAATCATCAATAGCATGAATGGCACCAATAGTATAACAATTATTATCATCATAATTTTCCAAGTCGGTGCCTGATAACCCACAAGTATAGGGGATCACAACAGTTTTCGAGGGTAGAGTATTCAACCCAAATTTATAGATTCGACACAAGGGGAGCCAAAGAATATTTGCAAGTATTAGCAGTTGCGTTGTCAATTCAACCACACCTGGAGATTAAATATCTGCAGCAGAGTGATCAGTAGCATAGTAATATGATAGTTTTGATAGCAGTAGTAACAGTAACAGTAACAGTGATAGCAATGATTTTGTAGCAGTTGGAACGGTAGCAATAGCAATAGTAACTTAGCAAGAACAATATGTGGAAAACTCGTAGGCATTGGATCGGTGAATACGTTGGATGATATTCATCATATAACAGTCATAACCTAGGGCGACACAGAACTAGCTCCAATTCATAAATATAATGTAGGCATGTATTCCGTAAATAGTCATACGTGCTTATGGAAAAGAACTTGCATGACAGCTTTTGTCCTACCCTCCCGTGGCAGCGGGGTCCATAAGGAAACTAAGGGATATTAATGCCTCCTTTTAATTGAGAACCGGAACAAAGCATTAACGCATAGTGAATACATGAACTCCTCAAGCTACGGTCATCACCGGAAAGTATCCCGATTATTGTCACCCCGGGGTTTACGGATCATAGCACATAGCAGGTGCATATGACTAGCAAGATCGGATCAAGAACATAGATATAATGGTGATAACATAAATGGTTCAGATCTGAAATCATGGCACTCGGGCCCTAGTGACAAGCATTAAGCATGGCAAAGTCATAGCAACATCAATCTCAGAACATAGTGGATACTACGGATCAAGCCCTAACAAAACTAACTCAATTACATGATGAATCTCATCCAAGTCCTCACCGGCCAGCGAGCCTACGAAGGAATTACTCACTCCCGGTGGGGAGCATCATGGAATTGGCGATGAAGGAGGGTTGATGATGACGAAAACCGAAGATTCCCCTCTCCGGAGGACCGAACGGACTCCAGATCTGGCCTCCCGATGAAGAACAGGAGGTAGCGGCGGCTTCGTCTCATGAAACGCGATAAAACTTCCTCTCCTATTTTTTTCTCCGAAAATAGGTATTTACGGAGTTTGAATTAGGGTCAGGGGGGCCATGAGGTGACCACAACCCACTAGGGCATGCCTGGAGGGGGTGGCGCGCCCTGGTGTATCGTGCCCAGCCAGGGCACCCCCTCCGGTGGCTCTTGGTTCCAGTATTTTTCTTTTATTCTGAAATAAATCTCCAAAAAGTTTCTTCCAATTCCGAGAACTTTTATTTCTGCACAGAAACAACACTATGGTAGTTCTACTGAAAACAGCGTCAGTCCGTGTTAGTTTCATTCAAATCATGCAAATTAGAGTCGAAAACAAGAGCAAAATCGTTAGGAAAAGTAGATACGACGGAGACATATAAACTCCCCCAAGCTTAAACCATTGCTGGTCCTCAAGCAATTCAGTTGACAAACTGAAAGTGAAAAAGAAAAACTTTTACGAACTCTTTCGTTCTTGTTTACATAAGTATGCTTAAGTACCACCCATGTTTTCAGCGAAGATCATGACTAACCATTTCAACAATAACTCTTAGAAATTATATTAACTCATATCAATGTTATAATCAACTAGAGAGTAATAATAAAATATCTCGAGTGCCAACACTTTGTCAAAACAGTCATGATATAATATGACAATAGTGGTATCTCGCTAGCCCTTTCTGAGACCGCAAAACATAAATGTAGAGCACCTCCAAAGTTCAAGCAGCGACTAAACATTGTAATTCATGGTAGAAAAGATCCAGTCATGATGCATCCAACATTAACTATACACAATGCATGAGGATGACAATAGTGCTCTCAGATCTCGCGCTTATTTGAGAAGGTGACGACTCAACATAAAAGTAAATAGATCGTCCCTTCACAGAGGGAAGCAGGGATTTGCAGAGGTGCCAGAGCTCAAAGCTTAAATCAGAGATAAATATAATTTTGGGAGGTGCACCCTTCCTGTCAACGTTACGACCAAGAGTTATCAATATCTTCCATGCTAAACACATTAGCAGCGGTTCCCAAGCGGTAAAAGTAAAGGTTTACTCCCCCTCCACCAACAAACACACTCCACGGCTAGCCGAATCCACGGGTACAGTCCATACCAACAACATTCCTGGGGGAGTTTTGTTTAATTATTTTCATTTTTTTTATTTCGGGACCGGGAATCCATGTTACCGCCCCTGTCGTGCAAGGACGAGTGAACAAACACTCAACACGAGAATAACCCGCTTAACATGGAAGATACTGACCGTCCCCTGTCGCTCCATGAGCGGTCCAGGCACACAAAACAGATGTTCATTTGAAATTTTAGTGGTGGCACATGCAAATTTACTTGGAACGGCACGGTAATACCGCATATTGGTAGATATAGTGGACTCATCTGGAATAACTTTGGTTTAAGGATTTTGACGCACAAGCAGTATTCCCGCTTAGTATAGGTGAAGGCTAGCAAATAGGTTGAGAAGCGGCCAGCTAGAGAGCGAAAACGGTCATGAACATGCGTTATGCATAATCCATATTGAATACTAGCATGAGTAGGATATGAACACCATGAACATAAATATCGTAGAGGCTATGTTGGTTTTGATTCAACTACATGCGTGAACATGTGCCAAGTCAAGCCACTTGAAACATTCAGAGGAGGATACCATATCATCACACTACATCACAACCATTTTAATGCATGTTGACATCCAAGATAAATCATTATCCACTACTAGCTACTTAAGCATGGCATGAGCAACTATAATCTCTAATTGTCATTGCAAACATGTTTGATCATAATATGCTGAATCATGGACACCAGGTTAAACACATTTACAAAAACAAAAACAAGTTGAGTTCATACCCGCTTCTCTCTGCCACAGTCACTTCATCAATTATCGTCATTATTGCCTTTCACTTGCACGACCGAATGATATAAAAAATAATAACAGTGCAAGAGTGTCGTGGACAAAGCTGGAATATGCAAACATTTTATTCAAAAGGAGAAGACAAAGTAATTTGGGCTCTTTGTTAGATTAACAATAATGCATATGAGAGCCACTCAACATTTTCATCGTGGTCTTCTCCTTGGTACGACTCAAATAAAAGGAAAAGAATTTCATAGAAACACACTGAAATATTTTTTAGAGTTTTTTTTCTTAAAGAAAGCAAATCAAAGAAGGAAAAACAAAGACGAGAAAAACTATTTACACGGGAAAACTCCCAACAAGTAAAAGAAGAAACGAGAAATCTTTTTGGGTTTTCTTTTGCTACTACAATTAATTTAAACTAGAAAGAAAAACTGAAAAGAAGCAAGAAATATTTTTGGATTTTCTCAAAGTTTTTCAAACACGCAAGAAGAAAGCAAGAAAATAAATCTAGCAAGGATAATACAATGAAAAAGTGTAGACACCCACAACTGTAATGAAATGTGTAAACATGAATATAATGTCGGTGGAAATACGTACTCCCCCAAGCTTAGGCTTTTGGCCTAGCTTGGTAATCACCATCCGTAATAGCCATCCGGCCGTATGTGGAGGTGCTGTGGCAGTGGCACCTGGTGTAGGAGATATGCCCTAGAGGCAATAATAAATGTTATTGATTATCTCCCTGTTCATAATTATGTTTATGTTCCATGCTATAACTGCTATGGTTCTCGAGTCTACAATAACCACGAGGCTCGAAGGAAGACTCATATGCACGTGTGGAATAATAAACGGTAAAATGTATTCCTAGTCTGGCCTCTAAGACTGGCTCAAGTATTGCATGATGATCCTGTTTTCCTGATCATGGGCATGGCTATGCCGGCAATTTTGAGGGCACAATGTTAGAAGAACATTTGTGTTGAATCGACCCGAATTGATGTTATGCTATGAGATTCATTCGTCATAAGTTAATGGTTAATAACACAGAGATGGTTAACGTTTGCATGATTCCTTAGACCATGAGAGTATCGAGTTTCTTCATGCTTGCTTCATGAACTTTGGGGTTTGTTAAACGTCATCCGTAAATGGGTGGCTATTACGGCAGCTTACGGGTTCATGGAAAAGTGTGTCAAGTAACTTGATAGCTCAAGATTGGGATTTGCTCCTCCGACGATGGAGAGATATCTCTAGGCCCTCTCGGTGTTACGGTATCCATCATCGTCTGGCCAGACACTTTGTGATTTGATCACGGGGATGCCGGAACACGGGAACGAGAAAAGAGAACAATACCGGTAATGAGGTAACTGGCATAGTGGACAAGGTGTTGATCCACGGGGATGCCAACATGTCTCACCTCGGGTATTTTGTAACATATCGCGAAGCAACAGGAATAGCACACGGCAACTGGAGGTTCACTCGAATATTCATTCGTGTGGGTATAGGGGTCAATATGGGTGTCCACGGCTCCGATGTTGATCATTGATCGGAAGGGGTTCCGGGTCATGTCTATACTTCACCGAACCTATAGGGTCACACGCTTAAGGGTCATCTATCTGCTGAATACTAGACGGGGAGTCTGAGAGAAAATCACCGAAAAAGTTTCGGACGAAACGGAAACGTTCCGGAGAGGATATCGGAATAGTTCCGGTGAAACTGAAAAGTAGTTTCAGGGTATTCCATAAAGTCAAATTGGTTTCGGCACATGCCTGGAAATTATTGGAAGGTACCAGAATTGTTCCGGTAACTTCTGAGATTTTTCAGAGACAAAAACCGGAAATGTTCCGGACTGCCGGAACCGCTTTAGTTGCTTTTCACAGATGAAAATCACTAAACCGAAAAGTTGTTTCGGAGTACACCATAAAGTCAAAATGGTTTCGGCACATGCCTGATAATTCTTGGAGGGTGCGAGAATCATTCTGGAAACTTTCTGGAATTTTCCGGAATGAAAACCGGAAATGTTCCGGAGCTGCCGAAACCGCTTCAGATGCTTTTCGCAGATGAAAATCACTAAACCGGAATTGTTCCGGCTCGCGTTGAAAATTATATTGGTGGGTACTGGAAAAATGTCGTCGTGAATAGTGAAAGTGCTTTTTGGGATATTTATGGAAAAGTCACCTTTTGGGATATTTTCCCAAAAAGGTTTCTAGAAGGCTTGGGGGCCAAGAAACCCTACCCCTTGGATTTCCTATAAATAGAAGTGGAGGGGCTGCCTCCACACTCACTTCCTTCTCACATACAAGTGCCATGACATTTCTGGCTTCTCTCTCCCTCCCAGCGAAATAGTTTCGTAGAGCCGAAAGGCTGTCTGGGTTCCGGTGGGAACTAGTTCTGGACGGCGAAGCCCTGCCGGATAGATGACACCGTATGTGTGCAACAATGTAGAGAGATCGTAGTTTCGGTCTTAATTCGAGAGTGCCTCCCGAAGGGCTGTCCGAGTGACAGTCCGAGTTTCGGAGGTCCTCCCGAAGGGCTGTCCGCGACACCGTCCGGGGGACTGTGCGACCGCCTCTCGGAGGGCTGTCCGCGGGGCAGATGAGGGTATACATCCTCGCGGTTGGGAGGTTGTAAAATCCTAGCTGCGGGGATCTGCACCGCCGTTCCTCATCGACTCTACTTCCGCTGCGCTACGAGTCGGTAACGAAAGAGATCAAACCTTGTATGCAGTCTCCATAGTGGTCCTGGGCTGGTACGTAGGTCGGAAATTTTTTGTTTTCTGCTGCATTCCCCTACAGTGGCATCAAGAGCCGTGCTATGCGTAGATGCAGGTTGCGATCTAGAATACATAGAGATGTATGGGTGTTGCACAATATAATTAGGTAGTAGATGAGATCTATTGCTGAAAATTATTTGTGCGGGTGACAGATGAAGTCTGTTACCCGATGTTCTTGTTGCTTCCCTAGAATTTGCATTTGCTCAATCTCGAGACAGTATGGTGGAATTTCACAAAGTTCTGGCAATCCGCGATCCTAATTGATCAACGAAGTGCTTCAGTTCTTTGGGTTCCGCCATAGTCAAAAGAAAGATGAAATTCGCAGACGAAAGGGCAATGCAGATATGATCTGCACGGGGGTCACGCGTATGACGAAGTTTAGTATGGGGCTCGAGATTTTATTATCTCGTGTTTCATACACCCTGGAAAGTTAATCTAGCAACTTGAATTATCATACTTGATGATGGACGTTGGTAGCTTCGGTTTGTTTCGAAACCTTAGAAGCCACGAAAAATAAAATTTTGTATAAACCGATTAGAGGCGTCTAACTTGGTTTTGTAGGATGGTTTGCATGTGCATATGATGTGGTATAGCAGTGCTCATATTAATTTGATTATGTTTGAGATGACTATATGATGTAATATTAACATGACCTGCGTGTCATGATTTGGCATGATGGTTGGAGCCATATGATTGCACTTTAATGACCTGCGTGTCAACCTTATGTAATGCACTTATTTTATTAAGCTATAGAGATAGCAATATTATTTGGTGCATCGACAAGGTGGTGGCAATCTTCGCGAAGATGAACACCGACGCGAATGCCGAAGACGAAGAAATAATAGACTTCTCCGTCAGAAAGGGTTATACCATATCATGCTATTATGAATTGCCTGAGATGTTTATCCCTTATGATGCACCCTTTTGATTGCGCGGTAGTCGCTTTTATTAGGGTGATCTCTCACAAAATATCAAGTAGTTAGTGTTCTCCCAAGTGTAGCACCGTCACGGCGCCTAACTTTTCGGGGTATCACAGGATCTCCCTGGGTACGAACGATTAGGGATGTGTGAGGCGGGTGAGTTGAGACCTCGCAGCAAGATCACTTGGTTGTCTTGACGTTCTGGAAGGATCTCCCTGAGCTCGGAACACACCCATCGAAAGATGAACAAGAGTCACATAGAGATGTGATCGGCAAGTTTGCCTACCGATTGAAGTTCGCGCCATCAGTGTTCATCTCGTTCAATGGCGTTGAATGGATATGCGGATCTTGTATCACTCACAATCAATTATGAGAGATATTGATTTGAGTGGGAGCGCACTGTAGAATTGAATTCTTTTAATTCTCAGTGCAATTAATTTTGAACACTGTCTGAGTGTGATTTGCAAAATAGTTGTAGAATAATGGCTCGCGTTTCCACCTTCCCTATTAAAATTGAATAGCTGTTAAATATCTGGTTAAAACGTTATGGTTGGTAAACGTAATGTGAGGATTGTCCTCAATAGTGCCGAGAAGGACTTTGTCCTATCACATACTTTCGGTATTCTCCCGCTAAATGCTATGGATCATGTGGCTCTCGTCCTTCGATCCAAAAGCTAGAATTCTGTTTCAGTCAAGTGCAATACGTTTGCTTCCATGAGACCCGAACTTCGAAAGTTTGGATAGTTATGTGATATTCATGGAATCTAAAAATCATTTTCAGAGACAGACAAAGGCTAAAAGATATGAGATATCCAAAGCATTGTTTGTTTGCAGACTATTAGTAAAAGTGTTTGCTAGGCATTTTACTGATAAGAGAGGGATCCAGGAGAACGCCTGTCATATGATGAAAGGTGAATAAAACAACAACTTAAAGAGAAAGGAAGTGTCCGAAGGGTGTTAGTGAAACTTTCACGCCTAGGAAGTCCGGGGCTATCGCCACTCTTAAGTTGGGTGCTTCTTCTGAGAGTAGGAGAAATACTGAAAGTTAAACTGTTAGAAGTATAATGGCAAAAGGAAAGAAGACTGGAATATCCAGCTCATGTGTGAATGTCATACAAGTTTTTGATGTATAGAAGGCTGGTCAAAGATATAGTTCTTGGGAATTATGGTTAAACATGTTAATCACTAATTCTTGGGTATTGTAAGTTAGTCGCAAAGATACCCGCTTGATTGCATTCTGTTGCAACTCGATGTAAGAACTACTATGGCCTGAAAGACTAGCCAGGAATGAGGTTTAGATACACGCAGGGAACATAGTAAATGTTACTATGCCTTCCATAGGTGTATTCCCTATGTATTTACTTTCATAATTCATTTTAGAGTTTTACACTCTAGCCCTTTGCATAAGGTATCTTGCAAGAAGGTTGTTCATAAGAGAACTTTTAATGTTCGGAGTTATGAATAACAAAAGGGCCATACTTTCATTATGAATGAGAAGTATGTTATGAATATTGATAATAATACATTACCTCTGTATTTACTTTCATAATTCATTTAGAGTTTCATACACTCTAGCCCTTTGCATAAGGTATTTTGCAAGAAGGTTATTCATAAGAGAACTTTTGATGTTCGGTGTTATGAATAACATGAAGGGCCATGCTTCCATACAAGATGGGATGTATGTTATGAATATTGATGGAAATATGATACATCCATAACACTGACGCTAAATGTCGCAAGACTAAAAGAATACCACACAAGTGTGGCACTGCATTTGGTCACATTGGAGAAACCCGCATGGAAAATTCCATTGTGATGGATTTTGAAGTCGTTTGATTTTGAATCATCTGACACTTGCAACTTTCCTCTGAAAAGTGAAGTGACTGAAATACCGTTCACAGGCCATAAGGAACGAGCAAAGAACATATTGGTGATCATACATTATGATGTGTGTAGTCCAATAAATGTTGTTGCAAGTAGTGGTTTCATCTATCTTCAGAAATGGCTCAAGTAGATATATGGATATATACTTGTTGAGACGTAAGTTTGGATCTTTTGAATTCATTCATAAGGTTTTCAAAAATGAAGTAGAAGTTGTTGTAACAAGAAAATTATGTTTCTACAATTCGATTGCAGAAAGGAATATTTGAGTTACAAGTTTAGCGAATGTCTGATGAGTTGTGAAAGGGGTTTCATAACTTGCACCTCCCGGAACACCACTGCAAGTGGAAAGTCCGTGAAGATGTAATCGAACCATTCATGACATGGTAAGATCAAAGATGACATAAATAAATTTGCCATTATCCCTTTTAAAGTGATGCTTTAGAGACTGCGGCTTTTACACTGAAAAGAGCTCCATCGGGTCTGTTGAAATGACGCCATGGTATGGTACGCCCAACCATGTTATATCTTTTCTTAACATTTGGAATATGGGGCTTGTGTAAAAGGTTACAAACCTATTCCAAATCAGACAAGTGCTACTTTGTAAGGTTATCCCAAGTCATTGAGTATTCCCCCACCACTATACCAAGGCAAAGGATTTTGCTGCAAAACGGTATGCTTTTAAAGAGAATAGTTCTTACAAAAGGTGAGTGGGAGGACAGTGCAACTCGACGAGATAAACAGTATCTTCGTCATCAGATCAAAGGAAAGGAACCTTGGAAGTAATTCCGGAGTTTCCTACTGCGACTGATACGGAAGTCTCTACAATAAAATGTATGGACTTTGGTCGAACTTGTAGCTGAACCACGTAGGCAAAGCTCGTGCAAACCTATCAGGTGCGCAAACGAGATATTGTTGTTAGACAACAGTATACCTACAATACACAAGGAAGCGTTGATGGGCCCTGACTCTAGAATTGGCTAAATGCCAATACAATCTGAGATAGTTTCCATATCAATGTTTCAAGATTAAAATCTTGATAGACCTTTCGGAAGGCTTAGAGTCTAACGAATATTTATGGAACTAAAAACTGATACGGATAAAAATGTTTTATCCATAAAGCTCAACTTGTTGCAAAAACAAGTTCAAAGAGTTGACTACGATGAGATTGTCTCACCGTAGCGATGCTTGAAGTCGGTTCGGGTTGAACTAGCAATTAATACATATTTCAATCATGAGATATGAAACATGGATGACAAAAGGATTTCCATCTGATGGGAATGAAACCTAGGACTTGTATGTGATACAGTCCAAAGTAATTTGTCGATCCAGAGGATGCTAGTAAGTATGCAAACTTCAGAGTTCCAGCGATGGACAGAAGAGAGCAAAGTGGAGTTGGAATCTTCGTTTTTGATTGAATAGTCAAAAGGGTTTTGACTTCATCAAATGGGTATCGAAGATGCTTGTGATTCAAGAAAGTAAGTGGGAGCATAATAATATTTCTAAAAACCGTGTGTACTTGACACATTGTTAATTGGAAATACATTTCTTGACACGAATAAGGACTTTATTAGAAAATAGTTTTTCGATGAAGTGCTTAGGCTAAATAGCCTCAATATTAGGCATGATGATCTATGGAGATAGATTTACCTAATGGGGCTAAGCAATGAATACATATTGACAAGTTGCTAAAAATTTTTTAGCATTTAAAACGCCAAGGAGTGATTCTTGCCAAAGTCACATGGAAAGAGTTTTTGCAAGACTCGGTGTCCCAAAACACTGATGAGTAAAATACATGATGGAGATTCCACACACTCTTGTGTTTGGATTAATCATGTATTCCATGGTATGTAAAACAACCAGATATGTCCAATACTCCAAAGTTGTTGCGAGTATAGATACCAAAGTGATCAAAGTACTGATCATAGGACAACAGTGAAAGATGTCACTGAGTACTAGAGTAGTACTGATGACATGTTTTCTCGCAAGCAGAGATTATGAAGTGCTCATTGTAAAGTAATTACATCGATACAGTCTTCATCAATGCTCCATGCGATTTTCAATTTAAGTTAAGGGTTTTTTGTGTAATACACAATATGGTGGCACGGTAGTTGGAAATTGTTTCAAACAAGATACTGTGGCGAATTCTATAACTAAGGATAAGTATGTTGACGCTTGAGAAGCGACAAAGAAGTTGTTGAATCATATAGTTCATTCATGAACTTAGTATGGTTCCAAGATGGCTTTGGTCTATGGGACACTATTGCAGATAGTTGCTCCATAGCTCAGTCTGAGGAATCAGGTTTCGACCAATGATTCACACATATGCAAAGCCAAGTCCACACAAAATATGAATTTTGTGAAAGCGTGAAAACGCGAGGATATGCAAAGTTACACACGGAGCTGAAGTCGTCAGATCCGTTGGACATCAGACTATACCACATGCGAAGCATATTTTACACCGGTATGCCACAGGTGTAAAATGCATTAGCATTGACTAGATTATTGACTCTAGTGCAAGTGGGAGTCTGTAGGAGATATGCCCTAGAGGCAATAATAAATGTTATTGATTATCTCCCTGTTCATAATTATGTTTATGTTCCATGCTATAACTGCTATGGTTCTCGAGTCTACAATAACCACGAGGCTCGAAGGAAGACTCATATGCACGTGTGGAATAATAAACGGTAAAATGTATTCCTAGTCTGGCCTCTAAGACTGGCTCAAGTATTGCATGATGATCCTGTTTTCCTGATCATGGGCATGGCTATGCCGGCAATTTTGAGGGCACAATGTTAGAAGAACATTTGTGTTGAATCGACCCGAATTGATGTTATGCTATGAGATTCATTCGTCATAAGTTAATGGTTAATAACACAAAGATGGTTAACGTTTGCATGATTCCTTAGACCATGAGAGTATCGAGTTTCTTCATGCTTGCTTCATGAACTTTGGGGTTTGTTAAACGTCATCCGTAAATGGGTGGCTATTACGGCAGCTTACGGGTTCATGGAAAAGTGTGTCAAGTAACTTGATAGCTCAAGATTGGGATTTGCTCCTCCGACGATGGAGAGATATCTCTAGGCCCTCTCGGTGTTACGGTATCCATCATCGTCTGGCCAGACACTTTGTGATTTGATCACGGGGATGCCGGAACACGGGAACGAGAAAAGAGAACAATACCGGTAACGAGGTAACTGGCATAGTGGACAAGGTGTTGATCCACGGGGATGCCAACATGTCTCACCTCGGGTATTTTGTAACATATCGCGAAGCAACAGGAATAGCACACGGCAACTGGAGGTTCACTCGAATATTCATTCGTGTGGGTATAGGGGTCAATATGGGTGTCCACGGCTCCGATGTTGATCATTGATCGGAAGGGGTTCCGGGTCATGTCTATACTTCACTGAACCTATAGGGTCACACGCTTAAGGGTCATCTATCTGCTGAATACTAGACGGGGAGTCTGAGAGAAAATCACCGAAAAAGTTTCGGACGAAACGGAAACGTTCCGGAGAGGATATCGGAATAGTTCCGGTGAAACTGAAAAGTAGTTTCAGGGTATTCCATAAAGTCAAATTGGTTTTGGCACATGCCTGGAAATTATTGGAAGGTACCAGAATTGTTCCGGTAACTTCTGAGATTTTTCAGAGACAAAAACCGGAAATGTTTCGGAGTGCCGGAACCGCTTTAGTTGCTTTTCACAGATGAAAATCACTAAACCGAAAAGTTGTTTCGGAGTACACCATAAAGTCAAAATGGTTTCGGCACATGCCTGATAATTCTTGGAGGGTGCCAGAATCATTCTGGAAACTTTCTGGAATTTTCCGGAATGAAAACCGGAAATGTTCCGGAGCTGCCGAAACCGCTTCAGATGCTTTTCGCAGATGAAAATCACTAAACCGGAATTGTTCCGGCTCGCGTTGAAAATTATTTTGGTGGGTACTGGAAATGTTCTAAGCCCACATGAATATTTTCAGTTCGATCAGACGCTGAAAAATGTCGTCGTGAATAGTGAAAGTGCTTTTTGGGATATTTATGGAAAAGTCACCTTTTGGGATATTTTCCCAAAAAGGTTTCTAGAAGGCTTGGGGGCCAAGAAACCCTACCCCTTGGATTTCCTATAAATAGAAGTGGAGGGGCTGCCTCCACACTCACTTCCTTCTCACATACAAGTGCCATGACATTTCTGGCTTCTCTCTCCCTCCCAGCGAAATAGTTTCGTAGAGCCGAAAGGCTGTCTGGGTTCCGGTGGGAACTAGTTCTGAACGGCGAAGCCCTGCCGGATAGATGACACCATATGTGTGCAACAATGTAGAGAGATCGTAGTTTCGGTCTTAATTCGAGAGTGCCTCCCGAAGGGCTGTCCGAGTGACAGTCCGAGTTTCGGAGGTCCTCCCGAAGGGCTGTCCGCGACACCGTCCGGGGGACTGTGCGACCGCCTCCCGGAGGGCTGTCCGCGGGGCAGATGAGGGTATACATCCTCGCGGTTGGGAGGTTGTAAAATCCTAGCTGCGGGGATCTGCACCGCCGTTCGTCATCGACTCTACTTCCGCTGCGCTACGAGTCGGTAACGAAAGAGATCAAACCTTGTATGCAGTCTCCATAGTGGTCCTGGGCTGGTACGTAGGTCGGAATTTTTTTGTTTTCTGTTGCGTTCCCCTACACCTGGGCGTTCCACTCCTGGGACTCCTCCTCAGCCGCTACCAGGTCGTTTCGGTATTCAAAAATGTCCTCTGGCATGACCCTGTATCCGTTCCTGGCAATAGAATCAAACAAAACAGGTGCAGGCAATGGGATAATATCACGGGTAACCTTGCTGAATACTAAACTGTAGCGAATGCTATGAAAAGAATCAACAACATCAATAAATTGATGATCCTCCAATGCCTTGTGATCTAGAAAAACTCGGGGCAAGGGATAATCATGTTGGCGAATCTGAACATTAAAGTGACTCGCTAAGCGAGTAGGATAAATACCACCATGTATCTTGCCCTTAGTCCTGTTAAGCTGTAGGGGACGTGCAATAATAGCCCCTAGGCTAAAGGTGTGATCATTGTGCAGATCACGGCGTAAAATGGCGAGGTCGGGGGCATTGAGTGCACCGACCTTCTCCCTAGCGGTTAACCACTTTGCACAGAAGGAAACTGCAAACTGGTGGCAGTGGCATTTGACACGCCTCTTTCATCACTCACTGTCAAAGTGAGGAAAAAGTCTTCAAACTCCGCTGGTCTAGGCTCTCTTATTCCCCATCAGAAGGGATCAAACATATGTCACAAAAGTCGGTGATTGGTATCTGATGGGTTTCCGCATATAAACTAAACCGCACCTCAAGGGGATTATTCCTACTCAGAAAATGAAAATTTTGCACAAAGGAATTTGTAAAGAGGTGGTGTTGGTCACACTCATCTACGAGGAAGTCGGTCAGCCCAGGATTTGCAACGAATTGGGCAAACTCTTGATGGAACCCGGCCTGCTCCAGGAAGGCATTATGCGGCCATTCGCATGGCCGCACCTCCACCATTCTCGGAGTGTTGAGGTCATTGTCCGATGATTCCCGAATGACTCCTTTAGCATTCTTCTTGGAGGAAAACTTCCTAAAGAAACTCATCTTATTCCTATAAATAAATTTCTGAAAATTTTAGTCTTCAAATTTTTTGTCAACAAAACTTCGTAAGATTGATAGAAACTACTCCTAAGGATGCCTAGAGGCCATATTAAGCATTCAAACTACTTAGAACTCTAAGAATTCAACATGCAAGCCCATCTACAGCAGCACCAAGAGTAGCTAATTATTCTAAAAATAAACCACTAAATCAAAAACTAATTGGAGAAATGGAGGACTCACATACCAAGTAGTAATCCCCCAAAACAGTTTCGGAAACGGAGCTTCAAGCAAAGAGATCGAAATCCGCGGGTTTGAGAGCAAGAAAACGAGAGAGAGAGAGCTATGGTGATTTTTTTCTGGAGGTAGGAGATGGAATGGGCTAAAGAGATAAGCGCATAGTTATGTTCATATTTACGGCAATGATCATGTGTATATAGGCATCACGTCCATAAGCAAATAGGTCAACTCCTGCCTGCACCTATTACTATTACTCCACCCATCGATCGCTATCCAACATGCATCTAGAGTATTAAGTAAAACAGAGTAATGCTTGGAGAACAATGACATGATGTAGACAAAGTAAACTCAATTAATATGAATGAACCCCATCATTTTATCCTTAGTGGCATCAAGACAAAGACATATCTTGTCCCCTTCTGTCATTGGGATATAGAAACCCGTCAGGTTGAACCCACTACAACGCACCCCTCTCACTGAAGAAAGATCAATCTACTTGTCCAAAGCAAATCAATAGACCAGAGAGAATTACGAAGCTATGATAATCAAGCAAATAAGAATCATAATTTTCAGAGGTGACTCAAATACTTTTCATGAATAATCTGAACATAAACCCACAATTCATCGGATCCCAACAAACACACCATACAAAAGAATTACATCGGATAGATCAAAGCGAAGATGCGATGAACTTTGTATTGAAGATCAAGAGAGAGAGATAGCCATCTAGGTACTAACTAGGGACCCGTAGGTCTGTGGTGAACTACTCGCACATCACCATGGGAGCAGCAAGGATGATGTAGAGGCCCTCCGTGATCGATTCCCCTTCCGACAGGGCACCGGAAAAGGGCTCTGCTTGGGATCGCAGCGGAACAGAAACTTGCGGCGGCGGAAAAAGTGTTTCAGGATGCTCCTTAGGGTTTTTGGAATATATGGGAATTTAGTGAGGGACAAGCCATCAGGGCGCGCCAACCCCCCCCCCCCCCCCCCCCCCGGGCACGCCCTGTTGGCTTGTGCCTCCCTCGTGTGGTCTCCGTTCTCCTCCCGAAGCTTCCAGGTCTTCTTTTGGTCCAGAAAAATCATATAAAAGTTTCAGGGCAATTGGACTTCGTTTAGTACTGTAAACCTGAAAAGCCAAAAACATGTAGAAAACAGGAACTGGCACTGGGCACTGGGTCAATAGGTTAGTGCTGAAAAATAATATAAATTGGTAAATAAATACTCAAAAAGTATCCTAGAATGATAATATTATAGCATGGAACAATAAAAAATTATAGATACGTTGGAGACGTATCAATACTAGACTCAATGCATAAAAATGACAATAATGCTATCAGGTCTGGTGCTTTAGCGAGAAGATGATGACTCAAGAATAAAAGTAAAATAACATAGAAGTAAATAGAAGGGCACTTCGCAGAGGGAATCATTGACTTACAGAGGTGCCAGAGCTCAAGGTTTAAAACTAAGATGAAATTGTAATTTTGGGTGGTGTGCTATTCCTCTCAACGTCACGACTGAGTTTTCAATATCTTCCATGCTAAATACAGTATTGGCGGTTCCCAACGTTAATATAAAGTTTACTCCCATCCACCATACATACACAAGTCATGGCTCACTAAATCCACGGGTGCCCTCCAACATGTCAACTATCCCGGGAGTTTTGTTTAATTTATTTTTGATTATGTAGTACTGGGCATCCTTTTTACCAACCTATCTCATGCAATGACAGGCGAATAAACGCCCATCTTGAGAATAACCCACTTAGCATGGAAAATACTGACCGCCCCGTCACTCCATGAGCGGTACGAGCACACAAAATGGATGTTTATTTGAATGTTTAGAGGTGGCATCCACAAATTTACTTTGAACGACAGGGTAATACCGCATATAGGTAGATATTGTGGACTCATTTGGAACAGCTTGGGTTTAAGAGTTTGGATGCACAAGCAGTATTCCCGCTTAGTACATGCGAAGGCTAGCAACAGATTGAGAAGCGACCAGCTAGAGAGCGAAAACGGTCATAGCTATGCATTGCAAATAGTTAACATTGAACATTAGCATGAGTAGGATATAAACACTCTGAACATAAATATCATGAAGGCTACATTGGATTTGAATCAACTACATGTTTGCACATGTCCAAGTAAAGCCACTCAAATTACTCACAGGAAGGTACCATACTAACATACCACATCACAACCATTTTAATGCATGTTGACACATAAAATAAATCATTATTCACTCCTAGCTATTTAAGCATGGCATGAGCAACTATAATCTCTAATTGTCATCATAAACTTGTTTACTCGTAAGGTGCTGAATCAAGATCGAATGAGATAAACATATTTACAAAAACAGAAAACAAGAAGAGTCCATACCAGCTTCCTTTACCACGATCACTTCATCAAATATCGTCATTATTGCTTTTCACATGCATGACCGAAAGATGTGAAAATAATAATAGTGCAAGTGTGCCGTGGACTAAGCTAGAATCTGCGAAACAATTTATACAAAGGAGAAGACAAGGTAATATTGTCTCTTCGTTAGATAAATAATAGTGCATATGCGAGCCACTCAACATTTTCATCGTGGTCTTCTCCTCTAATGACTCAATCAAAAAGTAATTTAGAGAAACACACTGAAATATTTTTGGAGTTTTTGGTTTTCTTGAAGAAAGCAAATAAACAAAGGAAAATGAAAAGCGAGAAAAACTATTTACATGGGAAATCTCCCAACACCCAAAACAAATCTTTTTGGGTTTTCTTTTTGTACTTCAAACTAATTAAACAGGAAAGAAAAACCGAAAAGAAGCAAGAAATATTTTTTGGGTTTTCAAGGTTTTCAAACACACAAGAAGAAAGCGAAAAAATAAAACTAACATGGATATAGAATGAAAGAGGATGAACACCGACAGTCAATATGAAATATGTGAACATGAATGTAATATCGGTGAGAAATACGTACTCCCCCAAGCGTAGGCTTTTGGCCTAGCTTGGTGATCACCATCCAAAGTAGCCATCGGGTCTAGGAGGAAAGTAGTTAGGCTGAGGCACTTGAGCGTCCCAAGCCTGGGCTGCGGCCTTCGCCTCAACTAACTCATTTCGGTAAGCGATTATATCTGATGGCTTGACAACATATACATGCCTGGCATGATAGTTAAACAGAGAGGGTGCAGGCAATTCAATAACATCAGGAGTCCTCTCGCTATTACTACATTGTAGGGAATGTGGTGCGGAGGCTCAAGTTCATCGATAAAGTGGTGTTCTATCATAGACTGGTGATCAAGATAAACCTTAGGTAACAAGTAATCAGTGGGGCGTATATTGACATTAAAGTGTGTTGCTAAGCGAGTGGCATAAATACCACCATGGATCTTCCCCCTGATCCGGTTACCATGCAAGCGGCGTGCAATAATAGCTCCTAAGTTGTACGTGTTGTCATTAAATAATGCACGACGCAAAATAGCAAGGGTAGGGGCACTGAGACCACCACCTTGTTCCATAGCAGTTAAACATTTTCCTATAAATAACGCAAAGTAGTGCACAACAGGAAAATGCAAGCTGGTAGCTCTGGCGTTCGACACGCCCCTACGTTCTCCCACAGTTAAAGAAAGAGGGGAGTCCTCGAACTCCTCTCGCCTAGGATCACTTAATCCCCCGTCAGAGGGAATCAAACGTATTTGGTAGAACTGGGTGAATGGTATTTCATAATTTTCAGCATATAAATTAAAGCGTACCATGGGAATCTCGAGCCTACTATGGAAATAGCAACTTTGCACAAAGGAGTTCATAAGGAGATAGTATTGATCACACTCATCTGCGAGGAAGTCGGCCAGCCCGACATTTGCAATGAATTGCATGAACTCTTGGTAGAAACACGCTTCGTTCATGAAGGCTTCATGTGGCCATTCGCACGGACGCACCTCCGTATTACGAGAGATGTGAATATCTCGATCATAAACACTCCCAATGGTTCCCTTGGAACTCCAGCTCGAAGAACTTCTCCTAAAGATGTTAATTTTCCTAAGAACAAATTTCTGAAATTTTTGGACAACAAAATTATGTCAACAAAACTTTGTAAGATTGATAGCAACTACTCATATAGATGCCTAGAGGCCATATCAAGCATTCAAACTACTTGGAACTCAAAGAATTCAACATGCAAGCTCATTTTTAGTAGCACCAAGGGCAGAAAAATATGCAAAATATAAACCAAAAAATAAAAGGTAATTGGAGGAATGGGAGAGTCACATACCAAGGAGCAATCCCTCAAAACAGTTTCGGAAACGGAGTTCCGAGCAAAGAGATCGAAAATCTCAAGTTTGGGAGCTAGAACACGAGAGAGAGAGAGAGAGAGAGAGAGAGCAATCAGGAATTTTTCTAGAGGAGGAAGAAGGAGTGGGCTGAAGGGATAAGTGAGGGGGTCCCTGTGGGCCCCCAAGCCATCAGGGCGCGCCCAGGGGGTGTGGCCGCGCCCTGTTGTCTTGGCACCCACAGGTGCACCCCCGTGGGGTGTTTTCATCTACATTTTTTAAATATTCTAGAAAAATTCCTGTAGAAATTTTGTGGCAATCTGAGAACTTTTATTTTTGGGTCATTTTTATTGCACGAGTAATTCAGAAAACAGGATAATCATGGCAATTTTAT
Source organism: Elymus sibiricus (assembly GCA_039707655.1). Lineage (NCBI taxonomy): Eukaryota > Viridiplantae > Streptophyta > Magnoliopsida > Poales > Poaceae > Elymus > Elymus sibiricus. The sequence goes on along the minus strand of CM077663.1, from coordinate 322,725,318 downwards.
TTTATTAAACTAAATATAACAGAGAGTAAACTATAAGTACATAAGGTTGTTCCTACTAAATTCATCGACCACGTGGCTCTCAAAAAGGATCCATCAATAAGATTGATCAAGTCTTATTAACAAACCGTTTCTGATTGACATGAAACTGAAGAATCTTCGTATAACACTGATGACCCACAAGTATAGGGGATCAATCGTAGTCCTTTCGATAAGTAAGAGTGTCGAACCCAATGAGGAGCAGAAGGAAATGACAAGCGGTTTTCAGCAAGGTAATTTCTGCAAGCACTGAAAATGTAGCTAACAGATAGTTTGATAGCAAGATAATTGATAACGAGCAAGTAACAGTAATGGTAAACAAGGTGCGGCAAGGTAGCCCAATCCTTTTAGGTAAAGGACAGGCCAGAACAATCACTAGTAATAGGCAAAGTGTTCTTGAGGGTACACGGGAATTTCGTCTAGTCACTTTTATCATGTTGGTTTGATTTGTGTTCGCTACTTTGATAATTTGATATGTGGGTGGACCGGTGCTAAGGTGCTGTTCTTACTTGAACTAACAACCTACATATGATTAACCCCCTCGCAAGCATCCACAACTACGAGAAAAGTTTAAAGACAAAGTCTAACCATAGCATTAAACATGTGGATCCAAATCATCCCCTTACAAAGTAGCGCATAAACTAGGGTTTAAGCTTCTATCACTCTAGCAACCCATCATCTAATAACTACTCCACAATGCATTCCCTTAGGCCCATGAATGGTGAAGTATCATGTAGTCGACGTTCACATGACACCACTAAGGGAATCACAACATACATATCATCAAAATATTGAACACATATCAAATTCACATGATTACTCGCAACATGACTTCTCCCGTGACCTCAAGAACAAAGGTAACTACTCACAAATAATTATCATTCTCAAGATCAGGGGAGTATTGTATACCATAATGGATCTGAACATATAATCTTCCACCAAATAAACCATATAGTAATCAACTACACAAGGTAATCAACACTACTAGTCACCCACAGGTACCAATCTGAGGTTCCGGTACAAAGATTGAACACAAGAGATGAACTAGGGTTTGAGAGGAGATGGTGCTGTTGAAGATGTTGATGAAGATTGGCCTCCCAAAGATGAGAGGGGTGTTGGTGATGACGATAGCTTCGATTTCCCCCTCCGGGAGGGAAGTTCCCCCGGCGGAATCGCTCCGCCGGAGGGCAAAAGTGCTCCTGCCCAAGTTCCACCTCGAGGTGGCGGTGCTTCGTCCCGAAAGTCCTCCTCTTATTTTGTTCTAGGTCAAGAGTGACCTTATACCAGAAGATGGGCACCGGAGGTGGGCCAGGCTGAGCACAACCCATCAGGGCGCGCCCACGGGGGCCTGGCGCGCCCTGGTGGGTTGTGCCCACCTGGGAGGCCCCCTCCGGTAGTTTTCAGCTCCAGTATTTTTTTAAATGCAAAAATAATCTCCGTAAAATTTCAGCTTCATTGGAGTTGTGCAGAATAGATATCTCTGACGTGCTTTTCTTGGGTCCAGAATTCCAGCTGCTTGTATTCTCCCTCCTTGTGTAAACCTTGCATATTATGAGAGAAAAGGCATTAGAATCACTCCCCAAAGCATTATTATTCAACAAAACAAAGTAAATAACAGTAGGAAATCATGATGCAAAATGGACGTATCAAACACTAGGTTACCTCAATGGGGATTTGCATCTCCCCAATAATAAGAACATCATATTTCTTCTTGGCAGTAGGAAGAGGAAATTTAAACTCCCCAAAAGTGATTGTGGCAACTTGCTCAATGGCATTGATATTATTCACCAAAGCTTGTTTCTTCGGGAAGTGCACTGTATGTTGTTTGCCATTGAAATGAAAAGTAACCTTGCTTTTGTTGCAATCAATAACAGCCCCTGCAGTATTTGTCCTCGGTCATCTCAAGAATAACAAAGTTCGTTAAGATAGTAACATTTGCAACCACAACAGGAACATCCTCACAACTTCCAATAGGTGTAGCAGTGGATTTATCAGCCATTTGCAAAGATATTTCCATAGGTGTGAGCTTATTCAAATCAAGTCTTTTATATAAGGAGAAAGGCATAACACTAACACCAGCTCCTAGATCACATAAAGCGGTTTTAACATAATTTCGTTTAATGGAGCAAGGTATTGTGGGTATACCCGGATATCCCAACTTCTTAGGCACTCCACCGTCAAAATAATAATTAGAAAGCATGGTGGAAATCTCAGTTTCAGGTATCTTTCTTTTATTAGTGATAATATCTTTCATGTATTTAGCATATGGAGGCATTTTAAAGATATCAGTCAAGCGAGTGCGCAAAAAGACAGGTCTAATCATTTCAGCAAAGCGCTCAAAGTCCTCCTCATCCTTACTCTTAGAAGGTTTACGAGGGAAAAGGCATGGGTTTATGGACCCACCGTTCTCTCTCTTTACCATGTTTTCTAGCAACAAAGTATCTCTTATCATAATGTTTATTCTTAGGAGGTGGGTTATCAAGATCAACATCATGTTCTATTTCTACATCATTATCATTTTCCTTATCATTATCTGGTGGGACATCATCATGAACATTATCATTATCATTATCAATAGGTGGATGTTCATCACCAGATTGTGTCTTGAGATTAGAAATAGAAACATCATTATGACTCTTAGTAGGTTTTTCTATAACATGTTCACTAGAAGTATGCAAAGTCCTATCATCTTTCTTTTTCTTTTTCTTTTTAGTTGGACTAGGTGCATCATTATTAATTCTCTGAGAATCTTGTTCAATTCTTTTAGGGTGACCTTCAGGAAAAAGATGTTCCTGAGTCATTCTACTGCCTCTAGTGATTACTCTAACAACATGATCATTCATGTTATCATTCATTTCAGCAAGCAAATCATTTTGTGACTTAGCAACTTGGTCTAATTGAGTGTAAACCATGGAAGCATGTTTACCTACACCCTTAACATCCTTAGAAATTCTAAACATCAAGTCACTCAGGCGATCAATCATCATAGCATTGCATTGTAATTGATCCTTGACATAATTATTAAAATGTTCTTGCTTAACAATATAATTATCAAATTCATCCATGCGTTGGCTAGGAGTCTTATAAGGTATATCACTTTCATTAAATGTACGGAGAGAATTTACCTTGACTACCTATGTAGGGATATCGAGTCCATGTATTCCTTCAACAGGTGGTAAATTCTTGACATCTTCAGGTTCAATACCTTTTTCTTTCATAGTTCTCTTGGCTTCTTGCATATCTTTTGGACTTAGGAATAGAATACCTCTCTTCTTTTCAATGTGTTCCTGCGCTGGTTCAGGAAGTGTCCAATCATTAGCATTCTTCAATATATTATTCAATAGTTCCTCAACCTATCCAATAGTTCGTTTCCTGAAAACACAACTAGCACAACTATCTAGGTAGTGCCTAGAAGCATCGGTTAGTCCATTATAAAAGATATCAAGTAATTCATTTTCCTTAAGAGGATGATCAGGCAAAGCTTTAAGTAGATGGAGAAGCCTCCCCCAAGCTTGAGGGAGATTCTCTTCTTCAATTTGCACAAAGTTAAATATTTCCTGTAAAGTAGATTGTTTCTTATGAGCAGGAAAATATTTTCCAGTAAAGTAATAGATCATATCCTGGGGGCCACGCACACAACCAGGAGTAAGAGAAGGAACCAATTCTTAGCATTACCTTTTAGTGAAAAAGGAAAAAGCTTAAGAATGTAAAAGTAGTGCATCTTTTCTTCATCAGCAAACAAGGTGGCAATATCATGCAATTTGGTAAGGTGTGCCACAACCGTTTCAGTTTCATCACCATGGAAAGGATCAGATTCTACAATAGTGATTAACTCAGGATCAACAGAGAATTCATAATCCTTATCACTAACGCATCTAGGAGAAGTAGCAAATTTAGGATCATGTTTCATTTTCTCCATAATAGATTTTTCTTTCAGTTTGCACAGGAGTTTCTTCAAATCATCTCTATCATTACAAGCAAGAAAGTCTCTGGCTATCTCCCCATCCATAACATAACCATGAGGTACCTCAGGCATATCTGTTAGGAGAGCTAGGTGTAATAGGTGAATCAAAGTGTTCATCAATTTCAGTATTCTCAAGTACTCTAGCCTTAGCAATATGAGCATCAAGTAATTTATTCAGTGGCACAACTTCAGTTTCATCAAGCATAGTAGTAGCATCATCATTAATATCATCCATAGTAGAAGCAGTAGTAGATTGAATAACATGTGGAGGTGTCATAAGCTGATTCAAAACAATAGGTGAATCAAATGCAGAGCTAGATGGCACTTCCTTACCTCCCCTCGTCTTAGAGGGTACGATCTTAGTTCTTGTATCTGATGTCTACTACACAACTTGTTCTTGTAGACTCGTGTTGGGCCTCCAAGCGCATAGTTTTGTAGGACAGTAGCAAATTTCCCTCAAGTGGATGACCTAAGGTTTATCAATCCATGGGAGGTGTAGGATGAAGATGGTCTCTCTGAAACAACCCTGCAACCAAATAATAAAAAGTCTCTTGTGTCCCCAACACACCAAATACAATGGTAAATTGTATAGGTGCACTAGTTCGGTGAAGAGATGGTGATACAACTGTAGTAATGATAGTAGATATTGATTTTTGTAATAGTAACAATAAAAAACAGCAAGGTAGCAAGTAACAAAAGTGAGCACAAATGGTATTGCAATGCTTGAAAACAAGGCCTAGGGTCCGTACTTTCGCTAGTGCAATCTCTCAACGTGCAACTAAGAATCATTCCAAAGTTCTAATCTAGCGGAGAACATAAGAAGAAATTGTTTGTAGGGTACGAAACCACCTTAAAGTTATCCTTTCCGATCGATCTATCCAAGAGTTCGTACTAAAATAACACAAAGTTATCCTTTCCGATCGATCTATCTAAGAGTTCGTACTAAAATAAGACCATATGATACGCATCAACCAACTCTAATGTCACCTAGATACTCCAATGTCACCACAAGTGTCCATGAGTTAATTATCCGATAGGCATCAAGCAATTTTAGATTCATAATACTCAATCCAACACAAAGAACATCAAAGAGTGCCCCAAGATTTCTACCGGAGAAAGTAGGATGAAAACTTGCATCGACCCCTATGCATAGATTACACCAATGTCACCTCGGCAATCCGCGAGTTGAGTGCCAAGACATAGATCAAGTGCTCTCAAATCCATACAAGTATTCAATCCGGTAATAACGAAATCTCAAAGGGAAAACTCAATTCATCACAACAAGATAGAGAGGGGAAAACACCATATGATCCAACTATATTAACAAAGCCCGCGATACATCAAGATCGTGCCAAATCAAGAACATGAGAGAGAGAGATTAAACACATAGCTACTGGTACAAACCCTTAGTCCCGAGGGTGGACTACTCCCTCCTCATCATGGAGACCATAGGGATGATGAAGATGGCCTCCGGTGATGATTTCCCCCTCCGACAGGGTGCCGGAACGGGGTCTAGATTGGTTTTTCGTGGCTATAGAGGCTTGCGGCGGCGGAACTTCTGATCTAGGGTTATTTTTGGGGGTTTCTGAATAGATAGAATTTTTGGGCGTCGGTTTCACGCGAAGATGGGCCACGAGGGGCCCACAAGACACCAGGGCGCGCTAGAGGGGGTTGGCGCGCCCTGGTGGGTTGTGGACACCTCGTGGCTCTTCTGGCCCTCCCACGAAGCTTCTAGTGCCTCTTTTGTTCCAAGAAAAATCATCAAAAAGTTTCGTTGCATTTGGAGAACTTCTATTTCTGCACAAAAAACAACACCACGGTAGTTCTGCTGAAAACAGCGTCAGTCCGGGTTAGTTCCATGCAATAGTCTTCGAGGGAAGTATTTTACCCAAATTTGTTGATTCGACACAAGGGGAGCCAAAGAATATTTATGGGTCTTACCAGTTGAGTTGTCAATTCAACCACACCAAGTGATTCTCTGCCACAAAGATTTAGTAGCACGGTAATGTAGTAATAAAAATAGTAACTGTAACAACAACAGTTTTCTAGCGATGGTAATAGTAGTAGCAATAATAGTAACTTAGCAAGATTCGCTATGTAAAAGCGTAGGCCATGGATCGGTGATGGATAATGATTTTGATGACATTCATCATATAACAGTTACACACTAGCGATGCAGAACTAGCTCCAATTCATCAATATAATGTAGGCATGTATTCCGTATATAGATATACGTGCTTATAATAAGAACTTGCATGACATCTTTTGTCCTACCCTCCCATGGCAGCGGGTTCCATAAGGAAACTAAGGTATATTAAGGCCTCCTTTTAATAGAGAAGCGGAACAAAGCATTAACGCATGGTGAATACATGAACTCCTCAAATTCGGCAATCACTGAAAAGAATCCCAATTATCGTCACCTTGGGGTATGCCGATCATGAAACATAATAGGTGCATACAACTTGCAAGGATCTAAAACACTCTCATATGCATGAAAACATAATAGGTTCAGATCTGAAACCATGGCACTCGAGCCCCAGTGACAAGCATTAAGCATAGCAAAGTCATAGCAACATCAATCTCAGAACATAGTGGATACTAGGGATCAAGCCCTATCAAAATAGCTCGATTACATGATCAATCTTATCAAATCCCATCACCGTCCAGCAAGCCTACAAAGGAATTACTCACTCCCGGTGGTGAGCATCATGGGGGTGTTGATGAACTAGGGCTGGTGATGACGACGGCGACGAATCCCCCTTTTTGGAGCCCCAAACGGACTCCAGATCTGCCCTCCCGAGGAAGAACAGGAGGTGGTGGCGCTCCGTCTCGAAAACGCGATGAAAACTTCTGTCTTATTTTTTCTCTAGAAATAATAATTTATAGGACTAGAATTGGGGTCTGCGGAGCCACCAGGTGGCCCCAAGCCATCAGGGCGTGCCAAGGGGGTGACCGCGCCCTGTTGGCTTGGTAGCCATAGGTGGCCCCCCTCCAGTGGATCTTCGCTCCAATAGTTTTTATATATTCCAAAAAAAATCTCCAAAACGTTTCGTGCGATTCCGAGAACTTTTATTTCTGCACAAAGACAACACCATAGTAGTTCTGCTGAAAACAGTGTCGGTCCACGTTAGTTTCATGCAAATTAGAGTCCAAAAAAAGAGCAAAAGTGTTTGCAAAAGTAGATATGTTGGAGACGTATAATGCATCAAAAACCCTTAAACCCAGTTTCTTGCCATAAGAGTCCACCATACCAACCTATGGAGTGAATAAGATCCTTCAGGTAAGTTGTCATCGGTGCAAAAGCAAAAAAAGTTTCTCGTAAATAATGTATGATCTATTATTGTAAGGGAAATAAGCTTTGCACGATCTTGTGGTGATGATGAAATAAAAGCGGCATACCGCATAATAAAGGTCGCTATCACAAGGGGCAATGTAAAGTGATGTTCCTTTGCATTAAGAGTTCGGGCATCCAAAAACAAAAACGCATGGCAACCCCTGCTTCCCTTTGCGAAGGTCCTATCTTGTAATGTTTAATCTTTATTATTGTTTTCACTACTATGTCCTATGCAAGAGTCAATAGCATGTATTCCTATTTCTACCTCAATTATTCACTACTTGGCAAGCATCATGTGGTGGGGAAAGATCCAAACATATATATCCAGTTGGATATAGTTAATCATGAGTTATTATTGTTGACAATTATCTTTATGATAACTAAGTTAGGAGGCGAAACACTAAGCCCCTATCTTTCTCTGCGTTCGTTGGAAATTGTTTGTTCTAAAAATATGCTTTGAGTGTCAGCAATCATAGAAGACTATACAATAGTTGAGTATGTGGAATTTGCTAAACCAACAATAATATGATGAATATGATGAATTGTAATTGCTTTGATGACTAAGAACATAGTTTGTTAAGTTTCAAGAGAGTTTATGATCTATACTTTAAATGTGTGAATAGCTTGCTACTTGATCATGAGAAGTTTTATGAGAAAGAGTTGTTGTTGTTGATGTTAGGAAAAGTGATTGAAATTATCATTGATCAAACTTATACTCTATGCTAGCATTCACACTTCATAAATTATTTCTTTTATATTTTACCTACTCGAGGATGAGTAGGAAATATGCTTGGGAATGCTCATACGTCTCCAATGTATCGATAATTTATGAAGTATTCATGCCACATTTACCCAAGTTTTACATGGTTTTTGATACACTTTTATATGATTTGAATGGAACTAACCCGGACTGACGCTGTTTTTAGCAGAATTACCATGGTGTTATTTTTGTGTAGAAATAAAAGTTCTTGGAATGAGCTAAAAAATTACATTATTTTTTATGGACCAAAAGAGACCCACGGAGCACTAGGGCGCGCCCTGGCGTAAATCCAACGCCAAGAAACCCTATTAATACCGAAACCTGCAGAAAGAAACAGAGAACTTCCATGTCGCCGCCGCAAGCCTCTCTTCCGAAGCGTTCTCATCCGGAGCCCTTTTTTGGCGCCCTGTCGGAGCGGAAAATCATCACCGGAGGACGTCTTCATCATCCATGCGGTCTCCATGGCGAGGAGGGAGTAGTTCACCCTCGGGGCTGAGGGTATGTACCAGTAGCTGTGTGCTTGATCTCTCTCTCTCTCTATCTCTATCTCCCTCGTGTTCTTGAGTTGGTACGATCTCGATGTATCGCGAGCTTTCTTGATACAGTTAGATCATATGGTGTTCTTCCCTCTCTATCTTGTTGTGATGAATTGAGTCTTTCCCTTTGAGGTTTCGTTATATTGGATTGAATACTGTGGATTTGAGAACACTTGATGTATGTTTTGGTAATCAACTTGCGGATTCCCGTGACATGGGGTGATCAAGGCACATAGGTTGTTGCACATTTTATCCTACTTTCTCTGATAGAAACTTTGGGGGTTACTCTTTGAAGTTATTTGTGTTGGATTAAATATGATGAATCTGAAATTGTTTGATGCATGTCGAATAATTAACTCATGGATAGTTGTGGTGACACTGGGGTATCTATGTGACATTAGAGTTGATTCATGTGTATCATGGGTGTTATTCTAGTATGAACTCTAAGGTTGTTTGTGACACTTATAGGGATGTCTCAATAGATTGATCAGAACGATAACTTTGAGGTGGTTTTACTACCTACAAAAATTTCATCTTATGTTCTCTGCTAGATAGGAACTTTGGAGTGATTCTTTGTCACACATTGAGGGATGGTTATATGGTTCAATTATGTTAGCACCGTTGAGAGATTGCACTAGTAAAAGTATGAACTATATGCCTTGTTTTCAAGCATTGCAATACAGTTTGTGCTCGCTTTTGTTACTTGCCACCTTGTTGTTTTTATTATTTCAGATTACAAAAACCTATATGTACTATCCATACTACAGTTGTATCACCATCTCTTCACTGAACTAGTGCAGTGCACCTGTACAATTTTCCATTGTATTGGGTGTGTTGGGGACAGAAGAGATTGCTTGTATTTGATTGCAGGGTTGTTTGAGAGAGACCATCTTCATCATACACCTACCACGGATTGATAAACCTTAGGTCATCTACTTGAGGAAAATTTGTCGTTGTCCTACAAACTCTACGCTTGGAGGCCCAACACGAGTCTACAAGAATAAAGTTGTGTAGTAGACATCAAATATCTCTGGGTGGAAGTGTAGATCGAGGCTCTCTCCTCCAAACCCAAGAAGATCAACAAGTTTTGATGGCTAGGCAGAGAGATCGGACAAAAACGAGCTTGAGGAAACAATGGAGCTTGGGGGGATAAGAGGTGAGCCTTCTTGAAAAAAAAACCTTTATATAGGTGGGGAAAATCCAACATTTTTTGCCATCAGCCCGCACACAAGTGGTACTACCGCTTCATGCGGTAGTTCCACCTGATGCCTACGAGTACATAGGGTACACGAGCAGTAGGGCCGCTGGAGCAGTACTACCGTCCCCTCCAGCGGTACACCACTGTGAGTCGCAGGATCAGGGGAGGTAACGGAAGTGGGGTGGTACAGAAGCTGAACTACCGCATGAGACAACACTACCGTCCTAGTACCGCTCTACACCCGCGAAGGCGAAATGGGCAACAGAACCGAGCACAAAGGGATTTATCCAAGCGGTACTACCAATGGTAGTAGACGCGGAAGCACCACTTAAGCGGTACTACCGCTATACTACCGTGAATTAAGATAGGGCAACAAAAAGTTGCACATGGAGAGACCTCCAAGTGGTGGAGGCCGCGACAGTACACAATGGTACTACTATGATACCCAGCGCACTAGTGCAGAACCGGCCACTAGTCCCGGTTGGGAAGGGCCTTTAGTCCTGGTTCCCCAACCGGGACTAAAGTATAGGGACTAAAGCCCCCCCATTTACTCTCGGTTGGCCAGGAACCGGGACTAAATACCGGCCACGTGGCCGGCTGCGGCCGCGGTGAGCCGGGGGCGTTTAGTCCCAGTTGGTGAGACCAACCGGGACTAAAGGTTTTGGCTTTATTGTTTGCTTTTCCTTTTCATTTTGTGTTTTCCATTTAATTTTTTTTCATTTCAAAGATATTTTACGCTACTACATAATGTATACGTTATGCATATATAATAGAATTTCTCGTAGAACCAATCATATATCATAGAATATCTCGTACGACCATGCATACACACACATATATATATATATACAATTTGGTATATATAATTTCTCCTACAATTTGCAGATCATTACATCTTGAAATGGTATTCTCCGTCGGGAGCTATGACCTGCTCAAGCAAAAATCCCGCCATTTCCTCTCGAAGTGCTCGTATGCGGTCCGTTGGTAGGAGCCTATCGCGCATCTCAACCATCTTTAAAGAAGGAGATCAATATGAATATATTAGTTGTGCGTATATGTATTAGATCATGATAAAAAATTTGTGAATAGTGTTTACGTACCCAAAGATGTCTTGCATCGATCTTCTTTTCGGTCATAAAGCGAATGTTCTCGCAAACGTAGTATGCACATAAACTAGTCTCGGTTGGTTGTTTCATGGACTATGCAAGAATAGAATTCAATCAGATAATAATCAAGCATGATAATGGTATTGAAACTAGAATTAAAGAGATGCGCGGACGTAGCTAGTACTACTTAATTATAATTACCTTGGACCGTCGCCATCTTAGCTCTGGTTTCCATTTACCGTCAATCTCTTCGATGAACTTTTTCCAAACCCTGCGCGGCAAAGAAAATGAATAAAGGATCTATTAATTACTTGATATCAGGAATTGAACTAAAGAGGCCGACATAGTGCGATAATGATTGAAATTACCTGTCGAGCATGAAATACATGTTTTTGTATTCCGAAGAGTCTTTATTTAGTGAGTCCAGTACTTCAACAGTTCCCTCGTTAACTCTAATGATTAGCAGGATCTAGTGGTATCTGTGTACACGTTTGTATAATTAAGTGGTCATGCATTGTGCATTCAAGTACACACTTAACATCGAGTAAGCAAAAATAGAATTTGTAGTACAAGACAGTAAAGGCTCACCTGAAGTTGTAAGGAGGTAGTATTTCTTGGTTGGTATATAGGCTCTTCAAAAACATTAGCAAGCTTTTCTCTGTGTCTTTTTCGTACTTAGTTAACACCTCTTCATTAACGGTATTTGGGTCAATGAACCCAATGCCATGGACTCCGTCTCTCTTCAATTCAAAAATCTTCATTCTGCATAATACCACACAAAAGAATATAGTGAGGATAAATAATTACAGCCACTGAAAGAGCTAAGCTAGAGACTTAAATTACAGCATAAACAAATCACTTACAGACAATAGCAACTGACGAGAGATTTGTCGAGTGCGTATTGATTGAGTAACTGATAAAGTTCTGCATGTTCAATCCACAAATCTTTAGCATGGTAGTAATGCTCTGGCTTGACTTTCACCATGAGGCTCTCGAGCCCGACATTTACTTCTCTCAGGTACCACTGATGCAACTTGTACATTTGCGTTGTAAAAAGCTTCTCCTCTTCAGGACTGACCAGAGGCTTCCCGGGGACATATTTCCATGCTAGGTCCTTCTCATCCGTCGTGGGCATTTCCTCAATGCCTAGGAGTGCTTCAAAAGTGATACTGATCTCTCTAGCATTCTTTCTATCCTCGTCGGTTATCTTATAGGTACTCACCTTGAGTGGGGGGATCGACTGCACTTCCTGTTCTCCGAGCTGGGGAACAGTTTTCCCGCATTTATTACTACCTGCACTCTACGACTGTTATATATTATATGACTTGCTAATAGAGCGATCATAGTCTGATCGCATTTTCATCGCAGCCGGCTATTTAGCAAGATTCAGAAAGTGTTGTACGACTTTCTCGGGTATTATCTCCTTTGGCGGCGGGGACGCTTTCGGTCCAAAATGGGCCTGCAGTTCGCCAGCCACTATGAGATCGGTTTCCTCTTCAGTCCTCTCGTAAGCTAGCTTCTTTTTGGCAGGAGGATCGGGTTTATTCTTTGGTGCTCTCTTCTGCTTTGGAGTCGGCTGATGCGGCACAGATCGATATCGTGGACTCGCGCTACGCTCCGTCTTGGGGTGGGGTGGATTCGGCGGGGGCGGCGGACTCGCGCTGCGCTCCATCTCGGGGTGGGGTGGACTCGGCGGGGGCGGCGGACTCGCGCTGCGCTCCGTCTCGGGGTGGGGTGGATTCGGCGGGGGCGGCGGACTTGGAGGAGGAGTCGGTCGCCTTGGCACCGAGTTTGGAAACACGATGCATTCCTTACTCCATACAATGAGACACCGTATGACTTCTCCTGGTGTACGCTCCCCTTCACCTCCAGGATAGTCAAGCTCTAGTGAGTCATATCCCAGCAGAACTTCATCCACCCCGACACGAGCATAGCCAGGTGGAATCGGATTGCCGTGGATGGTTGCTCCAGGTGGATTCGGTATAGCATAGCCGTCCGCCACCTTCATGAATAGTTTCTTCATCTTCATGTGTAGCTCACAAGTTGTCGTCTCTTGGATATCATCCATGGGGTAGTGAGCCAGCAGTGCATCATCCGCCGGGACCCCCGTGGAACCCACACTGCTTTTCGGCATAGATGATGGAATGGTACCATCCAATGCTGGATCTGGTTGCTCCTGCCACTGAGACGCGCTTTGTTGGCTAAGTCTGTTGATCTGCTCCTGCTATAGCATGTATTTGCGTTCCAACTCCGCGTTCTTTGATTCTACCATTTGAATCCGGTCTAGTTCGTGCTTCCTCTTTCTCTTACGGCTTCTGTAAGTCTCGTTCCACTCCGCAAACCCCTCAACCCACGGAACAAGGCCTTTGCCTCGTGTTCGTCCCAGGTGTTCAAGATCCTTGAGGGCGCGTGTAAGCTCGTCGTTCTCTCTCTCGGGCTGGAACACCCTCGTTCGAGCCTCTTCTATTGCTTTAAGTAAAGCGTCCGAGGCGTCTTTAAGACTTGCCAGTACAATAATCTCCCCAGCCTTTGGGTCCAACTTTCCCCCATGCGCATAAAACCAAGTCCTGCACCTTTCGCGCCATCCCGTTATTTTTGGAGTGACCCCTGCGGCAATCATGTTTGCCTCAAATTCATCCCACTTAGGCAACCCAGCCTTGTAGCCACCTGTCCCCAACTTATGGTGATGCTGTTTTTTGTCAGTATTTATCTTGTTCTTTCTCGACCGTTCCTTAGCTGCTTCCGATTCCTTGAACTCCACAAATAAGTCCCAATGATCTCTTGACTTCTCTAGTTGTCCAATGAATTGTGGAGTCTTCTTTCCATCTTTGACGTATTTGGTCCATATTCTTTTCTTAAAAGTCTAGAATTGTATGGCCATCTTCTTAAGAGCACACTTCTTGACTTTCTCCCGTTGGAGATCTGTCAAACTCTCTGGTAGGTTGAAATGTGAAATGAGCGTCTCCCAAAGTGTATCCTTTGCTCTTTGGACTAACTCCTCGACCTTCCTTTGGCTTATTCCATTCTTGAACGCTGATCGGGATTTGGTCCCTAACAATAACTCCGCATTGAGCTGTAAATTTGTCCGCATTCTTTTTAGGAGCAATCGGTTCGCCATCTTCTCTGATTACATCGATGTTGAACTTTATGCCGCGGTCCAACTTTTTGGCCAGGCCTCGTTTAACCCTTGTAGAAGATTTGCTCGATCCGGAGGGCTAAAAGAAGAAAGATTCGTTAATATATATACAAATCAATTAATACATGTAATGATCACTAGAGGCCTTATATATACCTCACCGGACTTCGTTAATTGAAGAACATTTCCTACGTCATCATTGTTTGTGTGCTCTTCATCTCTTGGTTCTTCCTCAATTCCCTCACCGGAATCGTTCAGATATTGGATCGTATCTAGTTCAATCTCTAGGTTTTCCCGTATCATCTCTAAGAGATCCTCTTCACGGTCTCTGCCGCTATGACGGGGTTATTACCCCTAGGTATGCCAAGATAGGGGAGTTCAAGCCCCTTTCAGAAAAAACTATACGACCGGCTCGCGAATGGCCGGCTGGCCTACAGCCGGCCGGTACATGACCGACAAGCGAGCGCCCGGCTAACCCCCTGGCCGGCCGGCCCACGGCCGGCTGGATAGGAGCCGGCCGCCTGGCCCTAGGCCAGCCCGCAACCGGCCGCCCCGCGGCCGGCCCTCCCGCTGACCTCTGGACGGGCAGGCACCCGTCCCCTCCTACTGCGACCAAGTACACCAACAAGACGCGACCCCCACAATGGGCTCCGGCGTGGGTACAGCGACCGCTGACGCGCGGGCACACGTGGCTATAGTCCGGGCGGTCGTACCGCTGACCAAGACTGATCGAGACCCGGCGGGGCAACAGTGCCGCCATGCCGTCGTCCACTCCATTACCTGCCCCGGCGTGGCTACAGCGCGGCCGGCCTTGCCGCTGACTTCGGCAGGCGGGCGCAAGACGACGCTGTGCGGGGCGGCCCGTGCCGCGGTAGGTAGGCGTGGGCCAATAGAAGAGCTGGCTGGCGGGCCCCAGTTAGCGATGGGACCGCGCAGCCTGCGGGCCCTACGGGCGACGAGACGACCCAGCCGGCGGGCCCCCTGGCTGGCTGGGGAGGCTGCCAGCCGGGTCCCCCCTTTAGTACCTTAGGAATATTGTAAGCCGGGGGGTTGGCCTATAAAACCCCCCGAGGCCGCCATGCATCGGGCAGGGAAGCACGAGGCATTTGCCCCATCTTACACTCTCGCTCCCACGTAGCAAGGAAAGAAGAGCCGGCTGCTGCTTCTTCTTCCTCTAGACAAACAGCTCAAGGAGCACCATTGTAACACCAAACACCATCAACTAGACAAGCGGGATTAGGGGTGTTACCTCCCACGGAGGGCCCCGAACCTGGGTACATCGTGTGTCCCTCACCGCTTGTGCCCAATCACGCTCCCGGAGCCCGCCGGCATCCTTCGGCCCCAACTACTCTCGATAAGCCACCCCATGGCATCTGTCGTGAGAAAACGACAACAGTTGGTGCCCACCGTGGGGCCGTCCATGGCGCCGGCCGGAGTCACGCTCCGGGCGGGACCCTTCACCACCTCCCCCGGTCGCCCCGCGTCCGGGCGGAACTGCACTCCCGTGGGTCTTTCTCTCGCGGGACGGGCCCCCGTTCCCATCGGCCCTGCGGGTGTCGCTGCCGACCCCTCCGACGAGGGGCGCAGCGGCGACCCCCTCGCCGATGTCGCCGTCCTCACCGAGCGTATCGGCAGGCTGAGCCTCGCCGACGAGCCAGCTGCCGACGAGTACCCCGGCCAGGTACTCGACTGCCTCGACCCGCCCTCATTCGTGGGCGCGCTCGCCCCGGGCGAGGCCGATGACTCCCGCGTCCGCGCGGGGGTAATGGCCACCGGCTCCTCCACGACCTCCAGCCGCGTCAGGGCGGAGGCGGAGGCGGCCGCCGCGGCCGCCCGCACCGGCACCTCCGACCCCCTCGGCTCCGTGCTTCGGGGCCTCAGCAACCCCGTCGCACTTACGACGAACCCAGCCACGGCTACGGCTGAGCTGGAGGGTACTCGCCGGCTGCTGTTCATAGAGGAAACCACGCTTGCCACCACCAAGCGCCGGATGGATTCCGCGCAGCGCGAGTACAACTCCGCCTACGGCCTCACCCCCGCCGGCAACGAGCTTAGCCGGCGCGGTGACGTCCGCTACCGCGGCCGTGTGGTCGCGGAAATCCTCGGTGGCAGGCTCCCCACCTACGACACGCCGGTTGCCAACATGAGGGCCGCCCAGGTGGCCTATGCCGACCTCGCCGCCCTGGTAGGCGAGGAGCGGGAGCAGCAGGAACGGCACAACCAAGACCTCATCGCCGCCGCCAATGATCAGCAGGCCTGGCTCGATGACGCCAACACCGGCTCCGAAATTCATGTCCCCGAGGGGAACGCCCCGCTAACCGCTGCCAGCGCCGGCCGGTCCAGCAAGCCTCTTCCCCCCGCAGCTCCGGCCGGCGGGGCGCCGGGTCCCATAACGGATGTTCCCGACAGAGAGACGAGCTGTCGGCCGTCAACAGCCAGCACAACGATGCTCCGGCTAGCGGCTGTCCGTCCCGAGCTCGCCGCTCGGCTAGGCCCACGCGTCCCGCGGAGTGAGAACGACGTCCAGACCCGCATCGACCGGCTGGCGCAATCCGCCCTCCTGGAGGAGGAGGGTCCAATCGGCCCGGCGTGCTTCGGCCCTCGGATTCGCAATGAGCTGTTCCCAACCGGCTTCACGCTCCATCGCGACACCCCGAAGTACAACGGCACAGCCAAGCCGGAGGACTGGCTGGTCGACTACACCACCGCAGTCGGCATAGCCAGGGGGAACAAGCGCGTGGCCGTGCGCTATGTCCCCCTCATGTTGATCGGCTCGGCTCGGACCTGGCTCAACAGCCTGTCCGCCGGCAGCATCAATACCTGGGCGGACTTTGAGGAGGCATTCGTCCGCAACTTCACCGGCACCTACAAGCGGCCCGGTCGGCCCCGCGAGCTGGCCATGTGCGTCCAGGGGCCAGACGAGTCCCTCCGCGACTACCTCACGCGCAGGACCGAGCTCCGCAACTCCTGCGAGGGGGTACACGAGGTGCAGGCCATCCAGTATTTCATTGAGGGCTGCCGCGATGGCACCCACCTCAAGCACAAGCTCTTGTGCACCGAGCCGGCAACCCTGGCGGACCTAATGGACAAGGCAGACAAGTACGCCACGGCCGACTCCGCGATGCGAATCAAGGTCACCGCGACTGCTAAGCCGACCCCGCCGCCTGCCGCGCCG
Organism: Elymus sibiricus; assembly: GCA_039707655.1. Taxonomy (NCBI): domain Eukaryota; kingdom Viridiplantae; phylum Streptophyta; class Magnoliopsida; order Poales; family Poaceae; genus Elymus; species Elymus sibiricus. The sequence continues at coordinate 322,708,073 of CM077663.1, read as the reverse complement.
CGGGCGGCTGCCGACAACCGGCAGCAGCCAAACAACAAGCGCAAAATTGACCAGCCAGATCCCCGCTATGGGAGCCGGCAGGTTGCCACTATCGAAGAAGAGCAGCCGGCTGCCCAGGCGCCCAGCCAGCGCCAGCGAACCGGCAAGAACGCCTGGCAGCCCAAGCTCACCTTCGAGCAGATGCTCGACGCACCCTGCAAGATGCACTCCGGGGCCAAGCCGGCCACCCATACGCTCCGGCAGTGCAGCTTCTCCCTGCAGCTAGCCCGAGGCGAGGGCCTCCCGGTTCCTCTGCCTCTGGCTCCCCGCGAGCCGGCTCCGGCTCCAGCTGCCAACAACGGCCGCCTTCATGACCAGTTCCCCGACCAGGACGGGGCTTACGTCATCTTCACCAGCGAGGGAACCGACAAGCATAGCTTGCGCTAGCGCCGGCACGAGGTGAACGCCACCGTCCCCTCGGTCCCCCAGTATATGCACTAGTCCGAGAAGCCGATCACCTGGAGCCTGGCGGACCACCCGGCCGTGATGCCAAACCCGGGCGGCTACGCTCTCGTCCTCGATCCCACCATCGCCTCCGAGAGGCTCACCTGCCGCTTCTCGCGGGTGCTGATTGACGGAGGCAGCAGCATCAACATCCTCTACCGCGACACGCTGCTCATACTGGGGCTCAGGGAGAAGGACCTACGGGCGAGCCGGACGGTCTTCCACGGCATCGTGCCGGGAAAGTCCTGCACCCCCATCGGCAAGATCGAGCTCGACGTCCTCTTCGGCAACAAGAGCCACTTCCGCCGCGAACCGGTATGGTTCGAGGTGGTGGACCTTAACAGTCCCTACCATGCGCTGCTGGGCAGGCCGGCCCTCGTCAAGTTCATGGCAATCCCCCATTATGCCTACCTCAAGCTCAAGATGCCGGGTCCCAAGGGCATCATCACCATCGCCGGCGACTACAAGATGTCGCTCGAGTGCGCGCGCGACGGCAGCCGGCTGGCCGACGCCCTGGAGATAGCGGAGGAAAGGCGGCAGCTCGACCGGCTCGTGGCTCACGCCTCTGCCCAGCCGGCCGTGCTGGCTCCTCCGTCCCAGTCGGCCAGCGAGGCGTCGTTCCAACCGTCCAAGGACACCAGGCAGGTGCCACTCGACCCGGCCAACCCGAAGCAGTGTGTCACCATCGGCGCCCACCTCGACAGCAAATAGGAAGGCGAGCTCGTCGACTTCCTCCGTGAGAATCGGGACATCTTTGCGTGGTCTCCAAAAGACATGCCGGGTGTTTCGAGGAAGTTCGCCGAGCACAAACTTCATGTGTGGCCGGATGCAAAGCCGGTCAAGCAACCCCTACGCCGTTTCTCCGAGGAGAAGCGGCGTACTATAGGAGAAGAGATCGCCCGGCTGCTTGCAGCCGGCTTCATCATGGAAGTGTTCCACCCGAACTGGCTGGCCAACCCAGTCCAGGTGCTGAAGAAAAACAAGACCTGGCACATGTGTATCGACTACACCAGCCTGAACAAGGCCTGTCCCAAGGATCCATTCGCCCTGCCCCGGATCGATCAAGTCATCGAATCCACGGCCGGCTGCAACCTGCTGTCCTTCCTGGATGGCTATTCCGGCTACCACCAGATCAAGCTGGATCCAGCCGACCGGCTGAAGACCTCCTTCATCACCCCTTTCGAGGCCTACTACTACATCACCATGTCCTTCGGCCTGAAGAACGCGGGCGCTACTTTCCAGTGCTGCACGCAGAAGTGTCTCCTGCCTCAGATCGGCAGGAACGTCCACGTCTACATGGATGACATCGTCGTCAAAACCAAGAAGCATTTCAGCCTCCTCGACGATCTCCGGGAGACCTTCGCTAACCTGCGCGAGTACAAGATCAAGCTGAACCCAGAGAAGTGCGTTTTCGGCGTGCCAGCCGGCCATCTCTTGGGTTTCTTCGTGTCCGCCCGCGGCATCGAGGCTAACCCGGAGAAGATCAGGGCCATCGAGCGCATGCACAAGCCGGCCAAGCTCCGCGACGTCCAGAAGTTCGCCGGTTGCCTCGCCCCGCTCAGGCGCTGCCCCTCTACCAGCTCATGAGGAAGACGCCCAAGTTCGAGTGGACCGACCAGGCCAACGAGGCGTTCCGCGACCTCAAGCGCGCGCTCTCTAGCACCCCTGTCCTGGCGGCTCCAGCTGAGAAGGAGCCGATGCTCGTGTACATCGCGGCAACCACCCGCGTGATCAGCGTCGTTCTGGTGGTGGAACGGCCGGAGGAGGGCAAGGCGCTGCCAGTACAACGCCCCGTCTACTACCTCAGCGATGTCCTCTCCGCCTCCAAGCAGAACTACCCCCACTACCAGAAGATGTGTTACGGCATATACTTTGCCGCCAAGAAGGTCAAGCATTACTTCTAGGAGCACACCATCACCGTGGTGAGCACAGCCCCGCTCGGCGAGATCATGTGCGGCCGGGACGCCACCGGCCGGATCGCCAAATGGGCCATCGCTCTCACCGACCACGAGATTCGGTACGAGCCACGTACCGCCGTCATGTCACAGACGATGGCGGACTTCCTCGTCGACTGGGCCGAGACCCAGTTCATGCCGCCTCCCCCGGATTCCACGCATTGGCGCATGCACTTCGACAGTTCGAAGATGCGAACCGGCCTGGGAGCCGGCATCGTGTTGTCGTCCCCGAAGGGGGACCAGCTCAACTACGCGCTCCAGATTCTCTTTGCCGCCTCCAACAACGTGGCCGAGTACGAGGCGCTCATCCACGGCCTCCGGCTCGCCAAGGAAATCGGGATCCGGTGCATCCTCTGTTTTGGCGACTCTGACCTCGTGGTGCAACAGGTCTCTGGCGAATGGGACGCCAGGGACGCCAACATGGCCAGCTATCACTTCCTCGTCCAGCAGCTCACCGGCTCCTTCGAGGGCTCTGAGTTCCACCACGTCCCCCGGGCGAACAACGAGGCTGCCGATACGTTGGCAAAAATCGGCTCCACCCGGCAGGCCATCCCAGCCGGCGTCTCCCTCGAACGGCTACTCAAGCCTTCGATCAAGCCTTCCCCCGAATCAGAATCTATCTTCGTGCCGGCTGATGTCGCCGGCTCTTCCCCAGCTCCGGCAGCTCTGCCGGCACCATCAGCTCCGGCTACTCTGCCGGCACCATCAGCTCCGGCTGCAATACCGACCCCGTCGGCTCCAACGCCCGGCGCCCCTGCGGCAGCCGGCTCCGGCTCCACGGCCGTCATGATGGCGATCGCCGCGCCCCCCGCTATCTTAGTCTCGGGGACTGGCGAGCCGGACCCGGGGGCTGGCGAGCCGGTCCCGGGGACTGACCTACCGGACCCGTCGGCTCCGGCTAACCCCGACACTCCACTCGAGCTCGAGCCGGCTCCCGTCTCGGTCCCCTCGTGGGCCCAGCCCATTCTGGCTTTCCTCTTGCGCGGCGAGCTCCCCCGTGATGAGGCCACGGCAAGACAAATCCAGTGCCGGGCCCCGGCCTACAGCATCATCAACCGCGAGCTAGTTCATCGCAGCACCACCGGCGTGTTCCAACGCTGCGTCGAGCCGGAGAAAGGGCAAGAAATCCTCCTCGACATCCACCAGGGCGAGTGTGGGCACCACGCCGCCTCCAGAACCCTGGTGGCCAAGGCATTCCGCCACGGCTTCTACTGGCCGACGGCCTTGGAAGAGGCCAAGCGGCTGGTCGATAAATGCGAGGGGTGCCAGCGCTTCAGCACACAGAGTCACCTGCCGGCAACAGCCCTCCAGACCATCCCACCATCGTGGCCCTTTGCCGTCTGGGGGCTGGATATGGTAGGGCCCTTCAAGACTGCACGGGGCGACATGACGCATCTACTAGTGGCTGTCGACAAGTTCACCAAATGGATCGAATCCAGACCCATCAAGAAACTGGACGGCCCCACAGCCGTCCGGTTCATCAAGGATATCATGGTCTGCTACGGCGTTCCCCACAGCATCATCACCGACAATGGCACAAATTTCGCCAAAGGCGCAATGGCGCGTTTTTGCTCCCAGGAGGGCATCCGGCTCGACCTCGCGTCGGTGGCCCACCCACAGTCAAACGGCCAGGCGTAGAGGGCAAACGGCCTGATCCTAGCCGGCCTCAAGCCTCGGCTCATGGCGCCCCTCGTGCGGTCGGCCGGCTGCTGGATCGATGAGCTGCCGGCTGTCCTATGGAGCCTCAGGACCACGCCCAACCGGTCGACCGGCTACACCCCCTTCTTTCTCGTATACGGGTCCGAGGCGATCATCCCCACAGACATCGAGTTCGACTCGCCTCGGGTCACCCTGTATACGGAGAAGGACGCAAAGGAGGCAAGAGAAGATGGTGTCGACCTACTCGAAGAAGCACGCGAGCTGGCCGTGAGCCGGACGGCCATCTACCGGCAGATGCTCCGGCACTACCACAGCAAGCGGATCCGGCCCCTCTCCTTCCGCGAAGGAGACCTGGTGCTCAGGCGGATCCAGCGGAGCGCCGGCCAGCACAAACTGTCCTCCCCGTGGGAAGGCCCGTTTATCATCAGCAAAGCGCTGCACAACAATGCCTACTATTTGATAGATGCCCAGAAGTCGCAGAAGCGCAAAAGAGACGCCTCCGGCGAGGAGACGGAGCGCTCATGGAATGCGGCGCTCCATCGACCGTTCTACTGCTAGAAAGAACCAGTGTATGTATGTATCTTCCCTTCTGTTAGAACTTAATGAATGCAATGAGGGCCCCAAGCAGGCACTTGGGGCACACCCCTTTTTTCAATTTCATCAAAGGCCTGTCATCCCTTAAGCAAGGCACCCGGCCCCAGCTCCCCGGGCCCGGGGGCTCGCCGGCTCTTCTCCAAGGCGGTCAAGTAGCGTGAACAAGTAATCTCTCTCCCCCCCCCCAGCCACAGACCGGCCCCCGGCTGTCCGGCTGGCGGAATCATGGGATGGGAAGGAACTTGTCACGCGAACGCCACCTAAGGAGTAGCAGCCGAACAGGTCCAACCGGACCATGTCATCTCTAGAAACCGGCCTCTGCCGGCTCACCCCAACTCTAGCCAGACGGCTCTAAGGCGCGCATGGTTTCCCCAAGAACGATGCCCCGTCCCTGTCCCAGTCCGGCTCCCGGCTGGCTGACAGGCGGGGCGGAGGCTGGAAGGAATCCTTGCGTAAGATACGAGTCGAAAGGAAAAAGAGCAAAAGATGAGCCGGCACGCAAACATTTCTACTTCAAGCAAATTTATAAACAAAAGGCCACAGGCCGAAGGTTCCTTACAATACACCCCCAGTGGGTGGAAATGCGTCTTAAGCAAGTCTCGCAAAAAAAAGAGATACGAAAAAAGAAGGGCGCCTAAGCCTTCGGCGCATCGCCAGCCGGCCTGGCAGACTGCTCGGGAGCGGCCGCCGGCTCCTCCTCCATGGCCTCTGTGGCCTCGGTGTCGCTGCCGGTGCTGGAGGCGGTGCTCTCGTCGGCAACCTCATCGTCCCCGGGCCCTTGGGGAATGCCAAAGGAGTCCTCGGCAACCGGTTCGACGTCCTCACCTAGCGCCGGCAGGAGCTCGTCCGGGTCGACGTAGGAAGCCAGCTCGTTGGCTCGGCGAACGAGGGCGCCTTCGCGGGCGGCTCACTCCGCCTCGGGGACCTCGCGCATCGTGGCCAGCCGGTCCAAGTTGACACCGGGGTACCACGAGGTGACGAATTGAAGAGCCATCTACGCCCCGGAGCGGGCCGCCGACGCCTTCCAAATCTCGAGCCGGGCCACCGCGTTCTCCAACCGAAGTGCCACGCGGCCCGCTGGGGCCCCGCGACCCAGCCAAAGGGCCGAAATCACCTCCATGCCGGCCGTGTGGAGCCGGTCCATACCGCGCTGAAGGAAGAGCAGCCGGTTCTTGATGGCCAGCGCGAACTCCGACAAGTCCCAGCCGGCGTGCTCCTCGATCTCCTGCCCGCGCTGTCGCAGGCACTCCCGATGCTCCGCCACGACCCGCTCGGCGCGGCGCTGAGCGTCTGGGAACCGATCTAAGGAAAAGGAAAGAATCAGAAAAGCGGGGAGAGAAGCAGCCGGCAAAGAAAGAAGACTCAAGAACAAAAAACTTACGCTGGAAGGCTTCGTCCACCTCGATGGCAAACTGGAGGCCCAAGCTCCGCTCCCTCTCGCGCGCCTCCTCCGCCTGGGCAAGGGCGGCCTCACGCCTCTCAAGCTCGCCGCCAAGACGAGCAACCTCGTCCTTCAGGGCGGCGACCTGCCGGCTAGCGTCGGCCGCCTGCTTGGCGGCCTCCTCCCGGGCCGCCACCTCCTTCTGCAGCTTCGCGGTGAGGCGCTCCTGGGCCGCCTACCCATCCACGACCTGGCCGCCCAGCCGGTCCCGCTCCGACGTGACCGCCTAGAGCTCCTGCCCCATCCGGTCCCGTTCGGAGGCCAGTTCATCCCTCTTCTGCCGAATTGGGGTCAGCTCCTCTGCGAAAAACCCGACATGAGTTACTCAAATACGGAAGACCCGGGCCGACTGCTGAAGCAGCTGGCCCGACTCTCGGGGGCTACACCCAGTGGGTGCGCTCACGCGCCCCCACTGGAATAAGCATACCTTGCGCCTTCTTCAGCTCTTCCTGGACCTGGTAAAAGGCGGCCTTGCCACGGTTATGGATGACAACCGCCTCATCAAAAAGCGCTTGCCGCTTGGCGTTCTCAGCCTGCTCCGTGCCAAGAAACAAGAAGTTAGACAAACAAAAAAGAGATAGATCCGGCCCGGCTGCCACGCAGCCGAGCAGCCGGCCCGAATCTCGAGGGCTACACCCAGTGGGTGCGCTTGCGTGCCCCCACAGAAAGTTCAACACAAGACAGAAGAATCTCACCTCCACCGCCTCCTCCATGCGCCGAAAATTGCATTCGGCGGCCTCCGCGAACCTAGCCAGCCCCTCGCGGCAGTGTGCCACGATGCGGCCTGGCTCCCTAGGTGCAAGGGCCTGGTTGATGGTTGGCGGGGCTAGGACGACCGGGACGAGAGCCAGCGCTCTCCAGTCCCGGATCACGTCAAGCATGGTCCTTCTCGACCGGCTCGACCCACCACTCGACCCGGCGTCCGCCACGGCGGCAGCCGGCGAAAGGTTGGTGGTGACCACCAGGGCTCGGGAGCCGGCCTCGGGCCCCTCTACGACCGGCACCGCCGGCTCCACCACCTGCCGGACCGGCTCGACAGCCGGCTGGGCCGGCTCGCTCCTCCCGCCAACCGCCGTCTCCGGTGCCGCCTCCGGCACGGTCGGAGCGAGGGGCACGTCTGCCGCGGCCGGCTGAACGGTGGGTGGGGTCACGAATGTCTCCTCAGCCGGCTCAGGCACTGCCCCTGCCGGCCGGGCCACCTCCGCCAAGGGCGGGGCCGTGGCCGTCTCCTCGACCGGCTCTCGCGGCTCGCTCGATGGAGGCCTCGACATCCGCGTCGATTCCGCCGTTGAGTCCGTCGCGCGCGCCGGGTCTGCGGCCGCCTCCGCCTCCCGTCACTTGAGGCCCTCGAACACGAAGGCGCGCCCTTCGCCCCTGCCTTCCCGGCTCACATTTCTGCGAGCCTCCTCTTCTCCTCCCGCACCGTGACCACGTGCTCCTGGGCCTGCAGGCTGGAAGCGTCCACCGGGTCGGCGGTCGACTCCGTGTCGTGGAGCTCGATGGCGTCCCTGGAACAAACAAGGGCCAGGCCCTCAGGCGCTCGCCGGCTCGAAAACTCGAGAAAACCCACAAGAACTAGGAAAAAGTACTCACCCGGCGACGACGGGAAGGGCCCGCCTAGCCCGAGCCGGCGGCTTCGCGACGGCCGCTCGCGCTCTCTTGCGAGCCGGCGGCTGAGTCGGCAGCTGCCCCGCAGCCGGCCTCTTGTCGTGACCGGAGGCCTCGGCTGTCCAGCCGCGACCCGGATGCTCCTCGCTCCGCCCGCGTGGCTCCCGCCGAGCTGTGGGGGGAGGCGCGTCCAAGATCCGAACGTCATAATCATCATCATCGTCGTCAGTCCAATCTTTGATCGAGGGTCCGAAGGGGAACTCACCAGCCACTCTGGACCCGCCGGCTCCCAGGTCGCCCATCACCCCGTCCGCCTCAACCTCTCCCAAGGAGTCGACCCCCTCCTCGACGTCGCCTCCCAGCTCGAAGTCATCCGGGTCGGAATTGGCGCGTTCCGCCTGGAATATGTGGGGGTGCGGGCCGTCCGGCGTGTTCTGTCGAACAAAGTGCTGCGGTCAGCACGACGTGTGAGCGGGGGGGGGGGGGACAGCTGGAGAAACACATAAGAGAAGGAAACCACCTCGACGGGGCAAACCAGGGGCGCCGGGTCGTGCTGGCTATACGGCATCTTGCCAAAGTGCCAGGTCCCCGGCTTCAGCTTGAAGTTGGTGATGGCGTTCACCCGCTTCACCACCTGGGCTGTCGTCAGCTCGAAGGTGGACAGCCGGCAGGGGTCCCGCCGTCCCGACATGTCGCAGATCCGGTGCGGCCTCTGCTGCGGGGGCAGCACCCGGCGGTCGATGAAGGCGGCCACCAGATCGGCCGCAACCATCCCCTCCCCGCTCCTCATGGTCTGGAGCCGGCCCAGCATTCCGACCAGATCTCCGGGCGGCCTGTCGGTCGTCCAGTTCACCCCCGAGGACGGGGCGTTGACGAAGGCCGGCAGCCGGATGTAGTCCCGCGCCGGGTCGATGTTCTTCACGTAGAAGAACGTCCGGTTCCATTTCTTGACGGACTCGATGAGGGTGATGCGGGGGAATAGCGGGCCGCGGACGCACACTACCGCACCCCCGCAGGCATACGCCTCGTCGTTGTTCTTCAAGGCCTTGAGGTAGAAAAGCTTCCTCCACAACTCCACAAAGGGGAGAAGTTCGAGGTAGCCCTCGCAGAGAGTTACGAAGCTCGATAGTTGAAGAATGGAGTTGGGCCCGAGGTGGTGCGGCTGGAGATCGAAGGTGTCCATGAAGAGGCGGAAGAACAGGCTCACCGGCAGGCCGAAGCCGCGCGAGAAGTGCCAGGTGAACACCACGAACTCCCCCTCCTCGGGCTCGGGCACCACCTCGCTGCCCGGTGGACGGGCAGCGACGCGGTCCTCCGACGGCAGCATGCGGGCACGGCGGAGGTGCGCGATGTCCTCCTCGGTGACGATGGAGCCCCCCTAGCTGCCGGAAGGTCCGTCGGCCATCTCCGAGGCAGTCGAATGCGAAGAAACATGCGAGCGGAGTGGCAACGCGAGCCGAAGCGGCGGACTGCGAGAGGAGGAAGACGATGGGGTGAGGGGTGCATGAACAGCCTCTGGCCCTCCCCCTCCCCTTATAAATAAGGGGGCGACGCCCGGGGGACGTGGGGATTAACTGTGCCCACTCCCCCGAGGAATCCGCGGGACGTGGGCGCTGCGGGCCAAGGCCGTTGGGGTCCGGGCGCAGAGGATCCCTGCATGCGGCCCGAGGCCTACTGGGCTAGGCCCGTGGCCTACGAGGCTAGGCCCAGGGCGACGTCCCGTCGAGCCCCCAAGTGCGGGGCCCTCAGCATCATTGCGCTCCGCATGGTGCACCACGGTCTGCCTCGGGACCAGAAGCGGCGCAACAGGACCCGAGGCGGCGGGAGCGGTTGCCGACGCGGCTGATCGATCGATCCCACGTGATAGGCAGACGCCGCCGGATGAAGCCGCCGGCTCCCCCTCGTCGGAAGGACGCGAGCCCCCGCCGGCTTCAGGGACTACTGACGTGGTTATTACCCCTAGGTATGCCAAGATAGGGGAGTTCAAGCCCCTTTCAGAAAAAACTATACGACCAGCTGGCGAATGGCCGGCTGGCCTACGGTCGGCCGGTACATGATCGGCAGGCGAGCGGCCGGCTGACCCCCTGGCCGGCCGGCCCGCGGCCGGCTGGACAGGAGCCGGCCGCCTGGCCCTCGGCCAGCCCGCGGCCGGCCCTCCCGCTGACCTCTGGACGGGCAGGCACCCGTCCCCGCCTACTGCGACCAAGTACACCGACAAGACGCGACCCCCACAATGGGCTCCGGCGTGGCTACAGCGACCGTTGACGCGCGGGCACGCGTGGCTACAGTCCGGGCGGTCGTACCGCTGACCAAGACGGATTGAGACCCAGTGGGGCAACAGTGCCGCCACGCCGCCGTCCACTCCATTACCTGCCCCGACGTGGCTACAGCGCGGTCGGCCGTGCCGCTGACTTCGGCAGGTGGGCGCAAGACGACGCTATGCGGGGCGGCCCGTGCTGCGGCAGGTATGCGCGGGCCAATAGAAGAGCCGGCTGGCGGGCCTTAGTTAGCGATGGGACCGCGCAGCCGGAGGGCCCTACGGGCGACGAGACGACCCAGCCGGTGGGCCCCCTGGCTGACTGGGGAGGCTGCCAGCCGGGTCCCCCCTTTAGTACCTTAGGAATATTGTAAGCCGGGGGGTTGGCCTATAAAACCCCCCAAGGCCCCCATGCATCGGGCAGGGAAGCACGAGGCATTCGCCCCATCTTACACTCTCGCTCCCACGTAGCAAGGAAAGAAGAGCCGGGTGCTCCTTCTTCTTCCTCTAGACAAACAGCTCAAGGAGCACCATTGTAACACCAAACACCGTCAACTAGACAAGCAGGATTAGGGGTGTTACCTCCCACGGAGGGACCCGAACCTGGGTACATCGTGTGTCCCTCACCGCTTGTGCCCAATCCCGCTCCCGGAGCCCGCCGGCGTCCTTCGGCCCCAACTAATCTCGATAAGCCACCCCATGGCATCTGTCGTGAGAAAACGACGACACGTTACCATCCATAGCTTTAACTAATCCATAAGAAAGATATATAAAACAATTGAGTATTCAAATTATAATGCATTGATTGTTTCTAGCAACATCATCATATAATATCACTAATATATCTCGAATAATCCAGTTAATGCGTCATCAAACATTATCAAATATTTTCACTAATACACCTCAAATATTATTATCATATAACATCAGTACTACAGCTCGAATATTATTGCTCGAATACAACGCGGGCGGGCGGTCGACACCCAAAGAGAAGGAACCATCACGGGATCATAGCTCGGGTGAGATCCCTGAAGAACCTGCCAGGTATTGGAGAACCTGGCGTCCAACGCAGCCATGTAGCGTCGGACGTGCTTGTCCTCCTCCCTGACACGGCGACGTGCCTCCTCCGCGGGGGCCGGCTCCCTCCGCACAGACAGTGGTCCACGCGACCGCCACCAAAGAACCTCCGGGTCGACGACGGGAGCCTGATTCCTCACCCAGCTGCACGCCCCGGAAGGTACCACCTCCCAGTGCAGCCAGGTGGAGCCCAGTCCCGAACATGGCCCCTCTCAAGCAGGTGGTCGCCGCCGAGTCGACGACGAGGATGCGGGATGGGCATCGTCGACTCGAGAACTTATGAACGTGGGAGTTGCATAACAATAATTATCATTTTATTATGCTACTCATATTTATAAACAAATTCAGCAACATCTAATTAAACACCTAAACATCTATCAAGCATCTAAACATCTAAACATGTGAATGTATTTGGGGATCAAGGGCCTCACCTTGACGGACGGGCCGGCCGGACGGGAAGAGCTGGAGGCAGGGGGTCGATGGAGGCGGCGGCACCGGGGTCGGGCGGCGGCACCGGGGTCGGGCGGCGGCACCAGGATAGATGCTGTAAAAATGCTAGCAGGGATCAAACAACAATAAAATCATGGTCTTAATTTTAGTTTCTCTGCCCAACCAGTTCTTTCGGTTCCATCTTAATTTTAGTTTCTCTGCGTAAACTAAAGTGCTCTAGCAGAATTACAATAGAGAAGTGATAGTACGTTTCAGGAACGTCACGTCTAGCACAATCACAGTGATGGAACAAATACTTGTATGGAATCTTGGAGATCTTTTTAATATTGTCCATAAGTAATCAACATCTCGTACATTTTCCTATTATAAACATTGATTCAAAATCATAGCACATCAAGGTAACATCGATACAAAGCACACATCCGAAGGTTTAGCATTTCCCAAAATCATAGCACACCAAGACTACATATTCATCCGAAGGTTTAGCATTTCACAAAATCATAGCACATCAAGGTAACATCGATACAAAGCACACACATCTGAAGGAAAATTTCAGTCCAATTTGAATCCATTCACAAAGACTTTCCAATCAGGGTTGTATGAGTACAAGAAAGTGAGGTTCTCTCCTGTAAAAGCTAGCAGGACCTAGCTATGCTTTACTGTCTGCAACAAAATCAAGATATGAGCATATAAAAGATGATATAAAACATCATTTTTTTTAATTTATAGATGATCGCAAGTATCTATCCTTTTACATATCAGAAAATTTACAATCAATAATTCTGAACAATTTACAACAGAGAATCATCATTATTTTCATCATAAGATTTTGAATCATCATTACAACCAAAAGAAAATATTTCCTTGCAATCCATTGATATGAGCAGAACATCAAGCACATCAAGCACACATCAAGCACATCAAGCTCACATCAAGCACACATCCGAACGCGGGCAGGCCGGCGGCGGGGGGGGGGCACGACGAGGGTCGGGGTGGCCGAACGCGGGCAGGCCGGCGGCCATGGCGCCGCCGCGCGCGCTCGGGGCAGGGTGGCACGACGAGGGGTCGCTCTAGCCGAACAGAGAGGGGGAAGGAGGCGGAGGCTCACCGTGGGAGGAGTGGGCGAAGCAGGGGCTCGTCGGCGGGCAGCAGGGGGCGGGCCAACGTCAAGGTCTGGCGGCGAGGAGCGGCGACGGAGACGAGCAGCCTGGCGGCGTGGTTTGGTTTCGGCGTCAGGGGGAAGAAAGTGAGGAGGGAGCACGCGCTTTGAATACACCGGGACTAAAGGGGGGCCTTTAGTCCCGGTTGGTGTATGCAACCGGGACTAAAGGTCCATTTTCGGTGGCCCAAACCCCATGCGGGAAGGGACCTTTAGTCCCGGTTGCATCCACCACCCGGGACTAATTGCCAATTTTCGATTTTTTTTGTTTTGTTTTTCTAAACAGGACAATTTCTGTTTTTAGATTTGGAATAAATTTTAGAATATTTAGAGTTTTTTAATGAATCTTTTTGCTTTAGGTCAAAAAATAAATAAACTTTGTGTTAGTGCCAGTAGTTTTCATATTTAAATAGTTTAAATTTGAATTCTTTTGAAATTTGTGTGAATCACTAGTTTGTGAATAACTTTAGTTTAAAATTAGATTTTTGAGTGATTGTTTTTCCTGTTGTTTAATATTAGTATGTTTTATCATTATGTTCAATCTGGGAATTTTTAGGATACTTTAAGTAGGTGTTTTAATCGAAACCAGATTCTGTTTAACTCTTTTTGTTTTATACCTACATCTGTTACAAAGACATTTCATTTTTTTAACTTATTTCAACTCCAGAATTTTTTTGCATTCAATATGCACCATTAAAAGGCACATCCTCAAATTTCAAACATTTTCTAACTTCATTTGCTATTTTTCATGGTTTTAATGATTTTTTTGCGCTGAATGACACTGAAATTGAAAAGCAGTACAAATGAACTCTGAAAAGGTTGAAACTTGGCCTGGTATCATCATTTCACACACATAGCATGTGCTAAAAAGTTGAGAGGGTTACAACAAAAACTGGATGCACTTCGTGTACAAACTGGACCATCTCCTTTGAAGTATGAGGGTTTCGGACGAAAACTCGTCTGTTACAAATGCATTTCATTTTTTAAAACTTATTTCAACTCCAGAATTTTTTTGCATTCAATATGCACCATTCAAAGCCACATCCTCAAATTTCAAACATTTTCTAACTTCATTTGCTTTTTTCATGCTTTTAATGAATTTTTTTTTGCTGAATGACACTGAAATTGAAAAGCAGTACAAATGAACTCTGAAAAGGTTGAAACTTGGCATGGTATCATCATTTCACACACATAGCATCTGCTAAAAAGTTGAGAGGCTTACAACAAAAACTGGATGCACTTCGTGTACAAACTGGACCATCTCCTTCGAAGTATGAGGGTTTCAGACGAAAACTCATCTGTTACAAAGGCATTTCATTTTTTAAACTTATTTCAAATCCAGACTTTTTTTGCATTAAATATGCACCATTAAAAGCCACATCCTAAAATTTCAAACATTTTCTAACTTCATTTGCTATTTTTCATGCTTTTAATGATTTTTTTTGCGCTGAATGACCCTGAAATTGAAAAGCAGTACAAATGAACTCTGAAAAGGTTGAAACTTGGCATGGTATCATCATTTCACACACATAGCATGTGCTAAAAAGTTGAGAGGGTTATAACAAAAACTGGATGCACTTCGTGTACAAACTGGACCATCTCCTTCGAAGTATGAGGGTTTCAGACGAAAACTCATCTGTTACAAAGGCATTTCATTTTTTTAAACTTATTTCAAATCCAGACTTTTTTTGCATTTAATATGCACCATTAAAAGCCAGATCCTAAAATTTCAAACATTTTCTAACTTCATTTGCTATTTTTTCATGCTTTTAATGATTTTTTTTGCGCTGAATGACCCTGAAATTGAAAAGCAGTACAAATGAACTCTGAAAAGGTTGAAACTTGGCATGGTATCATAATTTCACACACATAGCATGTGCTAAAAAGTTGAGAGGGTTAAAAAATAAACTGGATGCACTTCGTGTACAAACTGGACCATCTCCTTCGAAGTATGAGGGTTTCGGACGAAAACTCGTCTATTAAAAAGGCATTTGATTTTTTTAAACTTATTTCAACTCCAGACTTTTTTGCATTCAATATGCACCATTCAAAGCCACATCCTCAAATTTCAAACATTTTCTAACTTCATTTGCTATTTTTCATGCTTTTAATGATTTTTTTTGCGCTTAATGACCCTGAAATTGAAAAGCAGTACAAATGAACTCTGAAAAGGTTGAAACTTGGCATGGTATCATCATTTCACACGCATAGCATGTGCTAAAAAGTTGAGAGGGTTACAACAAAAACTGGATGCACTTCATGTACAAACTGGACCATCTCCTTCGAAGTATGAGGGTTTCGGACGAAAACTCGTCTGTTACAAAGGCATTTCATTTTTTTAAACTTATTTCCACTCCAGACTTTTTTTGCATTCAATATGCACCATTCAAAGCCACATCCTCAAATTTCAAACATTTTCTAACTTCATTTGCTTTTTTCATGCTTTTAATGATTATTTTGCGCTGAATGACCATGAAATTGAAAAGCAGTACAAATGAACTCTGAAAAGGTTGAAACTTGGCATGGTATCATCATTTCACACACATAGCATGTGCTAAAAAGTTCAGAGGGTTACAACAAAAACTGGATGCACTTCGTGTATAAACTGGACCATCTCCTTCGAAGTATGAGGGTTTCGGACGAAAACTCGTCTGTTACAAAGGCATTTCATTTTTTTAAACTTATTTCCACTCCAGACTTTTTTTGCATTCAATATGCACCATTCAAAGCCACATCCTCAAATTTCAAATATTTTCTAACTTCATTTGCTTTTTTTCATGCTTTTAATGATTATTTTGTGCTGAATGACCATGAAATTGAAAAGCAGTACAAATGAACTCTGAAAAGGTTGAAACTTGGCATGGTATCATCATTTCATACACATAGCATGTGCTAAAAAGTTGAGAGGGTTACAACAAAAACTGGATGCACTTCGTGTACAAACTGGACCATCTCCTTCGAAGTATGAGGGTTTCGGACGAAAACTCGTCTGTTACAAAGGCATTTCATTTTTTAAACTTATTTCAACTCCAGACTTTTTTTGCATTCAATATGCACCATTCAAAGCCACATCCTCAAATTTCAAACATTTTCTAACTTCATTTGCTATTTTTCATGCTTTTAATGATTTTTTTGCACTGAATTACCGTGAAAGTGAAAAGCAGTACAAATGAACTCTGAAAAGGTTGAAACTTGGCATAGTATCATCATTTCGCACACATAGCATGCGCTAAAAAGTTGAGAGGGTTACAAAAAAAACTGGATGCACTTCGTGTACAAACTGGCCTATCTCTTTTTCTCCGCGTGTGTCCCTTTGCGCCGTAACCATGGACAATCTTCATCATTTAACAGGACGCTTGGGTCAGTCTTCACTGTGAAGGGAGGAATTTCATGAAACTTTTCATAATCTTCTGACATGTCTGTCTTGTCCTCCACTCCCACGATGTTTCTTTTCCCTGAAAGAACTATGTGGCGCTTTGGCTCACCGTATGATGTATTCGCTTCCTTATATTTCCTTTTTCTCGGTTTTTAGACATGTCCTTCACATAGAAAACCTGCGCCACATCATTGGCTAGGACGAATGGTTCCTCTGTGTACCCAAGATTGTTGAGATCCACTGTTGTCATTCCGTACTTCTGGTCTACCTTTAGCCCTGTCAGATTGATCCATTTGCACCGAAACAAAGGTATATGTAATTCAAGTCCATAGTCAAGTTCCCATATCTCCTCTATGTAACCATAATATGTGTCCTTTTCCCTATTGTTGTTTGTTGCATCAAAGCGGACACCACTGTTTGGTTGGTGTTCTTTTTATCTTGGGCGATAGTGTAAAATGTATTCCCATTAATCTCGTACCCTTTGAAAGTCAATACCGTCGAAGATGGTGATTTTGACAACAAGTACAGCTCATCTCCAACACTGTCGTCATTCATGAGATGTGTTTGCAACCAACCATCGAAAGTCCCCATTTGTTCACATGTAATCCAGTCGTCAGACTGCTCCGGGTATTTGGAGCGTAGAATATTCTTGTGTTCATTTATATACGGGGCCACCAAGGTGGAACCATGTAGAACTGCGTAGTGTGCTTGAGTGAAAGAATGCCCGTCCCTACATATTATTGCTTTCTTTCCTAGCGTGCCTTTTCCACTCAGTCTCCCTCATGCCGCGATTCAGGAACACCAATCGGCTTAAGCTCAGAAATATAGTCAACACAAAACTCAATAACCTCCTCTGTTTCATGGCCCTTGGAGATGCTTCCTTCTGGCCTAGCACGGTTATGAACATATTTCTTTAAGACTCCCATGAACCTCTCAAAGGGGAACATATTGTGTAGAAATACAGGACCCAGAATGGCAATCTCTTCGACTAGGTGAGCTAGGACGTGCGTCATGATATTGAAGAAGGATGGTGGAAACACAACCTCGAAACTGATAAGACATTGCACCAAATCATTCTGTAACCTTGGTAGGATTTCTGGATCGATTACCTTCTGAGAAATTGCATTGAGGAATGTGCTACTTCTTGAGCTTGCGTTGGTTTTTCCTTGAAGAGGAAAGGGTGATGCAGCAAAGTACATAAGTATTTGCCTCAGTTGTTGAGAACCAAGGTATCAATCCAGTAGGAGACACAAGCAAGTCACCAATAGATGTACCTACACAAATAATCAAACACTTGCACCCAACGCTATAAAGGGGTTGTCAATCCCTTCACGGTTACTTGCAAGGATGAGATCTGATAGAGATAGATGGAAAAGAATACTAAAACGAAAAGCAAAGTAAATAGATCTGAAAATATAAGATGGAAAATAGACCCGGGGGCCATAGGTTTCACTAGAGGCTTCTCTCATGAAGGCAAATAATACGGTGGGTGAACAAATTACTGTCGAGCAATTGATAGAAAAGCGCATAGTTATGACGATATCAAAGGCAATGATTATGCATATAGGCATCACGTCCGTGTCAAGTAGACCGAAATGATTCTGCATCTACTACTATTACTCCACACATCGACCGACTCCTGCCTGCATCAAGAGTATTAAGTTCATGAAGAATAGAGTAACACATTAGGTAAGATGACATGATGTAGAGGGATAAACTCAAGCAATATGATGAAAACCCCATCTTTTTATCCTCGATGTCAACAATACAATACGTGCCTCGCTACCCCTACTATGTCACTGGGTGAGGACACCGCAAGATTGAACCCAAAACTAAGCACTTCTCCCATTACAAGAATTACCAATCTAGTTGGCCAAACCAAACCAATAACTCGAAGAGACTTGCAAAGATATGAAATCATGCATATAAGAATTCAGAAGAGACTCAAATAATATTCATAGATAATCTAATCATAAACCCACAATTCATCGGATCTCGACAAACACACCGCAAAAGAGTATTACATCGGATAGATCTCCATGAAGATCATAGAGAACATGGTATTGAAGATCAAAGAGAGAGAAGAAGCCATCTAGCTACTAGCTATGGACCCGAAGGTCTATGGTGGACTACTCACGCATCATCGAAGGGGCAATGGAGTTGATGTAGATGCCCTCCGTGATCGAATCCCCCTCCGGCAGATCACCGGAAAAGGCCCCAAGATGGGATCTCACGGGAACAGAGGCTCCTGGTGGCGGAAAAGTATTTTCGTGGCTTGTTCTGGTATCCAGGGAATATTTGGGAATTTATAGGCCGAAGAATAGGGTTGGAAAACCTGCCGTGGGCCCACAAGCCAGGGGGCGCCCCCCCCCCCCTAGGGCGCGCCCCTGTGGCTTGTGGCCACACGGCACGTCCTCTGCCTTCATCTCCAAGTCTGGTACGTTCCGTTTGGACTCCGTTTAATATTCCTTATCTGCAATACTCAAAAACAAGGAAAAAAACAGAAACTGGCACTAGGCACTAGGTTAATAGGTTAGTCCCAAAAACAATATAAAATAGCAAATTAATGCATATAAAACATCCAAAACAGATAATATAATAGCATGGAACAATCAAAAATTATAGATACGTTGGAGACGTATCAAGCATCCCCAAGCTTAATTCCTGCTCGTCCTCGAGTAGGTAAATGATAAAAACAGAATTTTTGATGTGGAATGCTACCTAACATATTTATCCATGTAATATTCTTTATTGTGGCATGAATATTCAGATCCATAAGATTCATAACAATAGCTTAATTTTGACATAAAAACAATAATACTTAAAGCATACTAACAAGCAATCATATCTTTTCAAAATACCATGGCTAAAGAAAGTTATCCCTACAATATCATATAGTCTGGCTATGCTCCATCTTCCCCACACAAAGTATCTAAATCATGCACACCCCCGATGACAAGTCAAGCAATTGTTTCACACTTTTTATGTTCTCAAACCTTTTCAACTCTCACGCAATACATGAGCGTGAGCCATGGACATAGCACTTTAGGTGGAATAGAATATGGTGGAGGTGCAAGGGAAAAGGAGAAGATAGTCTCACATCAACTTGGCATATCAACGGGCTATGGAGATGCCCATCAATAGATATCAATGTGAGTGAGTAGGGATTGCCATGCAACGGATGCACTAGAGCTATAAGTGTATGAAAGCTCAAAAAGAAACTAAGTGGGTGTGCATCCAACTCGCTTGCTCACGAAGACCTAGGAAATTTTGAGGAAGCCCATCATTGGAATATACAAGCCAAGTTATATAATGAAAAATTCCCACTAGTATATGAAAGTGACAAAATAAGAGACTCTCTATCATGAAGAACATGGTGCTACTTGAAGCACAAGTGTGGAAAAGGATAGTAGCATTGTCCCTTCTCTCTTTTCTCTCATTTTTTTTGTGGGCATCTTTGGCCTCTTTTTTTTGGGCTTCGCTGGCCTCTTTTATTTTTTGTAAAGTCTGGAGACTCATCCCATCTATTGAGGGAATCATAGCTTCCAACATCCTTTCCTCACATGGGACAATGCTCTAATAATGAAGATCATCACACTTTTATTTACTTACAACTCAAAACTTAGAACAAAATATGACTCTATATGAATGCCTCCGGCGGAGTACCGGGATGTGCTACGATCTAGCATAGCAACAAATGCTAGCTATCTTACGATCATGCAAAGCAATATGACAATGATGGTGCAAGTCATAAAAAACGGAACGGTGGCAGTTGCATGGCAATATATCTCGGAATGGCTATGGAAATGCCATAATAGGAAGGTATGGTGGCTGTTTTGAGGAAGGTATATGGTGGCTGTTTTGAGGAAGGTGGGTTTAATGCCCCGGCGAAAGTTGTGCGGTACTAGAGAGGCTAGCAAAGGTGGAAGGGTGAGAGTGCGTATAATCCATGGACTCACATTAGTCATAAAGAACTCACATACTTATTGCAAAAGTCTATTAGTAGGAGTAAACCATCGCGCGCTCCCGACCCATCACACAAAGGATGACAATCATTAAACAAATCATGCTCCGACTTCGTTACATAACGGTTCACCATACGTGCATGCTACGGGAATCACAAACCTTAACACAAGTATTTCTAATAATCCACAATTACTTACTAGCATAACTCTTAATATCACCATCTCTATATATCAAAACTTATATGCACGAATCAAACTTCTCATAGTATTCAATGCACTTAATATGAAAGTTTTTATTATATCCCTCTTGGATGCCTATTATATTAGGACCAAATTCATAACCTAAGCCAATTACCATGTTGTTTAAAGACTCTCAAAATAATATAAGTGAGGTATGAGAGTTCAATTATTTCTATAAAATATAACACCACCATGCTCTAAAAAGATATAAATGAAGCACTAGAGCAACATTGCCTAGCTCAAAAGATATAAGTGAAGCACATAGACTATTCTAATAAATTCACGATTCAGCGTGTCCTTCTCAAAAAGATGTGTGCAGCAAGGATGATTGTGGCAAACTAAAAATCAAAGACTCAAATCATACAAGACGCTCCAAGCAAAACACATATCATGTGGTGAATAAAAATATAGCCTCAAGTAAATTTACCGATGGATTGAAGACGAAAGAGGGGATGCCTTCCGGGGCATCCCCAAGCTTAGGCTTTTTGGTATCCTTGAATATGACTTGGGGTGCCTTGGGCATCCCCAAGCTTAGGATCTTGCCACTCTTTATTCCATAGTCCATCAAATCTTTACCCAAAACTTGAAAACTTCACAACACAAAACTCAACAGAAAACTCGTGAGATTCGTTAGTATAACAAAAATAAATCACCACTTTAGGTACTGTTGTGAACTCATTCTTTATTTATATTGGTGTAATATTTACTGTATTCTAACTTCTCCATGGTTCATACCCCCCGATACAACCCATAGATTCATCAAAATAAGCAAACAACACATAGAAAACAGAATCTGTCAAAAACAGAACAGTCTGTAGTAATCCGTAGACTTCGAATAATTATGTAACTCCAAAAATTCTGAAACATTAGGAAAACCAGGTCAATTTGTATATAAATCTTGTGTAAAAATTTCAGATCAAAAGCACGTTCCAGTGAATTTATAAAATTCCTGGACTGAGCGCAAAAGTTTCTATTTTTTAGCAAAATCAAATCAACAAACACCGTAGACCATTCCAAAGGTCTTGCTTGGCTCAAACACTAATTAAAACAGAAAAACACAATTAATACAGAGGTAGTAATGTGGAAAACACACCAAAACAGAAACAAAAAACAGAAAGCAAAAATAAAATTGGGTTGCCTCCCAACAAGCGCTATTGTTTAACGCCCCTAGCTAGGCATAACGCAATAGATCAAGGTATTGTCATCTTTGGTATGCAATCCATAAGTAGCTCTCATAATAGATTCATAAGGTAATTTGATTTTCTTTCTAGGAAAGTGTTCCATGCCCTTCCTTAATGGAAATTGGAATCTAATATTTCCTTCCTTCATATCAATAATTGCACCAATCGTTCTAAGGAAAGGTCTACCAAGAATAATAGGACATGTAGGATTGCAATCTATATCAAGAACAATGAAATCTACGGGCACATAATTCCTATTTGGAAAAATAAGAACATCATTAATCCTTCCCATAGGTTTCTTAATAGTGGAATCCGCTAGATGCAAATTTAAAGAGCAATCATCAAGTTCATGGAAACCTAGAACATCACATAAAGTTTTCGGAATCGTGGAAACGCTAGCACCCAAATCACACAAAGCATGGCACTAAAAATCTTTAATCATAATCTTAATAGTAGGTTCCCACTCATCATAAAGCTTCCTAGGTATAGAAACTTCCAACTCAAGCTTTTCTTCAAAAGATCTCATCATAGCATCAACGATATGTTTAGTAAAAGCTTTATTTTGATCATAAGCATGCGGAGAATTCAACATGGATTGCAACAAGGAAATACAATCAATAAAAGGGCAGATATCATAATTAAAGTCCTTGAAATCCAAAAGAGTGGGTTCATTGCTATTTAAAGTTTTGACCTCTTCAATCCCACTTTTATCAATTTTATCATTAGGATCTATAAACTCCAAATCATTGGGACGCCTTGTAATTAAAGTTGACTCATATCCAGTCCCATCTTTATAAAGATTTACATTAGAAAACAAAGATTCAATAGGAGTCACATCAATCACTTTAAGATCTTCATCATGATTATCACGAGAAAACACTTTTTCAAGCCATTCACGCTTAGCACGTATTCTAGCGGTTCTTTCCTTACACTCATCAATAGAGATTCTCATAGCTTTAAAGACTCCTTAATATCATGCTTGGGTGGAATAGATCTAATTTTCAAAGAATCAATCTCAAGAAAAATTCTATCAACGTTCCTAGCCAAATCATCAATCTTGAGCAATTTTTCTTCAATCATAGCATTGAAACCCTTTTGCGAACTAATAAATTCTTTAATATTATTCTCAAGATCAGAGGGCATCTTATTATAATTTCCATAAGAATTGTTGTAGGAATTACCATAATTATTAGAGGAATTACTAGGAAACGGCCTAGGATTGAAATTACCTCTATACGCGTTATTACCAAAATTGTTCCTACCAACAAAATTCACATCCATAGATTCATTATTATTTCCAATCAAAGAAGACAAAGGCATATCATTGGGATCAATAGGAGCACTCTTACTAGCAAACAATTTCATCAATTCATCCATCTTTTCACTCAAAGTATTTATTTCTTCAATAGCATGCACCTTTTTACTAGTAGGAGATCTTTCGGTATGCCATTGAGAGTAATTTGCCATAATATTATCTAGGAGTTTAGTAGCTTCTCCTAATGTGATTTCCATAAAAGTACCACCCACGGCGGAATCTAAGAGATTCCTAGATGCAAAATTCAATCCCGCATAGAAAATTTGTATAATCATCCATAAACTCAAACCATGCGTGGGGCAATTTCTAATCATTAATTTCATCCTCTCCCAAGATTGTGCAACATGCTCATGATCAAGTTGCTTAAAATTCATTATATCGTTCCTAAGGGAGATGATCTTAGCGGGCGGAAAGTACTTGGAAATAAAAGCATATTTACACTTATTCCATGAATCAATACTATTTTTGGGCAAAGATGAAAACCAAGTTTTAGCACGATCTCGTAGAGAGAATGGAAATATCTTCAATTTAACAATATCATGTTGGGGAACGTTGCATGGGAAACAAAAATTCATGGTGATGAGCATCTACGAGAGGGAGAGTGAATCTACATACCCTTGTAGATCGCTAAGCGGAAGCGTTAAGAAACGCGGTTGATGTAGTCGAACGTCTTCGCGATCCAAATCGCAAGTCGTCCCTCGATCCAAACACGATCTAGCGCCAAACGGACGGCACCTCCGCGTTCAACACACGTATGGCTTGATGACGCCTTCACCTCCTCGATCCAGCGAGCGATGGTGAAGTAGTGGATGAGTTCCGACAGCACGATGGCGTGGTGATGGTGGTGAGGAACAATCTCTGTAGGGCTTCACCAAGCACTACGGAGATTATGACGGGACGAACTAGAGGGTTAGGGTTGCCGGCACACGGCTTGGGAAATCTTGATCTGTCCCGTGTGCTAGCCCTGCCCCTCTATTTATATGTTGAGCCGTGGGGTCTAAACTTGCAGAGAAAGCCTCCACAAGGTCGGTTTTGCCCGCACAAGGTCGGTTTGGCCCGCACGGAAAGAGTCCCACTCGGATTCCATCAGTACCGCGTACAAGCGATAGTACCGCTTCACACAAGCGGTAGTACCGCTTACGCGGTAGTACTGCCTTACCAGCGGTAGTACCGCTTAAGGCAGCAGCAAAACTTCCTTTTGCACTTTCCAATACCTTGTGGGCTTTACCCCTTTGGCCCATATAAAGTGTTGCTGCACCCGAACACTTCGGTAAACACCCGGAACCCCTTCCGGTGAATTCCGAAACCCTTCCGGAGATCAAAACACTATTATCACATATATCAATCTTTACCTCCGGACTCTTCCGAAGATCCTTGTCATGTCCGGGATCTTATCCGGGACTCCGAACAACCTTCGGTCACCAACACAATAACTCAACTATACTAATCGTCACCAAACGTTAAGTGTGTAGACCCTGCGGGTTCGAGAACTATGTAGACATGACCGAGACACCTCTACGGCCAATAACCAATAGCGGGACCTGGATGCCCATATTGGTTCCTACACATTCTACGAAGATCTTCATCGGTTGAACCTCTATGTCAAGGATTCAGTCAATCCCGTATGCTGTTCCGTTTGTTCTTTGGTATGTTACTTGCCCGAGATTCGATCGTCGGTATCTCTATACCTAGTTCAATCTCTTTATTGGCAAGTCTCTTTACTCATTCTGTAATACAAGATCTCGTGGCTAACACTTTAGTCACATTGCTTGCAAGGCTCATTGTGATGTTGTATTACCGAGTGGGCCCTGAGATACCTCTCCGTCACACGGAGTAACAAATCCCAGTCTTGATCCATGCCAACCCAACAGACACCCTTGGAGATATCTGTAGAGTACCTTTATAGTCACCCAGTTACGTTGTGACGTTTGATACACACAAGGTATTCCTCCGGTGTCAGTGAGTTGCATGATCTCGTGGTCATAGGAACAGATACTTGACATGCAGAAAACAATAGCAATAAATTGACACGATCATATGCTATGTTCGTAGTTTGGGTCTTGTCCATCACATCATTCTCCTAATGATGTGATCCCGTTATCAAATGACATCTCATGTCCATGGCTAGGAAACCTTCACCATCTTTTGATCAACGAGCTAGTTAACTAGAGGCTTACTAGGGACACAGTGTTGTCTATGTACCCACACATGTATTTGAGTTTCCAATCAATACAATTACAGCATGGATAATAAACGATTATCATGAACAAGGAAATATAATAATAACCAATTTATTATTGCCTCTAGGGCATATTTCCAACAGTCTCCCACTTGCACTAGAGTCAATAATCTAGTTCACATCACTATGTGATTTACATTGTAATGAATCGAACACCCATGCAGTTCTGGTGTTGTTCATGTTTAGCCCTTGGAAGAGGTTTAGTCATCGGATCCGCAACATTCAGATACGTGTGTACTTTGCAAATATTTATGTCGTCCTCCTTGATGTAATCAAGGATGGAATTGAAACGTCGCTTTATGTGTCTGGTCCTCTTGTGAAATCTTGGTTCCTTGGCTAGAGCAATGGCACCAGTATTATCACAAAACAGAGTCATTGGGTTAAGCGCACTAGGCACCACTCCAAGATCTGTCATGAACTCCTTCATCCAGACACCTTCCTTCGCCGCCTCCGAGGCAGCGATGTACTCCGCTTCGCATGTAGAATCAACTACCACGCTTTGCTTGGAACTGCACCAGCTAACCGCACCCCCATTAAGAATAAATACGTATCCGGTTTGCGACTTAGAGTCATCCGGATCAGTGTCAAAGCTTGCATCGACGTAACCCTTTACGACGAGCTCTTGATCACCTCCATAAATGAGAAACATGTCCTTAGTCCTTTTCAGGTACTTCAGGATATTCTTGACCGCCGTCCAGTGTTCCATTCCTGGATCACTTTGAAACCTTCTGACCATACTTATGGCAAGGCTGACATCGGGTCTTGTGCACAACATTGCATACATGATAGAGCCTATGGCTGAAGCATAGGAGATGACACTCATCTTTTCTCTATCTTCTGCAGTCACTGGGCATTGAGTCTTACTCAACTTCACACCTTGCAAAACAGGCAAGAACCCCTTCTTGGACTGATCCATTTTGAACTTCTTCAACATCTTATCAAGGTATGTGCTTTGTGAAAGTCCTATTAAACGTCTTGATCTATCTCTATAGATCTTGATGCCTAATATGAAAGCAGCTTCTCCTAGGTCCTTCATTGAAAAACTCTTGTTCAAATATTCCTTCACGCTTTCCAACATTTCTATATTGTTTCCAATCAGTAATATGTCATCCACATATAATATTAGAAACGCTATAGAGCTCCCATTCACTTTCTTGTAAATACAAGCTTCTCCGTAAACTTGTATAAACTCGAACGCTTTGATCACCTCATCAAAGCGAAGATTCCAACTCTGAGATGCTTGCACCAGTCCATAAATGGATCGCTGGAGTTTGCAAACTTTGTCAGCATTCTCTGGATCGACAAAACCTTCTGGTTGCATCATATACAACTCTTCCTTAAGGGATCCGTTAAGGAACGCTGTTTTGACATCCATCTGCCAAATTTCATAATTGAAAAAGGCAGCTATTGCTAACATGATTCTGACGGACTTAAGCATCGCTACGGGTGAGAAGGTCTCATCGTAGTCAACTCCTTGAACTTGTGAAAAACCTTTTGCCACAAGTCAAGCTTTATAGACGGTGACATTACCGTCTGCGTCCGTCTTCCTCTTAAAGATCCATTTATTCTGAATGGCCTTACGCCCTTCAGGTAATACTTCCAAAGTCCATACTTTGTTTTCATACGTGGATCCCATCTCGGATTTCATGGCCTCTAACCACTTCTCGGAATCCGGGCCCATCATCGCTTCTCCATAGCTCGTAGGTTCATCGTTGTCCAACAACATGACCTCTAAGACAGGGTTGCTGTACCACTGAGCAGTACGCGTCCTTGTCGACCTATGAGGTTCGATAGCAACTTGATCCGAAGCTTTATGATCATCATCAACTTCCTCTTCAGCTGATGTAGGCTCTACAGAAACATCTTTCTGCGTTGCGCTACTCTCAGGTTGAAGTAAAGGTTCAACAACCTCATCAAGTTCTATCTTCCTCCCACTCAATTCTTTCGAGAGAAACTCTTTCTCAAGAAATGTTCCGTTTTTAGCGACAAACACTTTACCTTCGGATCTGAGGTAGAAGGTATACCCAACTGTCTCTTTTGGGTATCCTATGAAGACGCATTTCTCCGCTTTGGGTTCCAGCTTTTCAGGCTGAAGCTTTTTGACATAAGCATCACATCCCCAAACTTTAAGAAACGACAGCTTTGGCTTCTTGCCAAACCAAAGTTCATATGGCGTCGTCTCAACGGATTTCGATGGTGCCCTATTTAAAGTGAATGCAACTGTCTCTAATGCATAACCCCAAAACGATAGTGGCAAATCGGCAAGAGACATCATAGATCGCACCATATCCAATAAGGTTCGATTACGACGTTCGGACACACCATTACGCTGTGGTGTTCCAGGCGGTGTCAGTTGTGAAACAATTCCACATTGTCTTAAGTGACTGCCAAACTCATAACTCAGATATTCTCCTCCTCGATCAGATCGTTGGAATTTAATCTTCTTGTTACGATGATTCTCAACTTCACTCTGAAATTGTTTGAACTTTTCAAATTTTTCAGACTTGTGTTTCATTAAGTAAATATACTCATATCTACTTAAGTCATCAGCGAAGGTGAGAAAGTAACGATAACCACCGCGCGCCTCAATGCTCATCGGACCGCACACATCAGTATGTATGATTTCCAACAAGTCACTTGCCCGTTCCATTGTTCCAGAGAACGGCGTTTTAGTCATCTTGCCCATGAGGCATGGCTCACATGTGTCAAGTGATCCAAAATCAAGTGACTCCAAAAGTCCATCAGCATGGAGCTTCCTCGTGCGTTTTACGCCAATATGACCTAAACGGCAGTGCCACAAGAAAGTGGTATTATCATTATCAATTCTACATCTTTTGGCATCAATGTTATGAACATGTGTATCATTACTATCGAGATTCAATAAGAATAAACCCCTCACATCGGGTGCATGACCATAAAAGATATTACTCATATAAATAGAACAACCATTATTCTTTGATTTAAATGAGTAACCGTCTCGCAATAAACAAGATCCAGATATAATGTTCATGCTTAACGCAGGCACCAAATAACATTTATTCAGGTTCATCACTAATCCCGATGGTAATCGAAGAGCGAGCGTGCCGACGGCGATCACATCAACCTTGGAACCATTTCCCACGCGCATCGTCACTTCGTCCTTTGCCAGCCTCCGTCTATTCCGCAGTTCCTGTTTTGAGTTGCAAATATCAGTAACCGCACCGGTATCAAATACCCAGGCACTACAACGAGAGTTGGTAAGGTACGCATCAATAACATGTATATCATATATACCTTGTTTGTTGTTGGCCGCCTTCTTGTCAGCCAAATACTTGCGGCAGTTCCGCTTCCAGTGTCCAGTTCCCTTGCAATGAAAGCACACAGTTTCTGGTTTGGGTCCAGCCTTGGGTTTCTTCACGGGAGGAGCAACTGCTTTGCCACTCTTCTTAGAGTTACCCTTCTTACCCTTGCCATTTTTCTTGAAACTAGTGGTTTTATTGACCTTCAACACTTGATGCTCCTTCTGAATTTCAGACTCAGCGGCTTTCAGCATCGCAAACAGCTCGGCGACTGACTTGTTCATCCCGTGCATGTTATAGTTCAACACGAAGCTCTTGTAGCTAGGTGGCAATGATTGAAGAACTCTGTCAGTGATAGCCTCTGGCGGAAGGGGCATCCCCAATTCAGCCAGACGGGTGGAGTACCCAGACATTCTGAGTACGTGATCACTGATAGACCCGTTCTCCTCCATCTTGCAAGCATAGAACTTATCGGAGATCTCATACCTCTCGATCCGGGCATTCTTCTGAAAGATAAACTTCAACTCCTGGAACATCTCATATGCTCCATGACGTTCAAAACATCTTTGAAGTCCCGGTTCTAAGCCATACAATATTGCACATTGAACTATTGAGTAATCTTCAGAACGAGCCTGCCAGGCGTTCACAACGTCTAGAGACTCAACTGGAGCGGGTGGATCACCAAGTGGTGCATCAAGGACATAAGCCTTCTGGGAAGCCGTAAGGATAATCCTTAGATTACGGGCCCAGTCCACAAAGTTACTTCCATCATCTTTCAACTTAGCTTTCTCTAGGAACGCATTAAAATTCAGGGGTGCTACTGCGCGAGCCATGATCTACAACATAAATATAGCAAAGACAACTTAGACTATTGTTCAAGATAATGAGTTTAGTTAATCATATTACTTAAGAAACTCCCACTCAGATTGACATCCCTCCGGTCATTCGAGTGTAACATTATCCAAATCCACCAACTCAAGTCCGATCATCACGTGAGTTGAGGTGGTTTCAATGGTGAACATCTTTATGTTGATCATATCTACTATATGACTCATGTTCGACCTTTCGGTCTCTTGTGTTCTGAGGCCATGTCTGTACATGCTAGGCTCGTCAAGTTTAACCCGAGTGTTCCGCATGTGCAACACTGGCTTGCACCCGTTGTATGTGAACGTAGAGTCTATCACACCCGATCATCACGTGGTGTCTCAAAACGACGAACTTTCGCAACGGTGCACACTCGGGGAGAACACAATTTATCTTGAAATTTAAGTGAGGGATCACCTTATAATGCTACCGTCGTCCTAAGCAAAACAAGATGCATAAAAGGATTAACATCACATGCAAATCATAAGTGACATGATATGGCCATGAACTTGTGCTTTTGATCTCCATCTCCAAAGCACCGGCATGATCTCCATCGTCACCGGCATGACACCATGATCTCCATCATCTTGATCTCCATCAACGTGCCGCCATGAGGTTGTCGCGCCGACTGTTGCTTCCACGACTATTGCTAACTCATAGCGATAAAGTAAAGCAAAACGGCGAAAATAATTAAAGACAACTCTATGGCTCCTGCCAGTTGCCGTACTCATCGTCATGCAAGTCGTGATATTCTATACAACACATGATCATCTCATACATCACATATATCTCATCATGTAATTGGCCATATCACATCACAACATACCCTGCAAAAACAAGTTAGACGTCCTCTAATTGTTGTTGCAAGTTTTATGTGGCTGCTACGGGTATCTAGCAAGAACGATTCTTACCTACGCAAAAACCACAACGGTGATATAAAAATTGCTTTTCAACCTTCTCAAGGACCGCCTTTGTGAAATCCGATCCGACTAAAGTGGGAGAAACAGACACCCGCTAGCCATCTTTATGCAACGAAGTTACATGTCAGTTGAAGGAACCGGTCTCTCGTAAGTGTACGAGTAATGTTGGTCCGAGCCGCTTCATCCCACAATACCGCCGAAACAAGAAAAGACCAAGGGAGGAAGCAATCTGAATATCAACGCCCACAAAACCCTTTTGTGTTCTACTCGAGATCTCATCTACGCATAAACCTGGCTCTGATGCCACTGTTGGGGAACGTTGCATGGGAAACAAAAATTTTCCTACGCACACGCAAGATCTATCCATGGTGATGAGCATCTACGAGAGGGAGAGTGAATCTACATACCCTTGTATATCGCTAAGCGGAAGCGTTAAGAAACGCGGTTGATGTAGTCGAACGTCTTCGCGATCCAAATCGCAAGTCGTCCCTCGATCCAAACACGATCTAGCGCCGAACGGACGGCACCTCCGCGTTCAACACACGTACGGCTTGATGACGCCTTCACCTCCTCGATCCAGCGAGCGATGGTGAAGTAGTGGATGAGTTCCGGCAGCACGATGGCGTGGTGATGGTGGTGAGGAACAATCTCTGCAGGGCTTCGCCAAGCACTACGGAGATTATGACGGGACGAACTAGAGGGTTAGGGTTGCCGGCACACGGCTTAGGAAATCTTGATCTGTCCCG
This sequence comes from Elymus sibiricus, assembly GCA_039707655.1. Lineage (NCBI taxonomy): Eukaryota > Viridiplantae > Streptophyta > Magnoliopsida > Poales > Poaceae > Elymus > Elymus sibiricus. Next base: position 322,677,266 of record CM077663.1, on the reverse strand, counting down.
TGTGCTAGCCCTGCCCCTCTATTTATATGTTGAGCCCTGGGGTCTAAACTTGGAGAGAAAGCCTCCACAAGGTCGGCTTTGCCCGCACAAGGTCGGTTTGGCCCGCACGGAAAGAGTCCCACTCGGATTCCAGCAGTACCGCGTACAAGCGGTAGTACCGCTCACGAGCGGTAGTACCGCTTCACACAAGCGGTAGTACCGCTTACGGGGTAGTACTGCCTTACCAGCGGTAGTACCGCTTAAGGCAGCAGCAAAGCTTCCTTTTGCACTTTCCAATACCTCATGGGCTTTACCCCTTTGGCCCATATAAAGTGTTGTTGCACCCGAACACTTCGGTAAACACCCGGAACCCCTTCTGGTGAATTCCGAAACCCTTCCGGAGATCAAAACACTATTATCACATATATCAATCTTTACCTCCGGACTCTTCCGGAGATCCTTGTCATGTCCGGGATCTTATCCGGGACTCCGAACAACCTTCGGTCACCAACACAATAACTCAACTATACTAATCGTCACCAAACGTTAAGTGTGTAGACCCTGCGGGTTCGAGAACTATGTAGACATGACCGAGACACCTCTACGGCCAATAACCAATAGCGGGACCTGGATGCCCATATTGGTTCCTACACATTCTTCGAAGATCTTCATCGGTTGAACCTCTATGTCAAGGATTCAGTCAATCCCGTATGTTGTTCCCTTTGTTCTTTGGTATGTTACTTGCCCGAGATTCGATCGTCGGTATCTCTATACCTAGTTCAATCTCGTTATCGGCAAGTCTCTTTACTCGTTCCGTAATACAAGATCTCGTGGCTAACACTTTAGTCACATTGCTTGCAAGGCTCATTGTGATGTTGTATTACCGAGTGGGCCCTGAGATACCTCTCCGTCACACGGAGTAACAAATCCCAGTCTTGATCCATGCCAACCCAACAGACACCCTCGGAGATATCTGTAGAGTACCTTTATAGTCTCCCAGTTACGTTGTGACGTTTGATACACACAAGGTATTCCTCCGATGTCAGTGAGTTGCATGATCTCATGGTCATAGGAACAGATACTTGACATGCAGAAAACAATAGCAATAAATTGACACGATCATATGCTATGTTCGTAGTTTGGGTCTTGTCCATCACATCATTCTCCTAATGATGTGATCCCGTTATCAAATGACATCTCATGTCCATGGCTAGGAAACCTTCACCATCTTTTGATCAACGAGCTAGTTAACTAGAGGCTTACTAGGGACACAATGTTGTCTATGTACCCACACATGTATTTGAGTTTCCAATCAATACAATTATAGCATGGATAATAAACGATTATCATGAACAAGGGAATATAATAATAACCAATTTATTATTGCCTCTAGGGCATATTTCCAACATATCATTATCCACATCTTTCTTCTTTTGCATATCACACAACTCAACGAAAGTATTTAGATGGGATGCGGCATCTTCACTAGGAAGGCCAGAAAATTGCTCTTTCATAACAAGATTCAGCAAAGCAGCATTAATTTCATAAGATTCCGCACTAGTGGCGGGAGCAATCGGAGTACTAATAAAATCATTATTATTAGTATTGGAAATGTCACACAACGTGGTATTCTCTTGAGTCATCGTGACAAAGCAAGCAATCAAGCACACAAGCAAGCAAAAAGCAAACGAAAAGACGAACGAAAGAAGGACGAATAAAAAGGCAAATCTTTCTGAAAATCGTTTTAGAAGTGGGGGAGAGGAAAACGAGAGGCAAATGGCAAATAATGTAAATGCAAGAGATGAGTTTGTGATGGGTAATTGGTAGGCTTGATGTAGATCTCCCCGGCAACGGCGCCAGAAATCCTTCTTGCTACTTCTTGAGCTTGCGTTGGTTTTCCCTTGTAGATGAAAGGGTGATGCAGCAAAGTAGATAAGTATTTCCCTTAGTTGTTGAGAACCAAGGTATCAATCCAGTAGGAGACACAAGCAAGTCACCAATAGATGTACCTACACAAATAATCAAACACTTGCACCCAACGCTATAAAGGGGTTGTCAATCCCTTCACGGTTACTTGCAAGGATGAGATCTGATAGAGATAGATGGTAAATAATACTAAAACGAAAAGCAAAGTAAATAGATCTGAAAATATAAGATGGAAAATAGACCCGGGGGCCATAGGTTTCACTAGAGGCTTCTCTCATGAAGGCAAATAATACGGTGGGTGAACAAATTACTGTCGAGCAATTGATAGAAAAACGCATAGTTATGACGATATCCAAGGCAATGATTATGCATATAGGCATCACATTCGTGTCAAGTATACCGAAACGATTCTGCATCTACTACTATTACTCCACACATCGACCGACTCCTGCCTGCATCTAGAGTATTAAGTTCATGAAGAACAGAGTAACGCATTAGGTAAGATGACATGATGTAGAGGGATAAACTCAAGCAATATGATGAAAACCCCATCTTTTTATCCTCGATGGCAACAATACAATACGTGCCTCGCTACCCCTACTATGTCACTGGGTGAGGACACCGCAAGATTGAACCCAAAACTCAACACTTCTCCCATTGCAAGAATTACCAATCTAGTTGGCCAAACCAAACCAATAACTCGAAGAGACTTGCAAAGATATGAAATCATGCATATAAGAATTCAGAAAAGACTCAAATAATATTCATAGATAATCTGATCATAAACCCACAATTCATCGGATCTCGACAAACACACCGCAAAAGAGTATTACATCGGATAGATCTCCATGAAGATCATGGAGAACATGGTATTGAAGATCAAAGAGAGAGAAGAAGCCATCTAGCTACTAGCTATGGACCCGAAGGTCTGTGGTGGACTACTCACGCATCATCGGAGGGGCAATGGAGTTGATGTAGATGCCCTCCGTGATCGAATCCCCCTCCGGCAGATCACCAGAAAAGGCCCCAAGATGGGATCTCACGGGAACAGAGGCTCCTGGCGGCGGAAAAGTATTTTCGTGGCTTGTTCTGGTATCAAGGGAATATTTGGGAATTTATAGGCGGAAGAATAGGGTTGGAAAACCTGCCGTGGGCCCACAAGCCAGGGGGGCGCACCCCTGTGGCTTGTGGCCACACGGCACGTCCTCTGCCTTCATCTCCAAGTCTGGTACGTTTCGTTTGGTCCAAGAAAAATCATCCCGAAGATTTTATTCCGTTTGGACTCCATTTAATATTCCTTATCTGCAATACTCAAAAACAAGGAAATAACAGAAACTGGCACTGGGCACTAGGTTAATAGGTTAGTCCCAAAAACCAATATAAAACAGCATATTAATGCATATAAAACATCCAAAACAGATAATATAATAGCATGGAACAATCAAAAATTATAGATACGTTGGATAAGTATCAGAATGCACATAGCTTCACAATGGCTAATCGAACATTTTTCGGTAGAAGCCCCCTCAATGCAACCGGAAGTAATTGCGTCATAATCACGTGGCAGTCATGAGACTTTAGGTTTTGAAATTTTTTTCTCTGCCATATTTATTATTCCCTTTATATTCAACGAGAAGCCAGACGGGACGTTCATACTGAGCAGACATTCAAAAAAGATTTCCTTCTCTTGTTTGGTAAGAGCGTAGCTGGCAGGACCTTCATACTGCTTTGGATGCATGCCGTCTTTTTCGTGCATACGTTGCTGCTCCACCCGTGCCTCCGGTGTATCTTTTGTCTTCCCATACACGCCCAGGAAGCCAAGCAGGTTCACGCAAAGATTCTTCATCACGTGCATCACGTCGATTGCAGAGCGGACCTCTAGGACTTTCCAATACTCTAGCTCCCAAAATATAGATTTCTTCTTCCACATGGGTGCGTGCCCGTCAGCGTCATTCGGAACAGATTGACCGCCAGGACCCTTTCCAAAGATTATTTTTAAATCCTTGACCATATCAAATATATCATCACCAGTACGGTGGCCAGGCTTCTTCCGGTTATCCGCCTCACCTTTGAAATGCTTGCCTTTCTTTCTTAAGGCATGATTGATCGGAAGAAACCGACGATGTCCCAGGTACACAACCTTCTTACATTTATCCAAATATATATCTTCACTCTCATCTAAACAGTGCGTGCATGCATTGTATGCCTTGTTTTTCTGTCCTGCAAGGTTACTAAGAGCAGGCCAATCATTGATGGTTACAAACAGCAACGCTCGTAGGTTAAATTCCTCCTGTTCGTGCTCATCCCATACACGTACACCTTTTAAATCCCACAACTGTAAAAGTTCATCAACTAATGGCCTTAGGTACACATCAATGTCGTTTCCGGCTTGCTTAGGGCCTTGGATGATGTGGGATCACTAGAAGTGTGTGTCTAGAGGGGGGGTGATTAGACTACTTGACCAAATAAAAATCTACTTTTTCCCAATTTTAAGTGTTGGCAGATTTTAGCATTCATAGCAAGTCAAGCACACCCTACACATGCATGTCTAAGAGTATAGCAGCGAAAAGTAACAACAAGCATGTATATAATAGAGGGTAGGAAGGAAGATCAAACGCAATTTGTAGACACGAAGATTTTTCCCGTGGTTCCGATAGGTGGTGCTATCGTACGTCCACGTTTATGGAGTCTTCAACGCACAGAGGGTAACGGTCGCGAGTGTCCACGGAGGGCTCCACCCATAAGGGTCCACGAAGTAGCAACCTTTACTATTCCATAACGGCTTCCGTCCATGAAGGACTAGCCTCACTATGGGTAGATCTTCACGAAGTAGGCGATCTCCTTGCCCGTACAAACTTCTTGGTTCAACTCCACAACACGAAGTAGGAGGCTCCCAAGCAACACCTAACCAATCTAGGAGGCACCACCCTCCAAAAGGTAATAGGCTCGGTAATGTCAATGAACTCCTTGCTCTTGTGCTTCAAGATGATAGACTCCTCAACACACAATCACTCTCTCACAGATTTGGCTTGGTAGAAGAGATTGGATTGGTGGAAAGCAACTTGGGGAGGCTAGAGATCAAGATTCATATGGATGGAGTGGAATGGCTTGATCTCAACACATGAGTAGGTGGCTCTCTCTCAGAAAATATGATGGGGCAAGTATGGAATAGTTCTGAGTGCTTCTCTTTCGAGTGGGTGGTGGTGAAGGGGTATATATAGGCATCCCCAAAAATCCAACCGTTACACCTAAAGTGACCAACTCGGTGACACCGATGTGTGAATCTCGGTGGTACCAAAGTGATCAAAAGGTGACAACTTTTGAATCTCGGTGAGACCGATATATAATTCTCGGTGGTACCGATAAGGTGACCAACGGTCAGATTGCGCAACTCGGTGACGCCGATCCAACAAAATCGGTGGTGCCGATTTTGTGAATCGAGGTAACAGAAAGTTGGCAACCCAAATTCGGTGGCACCGAAGTGGAATCGGTTGCACCGATGAGCTAGGGTTTGGCATGAGTCTGTCTGGGTTTGAGAATCGGTGGCACCGAGTGGAAATTGTTGGTTGCACCGATTTTGGATATTTGGCTTTGGACAGACTTTTGTGGAAGAGCTTGTGGGTGTTTTTGGTGACTATCACTTGTGCACGTATGAGCATTTTGTTCACCAACAGTACCTTACCCCCTTTTAATAGTATTGGCTTTCCTATGGACTCAAAGTGATTTCTCACAAAGTAAAATGTAGAGTCCTCTTGCTTGAAGCTTTGCCAATCCATTTCCTAGCATCTTGGGGTATCTCCACAATCCTTTTGCCAGCCCTCTCTGTGGACTTTATCTGAAATACACTAGGTAAAAATATTAGTCCAAGAGACAATGTATGTTGTCATGAATTATCAAAACCACCAAGGGAGCATGTTGTGCTTTCAATCTCCCCCTTTTTGGTAATTGATGACAACATACAATCAAAGCTTCAAATAAATATATGCATGGATATAATGAATACTTTGAGAGACACATGACTTAGACTTGCTCCCCCTAAATGTGTGCAATTCCTTTAAAGGATAGTTACCTTGAAATGCATGGACACACATGTAGTAGAAGGGATATAATGAGTCATGTGTATCTTGGCTATATGCATCAAATATATGTGAATGAGTTACATCCTTGTTCAAGACTTCACTCTTGCAAACAATATGTGCAAGAAGCAAGAGATCATCTTGATCAAAGATATGATGCATATACTTACCTTGAGTTCTTGAGCATTCTTGTAGTAGAAACACACTTGAGAAAACAATGTTAGGAAACACAAGAGTATTCTACCAATCAAAAGGCATTAGAACTCAAAAGTACCAAGATATGGAGAACATGTAAGAGGTAGTATTCCTTAAGATTGATATGTCTCCAAGATCATTTTAGAGATTTCTCCCCTGAGATATGAAAGTAGTAGATCATCCACTCCCCCTGAATCTTAGCGTGTAGATATTGGGATTGGATAGGGTGAGAAAAGTCAGTCAAATGAAATAAATACACTTTTCTTCCGACCATATTTTTCTCCCCCTACGTTGGTGTTCTCACCTTGTCTATATAAGTATGAGCTGTGCATATTCTCCCCTCCCCCTTGATTATATCTCCCCCTTTGCATAAGCATGTATCTCCCCCTTTAGCATTGAAGCTTTGGTATTTCTCCCCCTTTGGCATTAATTTCCAAAAAGGTCATACACAGGGTCTGATACAGGGATCATTGATTAAGACGGGATCCTTGAGAACAAGGGTCATAGATCGCAGGGTTCATAGAAATGAGAATTGAGGGAATCATTGAAAGTAATTTCTCTCCCTTTGGCTGATTTGAGAGCTTGTAAGACTTCTCCTCCTTTGAGTGAGGGATCCAGAAAAATTTCTCCCCCTAAAGTTTTCCCCTTTTTTTAATGAAGGGATCATCGAAGAATTGAAAATGTCACAATTGGATTTCTAAGAAAACAAGGATTTGCAGTTTTGAACACAACTGAGAGAAGAAATCAAATCGGTGGCTCCGAGACAAACAAGTCGGTGGTACCGAGAAACTGTAATGCAGCTCACCTGCTAATTCGGTAGAACCGAGTTATTTGTATCGGCGGCTCCGAGGCTAAAACAGAAACTTGGCAATGTTTGAGAAACTTGCAAATAGATTAAGAATTTTTTTTAACAAAGTGTCAAAGAGAAATTTTCAAGAAAATGCAAAAGACTTTACAAAAGGATATCAACTAGAGAAGATTTGAGTGGTTCCAAGAAATCTTGTAAATAGAGAATGAACCACACAAGATTCTTAACTAGATGATGGGCGGTGACTAGGTCACCTATATTAGAGTATATTGACTTAGGAGCCAAGCAGGAATACTTGATCATAGGTCATACTCATCGTTAAGCTCAAAATGGGGTTACCATTTTTCGATTAAGCATTTTAATGTTTTCATATCACTTGAGTTGCTTTAGCTCATGACTTGGAGTAAAGCTTTTTCAAGGATATGAGTACATACCTTTGAGTGATGTTGATGACGTGGCTTGTAGGTGAACTTGTTGAGGATGCTTGAGGTTGATGAAGATCATCTTGAGTTGGGAGCAATTCTTCTCGTTTTAGTACACTTGTCACCTACATAGGTTAGTCAAGCAAGGAGGAACAATATATATCCATTTGACATGATATTAATTGAGAATTTTCAAATATGATCATATCAAATATATGTCAAGGATATGTTGAGTTGTCTTCTTCCTTCCATCATCAAGAGAGCTTGTGGATACTTGGTCATGACAAGATTGCTTATGAGTGGAGTTGATGGCAATCTTGTGGAATGAAGTTCTTCCAAGTACCTACAAAAGGTTAGATGCAATACAAGGTAGCATAGAATTCCATGGTATAAGATAACATGTCAAGTGTATCATGGAAGTATCATGAAAGCTCATGCCCTTGCATGCAACCGAGTGAGTCTAGCTCAAGTTTGAAGCATCAATGATGTTCAACTCACTCCTCAAATAACAAAATGCTTTCTCATCAAGAGGCTTAGTAAAGATATCGGCCAATTGCTTGTTGGTACAAACATGCTTGAGATTGATATCTCCTTTGGCAACATGATCACGAATGAAATGATGTCGAACTTGAATATGCTTAGTTCGAGAATGTTGCACGGGATTATGACCAATCTTAATAGCACTTTCATTGTCACAAAGTAATGGAACATTTTTTACATGGATTCCATAATCCTTAAGCGTTTGTGTCATCCATAGTAATTGTGCACAACATGATCCGGCAGCAATATACTCAGCTTCGGCAGTAGATAGAGATACTGAGTTTTGTTTCTTGGAGGACCAAGATACAAGATATCTACCAAGAAATTGACATGTACCCGAGGTGGACTTTCTATCAACCTTGTCACCGGCATAGTCCGAATCGGAATAGCCAACAAGGTTAAAGGAAGATCCCTTGGGATACCAAATGCCAAAGTTTGGTGTTTGTATCAAGTATCTCACAATACGTTTCACGGCCAAAAGATGACACTCTTTAGGTGCAGCTTGATATCTAGCACACATGCAAACACTAAGCATAATATCGGGACGGGAGGCACATAGATATAGCAATGAACCAATCATAGATCAATAAACTTTTTGATCAACTGGTTCGTCCTCCTTGGTAAGATCAACATGTCCACTAGTAGGCATAGGAGTTTTCATACCTTTGCACTCTTGCATGTTGCACTTTTTGATCAAGTCCTTGGTATACTTGGTTTGAGAGATGAAAGTTCCTTTTCTCGTTTGCTTGATTTGCAAACCAAGAAAGAATTTCAGCTCACACATCATGGACATCTCATACTTCTCGGACATCAACCTTCCAAATCTTTTACTAAATTGTGGGTTAGTAGATCCAAAGATAATATCATCCACACAGATTTGGCACACAAATAATTCACCATTAACTCTCTTAGTGAATAAGGTTGCGCCAATTTTACCAATTTCAAAACCCTTTTCAATGAGAAACCTCGTTAAGCATTTGTACCAAGCATGTGGGGCTTGCTTAAGACCATAAAGAGCTTTACGAAGCTTGTAAACATGATTAGGTTTCTTAGGATTCACAAAACCAGGTGGTTTCTTAACATAGACCTCTTCTTCAATCTCACCATTTAAAAAGGCACTTTTAATGTCCATTTGATAAAGCGTGATATCATGGTGATTAGCATAAGCAAGAAGAATGCGAATAGCTTCAAGTCTAGCGACGGGGGCATAGGTCTCACCGTAGTCCATACCTTCGACTTGCGTATATCCTTGGGCTACGAGACGTGCCTTGTTGCGTACGACTTGACCGTCTTCGTCTTGCTTGTTTCGAAACACCCATTTGGTCCTGATGATGTTGTGCTCATCCTTGGGCTTCTCCACGAGTGTCCACACTTTGTTCCTCTCGAAGTTGTGAAGCTCTTCATGCATTGTGTTCACCCAATCCGGGTCTTCAAGAGCTTGTTCTACCTTCAAGAGTTCAATGCTAGAGATGAAAGAATAATGCTCACAAAAATTAGCTAAGCGAGTTTTAGAGCGAGTGATTCTCCCGGTTTGTATGTCACCAAAGATTTGGTTTAGAGGATGGTTCTTGGTCACTCTTGCTCGAACTCGGGGTAGCTTAGGCTTGTTGGATGGTGGAGCTTCTTCTTCATCATCATCATCTCCTTCGTCTTCGTTGTTGTTGAAGGTGTCGTTCCCTTGAGGTGGTGGTGAAGGAGGTTGTGGTGGATCTTCATGATGTACTTCCTCTTCTTCATCTTGTCGTGTACCGCTTGTGGATGCCTCCATGTCGTGTTGAGGTTCACCTTGACGTGAAGTAGGGGCTTCCACTTGAGTTGATGAAGTACTTTCCTTCACCTCCATGGGACGAATCTTGCCGATGGACAAGTCTTGGATAGCTTCCGAAGGGTCCTTATCACCTACATCATTTGGCAATTGTTCGACTTGCGAACCATTAGACTAATCAAACTTCACATCTACCGTTTCTTCAACCTTTCGAGTGAAGTTATTGTAGACACGGTAAGTGTGAGAGTTCGATCCATAACTGAGTAGGAAACCTTCATGAGATTTAGGAGCAAATTTGGTACGACGATGCTTATCAAGAATGTAGCACTTTGAGCCGAATACCCGAAAGTATCCAACTTGGGGTTTGTTACCGGTGAGTAGCTCGTATGCCGTTTTACCGAGAAGCTTGTGCAAGTAGAGTCGGTTTGTGGCATGACATGCTGTTTCCATGGCTTCTGCCCAAAAGTGTCTTGGCGTCTTGTACTCGTCAAGCATCGTTCTTACCATCTCAATAAGAGTTCGGTTCTTCCTCTCAACAACTCCAATTTGTTGAGGCGTGTACGTAACCGAGAACTCATGTGAAACACCTTCTTCGTCAAGAAAGGTATCCACATGGGTGTTCTTGAACTCCGATCCGTTATCGCTCCGAACCTTCTTGATCTTCACTTCAAACTGATTTTGCGCTTTGCGAACGAAGTTCTTGAAGATCTTTTGTACCTGCGACTTATCATCAAGAAAGAATACCCACGTAAATCTGGAAAAATCATCAACTATAACTAGACCATAGGAATTTCCACCGAGACTCTTGTAAGCATTGGGACCAAAAAGATCCATGTGAAGTAACTCGAGTGGTCTCCTAGTAGTCATGATATTCTTTACGGGATGACTTCCACCTACTTGCTTTCCGGCTTGACAAGCATTACAAAGTCTATCTTTGTCAAAGATAACATCTTTAACACCAAGTATATGATCACTTTTGATAAGCTTGTCTAGATTACGCATGCCAACATGTCCTAGTCTTCTATGCCAAAGCCAACCTTTAGAAGATTTTGCAATTAGACAAGTACAAGGTTTGGATCTCTTAGTGAAATCGACAATGTATAGATCACCTCTACGGAAACCGGTAAAGACCATTTTATGATTATCTTGACGAAACACTTGGCAATCTACTTTCGTGAATAGCACATTAAAACCAAAGTCGGCAAGTCTAGATATGGAAAGAAGATTGTAGCCGAGGGATTCAACAAGCATGACGTTTTGAATAGAGCTATCATGGGATATGGCCACTTTACCAAGACCAAGTACCTTACCCTTGGAGTTGTCTCCAAATGTTACGTACCTTCGCGGTCCATGGTTTGGTGTGATCTCTTCAAACATTTCTCTATCTCCGGTCATATGATCGGTGCATCCGCTATCGAGAATCCACTCTTTTCCTCCGGACATGTAATCCTTGAAGTTTGCCATAAGACTTAGATTCTTCATGATCTTCTCATACTCGATGTCGAACAGCTCATCTTCATCATAGTAGCCATGTTCCGCATTGTCATCATCGAGTGGGAAATCCTCGTCACAAAGAACAAGAGATTCGTTAGTGTTGTGATCATGACAATGTTCAAATTTATGAATTTGAATGGCTTCTACAATGATGTTGCTGATAGTTATGACATCTCCTTTAGCACGCATGAGGTCTCTAAGCTCAAATAGATAGTCATCAAACTTGGGATCACTAGGCATCATTTTATGAAAGACAATAGTCTTATGAAGAATTTCATCAAGATTACTCAATGAATAACTTGGATATCGTTTCTCCAAGTCATTCCACAATGTATAAGCGCATTCAAAATTCTTCATTTGATTAAGCACATTTCTAGGCAATCCTCTAACGATGAGATTAACAGTTCTAAGATTGCATAGCATATCAATTTCCTCTTCATGTGTGGGATGTAAAGGATCAATGGGAGGTGCATAGGGGCTCTTGACATACTTGCTCAATTGAAATTCATTAAATAGCTCAAGCATCAAGGTTTTCTATTGACTATAGTACTCTCCATCAAGAATGGGCACTCTACAACTCAAACTCCCTATACTAGACACATCCATCTTCCTCCACGGTGATTAAACTGAAGCAATGGAGACCAATGCTCTGATACCAATTGTGGGATCACTAGAAGTGTGTGTCTAGAGGCGGGTGATTAGACTACTTGACCAAATAAAAATCTACTTTTTCCGAATTTTAAGTGTTGGCAGATTTTAGCATTCATAGCAAGTCAAGCACACCCTACACATGCATGTCTAAGAGTATAGCAGCGGAAAGTAACAACAAGCATGTATATAGTAGAGGGTAGGAAGGAAGATCAAACGTAATTTGTAGACACAAACATTTTTCCCATGGTTCCGATAGGTGGTGCTATCGTACGTCCACGTTTATGGAGTCTTCAACGCACGGAGGGTAACGGTCGCGAGAGTCCACGGAGGGCTCCACCCATAAGGGTCCACGAAGTAGCAACCTTGACTATTCCATAATGGCTTCCGTCCACGAAGGACTAGCCTCACTATGGGTAGATCTTCATGAAGTAGGCGATCTCCTTGCCCGTACAAACTTCTTGGTTCAACTCCACAACACAAAGTAGGAGGCTCCCAAGCGACACCTAACCAATCTAGGAGGCACCACCCTACAAAAGGTAATAGGCTCGGCAATGTCGATGAACTCCTTGCTCTTGTGCTTCAAGATGATAGACTCCTCAACACACAATCACTCTCTCACAGATTTGGCTTGGTAGAAGAGATTGGATTGGTGGAAAGCAACTTGGGGAGGCTAGAGATCAAGATTCATATGGATGGAGTGGAATGGCTTGATCTCAACACATGAGTAGGTGGCTCTCTCTCAGAAAATAGGATGGGGCAAGTATGGAATAGTTCTGAGTGCTTCTCTTTCGAGTGGGTGGTGGTGAAGGGGTATATATAGGCATCCCCAAAAATCCAACCGTTACACCTAAAGTGACCAACTCGGTGACACCGATGTGTCAATCTCGCTGGTACCGAAGTGATCAAAAGGTGACAACTTTTGAATCTCGGTGAGACCGATATATAATTCTCGGTGGTACCGATAAGGTGACCAACGGTCAGATTGCGCAACTCGGTGACGCCGATCCAACAAAATCGGTGGTACCGATTTTGTGAATCGAGGTAACAGAAAGTTGGCAACCCAAACTCAGTGGCGCCGAAGTGGAATCGGTTGCACCGATGAGCTAGGGTTTGGCATGAGTCTGTCTGGGTTTGAGAATCGGTGGCACCAAGTGGAAATTGTTGGTTGCACCGATTTTGGATATTTGGCTTTGGGCAGACTTTTGTGGAAGAGCTTGTGGGTGTTTTTGGTGACTATCACTTGTGCACGTATGAGCATTTTGTTCACCAACAGTACCTTACCCCCTTTTAATAGTATTGGCTTTCCTATGGACTCAAAGTGATTTCTCACAAAGTAAAATGTAGAGTCCTCTTGCTTGAAGCTTTGCCAATCCATTTCCTAGCATCTTGGGGTATCTCCACAATCTCCACAATCCTTTTGCCAGCCCTCTCTGTGGACTTTATTTGAAATACACTAGGTAAAAATATTAGTCCAAGAGACAATGTATGTTGTCATGAATTATCAAAACCACCAAGGGAGCATGTTGTGCTTTCAGATGAGCACTGGCATCATGATGAACTTCCGCTTCATGCACAACCAAGGAGGAAGGTTATAGATACATAGAGTCACAGGCCACGTGCTATGATTGCTGCTCTGCTCCCCAAAAGGATTGATGCCATCTGCACTTAAACCAAATCATAAGTTCCTTGCGTCATCTGCAAAGTCCGGCCACTTTCTCTCGATTTTTCTCCACTGCGACCCATCAACGGGTACTCTCAACTTCCCGTCTTTCTTACGGTCATCTTTGTGCCATCGCAACAACTTGGCATGTTGTTTGTTTTGGAACAAACGTTTCAACTGTGGTATTATATGAGCATACCACATCACCTTGGCAGGAATCCTCTCCCTGGGGCGCTCGCCCTCAACATCATCAACAGGGTCATCGCCCCTGATCTTATAGCGCAATGCACCGCATACCGGGCATGCATTCAAATTCTCGTACTCCTCACCGCGGTAGAGGATGCAGACATTAGGGCATGCATGTATCTTCTGCACCTCTAATCCTAGAGGGCAGACAGCCTTCTTTGCTTCGTACGTACTTTCGGGCAATTCGTTATCCTTTGGAAGCTTATTCTTCATTATTTTCAGCAACTTTTCAAATCCCTTGTCAGATAGACCATTCTCTGCCTTCCATTGCAGCAATTCCAGTGTGGTACCGAGCATTGTGATGTCATCTTCGCAATTTGGGTACAACCCTTTTTTGTGATCCTCTAACATGCGCTGCAACTTCAACTTCTCCATTTCACTTTCGTAGTTTCTCTTTGCATCAGCAATGGCCCGACCAAGATCATCAGCGGGCTCATCTGATGCCTCGGCTTCTTCTTCTTTATTCTCTTCCCCCATTGTAGTACGATCATATTCACGAAACCCGGGATAGTTGTCATCATCCTCTTCTTCTTCATTCTCTTCCATTAGAACCCCTCTTTCTCCGTGCTTGGTCCAACAATTATAGCCGGACATGAAACCAGACGTAAACAGGTGGACGTGAATTTGTTTTGCGCTAAAGTAAGTCTTATCATTCTTACACACACCACATGGACAACACATAAAACCATCCCGCTTGTTTGCCTCAGCCGCACGCAGAAAATTATGCACGCCATTAATGAACTGGGGAGAACGTCGGTCATCGTACATCCATTGCCGGTTCATCTTCATTACATAACACCGAAAAGACCAAATTAATACAAGTTCATACATAAAGTTCATACACACTTATTCTCACAAAACAACATACAACTATCTAGTTAAAACATTTAAATGCAACAACAAATGCGATCAAAATCGTAACTAAGGTAACAATTGATCCAACAGCATAATGATACCAAGCCTCTTTATTAATGGCATATTTTCTAATCTTTCTAATCTTCAAGCGCATTGCATCCATCTTGATCTTGTGATCATCGACGACATCGGCAACGTACAACTCCAATTTCATCTTCTCTTCTTCAACTCTTTTTAATTGTCCTTTCAAATCCTCGTTTTCTTTTTCAACTAAATTTAACTTCTCAACAATAGGGTCGGTTGGAATTTCCAGTTCAACTACCTCCTAGATAAAAATATGTATGTCAACTTGATGGTCATAATTGTCATTAACACGATCGAAATGCAACAAATAGTTATAAAAGAGAATATACCACATCCGAATCATAAACCGGACGAGGGCCGACGGGCATGGATACCAAAACCATGACACTATGTATAACAAACAATCATACAAGTAAGAAGATTATACAAATAACTATCTAAATCATACAAATAAGATTTTATTTTATAAAAAGGATAAGAACAAGAGGCTCACCAAGGTGGTGCCGGTGACGGGAAGGTGCGGGCGATCGACGGTGGTTAGGACGGGGACGGGAAGGCACTAAGTAAACCACACCTATACATATGCAAGCTAAGAAGTTAATTTGAGCTCAAATTGCATATAAATCAAATAAACTCCCACATAATTACTACAAAACTAAAACCCACAAATCACTATAATTATAGAGCATTGCACGAGCAAATCTAGCAATGAGAGATGAAAGGACAAAGTTGCTAACCTTTGTGAACATTTGGATGGATGGGGTGCCTCAAATCTTGACAAATCTTGGCAAAAATGGAGGATGAGCTCGAGCAAGGGAAGAGAACAGAGGAGAGAAATGCGAAAACAGAGAGCTTTGGCTCGGGCTGGACGAAGCACTATTTATAGTGATACCTTTCTCTAGTCCCGGCTGGTATTACCAGCCGGGACTAAAGGGCCTCGCGGGGGCCCCAGCCTGGCGCAACCCCGCCACCACCCCTTTAGTCCCGGTTGGTATAACCAACCGGGACTAGAGGGTCCTCACGAACCAGGACTAATGATTATTCTCACGAACCGGGACTAGTGGACACATTAGTCCCGGTCCAAAACACGACCGGGACTAATGCTCGGGTCCAAAGGCATGTTTTCTACTAGTGGCGGTACTACCGCTTTGGTGCTGTCAGATAGCCCAAGGAAAACAGAGAGACCTCCATGTTGCGGGAAGGTGAAGTGGGTGCATATGTGGTTGTGTACGTGTTAATTTCACCCATACCTTTCCAAAGCGGACCCCCTCTTAATAGTACGATTTTCCTACGACTCAATACCACAAAAAAAGAAACGTCGGAGAAACCTTCTTCACTCTCTATCATCGAGGGGAATAAAACCATCTTAAACGCTCAATGCACACGGTAAATCCGCAAATAGCATCAATCACCAAAACTATCAGAGAGAGAAATGCTCTTTCAAAGAGGATGACATCTTTATCATTAAGAAGATGGCAATTTCATTTTATTGGTATATCATTTTTTTTGCTATCATAGTAAATTTGTAAATTATAAAAATGGTAGTTTTATAAAGTAGAATATCATTTTTCATATTTTCAAGGCATGGCGTTTATAAATTTATGTTTTCTTTGTTTCTTATAAGAATTTTTTATGAAAATTTTTATCTAAAGGAAGGCAGTTCTAAACTTTAGCATGTTTTATTTTCTATAGCACACGACCTTATTTTTATCATACTCATTGTAAATTTATAAATTATAGAAATGGAAGGTTCATAAAGTAGCATGATAATCTTCATATCTTCAAGGCATGACATTTATAGAAAAAATCTAAGAAAAATTGTATTTTTTTGTTATAACATTTTTTATCTATAGGAAGTCAGTTTTAAAGTTTCGCATGTTTTTTTTCTAGATCACATGACCCTTTTTTATTGTATTCATTGTAAATTTATAAACTAGAAAAATGACAGTTCTATATATAATATGCCATTTTTCATAATTCAAAGAATGTCATTACAAAATTTAGGTTTTATGTTCTTTTTATAAGAAAATGTTTTTTTGGTTCATGGCAATTTTAAATTAAAAAAAGTTAACTAGGCCTTTTGGGTTAATCGGGACACCCTGGCCTACGATTAAAAAAAACAAGATCAAATGGGCATATCCGACATACCTAAATAGTTCATCCACCTTACCACTATTATCTTATCATGCACACATGCCACCTCATCAAAGGCCCACCACAACAAGCATGAAAACAAGTTTTTCATTATTAGTTGATGCATGCATACATTTCACCTCACCGCACATGCTACCTCATCAAAGGTACACTCAAATTGCATGGGATTTTTTCCATTATATTATTTCACTTATATTCAGCATTTCTTTCAACTACACAATAATCAAATTCAAATATACCAAATCTATTTTTTGTTTTAGTTCATATATTATCAATTCAAATATTCATGTTTTAGACAATCAAATAATGTAAAATATATTGTACTCCCTCCGTTCCTAAATATAAGTCTTTTTAGATGTTCCACTAGGAAACTACGTACGGATGTATATAAACATATTTTAAAATGTAGATTCATTCATTTTGCTTCATATGTAGTCTTTTAGTGAAATCTCTAAAAAGACTTATATTTAGGAACGGAAGGAGTAATCGATTACCGCAGCAAATGCGCATGGAATCCTCTAGTTCTTATAGAAGAGCGAGAAATCTAGCGAACGATCCGAAGAGCTACTTCCTGGCAAACAAATCGTTCCATGGCAGCAGCTCCCACGCAAACAGACGCAAGATACTTGGGGTCCATGTATGTATTCAGCTCTACAGGGCACGTTTGGTTGCTCGCATATGGCCCAATCAGACCAACGCAAAAAGAAAATGGATTGATTGGTTGCCTGCATACACTATTCGGCCTGCATAGCATGAACTTTAAAGCACCTCGAAGCCTGGTCCAAGTGCTACGCTCAGATCGGCAGTTTCTTCAAAGCCTGGCTGGTGCGATGCACAACGAGCACACATGGGTGGGGCCCTTGCACGAGAGGAGGTATGAGGGATGCGAGCTGTGTACGTGCTTCTTCTTCTACCTCCACTAACCTCCTCCCTAATCTTATTTCTTCTTCCTCCTCTCTAATTTACACAACAGTGCTTCTATTCAAGATAAGCTCTACACGAAAAAGATGCACATCGATGTTACGGTTTCATTTTTACATCCGGTTCATAGTTTTGTCGACCGTAAATGCTTAATTTCGTGTTCATGTTTGGAGCTATTTTGGATGAATATTGGCAAATTCTTCGAGTACGATCAACCGCTTGAAATTTCCTTTGAGCGACAATTTCATCACGTAGCTCCACACGACATTCATGTTGCAAGTTTCCTGTTTCGACGATCCTACCACACTAACGCCACAATTATGCGCACACTGTATTCTTCTCCTCTGCTCTTTGTCTCAAAGCCCTCCTATTCGTCCCTTTCGACACCGGTGCCGTTCCTTCTCCTTGTCGGCATCCTACTATATTGGAGTCATTCCGACGTCGGTCATCTTGGCCTCTTCTCTCTCATCCTACTGCACTGACGCTGCCATGGCGCGAGCACTCCATTTCTCCTCTGTCCATGTAGGACCGAAAGTATGTCTAGAGGGGGGGTGATTAGACTACTTGACCAAATAATATTCTACCTTTTCCCAATTTTAAGTGTTGGCAGATTTTAGCAATGATAGCAAGTCAAGCACACCCTACACATGCATGTCTAAGAGTATAGCAGCGAAAAGTAACAACAAGAATGTATAGTAGAGGGTAGGGAGGAAGATCAAACGCAATTTGTAGACACGAAGATTTTTCCCGTGGTTCCGATAGGTGGTGCTATCGTACGTCCACGTTTATGGAGTCTTCAACCCACGGAGGGTAACGGTCGCGAGAGTCCACAGAGGGCTCCACCCATAAGGGTCCACGAAGTAGCAACCTTGACTATTCCATAACGGCTTCCGTCCACGAAGGACTAGTCTCACTATGGGTAGATCTTCACGAAGTAGGCAATCTCCTTGCCCGTACAAACTTCTTGGTTCAACTCCACAACACGAAGTAGGAGGCTCCCAAGCGACACCTAACCAATCTAGGAGGCACCACCCTCCAAAAGGTAATAGGCTCGGCAATGTCGATGAACTCCTTGCTCTTGTGCTTCAAGATGATAGACTCCTCAACACACAATCAGTCTCTCACAGATTTGGCTTTGGTGGAAGAGATTGAATTGGTGGAAAGCAACTTGGGGAGGCTAGAGATCAAGATTCATATGGTAGGAATGGAATAGCTTGATCTCAACACATGAGTAGGTGGCTCTCTCTCAGAAAATAGGATGGGGGCAAGTATGGAATAGTTCTGAGTGCTTCTCTTTCGAGTAGGTGGTGGTGAAGGGGTATATATAGACATCCCCAAAAATCCAACCGTTACACCTAAAGTGACCAACTCGGTGACACCGATGTGTGAATCTCGGTGGTACCGAAGTGACCAAAAGGCAGTAACTTTTGAATCTCGGTGAGACCGATATATAACTCTCAGTGGTACCGATTAGGTGACCAACGGTCAGATTGCACAATCAGTGACGCCGATTCTCAAATCTTGGTGGTACCGATTCTTGACCATGGCTAACCAGAGAGTTGGTCCAAACACTCGGTGAGACCGATTCGCAATTCTTGGTGGTACCGATTCTTGTGAATAGCTAACCAGAGAGTTGATCCAAGTCTCGGTGAGACCGACTGGCAAATCTCGGTGGTACCGAAGACTGAAAATAGCTAAACAGAAAGTTGGCAACTGAACTCGGTGGCACCGATGCTGAATCGGTTGCACCGACTGGCTAGGGTTTGGCATGGGTCTGTCTGAGTTTGGGAATCGGTGGGACCGAGTGGGAAATGTTGGTTGCACTGATTTTGGATATTTGGCTTTGGACAGACTTTTGTGGAAGAGTTTGTGGGTGTTTTTGGTGACTATCACTTGTGCACGTGCAGCATCTTGTTCACCAACAGTACCTTACCCCCTTTTAATAGTATTGGCTTTCCTATGGACTCAAAGTGATTTCTCACAAAGTAAAATGTAGAGTCCTCTCGCTTGAAGCTTTGCCAATCCATTTCCTTGCCTCTTGGGGTATCTCCACAATCCTTTTGCCATCCCTATCATTGAACTTTTCCTGAAATATACTTGGTGAAAACATTAGTTCAATGACATATATGTTGTTATTAATTACCAAAACCACCAAGGGAGCAAATGTGCTTTCAATCTCCCCCTTTTTGGTAATTGATGACAACATATAGATCAAAGCTTCGACATATGATATAATCAATGAATATAATCGTCGCTTTGAGAAGTATGTGATAAGCAAGAGCTCCCCCTAAATTTGTGCATTATTTTAAATTTGCGTTTGAATGCAAATGCACAATCGATTAGGTACATAGGGCACTCTTTCATGTCACATACAACTTGGTGGTGTGCGAGAATAATAAGAATGAATATCATAGCACAACACAATCAAGCAAAGGTGAATGATCATCTCATAATCATCAAAAGGATAGGAAGTAGTAGCAATACACATCAAGTGTATGATCAAACACCAACAAAGTTTAACACAATCAAGCCAAAAGATCAAATGTTTTGTAAGGCGATAAAAAAAACCAACGCTCTCTCACTCGAAGCCTAAAGATCTATATACATCTTCTCCCCCTTTGGCAACAAGTTACCAAAAAGTTCAAAGGTATATAGCTAATCGTTCTTCTGGGGCTGATCTCCTCCGGTGGTCGATGAAGGAGTCGAGAGAACGGCATCAGCGAAGACTTCAGCTGACGTCATGGACGGAGTTGGAGTAGCAACTGGAGGAACTGGAGGAGCTGATGGAGCTGAAGAGGCTGTAGCAGGTGCTGATGAAGAAGGCCTCAACTCTGGAGCTGGCACTGTGGCTGATCTGGCCTGAGTAGTGAACTGAGTGCCTGGCCTGAGAGGTGAGTTATCCTCATCATCTGTAGTGTGGGGACTGGGCACGCTATCAACTTCCTTCTTGAGCTCGTTCACGGTCTTGGTCAGCCCATCCACCTTGTCATTGAGAGTCTTAATTCTGTTCTCCATGATCCTCACAAGACTATGCTGATTCGCCAAGATGTCCTTGATATCATTCTGCATGCCCTGAACGGTACTGATCAAGAGATCCATCTCGTTCCTGGATCTAGGGACTTGAGCACTAGTGGCTCTAGCTGCCTCTGCCTCTGCCTATGCTGCAGCTGAGGTGGGATGATCTGGGTTCATCACCACAATGTTGTCTTCTAGATCAGGCTGTAGGGGCAAATGTGGCCTGTCAAGAGCAAAGATGTGCTTCTCCAGCTTGGAGTTGATGAGCATCTGAATGTAGAGTGCATAGCAGCATGAGCGCTTCTGATCAGCAGCAACCCTCTTCACAGTCTCTACTATCAAGTCCATCACTCTTATCCTGGTGTGTCGATCAAGATGGATCAGCATGTTGATGGAATAGCCTTTTATCATCTTGTCATCTCTAGACTTAGGCATCAAGGTATGCCTCAAGATGGTGTTGATGGTTCGAAGACCTGCCTGGAGGAAATAAATGGATCCTAGCTTGTGAGACTTTACATGTGCAGCAGGGATCTCATTGTACATGTTCATCATAGCATTGTGTCTCTCCTTGGATTCAGAATAGACATCCAGATCTCCTTCTTCCACCTTTGGGACTCCTAAGATGGTAGCCCATTCCTCAACAGTTGATTCATACCTTGCTCCTTCAGTCATCCACACAATCCTACCATCTCCATAGAAATGTGTCGTGGAGTAGAATTGCATGATCATTTCATCATTCCATGCAGCGAATTCCTTGCCAACAAATTCATCCAGACCAATGCAGTGAAAGTTGTCTTGAACACTCGGGAAGTAATCTTGATTCTCCTTGATGTACTTCCAATCTACATACCTCATGTCACTTACAGCAGGGCTCTTATCAAGCAAGATTGTCTCGTAGAAATCTTGTTGCTCCTTTGTATAAAATCTGTAGTCCACAGCTGTTTTCCTTCTCTGAGCATATGGATAAATGGCTCTCCATTCTCTCAAACCAGAGTCCTTCCTCTTCTTCATGTCCTCAGCAAGCAAGTGGCTGGCATTGTGCTCTGGAAGGTGTGGTCTTAGCTTCATCAAAGCTGTAAAATCATCATCCTCAGCTTCCCTAAAAGTGGAGGTTTTGTTCTTGCTGGAAGCTGGTATCTCTCTGGAGAACCTCTTGGGTTTTTCTGCAGCAGCCTTCTTGGGGGCAGTCTTGGTGCCCTTGGATGAAGTGGCCTTAGGCATTGCATCTGCCATGAGCTTCTTCTTCTTCTTAGGAGGGGCCTTGGCAACTGGCTCTTCCTCCTCCTCCTCAGCAGCTGCCTCTGCTGGATCCTCATACATAGAGGTTTGTCTACCAACAACATGAATGATCCTCTTCCTGGCTCTCTTCTTCTCTCCTGCCTTCTTAGGCATGGACTTCTTGGGGGGCTCAATAGTCATAGTTGCCCTAGCACTCTCTGGTGCTCTCACTGACCCTGAGCTAGCATACTCTTTCCTTATTGCCTTCTTCTTCTTGGAAGTAGTGGCAGCAGTGGTGCTCTTGGCAGCATCATCTTTCTTGGGCAGCTCCTCAGGGATGAAATCCTCATCTTCCTCATCAGAATTGAGCTTCCTCCTTGCCCTGGTTGCAGCCTTGGGCAGATCAGGAGAGCTAGGAATATCATCATAGCTCCCCTCAGGACTAGTGCCTGAGCTCATGTCAACACTCTGCTCTCTGAGATCATTCTGACTGTCTTCAGCATCTGACATATCTGACCCTGTGAATATAGTATAGAAGAGTGGAAGGGTTGAGTCATCACAAAAAGCAGACATTTTCAAAAGATTGAACTAAAATTTCTTAAGTTTTGCATTCTGCCAAATGAATGTCGGTACAACCGAAGCAAACATTTCGGACCTACCGAGACAGACAATCTCCATAACAGAAACTTGGCACCACTTTTGGTGAGACCGAAAATGGGCAATCGGTTTCACCGAGATTGTTCTCAGTCGACCAAAAAAGTGAATCGGTGCTACCGATTCTTTTGCGTCGGTTCCACCGAGATTCATGTTGCGGACGGCAAAACCTAAAAAATCGGTCGTTCGCTATTCTACTGGAGTTTCTTGTGGATGAATCAATCTCAAACTATGGCTTATCGATGGAAAAGTCCTAATGCGCAAGATTCGGAGGTTGGAGCGCATGAGGGGATGAAATCGTACCCTAGCTTGGTGACGACTTCGCTACGGCGGCGACGGGGGAGAGGACTCCGTCGACGACGGAGACTTCCAATGGCAGAGGCGCTCGGGAAGACGAAGGTGATGACCAGGGGCCTTGGTTCGGCAGCAAGGGTTTCGGAGGGGATGACGTGTGAGGAATAGATTTCAAAAGTCGGGTCCGCCTCTATATAAACCCATGGCTGTCGGTGACACCGGTTCTAACTTTTTGGTGTCACCGAGTTCCTCAACTATCTGTTGACAGGGAAACTCGGTGTAACCGAGAAGATGGAATCGGTGATACCGAGATAGAAAACCAGATCAACCCTAGGCATTCGGTGAGACCGAGATTTTGAGTTCGTTCCACCGAGGTGCACTTGGGAGGTTTTAATGGTCAGTCCTTTGTCGATACGGAACTCCGAGTGCTCCTCACACAGAGAGATCGAAAAGTCCTTGTTCAAATTTTGTGATGCAGCAAGAATAGAATATGAGACGAGAAAGCATAGATAGCTAGAGAGTGGTCCTAGGCATTCTTGTCCATCCAATTGGCAAAAGAAAAATCAAAAGCCAAATAGCAACAATTGGATGTCCTCGAATGGATAAATAAATGCAGACCAAC
Organism: Elymus sibiricus; assembly: GCA_039707655.1. NCBI lineage: Eukaryota > Viridiplantae > Streptophyta > Magnoliopsida > Poales > Poaceae > Elymus > Elymus sibiricus. The sequence goes on along the minus strand of CM077663.1, from coordinate 322,653,687 downwards.
ATGCTCACACAATAAAATGTCAAATGAAATCATGACAAACATGGACATACATACTGGCATCTATCAAGCATTTTGGCGATGACGGAGTCATCTATATATGAGTATATTAACTTAGGAGCCAAGTAAGAGTACTTGATCATAGGTCATACTCATCGTTTAAGCACAAGTAGGGTTACCACTTTTACATAAAGCATTTAATGTTGTCACATACTATGAGATGCTTTAACTCAAGTCTTAGAGTAAAGCTCCCCCTTGATGTGACATCTCCCCATAGGAGGGATAAACTAACCTTGGGTTTTGTCGATGAAGACTTCATGTTGGTGATGTAGTGGTGGATGCTCAAGGTTGATGAAGATCACCAAGAGTTGGGAGCATCCTTGTTGTTTCCTTACTCTTCTCACCTACATGGGTTAGTCCCAACACACAAGAGACAAATACAAGGATATCTATGGACATGGAGTGCAAAGCATACATGATGATGTCCATTGATTTGTTGATTACCTTGTCCCTTGCTTACCTTTGAGGGAATGTGTGACTCCTTGAACTATTGCATGATGTTGATGTTGATTGCAACTAGTTCTTGCCAATAATGAATGTGAGTGAATTTCATTGGCGAAGTCACCCCTCAAGAACTTCTCTAGTTCTTCTTCTTGGGGACCCACATCAACTTGATGGGGATCCTTGGTGTTGAAGTGGCCCTTGTAGAAGTTGAGCTTGAAGTAACCTTGGGAACCCACTCCACCAAAGCTTGGGATACATCTTCATATGAGTCAATGTCCTCTTGAAGCTTGTCCTTGCCCTTGAGCTTGTGGTCTTGTGGTGGAAGGTCATCTTGAGTGTTTGTTCCCTTGGGAAGAGTATGTTCACACTTCTCCCTTTGAGGAACAAACTTGGGCTTGGGGTATTGACCTTCTTCCCATTCAACTCCATTAGCGTTGAAGTAGCCAATGACATGGTTCTTCCGGTATCCTCCGTGCTTGCGTACAATCTCCTCAAATTGCTTACACCCGGCATGATTCTTGTAGATACCTTTCTCTATAATTCCTTTCAATAAATCGTTTTCTTGCTCAAGTGTAACTTGGCTAAGAGAATCATCATTAGTGGAATCAATAGAACTACTAGAAGCAACATCATTAGATTTAGCATTTTTATTGTTGCTACTAGATGAAGAACCTTTCTTGCCTTTGTTACTAGTTTGCTTAGACTTAACTTGAGGCATGAATGTAGACAAGAGTAATCATTTGGCTAGATAAGATGAAGTCTTCTTTCAGAGATCGTCATTGATAGCTTTAAGAAACTCATGTTCTTGCTCCAAGTTGAGCTTCTCAAAGCGTAGCTTCTCATGAGTCCTTACAAGCTCTCTATGATCTTCGAGAGTAGATTCATAGGCTAACTTAAGAGTGTTTAGTTCTTTAGTTAGTCATTCTATTTCCATCTTATCATCATCACACAACTTATCTTGACTAGTATGAAAATTATCAAGTTCATTTTGACTAACATCACTAGTTTTATCAAAGAGCAAGTCATCATCACAAAGTAAATCATCTTCATCACTATTGAAATCAAGATACTCGGGGTGTGATACCTTGGGGCCTTTAGCCATGAAGCAACTTCCACTCCCTTCATTTGGTGAATCAAATAGATCATAGGAGTTGGTAGTCACTAGTGCAAGTCCGGCAACACCTTCATCTTGACTATAGTCGGAGTTGGAGTTATAGCTTCTCTCGGAGTTGTTGTCGGATTCGGAGCCGGAAACCCATTCACCAACATGAGCTTGATGTCTTCTTCTTGAGTAGCTCTTGGTGTACTTATCCTTCTTGTTCGATTCCCTACTTCTCCTTGAGGGTCTTCGTTCATAACAATCATCTCTACTCCTTCTCTCTCTTGGAGGTGATTCATTCCTTGAGATTCGTCTTCTTGGTGACTCTTCTCTTCGTTTGTAGGGAGCCGTGCACTCATTGGAGTAGTGTCCGGGCTTCCCACAATTGTAGCAGTTTCGGTCACGACTTGACGAACGCTTCTCTTCATATCTTGAGTTGGAGCTTCGTTCTTTGCCTCTATTCTTCTAGAACTTGTTGAATTTCTTGACCATGAGGCTTATCTCTTCATTGGTGATAAGGTTGTCGCTTGAAGTTGCGGGAGCATCACTTGTGGCTTTGTAAGAACCGCTAGACTTGTTGTGAAGCTCTTCTTTGTCCTTGAGTGTCATCTCATGAGCAACAATCCTTCCAATGACTTCCGTAGGCTTGAGATCTTTGTAGTTGGGCATCATTTGGATCAATGTGCACACGGTGTCATATCTCTCATCCAAAGCTCGAAGTATCTTCTTGATGATTAATTTGTCGGTCATTTCTTCGCTTCCTAAGCCGGCAATCTCATTGGTGATGAGAGCTAGCCTAGAGTACATCTCTGCGACTCCTTCACCATCCTTCATCTTGAACTTATCAAGCTGACTTTGAAGAACATCCAACTTGGATTCTCTCACGGATTCGGTACCTTCGTGCATATCAACCAAAGTATCCCAAATCTCTTTTGCATTCTCAAAACGGCTGATTTTGTTGAATTCTTTGGGGCATAGGCAGTTGAAGAGAATGTCACATGCTTGAGCGTTGTATTGCAACATCTTCAATTCATCCGCGGTCGCTTCACGATCCGGTTCCTTTCCATCACCAAAGAATTCACCTTGCAAGCCAACACGAACAACAGCCCAAACGGCGGGGTTATGACCAAGAATATGCATTTTCATTTTGTGCTTCCAACTAGCAAAATTTGTGCCATCAAAGTACGAACCTCTACGGTGATAATTTCCCTCACTAGACGCCATACTCTCCTAGGTTGTGAGACCAATGCAATGGAGACCAAAGCTCTGATACCACTTGTAGGACCGAAAGTATGTCTAGAGGGGGGTGATTAGACTACTTGACCAAATAATATTCTACCTTTTCCCAATTTTAAGTGTTGGCAGATTTTAGCAATGATAGCAAGTCAAGCACACCCTACGCATGCATGTCTAAGAGTATAGCAGCGGAAAGTAACAACAAGCATGTATAGTAGAGGGTAGGGAGGAAGATCAAACGCAATTTGTAGACACGGAGATTTTTCCCGTGGTTCCGATAGGTGGTGCTATCGTACGTCCACGTTTATGGAGTCTTCAACCCACGGAGGGTAACGGTCGCGAGAGTCCACGGAGGGCTCCACCCATAAGGGTCCACGAAGTAGCAACCTTGACTATTCCATAACGGCTTCCGTCCACGAAGGACTAGCCTCACTATGGGTAGATCTTCACGAAGTAGGCGATCTCCTTGCCCGTACAAACTTCTTGGTTCAACTCCACAACACGAAGTAGGAGGCTCCCAAGCGACACCTAACCAATCTAGGAGGCACCACCCTCCAAAAGGTAATAGGCTCGGCAATGTCGATGAACTCCTTGCTCTTGTGCTTCAAGATGATAGACTCCTCAACACACAATCACTCTCTCACAGATTTGGCTTGGGTGGAAGAGATTGAATTGGTGGAAAGCAACTTGGGAAGCCTAGAGATCAAGATTCATATGGTAGGAATGGAATAGCTTGATCTCAACACATGAGTAGGTGGCTCTCTCTCAGAAAATAGGATGGGGCAAGTATGGAATAGTTCTGAGTGCTTCTCTTTCGAGTAGGTGGTGGTGAAGGGGTATATATAGGAATCCCAAAAATCCAACCGTTACACCTAAAGTGACCAACTCGGTGACACCGATGTGTGAATCTCGGTGGTACCGAAGTGACCAAAAGGCAGTAACTTTTGAATCTCGGTGAGACCGATATATAACTCTCGGTGGTACCGATTAGGTGACCAACGGTCAGATTGCACAACTCGGTGACGCCGATTCTCAAATCTCGGTGGTACCGATTCTTTACCATGGCTAACCAGAGAGTTGGTCCAAACACTCGGTGAGACCGATTCACAATTCTCGGTGGTACCGATTCTTGTGAATAGCTAACCAGAGAGTTGGTCCAAGTCTCGGTGAGACCGACTGGCAAATCTCGGTGGTACCGAAGACTGAAAATAGCTAAACAGAAAGTTGGCAACTGAACTCGGTGGCACCGATGCTGAATCGGTTGCACCGACTGGCTAGGGTTTGGCATGGGTCTGTCTGAGTTTGGGAATCGGTGGGACCGAGTGGGAAATGTTGGTTGCACCGATTTTGGATATTTGGCTTTGAACAGACTTTTGTGGAAGAGTTTGTGGGTGTTTTTGGTGACTATCAATTGTGCACGTGGAGCATCTTGTTTACCAACAGTACCTTATCCCCTTTTAATAGTATTGGCTTTCCTATTGACTCAAAGTGATTTCTCACAAAGTAAAATGTAGAGTCCTCTCGCTTAAAGCTTTGCCAATCCATTTCCTTGCATCTTGGGGTATCTCCACAATCCTTTTGCCATCCCTATCATTGAACTTTTCCTGAAATATACTTGGTGGAAACATTAGTTCAATGACATATATGTTGTTATTAATTACCAAAACCACCAAGGGAGCAAATGTGCTTTCAGTCCACTGTCTCCGTGTGGACTTTCTATGCGACGACGAGGCTAGCAACTAGTTCGCCGCGTCGTCGACGGGGTCGCTCGCGCACGACTCCGTGCACGTCGTGTCGGACGCGGCGCCACGAGCACCGTCCACCATAGTCGCCATGGTCCGACACACACTGCATTTCTCCTCCCCTGTCACCTGCCTCAGTGATCTTCGCACGGACTTTCTCTGCGACGGCGACGCTAACAACTAGTTATCGCGGCGACGACAGGAGCGCTTGTCCGGGACTCCGTGCTCGTCATGCCGGACGCTGCGCCGCGGTCACCGACCACCGCACTCGTCATGGTCCAACACACACTGCATTTCTGCTCCCATGTCCTCTGCCTGAGCCCTCCTCCGCACAGGCTTTCTCTGCGGTGATGACACTACCAACTAGTTCGCCGCGGTGTCGGAATGCTCGCCCGAGACTCTGTGCTCATCGTGTCGGCCGCGGCGCCGAGGTCACCTTCCACCGCAGTCATGAGGCACAGTCTGTGTGCTAAGTATAAGTGTTAGCTCTTAATCATATCCCACGTATACAACCAAACACCGTGTAGTTGCGTGAGCCGAACCAATGCAGACAACCAAACTCAATGCCAAAATTAATCCCCTAATACGCAGAACTAAATACGGGCAACCAAACAATGTACAGAAGTTGGTTTAGAGGCTGGATTTGCTCACACAGCTTCCGATGAAGCAAGCTTCAGCTAGCCAGCCCCGGTTACTACGGGTGGCAAACACGCCCTAATAAATGCACGACACATAGAAGCAACGCTAGAAGAAGCAAAACCTAATTTTGATTCATATAAACCATCTGGTCAACAACTCAACTTGATCTTTTTTGGGATTGCTCTAACCGTGCCTTCCTTTATTTTTCAAAAATGATCGTGGTACGGCAGGATAGGCTTTTGTAGGGACAAAACGCGAGGAGATATTGGCCTAAAACCAAACCTTCCTTCGTTTTCGTTTAAAAGGGAAACTTGAATTTTAACATCAACAAAGCGAAAGAACAAACATGAACATTACTGTGCTCTGGTGTGCCGTGCTCTGTCTTCCAGCACGCGCGCATGCTGAACGGCACGGCACCATTACCATCGGCGCACATCTGAGCTAGCTTACAGCAACTCTTTTCTTAAGGACAAAAGCAAACAAGAAACGACCACTATTGAGGTGGCGGCGGATATTGGCTGGAAGCGGACCACGAACCCGTAGTCGCCGGGTAGGTCCACGCAGTCTCCGCGGGCCATGTCCACTGCGCCGCGTCGCCGTGCTCCGCCGCCGCGCCGCCGTAACCCGAAGCAGAGGAAGCAGAGGACGGCACGGAGGCCACGGTCACAGAGGACTCCGGGAACGAGTAGGACCCCGAAGAGGAACCGCCGCCGCTGTAGTACGGCGGGAACCCACCGCCTCCTGCGCGAAGAAGCATCTGGTACTGCAAGTAGTCCGAGACGGCGCTGGCAGGATAGGCGGCTGCCGAAGAGGCCATCGTCGGCGTGGCGCTCGCGGTGGCGGCCGGGGTGGTGAGGCGCGCGTCCTCGGGGAAGTTGAGCTTGGCGCGGCTGCCGCGGAAGCGGAGCGCCGCCTCGTCGTAGGCGCGCGCGGCGGCCTCGGCGGTCTCGAAGGTGCCGAGCCAGACGCGGGCGGCCTTGTGCGGGTCGCGGATCTCCGCGGCCCACTTGCCCCACGGCCTCTGCCTCACGCCGCGGTACCGCCGCTCTGGCACGCTCGCCTGCTCCGCGGCCGCCGCCTCGCCGCCGCCGCCGTACGTGTGCGGGTACTGCTCCCCCATGGCTGCGCTCTGCTGCACATCCGGGCTCCGCTGTTCTCCTGCCGAGCAAGAAGATGGTACCCTATATAAGCGCGAGAGGCCAGCACGCATCATTTGACTGTATGAAAGGGCAGCTGACCATGCGGTTATACGTACGTACGCGTCTTTTTGTTTCCACATGAGCGAGGGAATCCGTTCATCTGTATCCACCCGCTGCGTGCACGTGGAGTACGTTCCTACCGTTCGTGTGCTGGTATACATTGGGGAGGTTGGTATATCTGTTGTGTTGCACGAGTGCATTGAACGAACCAATATAGTTGGTATTCCCTCATTCTTCTCTTTTTTTTTTCTTCTCTCTATTATACTATTTAGATTTTTTTTAGATGATAAAAGAGGTACTCCCTCCATTCCTAGATTTAAGTCTTTTTAGATATTTCACCACGAACTACATATGAATGTATATAGACATATTTTAGAGTGTAGATTAACTCATTTTGTTCCGTATGTAGTCCATAATAAAATCATTAAAAGATTTATATATTTTTTAGGTGAAAAAAAAGATTTATATTTAGAAGCAGATAGAAGGAGTAGTAATTTTTGCGGTCAAAAACAGTTGTTGCGTGTAGTGCATGCATGGCAGTGGATCTAACGTAAGCACTCTGTCTTTTCTTTCTTTAACATGGAACTGACGTGGCACTCCTCTTGTCGCAAGCAAAAGGGATTCCATGGAACACACCAGAACACTTATACTAGGGGGCACGTCACTAACAGTTTGATTAACCACCAGCACCAGCTTTAGATTGTGCATGACTAACACATGCATGCCGAACAGTTCCCAATTATAAACACAAACTTGACGGAAAAAACAAAGAAACGAAAGAAAAAAGAGGCAAAAGCGTCACTAGTGTAGGAACGTGTGACATCGACCTGCAAACGCAAACATTCTCCTCTCACAATAAACAATGAGCAACCGCAATTAGTCTCAATCTTCACCTGCTGCGAGCTGATCCCGTGTCGGTGCGCCGGAATAGCTCCCGTGCGCATGCACGTAGCCCCCCATTGCCGGGTGGTCCTCCCAGCCGTCGTCGGCCCAGCGGCCGTCGCCGCCGGACACGACCCTCGCGAGCGCCGACACCATCGTCGACATCTCCTGCGCCTGGTACTCCCCGGACAGCACGGAGCCTCTCGCCGCCTCCGCGCCGTCGCCACCCTGCTCCCGGCCCGCCATCTCGTACCACGTTCGCGAGCCCGGTAATGCCGCCGCCGCTCGCATGCAGCACGCGATCGTTCGAGTAGCTCGCTAGCTGGGCGTGGGCTGTGGATGGAGCGACCAGCTAACTAGTTCAAGTTCAAAGTAGTCTCAACTTCGACCCGCTAGCTAGCTGGCTAGTTCAAGTCCAACTTCACGAGGGGGACTCGCCGCTATATATACACGCACACAGACGCAGGCATGAGATCAGAAATGGAGGACGAGTGCTTGAGTAGACGAGGCGAAGAAGAACATGTAATGTGGTTCGTTCGAACGGTGGCCACTCTAAAGCTAGAGCTAGCTAGCTCAGCTCAGAGGGCAGAGCCGCCAAAAAAAAGCGTGGTTCAGATTTAGACCGAGTCTCGCGCTGACCACGTACTGTCACGTCAAAGCAAGTGGGCAACGACGACCCATCAGACGGCCGGCGATGAGATCTGGCGAGAGAGAGCAAACGTGCATTATTTTAGCAGCCTGCGTACGTTAGGCAAACTTGGCGATCAGAGAACGATGGATGTACGCATTTTTTTTCAGCTAAATGCGTGTACGGATCAGTATGATTTTTGTCGGCCTAATTGTCTGTACTGTACCGCAAGTCAAACCGGTCGTCATGCATGCATGCGGATCCAAAACGACATTATGTATAATGCACTAAGGATGTGGCTAGGTCACGGTCGACTAAGACTTAACCAAGTCTAAGTCAAGTGATATAACAATACACGAGGATATGGTTAGGTCTTGGTCGATTTAAGACTTAATCAAGTCTAAGTCAAGTGGCATAATAATGCATGAATAGTGTGGCTAGATTTCAGTCGACTAAGACTTAACCAAGTCTAAGTCAAGTAGCATAATAATGCACGAAAGGGGTGGCTAGATCTCAGTTGTCTAAGACTTAACCAAGTCTAAGTCAAGGGACATGAAAAGTATGTCTAGGTCACGGTCGACTAAGACTAAGACTTAACTAAGTCTAAGTCAAATGAAATAACATGTAAGAAGGAGAGAAAAAAATGAGACTTGATTAAGTCTGAGTCGACTAAAATTTAGTAATCCCGTTGCACAAAACCTTGTACTATACGGTATTTTGTTTGGATCATTATTAGGGCTACGGATTTCGATAGACATGACTACATACATACATGGGCGAGCGCGCGTGGCCTACGGCTGGCCACTTGCTAGACGCCCTGCCCTACACCACACCGAGTGACGTGGTCCTGGTCCAGGCGTGCGTGCATGCATGCACCCGATCGAGGTCTCCACGCCCATCGGTCAAGCTCGCCGCGCTGCCACCCCCGCGAGGTGAAGTTCGACCTTCTCCATGTGGCACAGACAAATCTTCTCCGGCCGCCCCGCGATGGAGGCAAGTTCTACATTTGGTGTGCGCAAGTTCTCCGGCCACGTCCAGATTCGGCTCTCCTCGAGTCGGGTCGAGTCGACGTGTTGTTCCACCGGGTTTCCACGTCGGTCGTTCGGCACGTCCTGGTCGACCCGGCACGCGCGCGCGCACGTGCATGTGCATGTGCTCGTGTTGATCTAGCACGCGCCGCCTGGAATGTTCTGCGAGAGACTATGAGTGGAATGGGCTACCGATCGACGTCAAGATCTGGTAAATAATTAGTAGCTCAACGCAGTTGCTGTCTTTTTTTTTCTTCCGAACGACAGTCATACAGTCGCTGCCTTTTTTTTTTTTTTGCGAATAGCACAGTTGCATAGTCGTTTTTTCAAGGTAATACAGACGTAGATGTTCATACATACATACGTACACTTGAGTCACACGGTCATTGTCTTGCTGAAGTGATACGGAGATACTGGTAGCTAGGCTGGTGTACCGTGTACGTCACAATTGTGAATTAATCGATCTTCCGTACTACTAACTTCTTAACTGCACCGGCTAATTTCTCACATCTGCTTGTACTGCAGCGGTGGTCGGTGGTGGGCTGGTCCTCTCCGGGTCAACACACACTGTTGCATAGCAGTTTTTTTTTAATTAAAGTTAGGAGTATATAATGGCGAGTTGCCAAAGGCCGCGTGCATTCCTGTTCCAGATCCGATCCCATCCGACAGTGAGGTTGACCAAGAGGCTAACAGCAGACAGACATCCATGTCACTCAGGGACTCATGTCAGATCGCATCGCAGTAAACAAAGCATATTATGGTACTCCCATTTGTCTGCAAATGTAGATTATTTTTAAACTTTCTCTTCGTGCCCAACGCAGAATGTTGACTGGTACTTTCGAAGATAGCGTCTCAATCTTTTTATATTCTGTACTCATACAACAGGAGAAGTAGTAAACTTGGGATTATACTTCATTCTCTCCCTTATATATTCTTCTTTTAATTTACTCAGTAATTTCTTAAGATCATCTCTATGATTACAAGTAAGAAAGTATCTAGCTATCTCCCCATCAATAACATAGCCATCAGATACATTAAGCATTTCAATTCTAGTAGGAGATCTCGACATAATAGGTGAATCATAATTTTCATCAATTTCAGCATTCTCAAGTTCTCTAGACTTAGCAATTTGTTCATCAAGAAATTCACCCAGTGACACATTTTTATCAAGCAAAGTACTAGCATCATCACAAGTTTCATTTATAACAGAAGTAACATCATCCATTACTTGCGACGTACCAGAGTGAATAGTAGGTGGTGGTGTCGTAAGCTTACTCAAAACTGAAGGTTAATCAAGTGCAAAGCTAGATGGCAATTCCTTACCTCCCCTCGTCTTAGAGGGTACGATCTTCGTCTTAGCGTCTTTCAGATTCTTCATAGTGATCAATATATATTCCAAGTGAACTCAATAAATAGAGCTATGCTCTTCGGCAACGACACAGAAAAAGATCTTGATAACCCACAAGTATAGAGGATCACGACAGTCTTTGAGGGGAGTATTCACCTAATTTTTTTTGATTCGATACAAGGAAAGCCAAAGAATATTTATGAGCCTTAGCAGTTGAGTTGTCAATTCAACCACACCTAGAACTATCTTTCTGCAGCAAAGTGTTTAGTAGCATAATAACAATATTAACAGGAACAACGGAAAGTAGTAGTTTGTAGTGATGGTAACAGTAACAATAGCGAAGGTAACTTAGCGGAGATCAATATGCTAAAAGTGCAGGGATTGGATCAGTAATGGATATTTGATTTGGATGAAATTCATCATGTAACAGTCACAACCTAGAGCGAAACAAAACTAGCTTCAATTCATCAATGTAATGTAGGCATGTATTCTGTATATAGTCATACATGCTTATAATAAGAACTTGCATGGCATCTTTTGTCCTACCCTTCCGTGACAGTAAGGTCAAAAGGGAAATTAAGGGATATTAAGGCCTCTTTTTAATAGAGAATCGGAAAAAAAAAACATTAACACATAGTGAATACATGAACTCCTCATGCTATGGCCATCACCGGAGATGATCCCAATTTCTGTCACTTTGGGGTTTACGGACCATCGCACATAATAGGTGCATACAACTTGCAAGATAGGATCCAAAACACTCACATATTCATAGAGACACAATAGGTTCAGATCTGAAATCATGGCACTCGGGCCCTACTAACAAGCATTAAGCATAGCAAAGTCCTAGCAACATCAATCTCAAAACATAGTGGATACTAGGGATCAAGCCCTAACAACTTGACTCGGTTACATGACAAATCTCATCCATTCCCATCATCGTCCAGCAAGCTTACAAAGGAATTACTCACTCCCGGTGATGAGCATCATGGAATTGTTGATGGAGAAGGGTTGGTGATGATGACGGCGATGAATTCCACTCTCTGGAGCCCCAAACGGACTCCAGATCAAGCCTCTTTGGAAGAACAGAGAAGTGGCGGTGGCTCCGTCTTGTAATATGTGATGAATCTTTCTCCCTTATTTTTTTCTAGGACAGAAGACACCTTATATGAGTAGATGGGCGCCGGAGGCTTGCGAGGGGGCCCACAAGCTAGGGTGGCGCGCCCACTGGCTAGTGGCCACCTGGTGGGTCCCCCGCTACTGGTTCTTTTGCCAATAATTTTAATATATTCCAAAATAATTCTACGTAAATTTTCAGCTCGATCCGGGAACTTTTATTTCCGCACAAAAACAACACCATGGTAGTTCTGCTGAAAACAATGTCAGTCCGGGTTAGTTTCATTCAAAGCATGCAAATTAGAGTCCAAAAAAAGAGCAAAAGTGTTTGGAAAATTAGATACATTTGGGAAATATCAACAACCAACATCATTATTTGCATTCCACGTGAAATCGACAAGAGGATTTTTATCTTATGGAATTTCTATGGTGCAACTCTATGATCTACGCTCTTCTTAGAATTTATATCCTTTATACACTCCCCCCTTCCAAATTTCCTTTGTTCCTAGATAATACTTCTTTTAGGTATGGGTGTGGTGCGGGCAAGTAGAGGTCATCCTCTAATGGCGCTACTTGTCTTGAGAGCAGCTGGCCTAGGACATTCAGGCCATGAACCCACTCGATCCGCTACATGACCAAATTGCCAATCTGACAAATGTCCCCGCCTACAACAATCCCAATTGTCTGTTTTCTGACCATACATAATAAAATACAAATAGACAAGGAGGAGGCTCATAGGTTCTACAACCATTGAATCCTTCTTTAAAACCACCTCATATTACTCATCAAACTTATTCTAAAATAGTACTTAGCAAGCTCATGAGATGCCATTTTAAATTTGAACATCTTGAAATTCTACAAGATATTAGAGAATTAGATCCCCTCTTTCTTCAACTGTAGAAATACAAATCTATCTGGCACATCATTACATAAATGTTTAAACATGTACATGCAAACTGATGAAGATTGTCAACCCAAGAATAGCATGACAGGGAGATAAAGATAAGAAGAAGTATCATCTTGTTAGATGGTCATAAGTTTGTCAACCCAAGAAGCAGCGAGGATTAGGAGTTTTAAACATAGACTTGATGGAAAAAAGCCTTACTTGCTAAATGGATTTGAAAATTGGAAACTGAGGAGAGCCTTTAGGAGGATACCCTTCTTACCAAATATGTTAAAGGGGAATGCCTATCTGGGATTAAACCAAGAGTAGGAGACTTAATTTTGGGTGGGTTTCTTGTCTGTGAAAGAGCTTTTCTTTAAATATGTTAAGAAAGATGTTGGCAATGGCCAAAACATCAGGTTTTGGGAAGACTGGTGGTTCGATCACAAACCACTTAACCAATCCAACCCTAGATGATACAATATTTGCTTTACCAAAAATATAAATTTGGTAGAAGTCATCAATGATGGATGAGATCAGTTTCACTTTGGAAGAACTCTTTGGGGGGGTACCTTGACCCAATGGAATGAAATAAAAAAAATGTGCTGACATTCCTTATCAGACACCAGAGACAAAGTAAGCTGGTCCCTTACTGCCAAAAAAATTATGTTAATTTATTATATAATCAGTTGATTGTTAATGATATTAACTTCCCTATCAATTTTATGTGAAAAGTGAAGGTGCCTCCAATAATTAAAAAAATTCGATGGTTGCTGATACAAGATAGTGTGCTTACACAAGAAAACTGCTGAAAAGAGGGTGGTCTGGGACCTCTAAGTGTGTTTTTGTGGAAATGATGAAACTGTTGATCATGTTTCTTATAGTGCTCACTTGCTAAATTTCCCTCATGCATTTTGCAGAATACTTTTAGTCTGAATAATTTGCCTGTTAATGTGAATCCATATTTTTCACTTGGATTTCACAATTTGGCAGAGATAGAAAAAAGAAGCCATGTGTTGGAATTGTTGCTCTGATATGGTCAATTTGGACATGAAGAAATGACATTTGTTTTGAACGCAGAAGGATAATTTACCCTTTTGTGATTCTCCTTAAAACTTGTCACCTCATGGAATCTTGGTCAATTTTGCACACAAAAAGGAAGTCCAAAGGGAGCTGGCATGGGGACTAAAACTTCTCGAGCGGTTAGTAAGTGAAGTATATCATGCCTCGAGAGGATGGCATCCCGGAGTACCTCGAATCACTTTGTGGCTGATGGAAAAATGATGGGATTTGACATGGTGCTAATTCAGAAGGCTACTTTCTTTAGTTTGTTTTAGTGGCTCCTATGGTTCTGGTCCTATCTTATTTAGTTTTTAGCTTTTAAATTTTGTTAACCTTGTAAGCAGTTTGGTTGCTTTGGCTTGGGGTTTTTGTATTTTGGCTAGCAGGCAGCTGGTTTTAGTGTTGCTTTAGTCTTAAGTGGAGTGATGCTGGTAGGTGCTGGTTCTGACCCCTGAATTAGTGTTGAAGTCTTGTCTTCTCACTAATTTTGGCTTTCTGGTGAGTGCCTTTTGAAGTTGTAAGGAACTTTAAATGGTTTTATTAATGAAAGTCGGGATGTAACCTTTTGCTAAAAAAGGTACATGCAAACAAAGCTTCAAAATAATGAGTTTATGTACAGAAATAGTGATATAAAGACCTCAAGGCAAGCACACAACTCAGTCTCCTCTACACCCAGACAACTAGAAAGAAAATCTCACGCTGACAAAATAACCGCACCAGACGAGCCTCGTGCCAAAAGTCCCATTGTGGCAAAACCATCATAAAGAACGAATATTGCATCCACATTAATCTTGATAGGGTCGTCGAGAGGTGGCATCCATTTGATCAAGTTAAGTGCACATGCATTATTGCAAGGATGGGAGAAAACATGGAACTTTTCTTTTCCATTCAAAGGGCCGGGTTCGCAAGAGATCTAGAGAAGGACGCCCAATAACTATCTAAAAAACTCATGGATGCCAAGATAGTAGCCTTGCTCTCACTGAACAGGATATCATTACAAAGATGCCAAACTCTCCAAAATAGAACAAGATCTTGATGCGAGAAGGGTCATCGACACTATCTATAAATAGCGAAAGCTAGTCCGGGCCAAAATAATGTTGTGGCTACCGTTAAGATAATTTCATCTCATGAAATTTCTGTGGTGCTATAACCCCTGCCTTTTCTTAGGATCACTATCCTTTACCACCCTCCAAATTTTTTGTTTCCTAAGACTCCTTATGTATGTTCTTTTAGATATGATTGTGTTGGAGGGGTGAGTAGACTTGTGATCCCGGATTAACCATAGACTTATCTGCTGATGGCACTCCATGGACATCCCTTTGGGTGCTTTATTGAACTTGCAGACTTGTGAACCCGGATTAGCTGTAGGATTATCTTCTGATGGTGCTCCATGCACATCCCTTTGGGTGCTTTGTTGAACTTGTAGACTTGTGAACCCGGATTAGCTATAGGCTTATCTTCCGATGGCTCTCCATGCACATCCCATTTGGGTGCTTCGTTGAACTTGCAGACTTGTGAACCCGGATTAGCTATAGGCCTATCTTCTGATGGTGCTCCATGCACATCCCTTTGGGTGATTCGTTGAACTTGTAGACTTGTGAACCCGGATTAGCTATACGTTTATCTTCTGATGACGCTCCATGCACATCCCTTTGGGTGCTTCATTTAACTTGTAGACGCATGAACCCGAATTAGCTATAGGCTTATCTTCTGATGGCGCTCCATGCACATCCCTTTGGGTTGTTTCGTTGAACTTGTAGACTTGTGAACCTGGATTAGCTATAGGCTTATCTTCTGATGGCGCTCCATGCACATTCCTTTGGGGTGTTTCATTGAACTTGTAGACTTGTGAACTCGGATTAGCTATAGGCATATCTTCTGATGGCGCTCCATGCACATCCCTTTGAGTGCTTCGTTCAACTTGTAGACTTGTGAACCCGGATTAGCTATAGGTGTATGTTCTGATGGCGCTCCATGCATATTCCTTTGGGGTGTTTCGTTGAACTTGTAGACTTGTGAACCGGAATTAAACATAGGCTTGCAAATCTCCAGGGCAGACGACCAAACTACTAATCTATCAAATGGCCCCGCCCGCGATGATCATGTCATCTATTTTTGATCAAGCATAAAATTAGGGTTAAAGAGGCAATAAGAATACTAGTATGTCCTTAGTATAAAGGGATAATTGGTTTTGTGCCCCTAGTTGGGTCACACTCGGCTGGTTCACCCCTAGTTTCCGAAAACACGTGTTCGTGTCCAAACCACTTTGCTCGTCTTATGCTTTTGCCCTTTGACCGTTTGACCGTCATTTTGAAAACTTCATAATAAATTCATACTAAGTCAGAAAAATGCAACACCTATATGTGACCGTCATGCACATATAGGTGACCGTCATGCACATATATGTGACCGTCATGCACATATAGGTGATGTTTTTCTCAACATTTTGATATCTTCTTTGCATTTTTCTGAGTTAGTATGAATTTGTTATGAAGTTTTCAAAATGACGGTCAAACAGTCAAAGGGCAAAAGTATAAGACAAGCAAACTGGTTTGGACAGGAACGCGTGTTTTCAGAAACTAGGGGTAAACCAGCCGGATGTGACCCAACTAGGGGCATAAAACCAATTATCCCTAGTATAAACATTGTTTTGCTATTTCATAGCGTCTAGGAAATAATTATTTCAAGTCACCGACTCATAGATGATTGAAACACAAGATGATCCATGATGTTACGGCATTTACCAATTACCATTAGAAATTGTAATAGTTCCTTTAATATAAGTGGTCAAAATTTAAAAACTGACTACATGCTCTATATACTTTATGTATGTATATTTAGGAACAGAGAGGCAGTATTGGTTCACAGTTAAACAAACAAGGGTCTGTGCCCCAAACAAGAGCACACTAAACGGGTAAGATGGCACTGCATAATTAGCAAATAAAAAAAACAAGGGTTTGTTTAGGGCACATCTAGATGTGTCTTAAGTATTGCACATCTAAATGACTCAATCAACATAAAAAGAAAAAAGGAAAGGAAAAAATGCCGACACAAATCTTCACGTAAAATCAATGGTATATGATTTAGATATATGCAATACTTGAGTCACATCTGGATGTACCTTAGCAAACCCGAACAAAAACAAGTGCACGTTGTGTTCTGGTGGACCCTGAGATGCGCCTAAACATGACGACGCATGCACTAGCTTTGAGCTTCTATATCGAGTCTTGGAGACAGACGTGCAAAGTTGGACATGCATGGGGATTGGGAAGTCAAGTTTGTTTGCTCGAGGCGGAGGCCTGCATGCGAAGCGAAGCAGCCGCATTCTGCCAAACGGTTTCAGTTTCTTCGGTTTGCACCGATCAATCGATCTGCACGGAGGGCTCTAAAATAAGCTCGTCTTCGCGAAGCATGCTAAAGAACTGCAGACCGTGGAGAAAAACAGAAAGATTTGTCTTGAAAAGACGATGCGGAGTTGGGACGCCTCCAGCAGACATTTGATCCCAGCCCATGCCATGATGAAAAGGAAAAACGTGATCGTTAGAAAACTGGGTATCTTATTAACAGTACGTATGTACCTAACTTGCCTTTCCCTAAAAAAAAAACTTGCCTTTCCCTGTTTTACAGAAAGAACTTATATTTCACACTGTATGCAATGTTTTGGACAAACTTGGAGACTGAAGTCCTAATCCGATAAAAAAATATTTGGCCCTGGAAATGAAAAAAAGGACCTTATGGAAAGGGGGAGACAGGCCTGTCATGTGCACTTGGGAGTTTGAACTTTTGAAGCCAGATTCACATTTGCAGCTTGGTGGAATTTTAGCACCGACAAATAAATTTGAAAAATTAATGCTTCGTTTACATTCCTTTTTTGACAATGCTACTGCATGGTCTTATCCTCCAAGCAAGCAAGCAAGCGTGCGCTGCCTCTGACAAAGGCACCACGTTTCGTCGCACAGTGTGGTGTGGTCTGCCACCGGTCAAAGGTCAAAAGGCCTTTTATTTGAGCGGCCTCTTCATGAAAATTTGAACGGAGACTCTGTAGACGGTATTCCCTTTTTTTCTTTTCTTTCTTTGCGAATAGACGCTATTCATACTAGTCACACCACGCGCGTTGCGGCGGGAACATACAAGAATTGTTTGTGATTTTTTATGCGATTTGATTGTCTTGAATTTGAATATGAGACTAAAGATTAAAATCCCATATATTTTTGTATTTGATTATGTGTATTTATAAAATAAATATTTAGTACCTCTCATTCATGTTGAGAGAAATAGAAGTAATGGAGTTGATCAAGTGGGATGTGTGCATGTTTTGAGGGGATTAGTATAGGTAGCATTTTCATGCATGCATGGTAAAAGAAATAAATGTATTGGAGTTGATGATTTGGCATGTGTGATGATGTGACATGTGTGTATGTTGAGATAAATAAGATAGTGGGGATAAATCTCTTAGATATATAGGATTAGAGCATGGACTCATGATATTTTAGAGCCTTCTCAACACCAAACTGGAAAAACTGACCCAACCTAAAGAACCAGAGTAAATAGCGTAAAACTATTGGTTTCTTAGGGGTCCAAAATTCTATTTTTATTTATAAAACACTATCATCTTCTTTTTGCGAGAAAAATTTCAATATATTCATCATAAATCATGATAGTACAACGAAAAATAGTAAAAATTACATCCAGATTCGTAGACAACCTAGCGACGACTATAAGCACTGGAGTGAGTCGAAGGTGTACCGCCGTCATCACCCCTCCATTGCCGGAGCCGGGCAAAATTGTTGTAGTAGACAATCGGGACTTCGTCACGCTAAGGCCTCATATGACTAGCGCACCAGAACAACAATTGTCGCCAATGAAGAGAAGCGTAGATTGAAACGATCCAACCTGAAGACACACTTACGTAGATGAACGAAAACCGGATCCGAGAGAATCCACCGAAGACAACCACCAACTGAATCCTGCGAGATCCACTGGAGACACACCTCCACACGCCCTACAACGATGATAGACGCACCACCGAAACAGGGGTTAGGCGGGGAGAACCTTATTTTTTTTTCAGGGAGCCGCCGTTGTCTCGTCTTTCTGAGCAGGACACATACCCTATCAAAACTCAAAGAAACATGTGAAAACGGAGCCCTCCTGCCGGCAAGGGCCTGGATACACCGCACCCCCATGGCCCTAAGACCACAGGAGACGAGGTATATCGGCGGCGCCGCCGACAGGAGGCAAAAGCCCTAGCCGCCATATTCTCTTGGAGGAGCGGCGAAGGGGTAAGCCGTCCTCACGCAAAAAAAAAAACACCTCAGGGGTAATACATTTGAAAAAACCTTAATGATCGGTTGGTTAAATTATAATTAGTTTTATGACAACTGGGCCTCGTCGTCAAATCCACATGGTACAAAAATCAACACCGTTAGAGTGAACTATTAAGTTGGATGTTATGACAAATGGGACCCACATGTCAATTATACAAAATCCCTAATGAAGAAAATCCCCAAATCCCCCCTCCTTCGTCGGGTTGCCCATTCATCTCCCTTGCATGGCCGTCGTCATCCTCCAGCCAAGACGACATGCCCGACTACTCCGCCACAACAACCCATGTCCATGGAATCATAGCAAGGTGCCACTACGGTGATGACCTCGACCATCTCCCTCTATGGTGGTTGTCAACCTCCATCACCGAAATTGGCCGCCTCCCCTGCCCCCGGCTCATCCCCGGCCTCACCTCCAAGCACCGCATGAGCTTCCACACCACTCCTTTTTCACCATTAGTCTATGCTACTTTGTGTAGATGCGTTGGGTTTTTCCCCGAAGAGGAAGGGATGGATGTAGTAAAGTAGCAACAAATGTTTACCTCAGTGAGAACCAAGGTTTATCGAACCAATAGGACCGTCAACAATACCTACACACTCAAGGACAAAACAGTTACACCCAACGCGGCAAGAGGGTTGTCAATCCCCTTGTACTCGTTAGTTGTAAGCATCAAATCTGATAGTGGTTGGTAGATAAATTACTAAGTAAAATAAATATAAATAAAAGGCAGCGAGGTAAATAGGGTATTAGTAAATATATTTGGTAGACCCGGGGCCATAGTTTTCACTAGAGGCATCTCTCTCAAGAACATATCATACGATGGGTAGACAAATTACTATTGGGCAATTGATAGAAAAGCGCATAGTTATGACGTTATTCATGCATGATCATGTATACAAGAATTACGTCTGTTACAAGTAGACCGAAATGATTCTGCATCTACTACTATTACTCCACCAATCGACCGCTATCCAGCATGCATCAATGGTATTGCCTTCGTGACAAACAGAGTAACACTTTAAGCAAGATAACATAATATAGACAAATTAAGACAATCAATATATTCAGACCCTATCGTTTTATCCTTAGTGGCAACAATACAAATACGTGACTCGCTACCCCTTCTGTCACGAGGTGAGGACACCACAAGATTGAACCCACTACTATGCACCACTCCCTATGATGATCTGCTCATCTACTTGGCCAAAGAAAACTCATAGATCGAAAAGCTCACATAGCTATAACAATTGCACATAATAAAGTTCAGATTTGACTCAGTTGCTTTCAATGGATAATCTGATCATGAACCCACAATTCACCGGATCCCAACTAACGCACCGCAAAAGAGGATTACATCGGATTGATCTCCAAAGAGAACATTGTATTGAAGAACAAAGAGAGAGAGAGAGAGAGAGAGAGAGAGAGAGATAGTTAATCACTATGGATCCGTAGGTCTATGGTGGACTACTCACGCATCATCATGGAGGTAGAAAGGTTGATGAAGATAGCCTCCGTGATCAATTCCCCCTTCGGTAGAGTACCGGCGGAGGCCTCAAGACGGGATCACGAAAGAACAGAGACTTGCAGCTGCGGAAAAATTGTTTCGGGGATCCTTCTGGTGGTTTTGGGATTTTAGGGGATTTATAGAAGTGGAATTAGATCAAGCGGACCTACGAGGGGCCCACAAGCTCACCCCCCCGGGGCGCGCCGCTTGAGCTTGTGGCCCTCCCGTGTGGCGTCTGGCCCCCCTCCAATGCTCCTAGGGTCCCTTCTGGTCTAGACAAAATCACCGTAACGTTTCGTTCAATTTGAACTTCGTTTGGCATTGGTTTCCCGCGAAACAAAAAATAGGGAAAAAACAGGAACTGGCACGTGGCACTAGATTAATAGGTTAGTTCCCAAAAATGATATAAAATGGCCTCTAAAGCATATAAGATTGATAATATAATAGCATGAAACAACCAAAAATTATAGATATGTTGGATACGTATCACCAAACTCCATAGCCTCCATGGCCATGTCGGAGAGCTCATGTACTCACGCGCGCACACACAAACATGCACCACATGCACGTACCGCACCCTAGCACTGTCTGTGGCCAACCGCTGCTCCTTGCTGCTGGTGCCCCTGTGGCTACGGGTTTGGATCAGGAGAGAAAGGGGACATGGAAGAACGGGTGCAAAGGAGAGAGGACACGCCTATGATGGGTAGTGCTCTCACGGTTGACTTTCTCCTGCAATGGAAGAGAGGGGATTAGAGAAGAAGGAGGACCACCACTGGCAGCCGGGCGGGAGGTGGAACTAGCTAGAAGAGGAGTGGGGTTTACCTAGCCTAGCTAATGACTGTCGTCCTTACATGTGAACCCGACCTATCTAAACCACGTTTAATTTAAACCAACACGTTCATTAGGGTTTTTAAGCATATTGCCCGTGAGGTGATAGTGTTTTGTCAGGGGGTAGAGTTTTGGAAGCCTAACCTTGAAACCGGTAGTTTTATGCTATTTACTCAAAGAACTGCCTCTTGATGAGTGGTGAAGTTGTGAGGTACAATTAATTCTTTATGGTTTTCTCTAGGATTTATTTCTTGGAATTTTCTCTTGTGGATTTAATTTCAGAAATTGGTTGTCCATTTTCCTTGGCTCACATGTGTTGAGGTTCAACCAGTCAAATCTTAACATGTCTAAGACACTTCACATTTTTTCCAAGCCCAAGATAGCTGTGGGAGCATTTTCTTTTTTTAAGAAATTCTCAATTTAAGCCCCTTTGCGAGGGAACTTCATTTTAGCCAGCTCAATCCAACAAAATTCTGATAGTCTCATGATCAACTATATCTCAAATATGCAAAACTATGAGATACTTTGGTTCAATTTTTTGCCCTGAAAGTAATTGAAATTTATGTCCTAAACCTTCCTAATTTTTTTTATTTTCTAGGCACGCGTTTGGCCTGATTTTTTTGGTGGTGTTCTATGCTTCATAAGACATCTACAGAATTTGATTCGACTTGGACAAAAGGGGATCCATTTGACTCCTAAAATTCAAATTCAATTTTGGGCAGAACAGAGCTAGCACAACATCAGGAATTGAACCGTGTTTTTCAAAGGATTATCGTTTCTTTGACTAAGCCTAAAATTACAAATTTGAAAAACATTGTCCAGTTCACTTTGAGTTTTCAAAATTGAAACCATGGAGATTTAGTTGATTGTTCCAATACATCCGTCTAGACCACAATTAATACATCCCATGAAATATGTAACATGCAACGAAGAGATGGAGAAGGGGAAGCACTGTAAGCAACATCGCATGCTGCAAATGAAATATGGGGAATTACTTGGATTTGGAAACACTTAGAAGGTTAATAATAATTGTGCAATGAATAGAGTAACGTGTGTGTGGAGAGAGAGAGGGGTGTGCAATGCGTGTTCCCTAATTTCTATGGATAGCACGCAAATGGAGAACTTGTCGATGTCGACCCTGTGCACCCTTTGTTTGGAAGAATCTCTTTGTGTTGCTACCATTCTTCGATCCACCAAAATGGTATTGATTGGCATTAGTACATGCACCTTTTTCTAGCTCGACCATTGGATTCCACCGAGAAAAACAGTAGGTGCAAACTTCCTTTCACTATTTTCGCACACTACTAGGCCTCACACCTCTATGGTCATGCACTGCGCTGGCTTGTGTGTGCTAGCACCGGCTCTCGGTTGTTACCCAGATCGACTTGGCTGCTTTTGACGATGTCCTCTCAACCACCTTCAATATCCAAGTGAAACTAACTGTCATTGCATCACCACCTCTAGCGCATGGCAAATCCAATGAAAATTTGAGCCTCTCGTGAATTAAACTAGATATATATTTTATACTAAACTTGTATACTTACCTTATTATTTAATTATAATGCAGTCTTAATGAATATAATATTTTTTATTACTTACTTGGCATAGTTAACTACATGTAATATTTGCTACCATTTTTATTGCCATGCTTTGCTAAAATTAAACTGTATGTTGTAATAAGGCTTCTCCTTGAAAGTGTATATTTAGTTTTGTAACTTTTCCTTATGTGTATATCCATAAATATCATAGTGAAAATATCTAAAGTGTATATTCAAACAAATATCTTAATAATGTTTCTAGTGTATGATTACATAAAAAATCAACAAACTTCAAGAGTATAAATGGAAGTGCTGGTAAGGGGTGGACCAATGAGCTGCTCGGCTCGTTAAGCTTGTGCTCGTTAAGGCTCGGTTTGTTAAGTTCATTAATCTTAGTGAGCAACTTTGATTGTCTATGTTCGTTTAAATCTCGTTAAGCCCGTGAGTACTCGTTAGCAGACATTACCCCCTTTGCTTCGACTATTATGTGTGTTTTTGAAGGAAGAAAGTGACCAAATGAGGAGGTGTGCCAGTGATTGTCTCCTATGGGTTGGGTTGGATTGATTAGATCAAATAGATGAGTTGAGGTGCCAAGAAATGTTGGCACCAAACTTGAAAATATGTGATTTCTTGTATTAACGAGCTTGACGAACTGCCCGTGAAACTGTTAGCTCGCTTGTTAACCTCATTAAGTTTAACGAGACGAAACCAGCGATTGGCCTGGCTCTATTGTCGTCCAGCCGTACTCAACATGCAATGTGGTTGAATTTATCTAGTATATTTAATAGATCTTGCCATTTTCTCAAATGGAGCAGTATGGACTAAATTAAACATGAAAATCTAGTTAACATAGTTTCAATGCAGTTCATATGATTTCACCGGAGAGAGAGAGAGAGAGAGAGAGAGCAGTATCCTAACTAAACTCCTCATCGTCAATTAGATTATTATGTCCTTACATGGTAGCAAATCGAGGATTTTTTTCTTCACATATTCAGTATATTTTAAATATAATTGATAATAGTATAGTGGTTGTAAGCATAATATAATATGTATGTCCCTCTTCTTGGTGGTAAATTGATAGGAGAAGTGCACTTATTGATAATTCTCGAGGAGACTTTATCAAAAACTTTCTTTATACTTCGTGGTAGTATGACCATGCAAGGTAGTTGGGCATCACGCTTCCAAGTGCCGTAGTTGGTAGCTTCTTCCTCTCAACTAGGAAGGTGTTGCGCCCCCAAGTGTTAGGGTTTGTAGTAAGCAGCAATTTCTCTCAAAGTAGATGACCATAAGGCTTACCGAAGCAATAGGGATTTGCAAAGTAGCCAATGATCGATACCTGCTCACACAAATACAAAAATCCCTTGGCCCCCAACAAAACTAGCGGGGTTTCTGTAGGAGATATGCCCTAGAGGCAATAATAACTGCTATTATTTATATCCAAGTTTGTGATTAAGTTTATATTCTATAATTGCAATGGTCCTTGAGTCTGTATATCCATAAATTCTCAGAGGGAAACACATATGCACCGATGCACGTGTGGAATAATAAATGATAAAAGTTATTCCTAGTCATGCATCTAAGACTATCTCAAGTGTTGCATGATGGTCACATTTTCCTGATCATGGCCATGACTATGCCGACAATTTTGAGGACACAGTGTTAGAAGAACACTTGTGTTGAATTGAACCCATATTGATGTTATACTATGAGGTACATTCGTCATGAGTTAATGAATTTATAACACAGAGAAAGTTAGCATTTGCATGATTCCTTAGACCATGAGAGTATCTAGTTCCTTCATGCTTGCTTCATGAACTTTGGGGTTAGTTAAACGTCATCCATAATAGGGTGGTTATTACGGAGGCTTTCGGGTTCATGAAAAACTATGACAAGGGACTTGATAAATCAAGATTGGGATTTGCTTCTCCGACAATGGAGATAAATTCTTTGGTCCCTCTTGGTGTTACGTTATCCATCATCGTAAGGCAAAACACAACGTGATTTCATCACCGGGATGCCGGAAAGCGGGAAAGAGAAAAGAGAACAAAATAGGTAATGAGGAAACTGGTATAGTGAACAAGTTGTTGATTCACGGGAATGCCATTAAATCTCACCTCGGGTATTTGTAACATGTTGCGAAGCAATAGGAACGGTATTCGGTAATTACATGTGCGCTCGAATATTCATTTGTGTGGGTATAGGGATCAATATGGATGCCCACGGTTCCTCTATTGATCATTGATCGGAAAGAGTTCTGGTCATGTCCATACTTTAACGAGCCTACATGGTCACACACTTAAGGGTCATTTGTCTGCTAACTAATAGACAGGGAGTCCGAGAGATTGTTGCCAGAAAAGTTTCGGAGACGACAAAAGAGTTTCACAGAGAAAACCGAAAATGTTTTGGAGACAAACTTCATACCGGATATGTTCCAAACACATCCAAAATTATTTTAGGGGGTTTCGGAAATGTTCTGGACCTTCGGTATTTTTTGGATTAAACAGACGCCAAAAATATTTTATGAAAAGTTGTCATGAATAGTGGTATGAATAGTGGTAACATATTAGGGTACAACCCCTTTTTGGTGGCTTATTGGAAAGCCACCAAAAATCCCAAAAGTCAATGGATGACATGTGGTGGTGGGACCACCTTTGGGGGGTACACAAGGTGGCCGGCCAAGGGAGGAGCTCCTCCATGGAGCTCCACCTGCCTTCCCTTTTCGCCCTTATGATGGACAAATCTCATGGACCTTTTGGTATTTGCAAGTGGCCTCTTCCCCTTGCCCCCCGCTTTAAATAGAGGTGGAGAGAGCTCTCCATTTCACACAAGCTCTATCATACAAATTCCATGCAATGATATGGCTTTCTATCTCCCTCTCCACGAAATAGTTTCGTAGCCGAAAGGTTGTCTAGTCTTCGGTAGGGCCTAGTTCTGGACGGTGAAGCCCTCCTAGAATGTTGAAACTGGATGTGTGCAACCTGTTAGAGAGGTCGTAGTTTCTATCTTAGTTCGAGAGATACGTGGAGGTTATGTCCGAGGGATTGTTGAGTTTCTGTCCGAGAGCCTCCAGAAGGACTGTCCGAGGGACTGTTCGAGTTTCTGTCCGAGAGCCTCCCGAAGGGCTGTCCGAGGGAGTACATCCTCACAGTTGGGAGGTTGTAAAATCCTAACTGCGGGGATTTGCAGCAATGATCTCCACCAACTCACCTTTTCCGTGCTACGAGTCGGTAACGATCAGATCAAACCTTGTATGCATCTACATAGTTATCCTGGGCTGGTGCATAGGTCGTATTTTTTTTTGTTTTCTGCTGCGTGACCCTAGAGTGGCATCAAGAGTTGTGTTATGCATACATGCAGGTTGCGATCTAGAATACATGAGATTTATGGGTATTGCAAAATATAATTTTGTACTAGATGAGTTCTATTGCTGAAATTTAATTGTGCGGGTAGTAGATGAAATCGATTACCTCATGTTCTTGTTGCTTCCCTTGAATCTATGTATTTCTAATCTTGATGACATGTTGAAATTTTGCTTACAAAGTTCTAGCAAGCCGCGATCATGATAGATCAACGAATTGCTTTATTCCTTTCGGTTTCACCATAGTTAAAGAAAAATGAAATTTAGAAAACTAAAGGGCAATGCAGATATGATGCCACTGGGTTCTTGCATATGACAAAGTACTGTATGGGGCTCGAGATTTTTTATCTCGTGTTTCATACACCCCGCAAAGTTAATCGATTGACTTGAATAATCATACTTGATGATGAACATTGGTAGTTGTGGTTTGTTTCGAAACCTTAGAAGCCACCTAAATTAAATCTGCACAAACCGATTAGAGGCATCTAACTTGGTTTTGCAGCAAGGGATGTGATGTGGCATAGTCTTCTTCTTATTTAATGAGATTATGTATGAGATGGCCATATAATGTAAATTAATTATCATGACCCGCGTGTCCTGATTTGGCATGATGGTTGGAGCCAGATGATTGTCACTTTAATTACCTGTGTGTCAACCTTGTTGTAATGCATTAATGTAATCAGCTATAGTGATAGCAATATTTTCTGATGCGTCGTCAAGCCGGTGGAAAGTTTTGCGAAGGTGGACATCAACACAAATGTCGAAGGCGAATAATATAAAGACTTCTCCATCAGAAAGAGCTATACCATATCATGCTATTGTGAATTGGCTAAGAGGTTTATCCCCTTTTTGCACCCTTTTGATTGGAGAGTAGTCACTTTTATTAGGGTGGTCTCTCACTTAAATATATCAAGTTGTTAGTGTAGTCCCAAGTGTACCACCGTCGCAACATGTATCCTTTCAGGATGCCACATGGTTGCATGGGTACATACCATTGCAAAGTGTAAGGAGGCTCTAAGGTCAGACCTAACAGCAAGATCACTTGGTTATCTTGAACGTTCAGGCATGATAGTCCTGAGCTCGGAACACGTCCATGGAAAGATGAACAAGAGTCACATAGAGATGTGATTGGTAAGTTGACCTATCAATTGAAATTCCCGTCATGAGATGATGATTCTATGGCAATGAATTGAAAAGTGGATCTTGAATCATTCACAATCAATTATGAGAGATATTGATTTGAGTGGCAGCGCATTTTGGAATTAACTTATTTTATCACTACATGCAATCTATTACTGAACATAGTCTAAGTATTATTTGCATATAATTTGTAGAAATTGCCTCGTGTTTCCACCTTCCCTGTTGAAACTGAATAGTTGTAATCTATCTGGTTAAAACTTTACGATTGGTAATGTAATGTGAGGATTGTCCTCAAGAGTTCGAAGAAGGACTTTTTCCTATTGCATACTTTTGGTATTCTCCCACTGAAGCTAATGGATGATGTGACTCCCATCCTTCAATCCAAAATCTAGAATTCCATTACGGTCAAGTGCAATATGTTTGCTTCCATGAGACCCAAACTTCAAAAGTTTCGGATAATTATGTGATATTAATGGAACTGAAAAATGAGTTTTTAGATACAAACAAAGGCTAAAAGATATGAGATATCCAAAGCAATGTTTGTGTGCAGCATTAGTGAAGTCCTCACTATGAACTAGACTGGTGAAAGATGGGATCCAGAAGAACACCAGTCATTTGATGGTGAATAAAACAACAACTTAAAGAGAAAGCACAAGTCTGAAGGGTGTTAGTGAGACTTACATGCCTAGGAAATCCAAGGCTAAATTCACACTTAAAGGTTTGGTGTATCTTCTGTGAATAAGAGAAATATTGCAAGTAAAACTATTAGAAATATAAAGGCAAAAAGAAATAAGATTGGAACATCCAGCTTAGGTATGAATAAAATACATGTTATTGATGTATAAGAGGTTGTTCAAAGAAGTATTTCTTGGGAATAATGATTAAACTGTTAGTCACTGATTCTAGGGTATTATGATTAAA
Source organism: Elymus sibiricus (assembly GCA_039707655.1). Classification (NCBI taxonomy): domain Eukaryota; kingdom Viridiplantae; phylum Streptophyta; class Magnoliopsida; order Poales; family Poaceae; genus Elymus; species Elymus sibiricus. The sequence continues at coordinate 322,625,713 of CM077663.1, read as the reverse complement.
AGTCAATCACAAGGGCACCCGTTCGATTGCATTTTGTTGCAACTCGATACAAGAACTACTAAGGCTTAACAGACTAGCCAATAATGAGGTTTTGGATACCAGCTAAGAACATAGTAAAAGTTACTATACTTTCCATTGGTGTGTTACCTCTGCATTCATTTTCGTAATTCATTTTAGAGTTTCATGCACTCTAGCCCATTTCATAATGTTTTGTTGCAAGAAGGTTGTTCATAAGAGAACAATTGTTGTTCAGTGTTATGAATAACATAAGGGCCATGCTTTCATTCATGAATGGGATGTATGTTATGAATATTGATGATGATAATAGAATACATCCACAACAATGATGCTAAATGTGGCAAGACTAAAAGAATATCACAGATGTGTGGCATTACATTTTGGTCAGATTGGAGAAACCCGCATGCAGAAATTCCATATTGATGGATTTTGAAGTCATTTGATTATGAATAACGACACTTGTAAATTTTGTCAAAAATTAAAGTAACTAAAATGCCGTTCATAGGCCATAAGGAACGAGCAATGAACTTACTGGTAATCATACATTTTGATGTGTGTAGTCCAATAAGTGTTGTTGCTAGCAGTGAATTTATCTATCTTCAGTAATGACTCAAGTAGATATGTGAATATTTGCTTAATGAGACATAAGTATGGATACTTTGAAATAGTTCAAAAGGTTTTCAGAATGAAGTAGAAACTATTGTAACAATAAAAGTTTGTTTCTGCAATTTGATTGCGGAAAGGAATATTTGAGTTGCAAGTTTAACAGATGTCTGATGAGTCGTGGAAAAGGTTTGATAACTTACACCTCCCAGAACACCACTGTGAGTGGAATGTCCAACAAGATGTAATCAAACCATATATGACATGGTAAGATAAAAATGACATAAATCAATTTACCATTATCCCTTTTAAAGTAATTCTTTAGAGACTGCGTCTTTTACACTGAAAAGAGCGCCATCACATTTGTTGAAATGACGCCATGGTATGGTACGCCCAACCATGTTTTGTCTTTTCTTAACATTTGGAAAATAAGACATGTGCAGAATGTTTACAACCTATTCCAAATCAGACAAATACTTGTTTGTAGGTTATCCCAAATTGTTGAGCATTCCTCTATCACTATGCCGAGGCAAAAGGTTTGCCATATAGAGCGACATGGTTTTTGAAGAAAATGTTTCTTGCAAAAATGTGAGTGGGAGGGCAGTGCAACTCGATGAGATAACAATATCTTCATCATCATCTCAAAGGAAATAAACCTTGGAAGTAATTCCAGAGTTCCCTACTCTTACTGATACAAAAGCCTCTACATGAGATGTATGGACTTCGGTCGAACTTGCACCTGAACCACGTAGGCAAAACTTGTGAAAACCTCTAAGGTATGCATACAACAATATACCTACAATACAGAAGGAAGTGTTGATAAACCCTAACTCCAGAATTGGATAAATGCCAAAATAATCCAAGATAGTATCCATATAAGTAGCAGCAATAGTAACAAGTTTGTAGCCAAGCGGAGCAATAGTGATTTTAACAGAGACAATAGCTGAAAAGCGTAGGCTTGAAGTAGCGATGGGGTGTTTAGATGAGATTCAATATGCAACAGTCATAACCTAGAGAGATACAAACTACCTCGAGTTCATCAATCATAAGTAGGCATGTATTATGTATATAATCATACGTGCTTGCGATAAGAACTTGCATAACATCTTTTTCCTACCCACCCATGACAACGGGGTCCTAATGAAAACTGAGGGTAATTCAGGCGCTCCTTTGAATAGAGAACCAAAACGAAGCGTTAACACATAGTGAATACTTGTACTCCTCAAATTACAGTCATCCTCGTAGAGTATCCCAATTGTTGTCACTTTGGGGTTTTGCGTTCAGAACAATAACGGGTGCATACAACTTGCAGGTAAGATCACGAACAATAATATATTCATGAAAACATAATAGGTCCAGATCTGAAATCGTGACACTCAGGCCCTAGTGACAAGCATTAAGCATAGCAAAGTCATAGCAACATCAATCTGAGAACATAGTGAATACTAGGTATCAAGCCCTAACAAATCTGACAACGATTAGAAAAGAAATCTCATCCAAATCCCATCTACCTCCATATGCATATGCTCACATATGGGTTTGAGCATCATGAAATTGTTTGACGACGAATACCTCTCCCCAGAGCCAGAAACGGACTCCAGCTTAGGGCTCCCGATGAAGAACATGAGGTGGCGGCGGCTCCATATCACAAAACACGATGAAACTTCTCTGTGATTTTTTAAGAGGGGATGTGAGTTTGTAGCATCGGAATTAGGCAAGGCGGTAGCGAGGGGGCCCACACAGACAGGTGACTCGCCCTGGGGGTGGCCGCGCCACCTGGCCATGGCGGCCTAGTGGGCCCCCTTAGGTACTTCTTTTATCATGTATTTTTTATTTATTACAAAATAATTCTGCAAAAATTCTCGTCCAATTCCGAGCACTTTTATTTCTGCATGAAAACAATAGCTCTTCTCGTCCAATTCTGGTGAAAATAGTGTCAATACAGGTTAGTTTCTTTCAAATCATGCAAATTAGAGGCCAAAACCATAGCAAAAGTGTTTAAAAAGTACATACGTTGGAGACGTATCAACTCCCCCAAGCTTACCACATTGCTTGTCCTCAAGCAATTCAGTTGATAAACTGAAAGTGATAAAAAACACTTTTACATACTCAATTATTTTGGATAATGATAGTAAGAAAGCATTTAAAATACTTAAGAGAGCTTTAATCTCTGCACTTATAGTTCAACCTCTTGATTGAACTTTTCTTTTGAAATTATGTGTGATGTTAGTGACTATGTCATAGGTGATGTTCTTGGGTAAAGGGTTGATAAGAAACTAAATGTTATGCATTATGCTAGTAAAACTTTAGACAATGCTCAAAGAAATTATGCTACAACTGAAAAATAAATTGATCATTATTATCTTTGTTTGTGATAAATTCAGAGCTTATATTATTGATTCTAATATACTGTCCATACTAATCATGATGCTATTAAATATCTTGTGGGTAAAAAAGATTCTAAGCCTAGGCTTTTAGATGGGTGCTTCTTTTACAAAAAATGATTTGTATATTGTTGATAGGAAGGGAGCTGATGATCTGTCTAGGATGAAAAACATTCCTGATGATCCTATGCATGTTAATGATAGTTTTCCTGATGAGAAATTATCTTCCATTAATATTTCATCTCAAAATAATCCTTTGTTCGATGACTATGTAAATTATATTGTTTCTAAATATATTCTGCCTAAATTTACTTATAAGAGAACAAATCTTTTATAACCTAAGACATTACTTTTGAGATGATCCACATCTATATAAGTAAGGAGTAGATGGTGTTGTTAGGCGTTATATACCTGAACATGAGCAGCTAATATATTGATAAAGTATCACTCCAGTCCATATGGAGGACACCTTGCTCGAGACAAAACTACACATAAGGTTTCATTGGCCTACTCTTTTTAGGGATGCATGTAAGTTTAATCCATCTTGTGATGAATGTCCAAGAATTGGTAATATTAGTAGGTGTCAAGAAATGTCTATGAATTACTCTCTTGTTATGAACCTTTTGATGTTTGGGGCTTTGATTATATGGGGCCTTTTCCAACTTCGCATGGTAACACTCATGTTCTAGTTGCTCTTGATTATGTCACTAAGGGGGTAGAAACCATTCCAACTAAAAGTATTGATCATAAAACTTATATTAAAATTCTTGAAGATGTTATCTTTCCGAGGTTTGGAGTCCCTAGCTATCTTATGACTAATGGTGGTTCAAATTTTATTCATAGTGCTTTTAGAAAAGTGTTGGCTAAGTATGATGTCAATCATAGAGTAGCATCACATTATCATCCTTAGGCTAGTGGAAAAGTAATTAACTAATAGCGAGATTAACTTAATTTTGCAAAATACTGTCAATGGATCGAAGAAATATTGGTACAATAAACCGAATGATGCATTGTGCGCTTATAGTACTGCTTATAAGAATCATATGGGAATTTCAGCATATAATATGGTCCATGGTAAAGCTTGTCATTCACCTCTTGAGATACAAAATAAAGCATATTGGACTGTTAAGCAACTTAATTATGATTTTAAAATTGCAGGTGAAAAAATGTTGCTTGATAAGAGTGCTTTAGATGAACGGAGGAATAAAGCTTACGAGAATGCAAAGATGTTTAAAGAAAATTTTAAACTCTGGCATGACAGGAGAATTCAGAAATGTGAATTCAATATAGGTGTAAAGCTCTCTTGTAGAAGTCTCGTTTCAGATATTTTGCAAGTGAGCTTCTCTCTAAATGGGAAGGGTCGTTTATCGTTGCGGATGTTTACTGGTCTCGAGCTGTCATGATTAACAACATAGATGGGACCAAATTTAGTGTGGTGAATGGGCAAAGACTTAAGCATTACATTGTTGGTAACCCTCTTGAGGCGGAAACCGATGTTATACATGTAATCACTCCTGAAGACTCCACGGAAAATAAATCTGGATGGCTCCAGAACTCTAAAAAGGAATAGGTATGTGATCAGTAATGGAAAAATCTAGAAAAAATATATTATGAAGTTTTATTTAAAATAAAAAATACTATGCAAAAAATACAGAACCAAGTTTGAGAAGCTAAGCACTTGCTAAACTTCAAATTTTCCTTTGTGTCCGGTTGAAACATATTTGTTTTAAAAAATTGCTCCTTATTAGTAGTTAATTATGTACAGACTAAAAAATAGTTGAGCATGTGATATTTGTTGGTCAAATAACTCTGACATGGACCGTTCTGGAAAACTAGGAGGAATGAAAATTGTTTATTGACCGAAAATATGGTTTGTTATAACCAAGAAACCTTTATATGTTAAACTTTTGCATGTAAAGGGTGTCACTCATAAGACGTTTTGTAAGAAGATATTGTTGTTTAGAATGTTCGATCATCAAAGTAAATAGTGATGCTGTCATTTCGTATTCTTTATTATCTACTCCTTACTTCATAAACACGTGGTCAGATTTACCAAGCTCGGTAGTCACTTGGGGACAAGCGAGGTCTAATCTTGGGAAGTTCATACGTACATTTTGCAACACTGTTTATTATCATAATCTCCTCTTTATTATTGATATTTTTTCACATTATAGCACAATTATAATGCCTTTTCCCCTTCAATTTCCATGAACTATACATAGAGGGGAATTGCCAGAAAGCTGGAAACCAAGAGCAAAATAATAGTAGTGAAGAAATAAAAAAATTGGAGGTCATTAAATCGCCAAAAATGCAGATTTTATTTTAGAAGAAAAAACCACGGAGCCAGAGTATGGGCTCGGGGGGCTGTGTGATCCACATGGTCTGTTCACACGGCTACCCAGGCCGCGTGGGGCCCATAGGCACCGCCTCCCGATGCTCTTTGGCCTATATTTTGTATTCCTTCGGGAAACTCTACCGGGATTTTATGGGATTTTATGGCGCCATATGCGAGGCGGAACAAAGGAGAAACACTTTTTTCCCTTTGGCAAGCTGGTATGCTGGAGATCTATCCCTCCAGACGACGGAATTCGAAGCCATCATCATCACCAGCACGCTGTTCATTATTGGGATCACCATCCCCATCAACACCGTCATCACGGTCATCTCCCTCAACCCTAGTTGTATGATCTATGAATTTTCACCTCATATACTTTGTTGGGTATAAGTTTCTGGTGTTGATTACTCTTTGTAGTTGATGCTTAGAAGTTTTATTAGTGAAACATGCATATGTTCATATTGTTAATAATACTTTCATCCCCACTAATCATGATCCATATGATGTATTGTGAGTAGTCTTTTGTGTTCTTGAGGACATGGGATAAAACCTTGTTGCTAGTAATCTTGTGAAGTTGAATATAGTTCAATATTTTGGTATTATGTTGTGATGTCATTCTTTAGTGGTGATGTGCGAGCGCCGACTAAATACTACTTCACATTCATGGGCCTAAGAAGAGCATTGTCTAATTAGTTTATCTATGGTGGGTTGTTGGAGTAACATAATTACCAAATACTAAGTTTATGAGTTGTTGCATGAGGGGTTGTTGGAAACCGAAAGTTTATTGCTATGGTTAGATGCTATCTTAATTATTCTCTTATATTTGCGGATGCTTGTAGAGGGTATAGTATTAAGTATATTGTTTTTCAAGTAAGAACAACTCGTTATCATAGGTTCGAACTCACAATAAATTATCAAATCCATGAAAGTTAACTCAATCAAACTAGATGAAGGTATCTCAGTGAAACTCACATGTCTCCTCGAGAGAGATTTGATCCCTATAAGTAAAACGTTCGGCTTGTCCTTAGCATAATTAACGATGGATCACTTGTTGCACCTTTGCACTTTTGTTAATATTTGCGTTCTTGGAGCTTCTCTTGTGATCAAACAAATCATCAAACAATGTTTGTAGCTTTTACGGCGATTTCCAACTAGTTTCCATCAGCCAATTCCTTCTGCTCTTCGTTGGGTTCAACACTTTTACTTAGAGAAAAGGCTACGATGGATATTCTACACTTATGGGTTATCACCCACCACTTCACGACGTAGGACTTCTTGCCCATCGCGAAGGCCGGAGGTGAGGTGATGGGCGGCAACTGATGAATGTGTGGGACAGGTGGGTGATTGTGCGGGTAGGGTTTACGGAGGAGAAGCCCGTTCGTCTTTAAAGACGAAGTAGGCTTCTCTATCGCCGCACCGCCGTGAATGAGGGTAGGCTGACCAACCAGAGTGAATTCTTCGCAACCATCACCTCGAGATCGTATGAATGTGTCCTAGTCTCTTAAAACCTTGCATCTACGGACTAAACCCCTTGGCTTATATAGGCTCCGAGGGTATCTAGGGTTACAAGTATGACGGCTACAACTAGGGATATTTTGCCGATCATTTGAATATACCTTGAATTGTACGCCAAGTCTTTGGAGGATTCCATCTTGAGTACGTCAAGGGCCACAATTCATGTGGCCCATTCTTCAGTTGTTGGAGGGTCCTCGGGCCAGCCCATGAATGACGAGCCGACGTGATGTGCAGCAATCCAGGACACCGTCAGGAGGCTGACTAGCCGGGGCGAATTCTCGAAGGGTTTTGGAGTGGATGTTAAGAGGGGTTTTTAGTGGGTTCGGAGTGTCGTGTCCGACATGACAAACATCCGGATTCCCCGAGACCTCTCCCAATTAGGCGTCAGTTTGTGGGATTTTAGACAGTCGAGGCGGTCCGGACATTTTTTGTGAACCGTGTTTGATGGCTAAAAGTGTGTGGACCGTCCGGCTCCGTCATTTGCCGGCGAATAGATGAACCGTGTTGGAGCTGCCCTTACCAGTGTGTAAATCTAACTGTTATTGCAGTGGCGTTCTTTTTGCTGGGATTTTTTTTATTTTTTTGAAAGTGGTGTTAAATATCATACAAAAACGATTCAAAGTGTAGGTTTGTTTTGAAACTTTATGATTAGAGAAAGCAACTGTAGCAGCTGTATGATTGATGCGATCTTTTCTGTTTGTTCAACTTCAAGCGACGCCTCAATCCAAAAACATGAAAGGACCGCTGATGAGTGTCCAAGCACAAGCAGTGGGCAGTAAGGTCAAGTTGACTGATGCCGCCGCCGTTTGCACATAGCCAGTGCGCATTCAACGCCAACCTGTTGATCAAACCGCAAGCGAGATGGAGTTCAGGGGCCATGCGTACGGACAACCGCATCCACTCTGTCCGATGCATGCATTATGCCAAACAAAGAAAACAAATCTGTAGCTTGAACAGGACAGAAGAGTCTTCCGTTCAGACGGAGATGGTACTACAGTCAACTCGGTTTTCAAGAAACATTTGTTTTAATTCTTCTCTCTTTGACCCGGAAAGAAAAGGAAGTCCTCCCTCCATCAGAATATATAAGGTCTAATACATTTTTTAAGTTTACCTTAGACCACGGATTAGAGTAATAATATACTATGACATACATATTACATAAAACATAACATCAAATTCATATATGAAAGGATCATGCATCACACATATTATTAATCTTATCAATGGTTAAAAGCAATCTCGAAAAAAGTATTATGTCCTATATATTTGAATGGAGGGAGTATACAAATTGAAAATTTGTCATGGCCAGTGCAAATGGCATGTGGGCACAATGGCAGATGGCCAAATGTCGGATTGAATGATATTTCCCCCAACTATGTGATCTATCTCGGTAACGAACAGTAGACTTGGCCCATCTCTTCTGCGGTGTTAGAGTATCTGTAGTCGGACTTCTACTTCCTCCTTAAACGTACAAAACGTTTGTCCGATCAGTATCCGGTAAAAAAAAATTGACTCAACCGAACCCTTCATTTCCATCATAAACGCTCGGACTGACCGGCGTACCTTAAACCCGTCTCAAATCTCGGGACGACATGAGGGTGCCTGGTCGACACGCCCGGGCAGCCCACACGGTCCCACTTGCAGCGACTTGGCGAGAAGACCGTTGCCGCCAGAGCTAGTCGACCCAAATTTTAGTCACACCTTGCCGCGCCAGCCGGAGGCGGACCGACTTAAATTGCCATGTCGTCCGACAGCTACAAGCTTCTCTGTTAATTGCATAGGTGGATCAATTCTCGTTGTATGAATGAGGTAGCTTGACACTAAATTGCATTTCATCAACTGATGATTGTTCATCGAGTGTCAAGTTCATCTCATTTGTATGCTTTGATGGCCTACTGCAATGACAGAGATTTTCATCAGGTCTTTGTTTATTCGGTGTCCCGCCGACCAAACAAAGACCTGATGATCGACATGCATGTCCTTACGTGTATCTGGTGTTTAAAAATAGGATATGCGGTTGTAAATTGCAAAATTTGAGGCATGTCCAGTCACCGTCCACGGATGCGTCCGGATGCGTCCGCAGGAGTCTGAAGGGCCGGATTTACAGGTTGCGGCTATAGATGCTCTTAATCTTGAAACTTGAATGAAATGCAGACTTGGCTGCACGAACCGGGAGTGGGCGGCAGTTGACGGAACAAGTGAGGTCGCCTTCACTGAAGTAGGTACAGTAGCTTTCATGGAATGATCACCACCACAAGGGGTCAGTAGGTTGACGAAAGCGCGTGAAGAAAGCTGAAAATCCACTTCAAAATATAGTTGGGGGACCTTTCCGGCACGGGAGATTATTACTTCTGGTATGAGTAGCAGAACCGCATGAAAGATTCCGTGGGTAGGTGGGGCCTGTAATGTGATTCTGTATTAAAATCTTTAAAAAATCTTATATTTTTTTATTTATTTTTGCGAAAAACTTCCAATCTATTGATCTTCAATCATGGTAGTACAACGAACACCAGAAATAATAAAAATTACATCCAGATCCGTAGACCACCTAGCGACGACTACAAGCACTGAAGCGAGCCGAAGGCGCGCCGCCATCATCGCCCCTCCACCGCTGGAGTCGGGCACAACTTGTTGTAGTAGACAGTCGGGAAGTCGTCGTGCTAAGGCCCCATAGGACCAGCGCACCAGAACAGCAACCGCCGCCGATGAAGAATAACGTAGATCGAAAGGATCCAACCCGAAAACACACGAACGTAGACGAACAACGACTAGATCCGAGCAAATCCACCAAAGATAGATCCGCCGGAGACACACCTCCACACGCCCACCAACGATGCTAGACGCACCACCGGAACGGGGGCTAGGCGGGGAGACCTTTATTCCATCTTCAGGGAGCCGCCGCCGTCTCGCCTTCTTGAGCAGGACACAAACCCTAACAAAACTCAAAGGAATGACTAAAAACGGAGCCCTCTCGCCGGCCCTTACCAGGATCCACCACGTCCCCATGGCCCTAGGGCCAACGGAGACGAGGCGGACCGGCGGCGGCGCCGGCGAGAGGCAAAAACCCTAGCTTTTTTTTATATTTAAAAACGAAGGGAGTAGATGCTAAAGTGGATAAATCAGTTTTCTCTCTTCATTTATCTCTCTTTAACTTTTTTAGCCATATGCCTTAGCATCATCAGTAGGTGCTAAGGGGTGTGACAATCCAAAAAGCATGTTTTATTTAGCTTAACAGTGGGCATTAAGATTAGATGTGGTGCTGAACTGTTTAAATCTATTCTCACGCCCCTCAGCACAGGTGCTAGTAGATTACTATCACCTCTAGAGTCCGCTTAGCGAATATGGATGCACATGCTCAAAGGGATAATTTCTTAGCATCTCTGCTCTCATGAAAATGGTGGCGGCGGCAGAACTCTCCTCTTCCGGCTCCATCGGCAAGCTTGTCGATTCTCCTCGTCTCTGCTTGCCGCTTCAGTGGGCGGTAGTAAGGAGGGGAATCACGGTGCCTTTCCTCCTGCTAGTAGTTTATGTCGGGGATTTTTTTCCTCGTAGGGGTGGCATTTAGGCGGATGGCGGCGTCTCATCTTCGAGGTGGTCTTCCGGGTTCTGATCCTTGGGACGACAAAATTTTCTTCATGCGTTCGTGACGATGAGTCGTCAGGCACTTTGGATCGAATCAAAAGTATAATGACGATGACAACGGCTTAGGGTGGTTGTCCTGAAGGACACATGCGCGATGACTTTCTGACTATTATCAACAAGGTCAAGCCGGTTTGTAGAGGAGCGGCGCATCGACGGCTCGTTCTGACGGTAATGGTTGTTCAGTGGTTCAAGGATCTCGATGATTTTTATTATGTTTGGGGGTGTACTTCTGGTGAATTTTATAATAGTTTTGGATTTTTTTTTACAGAAAAAAGACACCTTAGGATCTATGCTGATGTTAAGATGCGGGTAAAAAAACTAAGAGCGATTTTTAGTGTCTAATTATGGACGTTGAAATGTCTTATACAAGATGAAATCCAGTGCCACTAATTAGCGATTTTTTTTCTTTGCCTAAACCATGTAGACCGTAGATTTGCGAGTTTCACACAACCAGACTATTCAAGAAACTTTGAATTTTCTTTATTTTTTTGAAAAAGGAAATATATTAATATCGTAAAGATACCAATTATATCCCGCATGTGCACCAACTAAGATGTCTCAAAACATCCAGGATACACATAGCACGAAAAGAAAACAAAAAAGAAAGGAAAAAATAAAGGTCTCGCCATAGTGATCAACTCCTCTCAGCAGCAGCACACAAACCACCACCAAAGAAAACACCCGAAAAACATAAAAGGTCTCCAAAAGTGATGCCTTCAAGAAGGAAACAGTGCACAAGCGTCGTCGTCGTCGTCCGATCCAAGATCTTAGGTTTTCACCCTAGAGAAAGTTCGAGCTCTCAAAACAATACCTTCAGCAAGGGGATTGCCATGCACAACCAATGAAGGTCGGACCTTAGTTTTTCACCCTGAAAGTCACGACTCGGCACCCGAGGACCACCACAAAAAATGAAATCCTCCAGTGTTGCCGCCCCCACTTGTCATTGCTGCTTGTGAAAGTTATCAAACACCTGACTGACTCCATCGCCTCCAAGGCCCCCTCCGCCTTACCGATCCTTCGATCTAAGCCACCATGACTTTCTCCATCGCTATCTACGCCATAAAAATCAAGATACCGACATGTCCCATGGTGTCAACAAACAAACAGAGCTTCGCGCCATGCCCTCATGGAGCAGCGTAGGCTTGGACGCACACGACCGGATACTATTTGATCCATATATCATTGGGCAAGATCTCCGGCGGCAGTTCCGGAACACGTCGACGGCCTGATCAAGGAGGACCAATCATGCAGATTGTTGTTGTGATGCGACATAAGCACTAGGACCGCCACCACACCGCTGCCTCCACCACGCCGCCGCCATCGCGGCCATGGCGAAAGACACCGGCCCACGCTGCCCACAGCCCGCATCGTCGGCTGAAGACGGATGCCAGATCGGGGTGAATCCCGATCGCCGCTATCCCCTCGCCTGCACGATCCGCCACCTCGAAGCTCGTCGTGCGCCGCCGATCCCGAACAATGCTGCCGTGGGGATCCGTCGCCGCGCCACCGCGACCCTCGCCATCGCGGCCTCCTGGCCCAGCCGTGCCGCCCCGCGGCGGAGGCCCTACGCGAGAAGCGAAACTCCCCGCCGCCGCCGACGCCGGCCAGGCTTTGCTCGGCCGCGTCCTTTGGCGGCAGCGACCGACGAGGGAGAAGGGAGGGAGAGGAGGGTGCTGGCGTCGACGGCTGGGGCGCCCTCCCCGTCGCCCACGGGAACGACGTGGGAAGGTAGCATATCCGATCTGTAAGAGCATCTACCGCCGGAACATGCAAATTCGGGCCCTCAAACGCCCGCGGCGCGGGCGCGCCCGGGCACGTCCGTAGATACTAACTGGTCATGCCTCAAATAATGCATTCTACAACCGGACACGTCAAATCTCATATCTCAAATCCATACAAACCATGCAACTACTACATCGATGCATTACACACATCGTCCAACTACTCCATCACTACTAACATGCCATCGGACTACCAAAATTTGGCATGTTTGGCTATGATGGAGATCATCCACGGCTGCCCTTGCCCTTCCTGGAGCCCTTGCCGTCCTTCTCGCCGAAGTATCGGTCAAAGACGCAGTACGGATCGAGCCGGATCTGCTCGTCGCCAGACCTATCCTCGCTGTTGCTCACCCCCTTCTCCTCCTTCGGTGGCAGTCCTGCCATTTCACGGACCGCCCGATTCTGCTCTCGGGCTAGGGCGAGTGTGTTCCTCCGCTGTCATTTCTTCAAAATGCGGGCGCGGATGGCTTCCTCCTCTGCGGCCGCTCGCGCCGCCGCATCAGCCGCCTCTGCCTCCGCCATTTCCTCCGCGAGATAGGCCTCGACGACCCTTATTCTCTCCTTCTCACAGCAGGCAGCTCGTTCCCGGTGGGACTCGAAGTCCGCCGGACCGGTCGATGGATCCGCCCGCCGGGACCTCGATGATCTCACCCCAGAGGAACCGAGCACCCGTTGAACGGACGATATGGAGTCGCGGCGGACAGATCCTGCCGTCGGCCAGGCGCTGTCCTCGCGGGAGCGGCGGAGTGCAATGCGAACCGCCATTGCCTCCTCCAATCCGCGGGGGACGACCCCCCCCCCCCCCCAGTCGATGGATCCGGACTGGTCGGAGTCGGATACGCTTCCCTCCATGCCGGAGAAGGCCGGAGATCGCCGGAGGTGAGCTAGGGTGGCGGGTGGGAGTGAAGGGGAGTGGAGTGAAGTGGCTAGGGTTTGGTCCGGCGAACGGATGAGGACGAATATATGTGGGGTCGATGCGGGCCAGGCGGGCGTGCCCGGGCTCCCCTATATCTGCCCCATATTTGAACTGGATATGAGGGGTGCCGGTCAGCCTGGGCGTTTGAGGCCCGTTTGAGGGGGGGCGGTTGGGTCGATATTTTGTGAGCGGTCAGTGACCGGGCAACTTGTCCAGGTGTTTGAGGAAGGTAGGAGGGGTCCGACCGTAGATGCTCTAACAAGAGCCAGCAAGACGTCAATGCTTGGCTTGCTGAATCAGCATATGGATTACTTCATTGAACTGACACGGCAAGGCAAAGAAAAAGGAACTGAATATCCGCAAAAGATAGGAATTGAAGGGGAGAAAAATCTAATCTAACTGAAGGGAGCCCATGCAAAAGAACAAACGCATACGGATAGGGGCAAGCATTTCATTGACCAAACAATTTAAAGGTGGTCGCCTGCCATTCAATTTCAGTAGGCTCTTGGAGCGTACCAGCGCATAAACACCGGCCAGGTTCAGTCAGAACCGCCGCAAATGGATCGCCAGTTTTGGTCCACGATCAAAGCAGCAGCAGACTTACCATCCGACGACCGTCGAGTAGACTTGGATCAAAAAGGTCTGAGATTGTGGCAGTCATTTTCGATATGTAGTACTAGTACAAATGATTAGAAGGACCGACTTTCCCATATCCCATGAGTTGCCCGTAAAAACTCTTTGAAGTTTGAAGCTGCAAAGGCCAAACGCATCTTCCTCTTCCTGGTCTCCGGTCCGAAGAATGGACCTGGGATTCTGATGTCTTCTGGTTTGTCACTATCAGGCAGGCCTCATCGTGCTCCGGTCCTCCGGTTCAAGTCCTTCCTTTGCAGCAGTCACAAGTCCCAGAAGAAACCAACAAAAAAGATGCTCTCATCCTTGAGAATGCAGTTCCACTCGAAACAAACGAACTGTCAACCTTCGAAGTTCGAACAGTAAATTCCAGAAGAACACAAGGAGTTCATGTCGCTCGCAAACAAATATAGATGACGCCAACACGCAAACTAATTCCATGTATATCTCCTTTCTAAAAAAAAATTGGAACGGGAAAGACATGACAAAAGCTTATGAAGTTGAGACGCAAACTAAACTAGACACATTTCCAAAGAAGAGCTGGTGAGGAATTGCAGGTGGATGAGTATCCTGCATCAGTAATTTACACAAAGAATGGCACCGAGCGCTGTCAGATGACAACAGCGGCGCAAAAAGGACCCATATGTGACCCCCATTACTGCCAACCCATTGACCACAACAACCGCTCATACATAAAACACGATCCAAGATACCAAAAACATGGCAGTCAAAAGTCAAAATGGATCATGGTCATTGTCCTCCTCTGTTCTCCAGGTGTGTCACCATCAGTAAACAATCGCAGAACCCAGCTCGCTAACACAAAGTTCAGAAGAATTCACACATGGTTGGCTAGTGAGTTTCTCTCTGAGATTGCCGCGCAACCTCGGTGAGGGAAGCGCTTCTTCCAAGTACATCTGATGCGCTCCTTCCGATTACGTCTGACGACATGTCCCAGTTTCCACTTCTCCGATCCCAGCTCGAGTGCCGTACACGCACCTCACTCCCGACCGCAGGAATCTGCGATCCCGAACCCGTCGCCAGTTTGGCGTCACCCATGCCTTCCATCTCACTGTCGTCCTCATTTCCCATTTCAACATCAACATCCTCGTAGTTGCGCCGCCGGGAGATCTTCAGGAGATCGCTGCCAATCTCAACATCATCTTCTACTTTTGCGCGAGGGCCGCCAGCTGGTTCCTCTTCCATCTGCCTACCAAAGTTAACTACTGGAGCGCGTACTTCCTCTTGAACATAGGCTCGGAACCTGTGCTTAGAAGGTTTCCCCTTACTGCACAAGACTTCTAGGAAGTTATTCAGGCATCCTCGGTCATAGACGTTGGGCCTGCTGTCTGCTCTGTACCGAAAATTCTCGTATGTTGTCTGAAAAAGCGAAGCATCATATCAGAGTTATGCACTGTAACTTCAACAAGTTCTGCGTGCAGAAGAGGCCTTGAGCATACGGCATTAGTTCATTCTACTAGTTGAGGACAAAACTGCAATTTTGTTCCTTTCCACCATACAGCTTCATCCAGGCCTGCTGCTAAGACTAAAGTGTGGCCTGATGATAATATTTTATTTTTCTCACTAGATACTAGATACACTTGCTAGGATTGCGAGTTTTGACTTAATCATTTAAAATATTTCCTGACATTGCACTAGCATTGCGAGTTTTGACTTAATCGGTTCCCGATTAACTGAACACAAACAGAGAGGCAGATGAATTGGTAGCAATTTTGCATAATTCTGAACAAGTTTCTAAACAGTCAAACACAATAATACATAGAACTTGTTAGATAAACTCATTAGGCAATAATGATTTTGCGACCAGCAGCAGTGGCAGCCCTCAATTACTCTGGAGGTTGCATAAGACATCACAAGTCTATTAATTATGTTGGATATTAGCATGCAAAAACACTTTAGCTAAAATTAGCACGGTCGGCCAAGCACATGCTTCCTCTTAAGCAATGTCTATGCATCAAATTTTCTCTATCTAACTGCTAACATAGTTGAATTTCAGAATTAATCACATCCTAGGCTTGATGTCAAGCTTTTGTGACATATGTATATTTTTCCTTTAGTGGTAGTCGCATACCCTTCGATTTTTGTTGCATCGATCTTCAGTCGTCAAATCGATGGCACAAACCGTGGCTGCCCACAGTTTTAATTTTTCCTAGGTGTTTTGTGAGTGTGTACATGTTGTGGTTTGTCTTTCTCAGCCAGTACATTTTGTACTTGGTGTTTCTGAAACTTACTGTTTCTTATATGGGTGCTTACCGTGCAATATTCCTTTCATCTAGTATAGAGCTACATATTTTTTAAATAGAATATCCTCCCCCCCCCCCCCCCCTTCTCTTGGCTGAGCGAGACCGTTTTTCCTAGAATGCTACACCATTTCACGTCTTCGCATGTGCCGACCAAACTTTCCACCGACGCATGTGCCAACCAATCTTTAAAGTTCATCACATGTCAAATTATACATGATGGAGAACACCTGCTCGTCCAATTAAATTGCCTCCCCTATGTACGATTTGTAATTATTTTTGTTATTATAGGACTGCTTGGCGTGCAATTTTCTCACCTCGTATTAAGCGCTACAAATAAAAAAATCCCTTAGTCTCTTTGCTGACACAGACACTTTCCCGGATGCTCTCCTGTTTCACGTTTCCGGGTACGCAAGCAAATCTTTTCCTCTGCTGCTTGTCACAACCAAACTTTAAAATTCATTGTAGGTCAAATTAAACGTGATGGGGGACACTTCTATTCTTCCAGTTTCACTTGCTCGATTTGATGCAAATTGCGTGTTATAACTAATATTATGAAAATTGTAATGATGCATCAAGTTTCTAGACCGACCTACTTAATTTCATTTTTCCTCTTGCTAACGAACTTCATATTTACAATTGCCATACTGGAATGGGCTGGAGGCTTAGAATTTACATAATTAGGGCCATGCATGGTTGTCATCATAGCAAATTTGCAATGGAGGAGAAATTCAACTGTGGCAGATAGATTTAGGCGCCACATCAACGGTGGCTGCAACTGCACTTGCACAGGCTACATCATGTGCAGATCCTATGCATGTATTTGGAGTTTGGACTTTGGCCATGATCTTTTCTTATACTTCATACTGTAGTACTGTACACAGAATAAAGGTCTCATTGTACGTACGTGAATGAGGCATATGGATTTCTTAGAAGTTTTACATGCGGACATATGGTGTACAAGTTGGTTGGATTAGTCAAGGCACACATGAATCAGGCTTGTGCCTTTATTTCCTGGATGTTCACGTTCACTTCGGTCATATTTAGGTAGGAATTGATAAGGTCGTCTTTGAGTCGTGCACCCTAATAAAGCGATAAACAACGTGTGATTGTTGTGACTATTAAAAACAAAACGTGTCGGATTATGTGTAGGTGCATCTGCATAGGAACAGCTAAAGGGGAAGGAATTAATTTTGCTAAGTTTAAAGAAAACATATTATGATATGTGCACGCGTGCATATTGGATGACTGGAGAGATTAAAAAAAACGGAAGAGACAAAATATGAAGGTTATGTAATATATCATAACATGTTGTGTTTGAGTTGGTACATCTGTCATAATATGGGTCCCCCAGTCTAGATTTAGGTGCAGTTACGAAGATCTAATGGTTATACTTCGTTGATTGAAAGAAGATCCACTAAATTAACTGCTAGAGATTTGCTTTTCTGTGAGATTTTCCAGCATGTCTAACTTTTTCTGGTTAGACCGTCATGTATTTTTAATATATAACAGATTCAATGTACTCATGGTTGAAAACAAATATATAAATGAAAAGAAATTATTTAAGGAGTACTGGTAAACAAGCAACAAAATCTTGCATTCATGGTTGAAAACAAACTACTAACAAAGAGTAATTTCGTGTTAGCAAACTAACCTGGTTAGTGCTAATGAGATATGAATGAAATCCAGTGAGCCCGCCAACAAACCATAGAGCAATGAAACAATATATCATAAGCACCAAACAAGCTGGAGAGTGTTTGAAAGCCTTCCATACTGTAGGATAGTCTCCGTCCATGAGAAACTTGATGTGTAGTGCCGACATGGCAAAGACATAAATGCAAAGAAGAGTCGAAGACGAAACAAATAGGAAAAAGTATCGGTAATTGCGCTGCACAATGTAAAAGTGAAAGAATAAAATATCAGGACACAAAAGTGGTAATATACAAACTGAATAAAAATTTCCTAACATTTGCAACAAAAACAAGGTTCTGAGTATCTCTTGGTTTCGTATGCATTTTTCACCTAGCAAAGCAGCGGTTTCTTTCATGTGCATGACCTATACAACACCCAAATGCGTGGCTTCTAAAATGTAGTGCGCACAGTGGAAGATAGAGGACACTATCATCAGTGTAATCCTCCATGATTGTAGCGAGATTTACTATTTTTGTGATTTTTTCAGTTGCTTTAGCTACTTGCAGGCTAGCTGATTCTTTAACTGGTTTCTATGGTAGTTTGTAACCTTTTTAAAGGAAAAGTAGGGAATATCCTAAGATAAATTGTAGTTTGTAACCTGGTACATTTGCTTCTCTGTTATGGAAAAATGGTCATCCCACAAATATGAACCTAATCAGGCGACCGAACTAAAGTACAAATGATGGGTTTACATTGTGCCTTATAAAAGTTCAAACAGAAATGTGTCCCTCAAGTGGTATCAATTACTCTGATGAAGAATGGTTTCATGCTTAATTAATTAAGAACAGGTAAGAAAAGATACCAGGCAAGTTGAGCAAAATCACATTAGCAAAGCAATTCCACACGACTGATAAGGGACGGCAATTCTAAGGAGGGCACACACTTCAGCAGAGGAGAACAATACACCTTTGCCTTAATTAACCAGAAGATAGTGCTCTAGAGTAAGTAGACACCAAGAATCATGCTAATCATGTCATGTTGTGTTGACTAAGTTAACAATCATGTTGTGATCATCTTATCGTTATGTCTTATAATAGTTGCGCTAGATCAAATGGCTTGCCATGGGCCCAATCCCAGTACCCTATCTGATTAAGTTTATGTACTAAAGTTAATTTTCCCTCCCTCCGGCTCAAGGCATATCCATCTGGAAGTAAATGGTTCAAGATCTTGTTGAGTTTCTTAAAGCAAAAAAGTTATTTCCATGGCAGTCGCGCTATCTTTCAGCATGCAGAAAATATAGTGTACCTGACCAATGCACTGACCAACCCAGGGGCAATGGTGATCGAATCGCTCCACACAATTGTTGCATATCGAACAGTGCGAACACCGAGGAGGCCGGTAAATCATGCAGGTGTCGCAGTACTTTATCTTCACAAGCATTCCATTAACCATCACTTCCTTTATACGGGGAAACTGCAGCCTGCCGGGTGTTTCCCCGGCTAACGGATTGCCATACGCAAAATCTTCCTCCGGTGGATGCGATGCACGGGGCACGATACCAGGATCCTGAGCTGAGGTGATCAACAGCAACAGAAGCACCTACAGTGTACAAAAACAAAAGCCAACATGCCATGCTTAGATGGGTGCCCCAAATGCTCACTGACTAACTGATTACTGCCTATAGGAATCTCTACAGTGAACTCACATAGATCAAGAACCCCACTGCCACCGCAGGAATCGCGTATCCTGCGTTGTAGTCGGAGAATCGATGGAGAAGGTGCGGCGCGATGAAGGCGCAGAAGACCAGAACCGGCACCACGATGAGCGCAACCGAGACGAGCAGGGACTTGGCATCGGGTCCGAATATCAATCTCCCTCCAAGGAAGAACCTCTGCAGATAGCCAACCAACTATGTCACACCCGCGCATTGCAAGAAAATTCCACATCTTCAGCACACGGCAGGCAACGAATCAAATCACACTGACCAATCTACTGTTCATGCTGCCAGTAAGTGTCAGGGAGAGTAATAAAACACATACAGGCACTAAAACTGCCGAAATAAAGAGCAGGAACTGGAATTCCCCGAGAAAGAAACGGGTGGAAACAGCACAAATCATCAGACCAAGATTCACAGCTCACGGACCGGAACCACAGGCCAGAGCAAGGGAAACGGGGAGGATCTTTACATTATTCCCTTTCCAAGCTTGGTAGACGCGCTGCAGCGGCTGCGGCTGCGGCTGCGCCATGGGCGGCGCGCGGCGGATTCGGCTCCGGTCAGCGGGGCCGCCTCATCCAGGCGCCCCCCGAATCGACGGCGAGCACGAAGGAATCGGCACGCGCACGCGAAAAAGGGGGGATTTTGAAAGAGTTGGTGCGCGAGCGAGCAACTGAGAGAGGGAGGGAGATGAGGCGAGGAAAGCAGCTTGCTTGCGTCGCCTTTGTGCGTGGGGGTGGCTGGTGAGGTGTAAAACGGCTCCCTTTTTCCTTTCTTAGAATTTTTGGGCAGTAGAAAATTGGTAGACACGAGCTGGCAGACGGAACGGAACTGAAGACGAGAGAGGGCGCTCTTTTTGCAGATGACCCCTCAGGCTTTACCGAAACAACAGCCTCATTAGTGCATGTGACAACAACAACAACTTAAGAACTTATTATAAATTTCACAAGAAAAAGAAGATGATTGGATTTATTGTGTACTGTACATCTCGTATGCTGTTTAATTGGTTATCACCCATGTGACACCTTTATGCTCCACTCCACATTAAAAATTGATTGACTTATAGCATTTTAAAAATTCTCTTAGTTTTCATGTCATCCAATCAAAAACATGTGATTTTAAACTCTATAATCTTCTAAAGGACTATGTCAATTGTGATCCTGCTATTTTAATACCATTTCCTTTTTTAATCATGCAAATCAAGACTTTTTAATTTCCATCACTAAGAAGCTTTAAGTAGATTTGAGGGATCCTTTTCTTTAATGTGGCACTAATTCTTGCCAGACAAATCATGCATGTCCATATCTAAGTATTGCGCCTCGCATAATTTATTACTCCCTTCGTTCCTAAATATAAGGTGTATTATATTTTCAAAAAGTCAAACTTTTCTAACTTTGACCAAGTTTGTAGACAATAATATTAAGGTCTAGAATAGCAAATCATTATCACTAGATTCATCATGCAATATATGTTTATATTTATATATTTAGTTTTGTAAATCATCATATATTTTGCTATAAAGTTGGTCAAACATAGACAAGGTTTGACTTTTTAAAAAACTAATACACCTATTTAGGAATGGAGGGAGTACTTTCCAACACAACATAGTTGTTTAGAATGCATGTTTTGTTGCATATGTGGGCCATATAAACAAGACTTCTTGAAAAGATGGGTGAGTGATTTCTCTAGTGCATTCTCACGGGTTAATTAGTTTCCTCCTTTTGTTACTCTCGACAAGGTATGACCTGAATTTGAAAATAGTAATCATGCTTAGCAAAATAGGATACCATATTTACCGAGCATCGTCACACGTGTGGAATACATATTGTTTGATTCACCATCATAATTGCGTCAAGATGCACTCTGTTCACAGGCTGCTCCACGTATCATATGTTATAAACCTTGGTTTTTTGTCAACGGGAAATATGGGCGCGCACATTCACACGCGCAGAGCGGATTCGGCTCTGATCAGCGGGGCTGCCTCATTCAGGCGCCCCCCGAATCGGCGAGCACGAAGGAATCGACACGCGCACGCGAAAAGGGGGATTCGAAAGAGTTGGTGCGTGAGCGAGAAACAGAGAGAGTGGGCGGGAGGAGGGAGATGAGGCGAGGAAAGCTGCTTGCTTGCGTCGCCTTCATGCGTGGGGGTGGCTGGTGAGGTGTAAATGAAAGCACATTTGTTCCCTTAGAGGTTTTGATAATTCATGACAACATACATTATCTCTTGGACTAATAGTTTTACCTAATTTATTTCAGATAAAGTCCACAGAGAAGATTGACCATGGAATGTGTGGAGAATCCCCAAGGAAAGAAGGAGAAGAAATGGAATAGGATTGGCAAAATCATCAAGCTTGAAGACTATACATTTTACATTTTCTGAGAAATCACTTTTAAGTCCATAGAAAAGTCAATACTATTAAAAGGGGATGAGGTTTCTATGATGATCTGGTTGCTCAAGTGCTTAGAGATTAGTCACTAAAAATACACATGAAATTCTCTCACAAACTCTCTGTCTAAACCTTACCACTAAAATCAGTGCCACCAAATTTTCATATTCGACCCTACCGAGTTTAACCCTAGACAGATCCTAAGCCAAAACCCTAAGCTCTCGGTGACACCAACATTCCATTCGATGCGACCAAAATCAGTGAACAACTCTCTGGTATCCTATTTTTAAGAATCGGAATTTCCGAGTTTTGAAAATCGGTCTCACCGAGATTTGGAAACTGCCTAGGTCAGCCACTTCGGTCACACCGAGATTTATATATCGGTCTCATCGAGAAGCCGAAAGTTGCCAAATTTTGCACTAGTCGGTGCAAACAAGTTTTTACTTCGGTTTCACCGAGTTGGGCAATAATGTTGTAATGGTTGGATTTTTGGAGATGCCTATATATACCCCTCCACCTCCTCTCACTCGTAGAGGAAGCACTCAGAACATACCTACACTTGCCCCATCCATTTTTCTGAGAGAGAGCCACCTACTCATGTGTTGAGATCAAGATCTTCCACTCTAACCATATGAATCTTAATTTCTAGCCTCCCCTAGTTGCTTTCCACCCAATCAACCTCTTCTACCAAGCAAAATATGTGGAAGAGTGATTGTGTGAAAGGACGTGGATGTCGCCTAGAGGGGGGGTGAATAGGCGCTTTAAAATAATTACGGTTTAGGCTTGAACAAATGTGGAATAAAACTAACGTTTAATATGTCAAGCACAAAACCTAAAACAACTAGGCTCACCTATGTGCACCAACAACTTATGATACGCAAGATAAACAACTAAGTGATAGCAAGATATGTAGCATGAAACAATATGGCTATCACAAAGTAAAGTGCATAAGTAAAGGGCTCGTGTAAGAGATAACCGAGGCACGCGGAGACGACGATGTATCCCGAAGTTCACACCCTTGCGGATGCTAATCTCCGTTCGGAGCGGTGTGGAGGCACAATGCTCCCCAAGATGCCACTAAGGCCACCGTAATCTCCTCACGCCCTCGCACAATGCAAGATGCCGTGATTCCACTAAGGGACCCTTGAGGGCGGTCACCGAACCCGTACAAATGGCAACCCTTGGGGACGATCACCGGTACCCGTACACTTTGGCAACCCTTGGGGGCGGTCACCGGTACCCATACAAATTGCTCGGGGCAATCTCCACAACCTAATTGGAGACCCCGACGCTTGCCCGGAGCTTTACACCACAATGATTGAGCTCCGAGACACCACCAACCGTCTAGGGCGCCAAGGCACCCAAGAGGAACAAGCTCTAGGGTGCACAAACACCCAAGAGTAATAAGCTTCTCAAACTTCACTTCCACGTATCACCGTGGAGAACTCAAACCTATGCACCAAATGCAATGGCAAGGGCACACGGAGTGCCCAAGTCCTTCTCTCCCAAATCCCACCAAAGCAACTAATGCTAGGGAGGAAAATGAGAGGAAGAACAAAGAAGAACACGAAGAACTCCAAGATCTAGATCCAAGGGGTTCCCCTCACATAGAGGAGAAAGTGATTGGTGGAAATGTGGATCTAGATCTCCTCTCCCTTTTCCCTCAAGAACTAGCAAGAATCATTGGAGGGATTGAGAGATAGCAAGCTCAAAGAAGGTCAACAATGGGGGGCAAAAATGAGCTCAAGAGTTGAGGAACCATTGGGGAAGAAGACCCCCTTAAATAGGTCCCCACAAATCTGCCCGTTATGTGTAGAATAACATAGGAGCGGTACAACCGCTATGAGCACCGGTACAACCGGTAAAAAGCAATAAGCGGTACAACCGGCCCACAACCGCCCAAGAACCGCACCACAACAGAAATTAGTCCGGTGGTAGAGCGGTACATGACCGGTACAACCTTCGGACCAATTCTGGAGCGGTACAACCGCTCCAAACACCGATTGTACCAGTCAACCGGTACAACCTCTCTATGTAAAACAGGTAAGACTAAAACAGCCATAACTTTCGCATACGAGCTCCGATTTGAGCAAACTCAAGCTTGTTGGATAAAGGACAACAAGAGCTATCCAACAATGACTAGTTAAATTAAGAACAAGCAATGGATAATAAATGCCACTAGGATAATGAAGATGACCTTCCCAATAAATATCCGGCAAAATCTCCAACACCGAAAACACAATATGATGCATACGAAATCTGTTTTCGATGAGCTTGAACTTATCACGATGAAGACCATAAGCTCAAAACTCACATAGAGAAAAACCAAATAAGGACCAAGAAAGATGATGATGCAAGGATGCAAATGGTTTGAGCTCTCAACGAACGATACGATCAAGCTACTCACTTGAGAGCCCCTCTTGATAGTACGACAATCGATCCTATAACTCGGTCTCCCAACTACCATCATGAGACCGGTCAAATAGAAAACCTATCAAGGGCAAACCTATACCTTGCACATAGTCCACTTGAGCTAGATGATGATGATCTTGACATCCTCAAGATGGACCACCTTTCTTGATTGTGTTGGCTTGATGAAGACTAGTTGATTGCTCCCCCATACTCCACTATGGGTGAGCCACTCTTCGTCACATCTTCACAAGTCCATTGTCACCACAATGGACAGCAAGCTTCAAGCATGATCTCTTCGTGATGCTCCACTTGAACTTGCACACCGCAATCTTGATGACGATCACCACTTGATGTCATCCTTCATGGGTTGTATGAGATCTTCCACTTGACGCAAGCCCATGGAAACATACCTAACCCCACACAGAACTCTCACGTAGACCATGGGTTAGTACACAAAGCGTAATGGACAATACTTACCGTACCATGAGATCACCTGATCCCTCTTGGTACATCTTGTACACTTTGTGTGTTGATCAGCTTGATTCACTCTTTGACTTAGTCTTGATCAACCTTGTATCATATCTTCTCTATGACCAATATTTGGATAAAACCTTGAATACCACCTTGGTCACCATATAAACTCCTTGAAACCAACAGATGGACTTCAAGAAGTTGAAAGAACATGTGCTGCCCCCATGTTTGGTTTTGGTAATTGATGGCAATCTCTATGGACTAATGGTTGCCTTGAGTTATATTTGAAGGGTTTGTCCATAGGCATTGCTTGAAGACCATTTGTTGGTTTTAAGGTTATTAGAAGAAGAATATGTGTTGACCAAGGTGCTATTCAAGGATTTATCCAAAGATTGGTCATGTGAGTGTTGAGCCTATTGCAAGCATGTCTTGAAGAAGAAGATTGTGTGAACATTCATGTTTACCTTCAAGACATCATCCTAATGAAGAGAGTTGGAAAGATTCAAGGTTGATCAAGACTACATATGAAGAGTGATTCAAGTTGATCAACACACAAAGCGTAGAAGATGTACCAAGCGAGATCAAGTGATCTCATGGTATGGTAAGCATTGTCCATTACGCTTTGTGTACTAACCCGTGTTCTATGCGAGAGTTCTTTGTGGGGTTAGGTTTGTTTCCATGAGCGTGCATCAAAAGGAAGATATCACACAACCCATGGAGGATGACGTCAAGTGGTGATCGTCATCAAGATTGCGGTGTGCAAGTTCAAGTGGAGCATCACGAAGAGATCACTGCTTGAAGCTTGCCGTCCATTGTGGTGACAATGGACTTGTGAAGATGTGCCGAAGAGCGGCTCACCCATAGTGGAGTATGGGGGAGCAATCAACTAGTCTTCATCGAGCCGGCGCATTCAAGAAAGGTGGTCCAACTTGAGGAGGTCAAGATCGTCATCATCTAGCTCAAGTGGACTGTGCGCAAGGCAAAGGTTTGCCCTTGATAGGTTTTCTATTTTACCGGTCTCATAGTGGTAGTTGGGAGACCGGGTTATAGGATCGATAGCCGTACTATCAAGGGGGGCTCTCAAGTGAGTAGCTTTATCGTATCGTTCGTCGAGAGCTCAAACCTTTGCATCCTTGCATCATCTTTCTTGGTTCTTGTTCGGTGTTTCTCTTGGTGAGTCTTTGAGCTTTTGGTCATCTTCATGACAAGCTCGAGGTCATCGAAAACGGAGTTCATCTATGCATCTTCTATGATGTTTTCGGTGTTGGAGTTTATGCCGGTTCTTCATTCATGGAGGTTTCTCATCTCTATATGTTAGGCATATCTCCCCTGTCACTTCTTATTATAACCAGTCGTTGTTGGATAGTATTTGTTGTCATCTATCCAACAAGCTTGAGTTTGCTCAATTCGGAGCTCATTTGCAGAAGTTATGGCAGTTCTGGTTTTATTTGTTTCCTCTGTTTTCTGTGGATTTTCTGTGGCATGCAAGCGGTAGTACCGCTGGTGCCCACGGTAGTACCGCTTATGCGGTAGTACCGCTGGGTACTTTCGTGGCACTGCCGCTTGGGGTTTCCCCGAGCGTGCAACTCTCTGTTGCCAGTTTGCCATTCACGGTAGTTGCATGGTAGTAGCACGGTAGTACCGCTCTGGCGGTACTACCGCCGCCACTACCGCTTGCGGGGTTTTCCTCAGTGCACGCTTCTGTTTCCTTTTTCCCTTTAGCGGTAGTAGAGCGGTACTAGGACGGTAGTACCGCTTCGCACGGTACTGCCGCCCTGGCTGCCTCTACTACTGCTGCCTCTCCTGGTCTAAATCCCCTAAGCGGTAGTACCGCCAGGGGCAGCGGTAGTACCGCTCCGGCGGCACTACCGTGGTACACTTAGTGTGTTTCAGGCCAGTGTTTGGTTGTACCGCCTAAGCGGTAGTACCGCTCCGAGGAGCGGTAGTACCGCTCTGTGCGGGCCGAGACAGGTAACGGTTGGATTTGGGGTGGCCTTTAAAAGGGGGTCTTCTTCCCCCTTGCCCCCAACGGTTCTTTAATCCCCTTGCAGCTCTCTCTCCTCCATTGTTGACCTTCTAGAGCTTTGCTATCTCTCCATCCCTCCAATGATTCTTGCTCCTTCTTGAGGGGATAGAGAGAGGAGATCTAGATCCATCTTTCCACCAATCACTTTCTCCTCTATGTGAGGGAAACCTTGTGGATCTAGATCTTGGAGTTCTTGGTGTTCTCCTTGTTCTTCCTCTCACTTTCCTCCATAGCTTTTGTTGCTTTGGTGGGATTTGAGAGAGAGGGACTTGAGCACTTCGTGTGTTCTTGCCATTGCATTAGTTGCATCGGTTTGAGTTCTCCACGGTGATACGTGGAAGTTAGTAGTTGAGAAGCTTATTACTCTTGGGTGTTTGAGCACCCTAGAGCTTGTTCCTCTTGGGTGCTTTGGCGCCCTAGACGGTTGGTGGTGCCTCGGAGCTCAATCATTGTGGTGCAAAGCTCCGGGCAAGCATCGGGGTCTCCAATTAGGTTGTGGAGATCGCCCCGAGCAATTTGACGGGTACCGGTGACCGCCCCCAAGGGTTGCCAAAGTGTACGGGTTCGGTGACCGCCCTCAAGGGTTGCCATTTGTACGGGTTCGGTGACCGCCCTCAAGGGTCCCTTAGTGGAATCACGGCACCTTGCATTGTGCGTGGGCATGAGGAGAATACGGTGGCCCTAGTGGCATTGTTGGGGAGCATTGTGCCTCCGCACCGCTCTAACGGAGATTAGCATCCGCAAGGGTGTGAACTTCGAGATACATCGTCGTCTCCGCGTGCCTCGGTTATCTCTTACCTGAGCCCTTTACTTATGCACTTTACTTTGTGATAGCCATATTGTTTCTTGTTATATATCTTGCTATCGCTTAGTTGTTTATCTTGCTTAGCATAAGTTGTTGGTGCACATAGGTGAGCCTAGTCGATTTAGGTTTTGTGCTTGACAAATTAACCGCTAGGTTTATTCCGCATTTGTTCAAGCCTAAACCGTAATTATTTTAAAGCGCCTATTCACCCCCCCCTCTAGGCGACATCCACGATCTTTCAGAAGTGCCTATGGACAAATCCTTCGAATATAACTCAAGGCAACCATTAGTCCATAGGGTTGTCATCAATTACCAAAACCACACATGGAGAAATGTGCTCTTACATTGTGTGTTGAAGAGACTATCTTTTGAAGCACCAGAGCAAGGAGTTCATCATTGTTACCACATCTATTACCTTTTGGAGAGTGGTGTCTTCTAGATTGGTTAGGTGTCGCTTGGGAGCCTCCTTTTCCGTGTGTGGAGTTGAACCAAGAAGTTTGTACGGGCAAGGAGATCGCCTACTTCGTGAAGATCTACCCATAGTGAGGCTAGTCCTTCATGGACGTAAGCTGTCGGTGTCAAAACCGGCGGATCTCGGGTAGGGGGTCCCGAACTATGAATCTAGGATCGATGGTAACAGGGGACGAAGGAGACGGTGTTTACCCAGGTTTGGGCCCTCGTGAAGAGATAAAACACTACGTCCTGCTTGATTGTATTGATGAGTATGAGGGTTACAGAGTAGATCTACCTCGAGATCAAATGAGCTAAACCCTATATGAGTTGACTTGTCCCCCTACGAACTAAGCCCTCTGGTTTATATAGACACCAGGGGTACCTAGGGTTACATATGGTCGGTTTCTATCCGGGCACAGATACGCCCATTCTTTCTTGGAGGGCACACCAAGTCTTCGGGACTCCTCCTTCCGAACACGGGATTGTCTGGTAACTCGGCCTTCTAGTAATTGCCTCTGTATGGCCCATCGTGTTGGCCCACCGGGGATGAACCAACGGCCCGAGGACCCCTTAGTCCCGGACTCCCTCATAAGCCGTGATGGAATAGACGAGGTTGCTACTTCGTGGACCCTAACGGGTGGAGCCCTCCATGGACTCTCGCAACCGCTACCCTCCGTGGGTTGAAGTCTCCATCAACGTGGACGTACGATAGCACCACCTATCGGAACCACGGGAAAAATCTTCGTGTCTCCAATTGCGTGTGATCTCCTATCTCTACTCTTTCTTACATGTGCTTGTCTTTACTTTCCGTTGCCATACTTGTTGACTAGCATGTGTAGGATGCACTAGACTTGTTAGAATTGCTAAAATCTGCCAACCAACAAAATTGGAAAAGGGTTAGGTTTTTGTTTTGTCAAGTAGTCTATTCACCCCCCCCCCCCCTCTAGACATTCCTTCTCAATCCCACAGTAAAACATCTGCCTTTTTCCTTCCTTTAGAATTGTGGGGGAGTATAAAATTGGGCGACACGGGGTGGCACACGGAACGGAACTGAAGACGAGAGAGGCAGCGCTCTTTTTGCAGATGGCTCATCCGGCTTCACCGAAACAACTCATGAGTACATGGGACAACAACAAAAAAAAAAAACTTGAGGACACCTTTGTGTTCCATTTCACACTAAAATTTTCACTGACTTGCAGCCTTTTGCAAATTCTGGTAATTTTCCCGTCGTGCAATCAAACACATGTAAGATCCTTCCTTTTTTTAATCGTGCAAATCAGAGACTTTTAATTTCCATCACTAAGAAATTTTGAGTAGATTTGAGGGATTCTTTTCTTTATTGTGGCACTAATTCTTCCCAAACAAATCATGCATGTACATATCTAGATATCACGCCTCGCATAATTTACTACTTTCCAAAACAATGTAATTGTTTATAATGCATGTTTTGTTGCATGTGTAGGCCATATATAAAGACTTCTAGAAAAGAGGGGTAAGCGGTTTTCTCTGGTGCATTCTAACGGGTTAATTAGTTTTCTCCTTTTGTTACTCTCGACACAATATAATCTAAATCTGGAAATAGTAAACATGTTTAGTGAAATAGGATGCCTTATTTACCTAGCATCGTCACATGTGTGGATGCATATTATTTGATTCACCATCATAATTATGTCAAGATGGACTCTGTTCACAGGCCGCTCCACGCATCGTAGGTTATAACCCTTGGTTTTTTTGTCAACGGAAAATATGGGCACGCACATTCACAGGTTTGTATCAGTACGCGACAGGCTCCTAGCCGTTAGTTTGTCTCGTCACGACCGCACTCCTCGCGTGGGGCGGGTGTGGAGCCAACTGGCGTGCAACCTGCTGGCCCGCTGCACCAAGTGAAGCCCTTTTGTCAAACTTTACCAAATTGCAGAAGTCATTTATTTTTCATCACACTTTGTTCATTGCTTGCCATCATTTAGAAGGAGTACGACAAAACTCAGGCCATCTATCAGTGCTCAAACATTTCAACCCATATGAGCAAGGCTAATGCAGTGCCAAACATAAAAACATCACAATGCACTCTGAACTCCATATGGAATAAAACTCCTTTCCCCTCGCAAAAAAAAAAAAAAAACTCCAAGTTGGTTGAGGGGCCTATGTGCAAATAAACCATCCCACTATGCCAGCGGCGAAACGGCAGGCAGGGCAGCAGGGCAGCGAGCGACTCCTGCACCGGGTCTAGACGGGTAGAAACGGACGGTGCCAGGTCAGTCCAGGGGTCCACGCAGGGTCAACCGTCCAGCTACGTTTCTGGACTCTGGTTGCGCCGTGGACCGGGCCCAGCCAGCCAAGCGAGGGCCCCCCCGCTGTCCGCTGGGACCGGGAGCATCGAAACGAAGTGAGGCCGGCCAGGTGGGGCCGTGAGTACAGACACCAGAAGAGCCTACCCCGCCTAGGGTGCGGTGCGACACTTTCCTCCATCAGCCAGCATGATTTTGCTCACGAGAGTCGGATTATTATTAAGCTGCACGTGTGCCGTGCGTGCTCGTCAATCCATCCACGGAAACGCACACACACAGAGGATATAATATCTTGTTTGTGCAGCGAATGATGCTCATATATTCTTTTTGACCGACCAGACCTGACTTGTCGTCCTTCACATAAACATATTTTAAACACCTGATCTAGAACAAGCAACTACGACTACGGGTATGAGAAAAGGAGAACAGAGACAGGCACTGGCATCATGCACCGATTTGAAATGTGTAGTAGCGAAATAACAGTAGAGAAATTATGGAAAAAAAAACTCTTTTACCCCCGCAAAAAAAAAACGGTAGAGAAATTCTGGGGGCTTTTTTTTTAATCCTATGGGGAAAAAGGTTCTTTTCAGGTGCCGGAACCAGTGGAAGAGCCACCAACTTTCGGTGGAAACACAAACACCATTAGGCATTCAGATGGAACCTGGAGAGAAGCCTTGCTAAATTGATGAACTGCTACAGCCCACAAGACCCCAACCAACTCGCCGACGTACAGTATAGATATCTCCTCCTCTTCCACCATTTTTTTCAAGGAAACTTCTGCATTGCCAAATTTAATGTGCTATATTTGGTTCGGCACGCCAGTTCATCCTAGGTGTTTTTGTTTCTCTATCTACCCATACCCATATGTTCTGCTTCTTTTTCTGCAATATTATGAGCAAGTGTGGTCCGTGAATCAGACAAAAAATGCCACATTATGCCCATGGCCAGCACATATTTCGTCTGATTGGTGCCGAAGTGGCAAGACGGGACCATTTGCATTTTCATCCTGGAAATTGCTCTCATCAAAGCTTCCAGAACAAGCAAACCAACTCTGTTTCGAAATAGAGCAGAGAGCAGACGCACCAAAACACAGGATTGAAGGTGAAGCAGACTCTGCTCATAAAGAACGGCAGGAGTTAGCTACTGACCTCCTGACCTCCTGCTGCTTAGATTAGCATATGGCATTACAAGAACCGCAGGAGTTAGCTGGAGTGTGGGTTGGACAGCATCAAATGAAAAACTGCTTGTTTCCGTGGTCCGGAATCCAGACTGGTGCAGGATGATGGGATGGATCGCCCAAGGGGCCAAAGGAAATAGCCAGATTGGCATGCCAATGTTGTGAATAAAGCATTTGCTAGCACCATCAAGCAACTTTACAAAGACAGAAAGTAAGATCTTAACCAAAGGTGTGGCGCGCCTGAAGAATACCTGGAACAAACCCTTTTAACTTGTGGGTTTCTTTATCCCTTTTCCATCTTTTGAGACCAGCAACACCTGGAAAGTAAAACAGAAATGAAAATTTCAGTAGGCAGGACACACATGCTCTTGTCAATCATGTGAAAGACAAGTGATACAGGGTTCGAGTGTGTGCACTGCTTGCAGAATCTATGACATGCAGTAAATCCACAGGTCAGAGTTCGGTGCTACAATAATTTGCTCACCGTTTGTGCATGTATTATGTGGGTTTTCGCTCCATATGTGGAGTGCTACACAAAGTAAAAATTCTACAACAGCTAGTGTTTCACAATATTTGCAAACGAAAAATTCAACTGCAGTCTGCAGGCTGCAGCATGCCATGCCAGTGCAAAAATCTAACCTCTGCCAGTTAATTAATCAAGTGTAACTAGACAGGTACTGTAACACTTTGCATCAGTTTAATGTTCTTTTTCATTTTTATTCATCGATAGGAATCCAGCTTCCACAGCATGAGATACTACCATACGAGAGATCTTTGTCCATTTCAACCGGTGTTTGCTTGATAAATGTAAAGCTGCAATCCATCTCTGCTGTGAAGTTCATGTGAAATACACTAGACGCATAAAAGCTTCACCCTGTAACTCCTCTGAGCACAATGTTCTACAAGTCCACACTGAGCCAAAATACTTCCTTTGAAGAATTATGTATCAACTTCTACTTGGTAACTGACTGATACAGCTTTTGAAGGACTATTTTGTAGTCATATGGGATGTAGGAGTACAGACATGTGTTTTCAGTTCAAGACCTAGGCATAAGGGGACCTGCTATGGCAGGCAATAGTCGATGTCAATCATCCAGTTGTCGAGGCAATGCCAAGCTCTTCGGCTATGTTGGCATATAGGAGTACTAGAATATGTAGTATGATGCCAGGTAAATTATGTCTAGGTGCATTACAGAGCTGAGAATTCATTCCTTCAGTTCTTTTTCTCAAGACCATCCTTTTGATATCAATTCTCACATTTTGCTTTGTTTTAAAGCTTCAGTGGGAAAAAGTTCGAAAAAGTATTATTTTGTCAAGCAATCCAATAAAAGCTAAATAAACACGCTATCCGATGATTGCCATCTCACAATGTAATCTCATGCGTTCAGAAATCCAGTAATATATTCCTTTCTAACTTGATCAAGAAAGAAACTGCTAAGCAAACATTCAAATATCTAAAGCTGTTTCAACCAATCGAGATTATCATAGGCGACCACGATGCCAAATGGAGGCTCAAATGTTTGCAATGTTCGTATTCTGTAATGAAACAGTGTAGTGTAGTGAACAAAACAGACTGCAAACGGACCGTCTCTGAAGTACTAGCTATTGCATTAGTTTGTAGTGGTGTACTTTTTTTTATTGAACACAAGAAAGGCGTCATCTAGCGCCAAGATTTCATTCAACTCATATGCAGAGTAACATGAATTACAAAGCCCATAATTTGGAGATTTTGAATATGAAGCATAGTAGGACAAGGGCTAGTGCCACGAGCTGAATGAGTACAACAAATGACAGGTTCCAACCTACAGTTGAGAACCTGATGAGCTGCATTGTGGGCAATACCATTGATGTTCCTGTGAATATGATAAACAGCATGGTGTTGTGGATGAGTGTCCCGATGAAAGCTGCTAACAGGCGTTCGACATCTCCATGGCGTGTTGCTGCTGCTCAGCTTCCTGGAAGCGGCCATCTTCGCAAGAGTAAGATTGTCCGTGAGAAAAGAGACCTGCTGGAATTGGAGAACTTGTGTGATCTTGGCTGCCAGCTGCAGATCTACAACTTCAGCCGCAAGGGGATAGTGAGCATCATCAGTCGAAGCCTGAATCATAATATTCATATCATGTTGGTTCCCTGGTTGGTCAATGTAGATGCCAATCCCTGTAGCTGGAGAATTACCTCTTCCAGGAATGTTTTTCCTGTGCCAAGAGGCGTCAGATTAAACTTTGGTACCTGTAATGAGCAAGTCAGATCTTATAGTGACGCCTTGTACAATCTGGTCCTTTAGTTGGTCCTCGGAGTTATGTTGAGGCATTGAATCCTGTTGCCCTCCCGGAGTTGAGTCCTGCAAAGCCTGTGAAGAGGAGATGGCGAGAGAAGCATGCTGAATTTGGTGAGGAAGAGAGCATTTCCTGCAAAATAGAGCATCGTCTTTTGCTTTCCAGAGACACTAGGTGGGTGGAATTATGATAAATGAGAGGAACAGGGAAAATTTGCCTGATTTGATCAATTGCAGATTGGTTAGCATTATTAGCACTAAAGAAAATAGCAGATTTACGCCAGTTAGGAGTCTGACCAGAAGCCTGACAAAACTGGTGGATGAGTTTTTTTAAAAAAAGGAAGTGGTGGATGAGTTGGGCCATAACATTTGCTTCATGAAGCGTGGCCTTACAACAAACCAACAAGTCATTAGCAAAGCGCATGGAATGAATACTGAGTAAAAATTACTTAGCTAACTGCACCAACATTCAGCAGCAGGGCAAGCAAGGTATCCCGATCTCCATACAACCTGCATAAATCACATCACAAACACAAAGTTGCGTATCATTGCTTCGGAAACTATTCATTAACCAGTCAGCAACTCATTCCGTTTTATAGCTGGCTCTTCGTGCTAATGCAGAACAACCCAAACCAGAATAGCCGGCAGAAATTGAAACCAACAGATAAAAGTGATTCTTTCCTGAACATTCGATTGAATTTTAGCATCTGGATAATACTTACTATGGTGCTTCAGGTTGGCATCCTGATACATTCTATTTCTAGCACAGCAGAACAATCACACCTTCCACACAAATGGAAAATGAATACTGTCAGGCCCCATCCAGCTTCATCGCCTGCAAGTCTGCAGCAGTCCTGAAAGTCTTCTTCACGATCTCTACGTATTCCATATACTCATTCAGGTCTATGCGATCCTTGCCTGCATTCTCGTTGTCCTGATCATCCATGTCTTTACCATCCACGTGTATGCCATCCTTGCCTGCATCCTTGTTGTCCTGATCATCCATGTCTTTACCCTCCATTCCTTTGTTGTCCAAGCCTACATCCTCATTGTCATTATCATCCATGTCTTTGCTTGCGTTGCTTCTATAACCCATGTCCTTGTCATCCTTGCCTTTATCGCTCAAGTTTTCGCCCGCATTGCCTTTATCATCTATGTCGTTATGCTGCCAACGAAAACACATAGATAATGTTACGATTGGATAGCATATCCCGATAATTATGCACTACTCTGCTTAAATAATTGAAACAACTTTTCAGTTCGGATTCATGTACCTATCTCAGTCCTTCAAAAGCTATAACTAAGGTGTTTGCCCTAACTAAATCCAAAATGCCGTGAATAATCCTTCAAATGTCGTGAGTAATCACGCCCTGATAAATCAACCCTCATAGATCAAATCTCCTAACTAAATCCAAAATAACTCCAAACTCAATTAACAAGTATCCCCTAACTAAATCCAAAATAACTCCAAACTCAATCCAAAATATTTCCTAACTAAATCCAAAATATTTCATAATCCAAACCCAGACTACACTTTCTTTGAATCCAATCCGCTGACATCTTTCTCGTGCTACATAACCCAAACTAAGTCCTAACTAAATCCGAATTGCACTTCCTTTCAACCGAAATGTAGTCACAACTTTCTCATATTACAGAATATCTCCTAACTAAATCCAAAACATGTCATAAGCAAATCCAGACTACACTTCCTTTTGAATCCAAATCTGATGACAACTTTCTCATGCCACATAATCCAAACTTAGTCCAAAAGATACCCTAATCAAATCCGATCCTATAGGTACTATGCAGAAGGGACCAAAGATGACGGCGGCACTTACATCTCAGACGTTGTTGCGAAGATCTGGCGCGACTTGATGGACGGCGATGACTCGTGTCGGGGAAGGGGCGTCCAATCGGTGAAGGCGGCGATGATCGAGGGCGGCACTGGAGGCTAGGGTTTGAGGCGCTAAGGACCCGAGTGATCGAGGGCGGCGGTGATCGAGGGGGATCGCGTGCGAGGGATGGGGAGGAGGAGGGGGTCGCACGACGAGTGCGGCGGCAGCTGATCAGCGGTGATTGAGGGCGGCGGCTGATCGACGAGTGCTAGGTTCGAGGAGCCGAGGAACCGCTCACTGAAATTCAAATGAGCGATGACGATGGGCGATGACGCCAAGTGCCATGTTAATGCTATGTTAATGTAATTAATTTAATTCAAAATTTTAGGACAATTATACCCTTGGATTAAATTGGGCCGTCCTGAACCTTCATAATTTTTAGGTTGAAAATGCCCCTCGGCCTTAATAAGGCCCAATTAATGTCATCCGTTGGATCGCTAATATAATACACGGTCTCTCGTGTATTACGATGCACCGTAAAATATCCCATTCGCGAAAGAAGTGCCATGAGGCGAAGCTCGGGCAAGGGCGCAATCGAGCTGGACCAAACCCCTGCCTGTTTGCTTAAAAATCAATGTGGATGTCTTGGAAGTGTTGGCGCAGTTGTGCGGGACAGCAACGGGGAGGTGTTTATCTCAGCCTGCACTAGGCTGAGCACACACTTGTGAAGATGCTGAAGAAGCGGAGACCGAAGGTGCTTATTTTGGTCTGTCTACGGCTACACTAGCGTGAAGCAAACATGAAGCTTGAAAAATTCTGCTTGTGCTCCTCTAACAGTGAGAGATAGATAAAGGAGCAAACAAAGTGTAGAGAAAGAAGACAGGAAGAGATTGTTCAAAGAGATAGATAAAGGAGCAAATAAAGCGCCAATGGATAAAGGAGCAAACAAAAACCAAGCTCACGAGCATAGCTGAGAGCGCCAATGGCTGACACGTAATAAGTCTAGCATTATTCCCGCACCGACCTTATCTATACTATTATTAAACAAGCCAACATTTTCTTTCTTATGGACACCCCACAAAACCCCACAAAACTTACACAGCAAAGCTAACACCATCAGATCAATCCACTTAATTAAATCTAACCGTCTAGATTATGCTAATCCTGAGTTAAAATGTGCGCACAACTATTACCAGGAGCGGATGACGCTCTGCCAGCAGAGGAAATACTCCCCCGTCACGCGTCCGCGACTCCTCAGCGCAAAACATGGGCGAAACTACAGCGATCGCGGCGCAATAGCTGGCCGGGAGGCTCACCGCGACGCTAATCCCGCGATCTGGCGCTAATCACGCGATCGCAAGCCGAAACAGAGGCCCATCCTTCCCCCGATAGAGCATCTATACCTAGCTCGCTCTCCCCGTTCCCCTCTTTCCCTCCCACCGAAAAAGGTTGCGGCGGCTCGGCAGTTCTTCCCAGCTGCGCTCGACTGTTCGGCGGCTGCTTCGTTGGAATACATAGGTAGTGATGGGAGAGCGGCAAGGCGGCGAGCAGCGATCCGTTCGGCAAGCCGGAGGCAGTGACGGGCAAGCGGCCGGCCATGCGGTGAGCAGCGGCCCAGTCGGCAAGCCGGTTGCACTGACGGGCGAGGCGGCAGTACGCCTGCAGATACAGGCAAGCCCTCTGTACACCGTTTGCTTGAGACTTAATTGCTGAACTGGTGATCCTTCTTTATGTTGACCTTAATGGACGTGCTGTTGCTGAATTGACGATCCTTCTTTTGTTGAACTGGTGCAGACCTTGAGATAAGTGGTGAACTGGTGATCCTTGAGACCTTGAAATTATATCGAACATTATGTGGTGAATTGGTGTTTGTTGCAGACCTCTATTATACTAGCTAAGTCTGAGTTTCTACTGGAAGTTCCCTATTTTCTGCTGAAAATCCTCTGTTTATGGGACAAATACGCACATGTACTAATTGCCGCTCACCGTGCAGAGAAACTACGAGATAGGCTGTAGATTTGTAGCAGGTAATCCTTCCCATGCTCCTCATTCTTGTCAATCAAACGGACATTTTAATGCAACTTTTGCAAAAGATAACCACCGGAGATCTCCTGTTGAAATGGTGAAAGGAAGAACGGGACGCATGGACCCATGATCAACAGACGCTGCTTGGAGACGAAGTGGAAGGGAGTCATGTTACTGGCTGCAAATGATATTATCATTTTACGATTTACTAACACAAAATCTGATCTGATTAAAATCGTTCCTTGACAATTTGAACAAAACCTTCCAATTGAACTTCCGGTGTAATATCTTTTATTTACTATATGTATGGCTCAGCTAATTAGCTTTTACTTTGCCTGAATGCATCAGGGGGTTATTTTTGGTTGACAGTGTGTTTATTTGGTCAGTTTACTTATGCTCATTCATGGCTTGAATGTACTGTAGTTTATACTCCTCCCCGGTGATGTGCTACACCATTCGCCATTGTGTCGCCGTGTGCAGGGCTAATGAGCCAGGCAGTGCGCACCAGCATCTCCTGACCACTCTCTGCGCATTATTTGCGGTAATTCATATGATGATAAGAGCAAATCTCATATGCTGCAAAGTTTCTTTCAGTTATCTTAGAACCGTATGTAATGTGTGTTTGCCATTCAGATCTGAAATGTTAAGCTGAATGTGCTCAGTTGAGATAATGAGTTTACCCATGCAGGGATACCATCACAGAGCTACCATGAGGGAGTAATATATTTTCTGGAGAGACGCTCCATTGGCAATCACCACTTCTCTATGTTTTACTGAGATACATGCTCTTATTCCTAGGTCAGCTGAATGGAAGAAAGGATGACTACGCAAGGTGGAATTGGTTTCTTTGTTTGGTCATCACGTATCAATAGTGCTAGGAGCTTGTGCAGGTGGATGTTAGTATAAGCTCCCGAGCTAGCGCCGCCACTCCTCCCCTCCCCACATCTCTCGCGTCTCGCCCCTGCCAGAGGGGGCTGCCGGGCTTGCCGCGTGGCCACCGAGGAAGGTGACGGCGAGGCCTCTCTCCGCTCCATGGCTCGCGTGGGGGAGTTTGGATTTGAGGCGGCGGCCTTAAAGGCGAGCGTGCCGCCGTTCCTGCAGCAGATGGCCGGCGTTGGTGATGGGGGCCGCTTCCTTAGCCGCATGGGCGGCGAGGCAGCAACGGATGTGGCTCGCGGAGCGGGGGCTTTTCTCGCTGGCTCCCGTCACAAAATCTGAAGACGGCGGCCTCCTGTGCGAGTGGTTCGGCCAGCCCCACCTCTTGTGTCCAGCAACCTCTGGTCCCTGGATCCGGTGGTTGATGTGGGCCTCGGGTTTGTGGGCATGACCGAGGAAACCCTTGGCCGGCGAGGACGACCACGACGACGCCATCCACCTCCTTGGAGGGGTCATCGAGGTCTTCCCCTTCCTTTCCCCCATGGTGTCCCTGGTGAAACCAGAATCGATTTGGGCGGCGGTGGTGCCCCGGCGTCGTCACCTTCTTGAAGGCGCCGCCTTTGAACATTGGGGTGCGCTCGACTCTCACACAGCT
This sequence comes from Elymus sibiricus, assembly GCA_039707655.1. Lineage (NCBI taxonomy): Eukaryota > Viridiplantae > Streptophyta > Magnoliopsida > Poales > Poaceae > Elymus > Elymus sibiricus. Next base: position 322,586,600 of record CM077663.1, on the reverse strand, counting down.
GTTTGGCCCCTGAAGGTGGCCAGTATTCTTCAGTGGTGTGGCTGCAGGGTGGCAGGTGCTCCGACTCAGCTCCATGGTGGCGTTGCACATATTCTCCCAGTGTCTTCTTTGGCGAGTCCTTCCGGTGGCTTGGGTTTGAGATGTGGTCTGTTTTGTCATACTAGTAAGCGTGCACGCGCAACGCACGTCTATTATCATGGGATGCCTAGAAAAATAGTCTATTCCATTCCCATTCATTTTGCAAAGTGTGTTAATATACTTCAAAAGTCAAATGTCCTTTTATTGACCAAATTACTCCATATCACATATTTATTCAGCTGCAATGCCAATCCTACTGAATGAAAACAATGCTAACTGACAGTTATCCTCGTTTTTTTGCTACCGACTGCTCATATCCTATTTTTTACTGGGAGCCCATTGTCGATCATTCTACAAGATGAAAAAACTTCAGGAAAAAAATTACTGCAAGCAAATTTTATCTTTCTTCAGAAACTATACTTCACAAAACAATTTCATCGAAAAGTATGGAAAACTTTTAGGAAATTACAGGAAAATGCATCATAGTGCATAATTATTAGCTTACACATTAAAGTGATACAAATTTAACAAATAATTTTCCTATCCAAATATCATGCCAGTCATATCAAACAAAAGTTGAATGGATGAACTAATGAAAAGATAATGTTACATCACTATTCACCTTGCTAGTGTTATGATGTCAAACAAATATAGTTTTTTCACCTGGTGACGTTATCCTCAGTTTTCTTTTAATAGCCCCTTCAATCATTTGCTCCTCCCCTGTTGCTCTAATATTAAAGCTCTTATACTCGCTTCTCATATGCTTTCTTCAACTCATTTTGAACCTGCATGAGTTGTCATATACTCTAAAGCTAAAACTGAAACTCAACCATGTTACATGAAGATGCCATTCATTCTCCATGATCTCGGCACATTGTGCTTTTATAGGGGTAGCAGATGAGTCAAAAATTACCACGTAAAGAAAATTCAGTTTTTCATGCAACGATACTAATCCAGTAGCAGTACGAAAATAACAGCTGAAAAAATACGTCAACTTAAATTGCATAGGGATGCAACCATGCAAATCACATAGATGAATTTTTTATCTTAGTTACTTTACACAAACAAAATGAATAACGACTTGGGTTAAAAATATTGATATCATCTATAGCACAATGCGAACAAAGATAGTGTGTTGTATATGAATATTTCAATCAAAGGGAGGTCGCCTGCTCCATGGAGAATGATGGTCAACCCTCCATTCCCGATGATCCCCTTCTTCACCATTGCCACGAACTCTCCATAGTCAATTTGAACATCCTAATCAAATGCAGACATGATCAATTTGCATTTCAGATTTGTAGTAATTAGCATGATAGTACAGACTAATCGACAAAGTTAATTGAAACTAATTAAATTAATTTGAGATGGTGACTGCAGTGAATATACATACGCATGTTCTCATTGCCGACCTCCCTGATGATGTCGCGATACCGAAGTCAGCTTGTGTTGTACTCCCAGCACACCTCTTCCAGCGGGTCAACGGTGATGTACCCGTTGTCGTCCTCGTGTCCTCGTCGAAGTAGTCGAAGGCAGACAACAGGCAATGCTTGTTCATGTGCACTGTCGACCCGATGAACTCATTGTAGGCAATGCTTCTGCTACTCCATCTTTCCTTTCCCTCTGATAATCAGCCATGCTTGACGTGAAAAATGCAAGTTGGCCCTATAGAACATAAATATGTCGTAGATATCAGAGATGGGACCTGGAAGCTGCCAGCACATACGCCCAGATCGAGCAAGAATAAGGACACCCCAGCTATTTCCATCGCCAACTCCTTCAAGAACATGACGAATAACTAATCGATCATAAATAAAATTGGAAAATAAAACTGAAACTTCTTACCCACCAATATTGATCTGATTTCTCATAATACTCGAGTTCACAGAAGGTGCAGAAATTTCTAGCGGTAGCTCGACATGACTTTGTTCAAAATGTTTTATGTAGGAGAGTTGTACATTCCATGTTTTTTCTCCCTGTACTGGCCAAAAAGAAACTTATGGACACTACTTACATCCTGATGGTGCTTGCATTGGTCAATAGATGCTACACTTGAACATCCAAAATAAACAGAGTAAGCATTAATCAAGGATTGTGCTTGTCATATATTTAAAATCTGAAAGTATCATCAAAGTATATAACATACTCCATGTATAACCATACTGAGCTTGGCAAGGTAGGAGTGGAATAACACCAGAGAATCAGATATGACCAAATAAAGTTAGCAGTTAGCAGGACTACGGTTCATACTATGCGTGTGTATTAAAGTCGGGATAAGGAACACGTTTAAGTAGGCATAAGTAGTCCTTCTAACTGAATGTAGAAGTTTCTGTGATGGGGTACTGTTAATCCCGTCATGAATTACTACCATCCAAGCATATTGCTATGATAATAAGTAAGTCAATTACGACACTCTAATGTATGAAGATTAGTAACTCACACTGGGCTTGACCGACCACAGCCGAGGCAGGCGCAATGCCTGCAGCTGGTTGGCGTTGGCCACATGGAGAACGGACGTCTCAAATGCCCCGAAGCTCCCGACGATCTTATTGTTGGGCTCCAGGCTAAGGCGCGCCTCCATGTAGAATAAAAACCCGAACTCCACTCAGGATGGAATCAAACTTGCATACTGATACTATGAGTGACCCGTTAACACACACACGCACACGCACACAGACAAGGCGGGTCCTGTGGATACCATCTATGAACATGTGCGTATGTAAGTTTTTAATATTCCATCGCAATGATTTATGTACTCTCTTTCTAATCTATCTTGCATTATCGTAACACGAGTCATTGTAAAGAATAGTTTTAGTCTAATATCAATCCAGAATCGTGTAAAAAACTTAGCAAGAACTACACCTAACTGAAATGCTACTAATAGCTATACATCAAATCTTAATCAGCATGCAAAATTTCCTAGTCAAGAACATCCATTCTGGTGGAATAACATACTATAGACACAGAGAAACAATTAGTTTTAGGCATACTGTTAGGACACTAGTAGAAAAAGGGCCATTTGTCCCGGTTCCAGAGGGCCATTTGTCCCGGTTCTGGAACCGGGACTAAAGGGTCGGGACTAATACCCAAAACCTTTAGTCCCGGTTTGCTTACGAACCGGGACCAAAGGCCCTCCACGTGGCGCTGCCTGGGGCGGTGGAGGGAGGACCTTTAGTCCCGGTTGGTGTTACCAACCGGGACTAAAGGCTCCACCTTTGGTCCCGGTTGGTAACACCAACCGGGACCAAAAGGCGGCCACGCGTCAGCAGCTCGCAGTCGCTGGGGGTTTTGTTTTTTTTTTGGAAGGGGGGTTTTTGGGGTTTTGGAGGGTTAATTTAGGGGTTTCATATTGTGTTAGCGAGCTAATAGAGAGAAGTGACCTCTCTTTTTCCGTGCTTGGCCGACGCTAGCTACTACACATATAGAGAGAACTCGACGCTAGCTAGTAAGCAAATAAACGAAACCATTAATTACACAAGATCGTCATGAACATATATATAGAGAGAAGTGACATCTCTTTCTTCGTGCTTGGTCGAACAACAAGTTTTCGTATATCTATCCGACGCTGCTACATATGTACAATATATAACATCCCTTACAACAATTTCAATTTCACATGGTATTCTCCTTGTTCAGGTATGACGTAGTCAAGAAAGAATCCCGCCAATTCCTCTTGAATTGCTCGTATGAGATCATGTGGTAGGAGTTCATCCCGCATCTGCCAGATCTAATTTAAAAAAGGGGTCAATACATATATATGAATGAAACTCAACACAATTGATGGTAATATATAAAATAAAATTGTGAATATTGTTTACGTACTTCAAATTGTTTCTCAGAGGAGGCCCGTTCAGAGGTATAGTAGCGAATGAACTCGCATACGTAGTATCCACATAAATGAGTGTTGGGTGCCTGCAACAAGCACTTTACGAGAATAGAGTTCAATCAAACTGATAAGCAAGCATGATAATGGTATTGATGAAACTAGAATCAATGAGAGATGCGCGGAACTAGCTAGTACTACTTACTTTGGGGTGTGTAAATCGCAACTCCTTCTTCAGACCCGGAACCTTAGCGGTGAACGTTTTCCAAACCCTGGCAGGCAAAGAAAATGATTACTTGATATCAGGAAATGAACGAAAGTTGCCGATATGGTCCCGGTATTGATTGAACTTACTTCTGGAGCATTGCAGTCATGTCCGCATAATACTTGGGATCTTTACGGAGCGAGTCTAAGACAGTTACTAATGCCCTGTCAAGGTTAATGTATAGCAAAATATAGTGGAAGCTGCGCACGCATAACTCATCAATTACATTACTTAACCACGAGTAAGCGGAACCGAATATGCAGAAGACAGTAACACTCACTTGAAGTTGTAAGGAAAGAGTATTTCCCTTTTGTTTTGATGTGTAAGGAACGTTTGTAGTAAGTTGTTCTCGGTATCTTCAGTTGCCTTTCGTACCGACCATTCATTTACGGTATTTGGGCTAATGAACCCAACGTCGAAGATTCCTATTTTTGGCATTCGACCATCTTCAATCTGCATAATATAGTGAGGATAATTATATATACATGCAATGAACGAGCTGAGCTAGAGACTTAATTATAGAAGTAATACTTACAGACAGTAGCAAGTCATGAGTTGTTTGTCGAGGGCCTTTTGATTGTATAATTGAAATAACTCCACAAATTCAACAGGCAGCAGGTCGACTCCAGGGAAGTCATGCTCTTTTTTAATTCCGACTAACAAACTGTCTTTCCCAGACTTCCTGCAGGTTTCCATGTACCAGTCATGCAATTTTTGCATCATCGTTGTTAGATGAGGATGATCAGGTTTGACGAGAGGCTTCCCGTGCTCGTATCTAAAGACGTCTACTACCTCAGCCGTTTCAAACTATACATCATCGGGCAGGTAATCATCAAGAGTGGTACCGGGCAGTAGCACCGGATGATTAGCGATGTCGCTAGACACCTTGAGTGGGGGGCACGATTGCATCTCCTGTTCGCCGAGCTGGGGAATTGTTTTCCCACTTCTTCGTTTTTTCGCTCTTGCAGCACTGGAAGTACTTCCCGACTGTTGCGCTTTAGCATGTGTCTTAGTAATTATGCGGTCATAGTTGGAATCCGGCGGAGGCGGTGGTGGTCGCTTCAGGGCATTGATAGTGCGCTTCACTTTCACCGGATCTACCTTCTCCTTCGGAGGTGGAGTTTTCTTTGCAAAATGGTCCCTCAGTTGGGCACGACATATGTCCTCGTTTTCCTGCTCGGTCCTCTCATATGGTAACTTTTCCAGAGGCTTGAGAGATGGACCGTATCTGAATTGGCTCCCGCCTCTGCTTGTACTGCTAGCCGCCGGAGCGGCGGCGTCTCTCTTCCGTCGTTGCTGACGAGGCGGAGAAATCTGACGCGCCGGAGGAGCCGGAGCGGCGGCGTTTGTCTTCCGCCTTTGCTGACGAGGCTGAGGAGGAGGCGGACTGCTCCGACGCGCCGGAGTAGGCGAAGGAGGAGGCGGAGTGCCCTCACGCGTCGGAGGAGCCGGAGAAGGAGGCGGAGTGCCCTGATCACTCGCCGGAGGAGGAGGAGGAGGAGGCGGAGTGCCCTGACTCGCCGGAGGAGGAGGAGGAGGCGGAGGCGTCCAGTTTGGAAGCTTGATGTACTCCTTCTGCCATAGACATGTACTCCTCAGAGCATGAACCAGCCGATTCTCCCCTTCACCTGTAGAGTGGTCAAGCTCGACCTCCTCAAATCCCTCCATTACTTCATCCACCATCACAACAGCATAGTCATGTGGAATCGGACGGCAGTGAAAAGTTCCGTTGGGTTGAGGAGGTGCAACAGAGCCGACAGCCGCCTTGAAAGTGAGGTTCCGGCATTTCGTCATAAGCTCGCAATGTTGAGCCTCCGTGATAGTATCCACGGGGTAGCTAGGAGACGTGAAGTCAGGCTGAACGGGCTCCGTGGAAGCCACGCTGCTTCTCCGCTGAGATGGCGGGGTAGCTTCTGGGGTAGCTTCGTGCCGCTGAGATGGTTGGTCGGCAGCTCGCTGGCTCTCAGCTTCCTCTAGCTTTTGTAGTCTTGCATTGAGCTTCTGCATGTCGCTCAGCTCCTCTTTCCTCTTTCTCTCCCGGCTTTTGTAACCGCCTGCGTCGGGAAACCCAAACTTCCACGGAACGGAGCCTGGTGTGCCTCGTGTTCGTCCAGGGTGCTCAGCATTCCCTAGGGCCTCAGTCAGCTCGTCCTTCTCTCTGTCGGGAATGAACGTCCCTTCCTGTGCTGCGGTGATATACTTCTGAAGCTTCGTGACGGGTATTGCAAGTTGCTCGTCCGTCCAACGGCACTTCCCTGTTTCAGGGTCCAAAGTTCCCCCAACCCCGAAGAACCAAGTCCTTGAACGGTCTGGCCAGTTCAATGTCTGTGGTTCGACCCCTTTAGCAATCAGGTCATTCTCAGCTTTGTCCCACAACGGCCGGGCTTTGAGGTAGCCACCTGACCCCGTGTGATGGTGATACTGCTTCTTTGCAGCGTTGTTCTTGTTTGTCTCTGACATTTTCTTACTCTTGTCCGATGTCTTGTAGGCCACAAATGCGGGCCAGTGATCTCTTATCTTCTCAAATCGGCCGGTGAATTCTGGAGTCTTCCCTTTGTCGACAAACTTTGATTTCAACTCCTTCTTCCACCTCCTGAATAGATCTGCCATCTTCTTAAGAGCACACTCCTTGACCAGTGGCTCTATAACTGGCTTATTCGGATCCTCCTCTGGCGGTAGGGTGAAATTTGCCTTCAGCGCGGTCCAAAGATCATCTTTCTGTCTATCGGTGACATAATCACCTTCAGGGGCGTCGTCCTTAGGCTTATTCCATTGCTTGATGCTAATCGGGATGTTGTCCCTAACAATAACTCCGCACTGAGCAGAAAATGCGTCCTTGGTCCGCTTGGGTTCAATCGGATGGCCATCGTCCGCGAGTGCTGTGATCGTGAACCTTTCATCCTTGCGCAACCTCTTCTTCGGGCCTCGTCTCGTTACCGAAGTTTGGCTCGATCCAGAGGGCTATAAAAGAAGAAAGAAGAGTTAATATATGTACATACCAAAACAATTAATGCATCAATTAGCTAGTCAGCACAGGCTTAATTAATATATATACCTCGCCGGACTTTGCAACAGCTCCCTCCTCCGTTCGGTCACCGGAGCCGTCATCATGGTCTCCTTCTTCCTCCGGCATTCGGTCACCGGAGCCATCATGATCATGTCCTTCCTCCTCCATTGTTCAATCACCGGAGCCGTCATCCTCTCCTTCCAGACCATCGGTGTCGTTGAGAAACGACAAGACATCACGTCCGCCGAGGATTATCTCCCCAACAACTGTTCTTGTTCCAAGTCTCTTTGAGCCATAGTTTCTGCAAATATTACAACATGGCAATTAATATACAAACATGAGTGTCCGACGTCCGGACCGCCTCTCTCATGAATGTCCGACGTCCGGACCGCCTCTCTCATGAATGGGATTCTCTTAACCTTTAAGGGATTTAATTAACAAATGATACATAGACTTGTTCGGGCGAGAGGGGGTTGATCGACGTCCCCCCTCATGTCGAAGTTACCGGAGTTTTCTTCTAGTGGTTTGGGTGGCCTCGAGAGATTGTCGGGTAGGGGCGGGAGGGGGTAGGAGATCGACAACGCTTTTTTTTTCTAGGTTTTGGGTGGCCTCGAGAGTTGGTCGCCCGGTATATCGAGAGGGGGGTGAACATTTTACCTTAGTAACTTAGAAAAAAAATGTTATCGGGGAGGGGGTATATCGACAACGCTTTTTTTCTAGGGTTTGGGTAGCCTCGAGAGTTGGTCGCCCGGTATATCGAGAGGGGGGTGAACATTTTACCTTAGTAACTTAGAAAAAAAATGTTATCGGGGAGGGGGTATATCGACAACTCTTTTTTTCTAGGGTTTGTGTGGCCTCGAGAGTTGGCCGCCTGGTATATCGAGAGGGGGGTGAACATTTTACCTTAGTAACTTAGAAAAAAAATGTTATCGGGGAGGGGGTATGTCGACAACGCTTTTTTTTCTAGGGTTTGGGTGGCCTCGAGAGTTGGTCGCCCGGTATATCGAGAGGGGGGTGAACATTTTACCTTAGTAACTTAGAAAAAAAATGTTATCGGGGAGGGGGTATATCGACCCCCCCCTCATGTCGAAGTTATCGGGGAGGGGGTATATCAACAACGACATACATTCCGGATCCGTTGGAAAGCTCTCGGGGAGCCGATGCAACGTGATGATAGGGGGCCGGGGTGCTCCCGTGGCCTTGTTGATAGATAGAGCCGATGCCAACGTGATGATAGAGCCGATGCCAACATTTTCATTTAACAAAAAAACTACCTTCAAAAAAAGACTTGCTTCGCCGCGGGTGCTCGGTGCGACGTGGACTCGGTGGAAAAACTTTATGAAAATGCGGTGGTGGCCGGGCCGGGCGGTTTTCTTTTCCTTCTTCATTTTTTCCTTTGTTTTTTCTTATATGTTTGTTTTCGTTTTCACTCTACATTTTCGTACATATGAAAAACAACGAAGACTTTTTACATGAACATATACACACATATACATGAACATATATACATATACATGAAAAAAAAACATATACATGAACATATACACATATACATGCCCGCAAAAAAAACCCTAAACGATGACGGGGCGGCACACCATGGGAAAGGGGGGGCTCACTGGGGGGGGGGCGGCGATGGCTGGAGGCCGGCGACGGGGACGAGGACGGCGGCTCGGGGACGAGGACGGCGGCTCGGGGAGGCGACAGGGACGAGGACGGCGGCGACGGGAACGAGGACGGCGGCTCGGGGAGGCGACGGGGACGAGGACGGCGGCGACGGGGACGAGAACGGCGGCTCGAGGAGGCGACGGGGACGGGGACGAGGACGGCGGCTCGGGGAGGCGACGGGGAGGCGACGGGGACGAGGACGGCGGCGACGGGGACGAGGACGGCGGCTCGGGGAGGCGACGGGGACGAGGACGGCGGCGACGGGGACGAGGACGGCGGCTCGGGGAGGCGACGGGGCCGGCGACGGCGTCGGGGCAGCCTGGCGGCGTCGAGGAGGTCGGCGTCGTCGGGGGGAACTGCGAGATGAAAATGAAAATTTTCACAAGTGCTGCTTATATACACACAGCATTGGTCCCGGTTGGTGGCACCAACCGGGACTAATGCACCCCTTTAGTCCCGGTTGGTGCCACCAACCGGGACCAAAGGTCTCTTTTCAGCAGCCCAAAGGGCGGGAAGCAGAGACCTTTGGTCCCGGTTGGTGGCACCAACCGGGACCAATGGCCTTGCACAGCGGCGTGGTGGGAGTTTAGTCCCACCTCGCTACTTGAGAGAGTGCCACACCTGTTTATAAGGCGCGGTGCGCCAGAGCCTTCGAGCTCCTCTCTAAAGTAGGCTTACTGGCCTAACCACTCTGTATCTGCCTGTGGGCCTACTGGGCCTTCTGCGGGCCTGAATCCTGGCCCAACTGGCTGGTTGGGTTTCTAGTCGTATTCAGGCCGTGGTGGCCCAGTAGGCGGCATTTTTTTTTAATATTTTTGCAGTTTTTTTGTTTTGTTTTTTGCATTATTTATTTCTTTTCTTTTTTGCTTTATTTTTTTTAATTCTTTTTGCTGTTAGGTCACAAAAATTATAAACTTTCTGTTACTGCTATTAAAGTTTGCTATTAAAGTTTCTAACAAAAAAATTCTTTATGAAAATTCTTTTTGCTATTAATGTTTTGAACAAAAAATACTTTGATAATTTTAGTTGCATAAATTTTATATAATTTTAGTTTCAAAAATATTTTAATTGATTATTTTTAGTTCATTCTTTTTGCTATTATTTTTGATTATTTTATATAATTATCGAAAACTGGATGCACTTCGTGTACAAAATGGACAATCTCTTTCGAAGTATCACGGTTTCGGACGAAAACTCATCTGTTACAAAGGGATTTCATTTTTTTTGAACTTATTTGAACTCCAGACTTTTTGTGTGTTCAAAATGCACCATTCAAAGCCACATCATCAATTTTCAACCCTTTCTGACTTCATTTGGTATTTTTCATGCATTTACTGATTTTTTTGAGCTAAGTGACCCTGAAATTGAAAAGCACTACAAATGAACTATGAAAAGGTTGAAACTTGGCATGGTATCATCATTTCACCCACATAGCATGTGCTAAAAAGTTGAGAGGGTTACGGCAAAAACTGGATGCACTTCGTGTACAAAATGGACAATCTCTTTCGAAGTATCAGGGTTTCGGACGAAAACTCATCTGTTACAAAGGGATTTCATTTTTTTGAAATTATTTGAACTCTAGACTTTTTGTGTGTTCAAAATGCACCATTCAAAGCCACATCATCAATTTTCAACCCTTTCTGACTTCATTTGGTATTTTGCATGCATTTACTGATTTTTTGAGCTAAATGACCCTGAAATTGAAAAGCACTACAAATGAACTCATCTGTTACAAAAGGCATTTCATTTTTTCACATGTAACTGCAATGATATAGTTGTGGAGAGAAAGTCTTCACTTTTTCTTCGCTTGTGTCCTTTGCTTATTGCGCCGTAACCATGGATAATCTTCATCGTTTAACAGGGTGCTTGGGTCAGCCTTGACTTTGAAGGGAGGAATTTCATGAAACTTTTCATAATCTTCGGACATGTCTGTCTTGCCCTCCAATCCCACGATGTCTCTTTTTCCTGAAAGAACTATGTGGCGCTTTGGTTCATCGTATGATGTATTCGCTTCCTTATCTTTTCTTTTTCTTGGTTTGGTAGACATGTCCTTCACATAGAAAACTTGCGCCACATCATTGGCTAGGACGAATGGTTCGTCTGTGTACCCAAGATTGTTCAGATCCACTGTTGTCATTCCGTACTGTGGGTCTTCCTGTACCCCGCCTCCTGACAGATTGACCCATTTGCACTGACACAAAGGGACCTTGAAATCATGTCCATAGTCAAGTTCCCATATGTCCACTATGTAACCATAATATGTGTCCTTTCCCCTATTGGTTGCTGCATCAAAGCGAACACCGCTGTTTTGGTTGGTGCTCTTTTGATCTTGGGCGATCGTGTAAAATGTATTCCCATTTATCTCGTACCCTTTGTAAGTCAATACAGTCGAAGATGGTCCCCTGGCCAACGAGTACAACTCATCAGAAACAGTGTTGTCACCCATGAGACGTGTTTGCAACCAACTGCCGAAAGTCCTGATGTGTTCATATGTAATCCAGTCGTCACACTGCTCCGAGTGTTTGGAGCGCAGAATATTCTTGTGTTCATCGACATACGGGGTCACCAAGGTAGAATTCTGTAGAACTGTGTAGTGTGCTTGAGACCAAGAATGCCCGTCCCTACATATTATTGAGTCCGCTCCTAGCGTGCCTTTTCCAGTCAGTCTCCCCTCATACCGCGATTGAGGGAGACCAATCTTCTTAAGGTCAGGAATGAAGTCAACACAAAACCCAATGACATCCTCTGTTTGATGGCCCATGGAGATGCTTCCTTCTGGCCTAGCGCGGTTACGAACATATTTCTTTAAGACTCCCATGAACCTCTCAAAGGGGAACATATTGTGTAGAAATACAGGGCCCAGAACGACAATCTCGTCGACTAGATGAACTAGGACGTGCGTCATGATATTGAAGAAAGACAGTGGGAACACCAGCTCGAAACTAACAAGACATTGCACCAAATCACTCCTTAACCTTAGCAGGATTTCGGGATCGATCACCTTCTGAGAGATTGCATTGAGGAATGCACATAGCTTCACAATGGCTAATCTAACGTTTTCCGGTAGAAGCCCCCTCAATGCAACCGGAAGCAGTTGCGTCATAATCACGTGGCAGTCATGAGACTTTAGGTTCTGGAACTTTTTCTCTGCCATATTTATTATTCCCTTTATATTCGACGAGAAGCCAGACGGGACCTTCATACTGAGCAGGCATTCAAAGAAGATTTCCTTCTCTTCTTTGGTAAGAGCGTAGCTGGCAGGACCTTCATACTGCTTTGGATGCATGCCGTCTTTTTCATGCACACGTTGCTGTTCCTCCCGTGCCTCCGGTGTATCTTTTGTCTTCCCATACACTCCCAAGAAGCCTAGCAGGTTCACGCAAAGATTCTTCGTCACGTGCATCACGTCGATTGCAGAGCGGACCTCTAGGTCTTTCCAATAGGGTAGGTCCCAAAATATAGATTTCTTCTTCCACATGGGTGCGCGTCCCGCATCGTCAGTCGGAACAGATAGTCCGCCAGGACCCTTTCCAAAGATTACTTGTAAATCATTGACCATATCAAGTATGTGATCACCAGTACGGAGGGCAGGCTTCTTCCGGTGATCTGCCTCACCTTTGAAATGCTTTCCTTTCTTTCGACATTGATGGTTGGTCGGAAGGAATTGACGATGCCCCAGGTACACATTCTTCCTGCATTTGTCCAAATATATACTGTCGGTGTCATCTAAACAGTGTGTGCATGCGTGGTATCCCTTGTTTGTCTGTCCTGAAAGGTTACTGAGAGCAGGCCAATCGTTGATGGTTACAAACAGCAACGCATGTAGGTCAAATTCCTCCTGTTCGTTCTCATCCCACACACGTACACCTCTTCCATTCCATAGCTGTAAAAGTTCATCAACTAATGGCCTTAGGTACACATCAATGTCATTGCCGGGTTGCTTAGGGCCTTGGATGAGCACTGGCATCATAATGAACTTCCGCTTCATGCACAACCAAGGAGGAAGGTTATACATACATAGAGTCACAGGCCATGTGCTATGCTTGCTGCTCTGATCCCCAAAAGGATTAACGCCATCTGCACTTAAACCAAACCATACGTTCCTTGGGTCATCTGTAAAGTTGCTCCACTTTCTCTCGATCTTTCTCCACTGCGACCCGTCAGCGGGTGCTCTCAACTTCCCGTCTTTCTTACGGTCTTTTTTGTGCCATTGCATCAACTCGGCATGCTTTTTGTTTCTGAACAGACGTTTCAACCGTGGTATTATAGGAGCATACCACATCACCTTGGCAGGAACCCTCTTCCCGGTGCTCTGGCCCTCAACATCACCAGGGTCATCTCTTCTAATCTTATACCGCAATGCACCGCATACCGGGCATGCGTTCAAATCCTCGTACGCACCGCGGTAGAGGATGCAGTCATTAGGGCATGCATGTATCTTCTGCACCTCCAATCCTAGAGGGCATAGAACCTTCTTTGCTTCGTACGTACTGCCAGGCAATTCGTTATCCTTTGGAAGCTTCTTCTTCATTATTTTAAGTAGCGAACTAAATCCCTTGTCAGATACACCATTGTCTGCCTTCCATTGCAGCAATTCCAGTGTGGTACCGAGCTTTCTGTTGTCATCTTCGCAATTTGGGTACAACCCTTTTTTGTGATCCTCTAACATGCAATCGAACTTCAACTTCTCCCTTTCACTTTCGCATTCTCTCTGTGCATCAACAATGACCCGGCGAAGATCATCATCGGGCACATCGTTTGGTTCCTCTTGATCTTCAGCTTCCCCCATTGCAGCATCACCGTATTCAGGGGGCGGGTAGTTGTCATCATCCTCTTCTTCTTCGTTGTCTTCCATCATAACCCCTCTTTCTCCGTGCTTGGTCCAAACATTATAGCGTGGCATAAAACCCTTCTCAAGCAGGTGGAAGTGAAGGGTTTTAGAGTTGGAGAAAGCCTTCGTATTCTCACAGACAGTACATGGACAATGCATAAAACCATTCTGCTTGTTTGCCTCAGCCGCTTCGAGAAAATTATGCAGGCCCTTAATATACTCGGAGGTGCGTCGGTCACCGTACATCCAGTGCCGGTTCATCTGTGTGCGTTATATAGTTCTCATTATTGAACAACATATAACTCTCTAGAGCATCTAATTAAATCATACAAGTAATAACTATCTAGAACAACATATAACCAAAACCATCGCACTATATAATAACAAACAATAATAAAAGTAAGAAAGTTACACAAGTATCTATCTAAATCATACAAGTAAGAACTTTTTTCTTTTAGAAAGAAGATAAGAAGAAGAGGCTAACCACGGTGGTGCCGGCGCCGAGATGGGCGCGGGCGATCGACGGCGGTGAGGACGGGGACGGGACAGGACGGACCGCCAACCTAGACAAATCTTGAGGAAAATGGAGCTTGGACAAGGAGCTTCCAGAGGAGAAAGCTTAAGTATGGCTCGGGCATTTCATCGAACACCTCATGTGCATAGGAGGTGAGCTAGAGCACCACAAAGCTCTCCCCTCGCCGGCCAGAAAAACAGAGCAGTGTGGAGTGCTCTGCTCGCTGGCGAGGCGGGTATATATAGGCATCTCATTGGTCCCGGTTCGTGGCTGGAACCGGGACTAAAGGACCCCCTTTGGTCCCGGTTCCAGCCACGAACCGGGACCAATGGTTGTGGGCCAGGAGCGAGGCACATTGGTCCCGGTTCATGTCTGGAACCGGGACTAAAGGGTCCAGACAAACCGGGACCAATGCCCCACGAGGCCCGGCCGGCCCCCTGGCCTCACGAACCGGGACCGTTGCCCCCATTGGTCCCGGTTCATGACTGAACCGGGACTAATGGGCTGGCCCGGCCTGGACCAAAGCCCTGTTTTCTACTAGTGGGAGGACCTACTATTTAACAAAGTTTAATGAGTACAGATTCACCTTTTGCATAACCAGATAGGAAGATTATAAGTAGTATGCCAGTGCTTGGTAGCCTACAAAAAATGTTGTGCGAAGTGGCAAAGAGAAACTAAAAGGTAAGATATAAGACACGACCGCAATATTTAGAGATTATGCAAGGTCAGAAAAAAATCATTTTTTCCTCCTTACTGAAACAAGATAACTGTTATATCTATCTCGGCAGCATGAAGTTCAAATGAAAAGGTCTAGGATATACCAATATTAAGTATTTTTCCTTTAAAAGAAAACCCCAAAAAGTGAAATCTGAGCCTGAAGTCCTGAACAATGGATATGCATCTGCAAATAGTGAATAAAATATGCAATCAACACCATGATTCGAACCAAGAGATCAAAGTTTGGGGGTATCATTCCTTGAGTATTTTCCTCGTCCAAACTGAAAATTCCAAACAACACGATGAATGAGGTCAGAACCTGAACATTATAAATTCATTCAGAAATTAGTGAGGAAATCATCTAATGCCCACCATGATTTTGTAATAAAGCGACTATGTACTCCTATATGTTGTCCACATTTTAGACGACGTGTTTCCTAAACGTAATAACTGACTTTGTCGAAAAATAATAATAACCCCGTAAATTCAACAATCTCATACCATGTTATTGCTATACCGTTATACTGTAACAGACTTCAAACCAGCCATTTCTAATGTGACCAAACCAACAACTTCTAAATATACCAGACTACATCGAGACAACAGGGATCTCCTTTTTGCACCATGTCCACATTGCAGACGACGAAGGTGAGGGGGGTGGTGCCGATGAGCCTATTCTGCTGGGGCAGCCACACGGGCCACCTCAGCTCCAGTGACCTTCTACCATGACCTCCCACTCCTCCCCTTCTCCTCCGGCACCAACCACATATCCATGGTGCATACAGACCTGTCCCCTCCATCCATGGAGGAGAACCCCATTGCTGCTGTAATCCCTCGAGGAGAACCTTGATCCTCCTTGCTGAATTTACTGGCCAATGTTCAGCTGTGGTAGCTGCTCTATTAGCCTCGTCCTCTGCAATTTTTCATAGTATAAAGAGCAGATAATTTCATTCAGAGCAAACAAAATGTGGATATTGATTACGAGTATGTAAAGATGGGTAATGCTTGGATTGGAGACCTTATCTCCCTAGGAAGAGCACAAATACAAAACATCATAAATCACAATAAAAAAAATGAGGTTTCGTCAAGAGAAAACATCAGAAATCATAAAGATATAGATACCATTTTGCCTGCATTTCACCAAACAGGTTGTGTGCGCTGAATTCATCCTTCTGGTCCTGGTCGTCTCCTTACTCCAAATCTGATTCCTGTGATTCCTCTCTCCACCAAATCCATGTCCAATTAGAAAAATCAGTAGCAACAACAATTGTTTTCTCAAAAAGGTGTAAGATGTAGTGGATATATAGAGTATGAACATGAAACTGCTGCAGGGTACCTCGCTCACCTTGGGTGCGGATGCTGCGGTGAACATGGTGGGTCGAGGGGCAGGATGCAATGGTGGTGGCGACCGTAGACGGGGAGATGACTGTGGTGAGGCGTTCTGGATGTAGAGCAGCAGGGACGGGAGCTTCAGGCCAAGAAACTTGTCGTCGCATAAACTGGTGGTCATGGTCACGACCTCGGCTGCCCCGTGGAGGTAGGCCCGATGTAGAGAGTAGATGCGGGTTGAGGAGGCAACACTCTAGCTGGGGTGAGGAGACGGCAAGCGAGGGGAGGCGGCGGGCGGGGCGAGCAGGCGGAGGGCGGCGGCGAGCGGGGGGGAGGCGGCGGGCGGGGCGACCGGGGGGGGGGGGGCGGGTGCGGAGAGGGGAGGGGAGGCGGGGCTGAGCGGTTTAGTCCGCGAAGAGAACGTGCGAGGGGTAGCCGCTCGTGGGGCTTCGCGGTGTTAACGAAGGATTTCGTTAACGACCAGTTTAGACCATTGATTATCCAATTAGATGGTCCAGATTTTAAGTTGAATTAGCCCTCTCTTCCTTTTATAGGGGTAGTAGATAGATAGATAGATGAGTCTGGATGCAACTGGCTGCTTGGCGACGTGTGGCGCTTGTGGTGGTTGCGGTGATGGTGCATGTGAGCCACAATATTATAAGTCTCTTCCTCTTGACCAAATTCCCTCATTAGCGGATTCATTTTCAGTAGTTTCCCCGATCAAACTAGAGGTTACCAAGGAACCATGCATAGCACTGAATAGGGAACCGCCGAATACACCAGCTACACCTAACATGTGGAATGGATGCATAAGGATGTTGTAAAAAAGAAATTATATTTGCCTCGCCACAAGGTTTGGTCGGGACAGCTATTGCCGATGTTGCAGCCTCACTTGCATGGGATGAAGGACCAGTGTTAGAGATTATATATACTACTATATTAAAGCTACTAAGCAAGGAGCGTTTCAAGGACGTGATTGCTTTCCTTGAGGGACACGTGTTAGTGGATTTTATCTCTGATTCACTTTTTGTTTTCTTTAATACAGTTCAGTCCAGGTTTTGTAGTGTGTTTAGACCACTGTAAAAACTATTTAAGGCGCCACAAAATAATATTTTTCAATACAGTATAATCGAAGTCGTTGTGCACAAGCATACACTCATCTCTATGAACGCAGACACACCTTACCCCTATGAATGCCTCTGCCATTTTTTACTATCTAACAGGGATTTACTACTTAAGGCGCCGCAAAAAATATTTTCCAATACAGTACAATTGAAGTCGTTGTGCACGAGCATACCCTCACCCCTATGAATGGACACACACCTTACCTGTATGAGTATCTCTAAAAGATTGAGCCATCATAGCATCTTGAGATTTTACGAAGTCACAACATGCGTCTCGCAAGCGACAGGAACATCTCCTCCCACTTAACAAACAACACCATAAGCGTGAAATAAACCCAGTCAATTACCAATGTTAAATCTAGGACTTAAACCCTGGTAGACCAGGAATACTACTGTCCTCCTAACCATCCAACCAGACAGGTTGGTTCGCACGGCCACAAAATACCTAGAGGATGATGTTTCGCTACATCTCTCACCGCTTAAGGCGAACAACCGCGAAGCCGCCATAAAATTTACGTCATGCCTATTCTTTCTCCTCCAAAATCTTTTTCTCTCTCGGGCTCTCCCTCTTTTAGACGGTGTTGGTTGAAAAATATCAGTCACTCAAAATTTAATGGTTGACAAGAGAGTATTCCTGGCCAAGAAGGAGCTCCTCCCGTGCGTTCTCAGTTCTAGCAAGTAAGTTCTCATAAGCCGACACGAGTTCAATTTTCACTCAAAATTTAATGGTTGGCAAAAGAGTATTTCTTGAATTCTAATCTTATCATTCAGTCTTTATTACCTGCAGATCAGGGAAATGAAGGTACAATTCTGGGATTCGTGCCAATATTTGCAATCTTTTCTGTTGCTCAGTGGTAGAGGCTAAATAGGTAGTATGTTATCCAATATTCTTATTCTGTTTTCTATATAACAATTTTCACATGCTGATCAAATCATGTCCTTCTAAATTTTTCAAAAGGTGCAAGTGACTAAAGAAATATTTCATTGTATGTATGTGCATGATATGAGTTTAGCATCTCTTTTGTTGAACAAACCGTCGGTACATCAATTTCTTTTAACGGGTGTAAACTAGGAAATTCTTGAAAAGTAGTAACTTTGGTAGCACTACCGAGGAAACTTTTGGATCAAAATACTGCAGGAGAGTGCAATACTGGATTGGTTATAAGGTACAACCCACATGAATATACTCAAGAAGATATTTTGATTTTGAACTGGCAACGATTACGAAGTTGACTTTTCACCGAGCCATATGCGTTGAATTTTTGTCAATGATGCATAAGATTTTGATAGCTACACAGAAGTTTGAAGTGTCACATAATAAACAATCGATTCCAGATCATAATTATGTGTTCATAGTCGACCAGTGTGCAATGAAAATTTCTGAAGTCTGTCTAAAAGGCTTCTTCGCAACCAGCTCGACCCCAATATCACTGCCACCCCTTCTTTACTTTAAAATAAAAAATCAAACACAACCCCTTCTTTACTTTAAAATAAAAAATCAAACACACACACAAACACGCACGGGCTTAGATAAGGGCGCGGCGTGCCGCCGCGCCTTCTAACTGCTAGTAAGTCATTATAGCTACTAGCATCATCGAGCAAGAGAAGGGAAGGGGGGAATTGAAATGTAGGCATGCGTACATGGGAGGGAAAAAACGAGATAGTATTATTGGCCTAGACGTACGTCGCACGTGCATGTGTACTAGTCAGGCTATATAACCTCCTCTCCTCTCCACCCTACCCTGCAGAGCCGCCGCCTGTGACCGACCCACCGGAGAGCCACACGACAAACCGAGCCCACCGCACCCACCAACAACTGTTCCTCCTCCTCCTGCCCGGCTGCAGCTGTCGGCCATGTCGGTGCCGACATAGTGGAGCTCCGCGGAGTCCTCCGCCACCATAGGCCTCGACATCGCCCTCACCCTTCGCCTCCCCGGCTCCGACCCCGACCCCGACTGCCCCTCCACGACCGCCGCCGCCTCCGACTCTCCCCCTTCCACCATGTACGCACTCGTTCCGTCTCAAATTTGGCGCCAAGCTTTTTGAGCTGACATGGTCTCGTTGTGCAAGGCGCAGGTGGTGGGCTGGCCACTGGTGCGGTCATTCCGGAAGAACGCCCTCCCGGCCGCGGCCTCATCAAAGACGAAGCCCGTCAAGGTGGCCGTCGACGGTGCGCCCTGCGGGCGCAAGGTCGATCTCATGGCTTTCGCGGGCTCTGCCCCTTACGACCAGCTTCTCGCCACGCTGCAGGACAAGTTCATCTCCCACCTCACCGTCCGTGAGTACACCGCCGCGACATGCCATGCGTGTGTGTGTGTGTGTTAGCTACGTGTTGCTCTATCATGGGCTCTGGGCCTCTGGCGATTCGACTGTGGATGCAGGAAAGCTTGGGAACGAGAAGATGAAGCTCGTGGACGCGGTGACTAGGAGGGAATTCATTCCGCTTTACGAAGATAAGCAAGGCGACTGGATGATGCTCGGGGACGTCCCCTGGAGGTGATGTCCTGTTGTTTAAGTTGTTGATCTGGTAGTAAATGGATCCTCTTACCATCCTGTGCTGATTCATGCGTAATTTGAATTGAATGGCTTAGTGATTCTGTAAAAGGTTGCTTGTTCTTGTTATTAGATTTTGGGCTCCTTACAATTCCGGAGACTGAAGCAATGGGGAGGTGTTTATCCTTGCCTCACGCTACGACGGACTGCACATCAGTTTCTAACGCCCTAGGGCAGCAAATTATAGCACAATTGTCTCTAAACTGTATCCAGTCTTCACCGACATTAATTTTTTCCCGATAAAGGACATTTCATTGAATTGATTTATCAAGGTGATACAACCGCATCGAAAGAATGCCCGGCCTCTGCATAGTATGATGCACACAGCCAACAAGTCCAAAAGACCAAAAATAAATCAATCCAGCCTAGGGTGGGGTAGATCCTATCCGGGGATTACACCGCCATCCATGGAGGGAGAAAAATTCCCTGGCCGTATGCTCCAGCCGGGTAGACGCCATCATAAAAAGGTCTCTGTCCTTCGGCCTCTGCAGGATAGACCAAGTACGGAGCCATCGTGTACATGCATGAATAACCTGCACAGGAGAAGAAACACATTTATTACTAAAAACCACATCATTCCTGGTAAGCCACAATGCCCAACATAAGGCAGTCGCCCCCACAAGAATATGTGTAGAAAATTGTTTATCAATACCCTGCAACCAATTGCCGAACATGTTACATGCACTACATGGGGGGTATAGATTGGAAGCTACTTGAACAATGGCCCATACTACCCGAGCGAACTTACACTCAAAAAATAAGTGTTTAATAGACTCGTCATGTTGGCAAAAGACACATGTTTTACTACCTTGCTAGTTACGTCATGCCAGGTTATCTCTAGTTAAGATGACCCCTCTTCTTAAAAACCAGAGGAATATCTTCACTCTTAGAGGTATTTTTAGCTTCCACAATTTATTGTTATCAACGGGAACATCACTATGAACCATTGCATCGTACAAGGACTTCACTGAGAAACTGCCATTCTGATGCAGCTTCCATCGAAACTTGTCCGGCTCGCTTGTCAGTTGAATATCCTCCAGACGAGAGAGTAATTCATTCCATGCTGCCAAGCGAGGGCCAAAGAGGTCCCTACGAAAAGAAATATCGGGGTTTTCTTGTCCCAACACTTGTTTGATTGTGACAAATTTGTGTCTCACAATCATGTACAAATTTGGGTACCGCATCATAAGTGGGGTGGTAACTAGCCAGGTATCTTCCCAGAATCGGACCCGAGAACCATCCCTAACTGAGAAAGTACCAAATTGGAAAAAAGAATTCCTTGGCCTTCATGACACCATACCAAAAATGTGAATCACCGGGTTTCCAATGAACTTGAGAGATAGCTTTGGACCCCACGTATTTGTTACGAATGATTTCTTGCCACACTCCATTTTCAGTGAGTAATTTATAGACCCATTTACTCAGAAGAGCGATGTTTTTTATCTCAAGATCTTGAATTCCAAGGCCCCCTTGACTTTTAGGGCGGCATAATACAGTCCACCTAGCCAGCCGATATTTCTTGGATTCATTATCGCATTGCAAAAAAAATCTGGATCTAAAGTAATCAAGTCGCTGAAGAACCCCTTTCGGTAAGTGAAAGAAAGACAACATGTATAGAACCATATTGCTAAGGACGGAATTGATCAAAATCAATCGTCCCCCATATGACAAGAGCTTGGCCTTCCAACTGGCTAGCCATTTCTCAAGTCTCTCTTCCACATACTTCCACTCAGCGATAGTTAAGCGCCGATAGTGAATCGGAATACCGAGATACCGAATCGGGAACTGTCCGAGCTGGCAGCCAAAAATGTCAGCATACTCAGCCGCCGACTCTGCAGCGTCGCCAAAGCAAAAAAGCTCGCTCTTATGAAAATTAATTTTAAGACCAGATAGCTCCTCAAATGCGCATAAAAGCAGCTTGAGGTTTCTTGCTTTATCTAGGTCATTATCCATAAAAAGAATAGTGTCATCCGCATATTGTAGAATAGACAAACCTTCTTCTACTAAATGGGGAATAACACCACTAATCTGACCGGCCACCTTAGCCCTCTCAACAAGGATAGCTAACATATCGGCCGCGATGTTAAACAAAATAGGGGATATGGTGTCCCCTTGGCGAAGGCCCTTCTTGGTTGGGAAATAATTGCGAACATCATCATTGACTTTGATAGCCACACTACCTCCAGAAACAAAACTCTCTACACATCGGCACCATTTTGGCGAAAACCCCTTCATGCGTAAAGTTTGCAAGAGAAAGGGCCATTTTACTTTATCATAGGCCTTTTCGAAGTCAATTTTTAGGATGACTCCGCTCAACTTTTTACGGTGAAGCTCATGTACGGTTTCATGCAGCACAACCACTCCATCTAGTATGTTGCGTCCTTGCATAAACGTCATTTGAGTGGGTTTGACCACATGGTCAGCCACCCCATTCAACCGATTTGTTACAACCTTTGTAAAGATTTTAAAGCTGACATTTAGGAGGCAAATCGGTCGATATTGTTGAATACGACTAGCCTCCTTAGTCTTGGGTAGTAGAATAATTTCCCCAAAGTTTAAACGGGCAATGTCAAGGTTTTCGGTATGTAATTGGTTAAACAACTGCACCAAGTCCACCTTAATCATATCCCAAAAACATTGATAAAACTCTGTCGGAAACCCGTCTGGCCCGGGGGCCTTGTTGTGTTCCATTCGAAACACCGCAGGGTGAATTTCCTCCTCAGTGAACGGAGAGGTTAAAAAATCATTTTCCGCCTCCGAAACTTGAGGGATGTCATGAGTATTAGACTCATCCAGCACAGGAACTTTCAGCTGAAGGTCCAAAAAGCTCTTTGTAGTACTTAGTAATGTACTCCCTCCGTTCCTAAATATAAGTCTTTTTAGATGTTTCACTAGGGAACTACATACGGATGTATATAGACATACTTTAGAGTATAGATTCACTCATTTTGCTCTGTATGTAGCCCCCTTGTGAAATCTCTAAAAAGACTTATATTTAGAAATGGAGGGAGTAGTTTCTGAGTGGTACATCACCCTCGATACGGCCTTCGTCCTGGTCAAGTACGAAAATACGTTTCTTTCTATGTCTGCCGTTTGCCAACATTTGAAAGTATTTCGTATTGTCATCACCTTGAACAAGCGAGTCAGCCTTGCACCGTTGGTACCATTTAATCTCTTCCTCGCGTAAAAGGCGGGCAATCTGCTCATTTAGACGGCTTTTTTGCTCGATCTCAACAGCAGAAAGGGGCCTCACCTCCGCAATTTTATCAAGGGCATCGATTAAGGTAGACAGGCGCAACTTTTCTTTTTTGTATATGCCAGCGGTATGTTTAGCCCATCCACGAAGGAATCGACGCAATGCGCGAATTCGATTGTTCCATCGTTGAATGGGCGTGTTACCCCGAGGTTGACGCGCCCACACCTTCTTAACCAGGTTGTGAAATCCCTCTCTAGTGCGCCATCCCAGTTCGAATTTAAACTGTGGAATGTTAGAGCTTGGAGTTGTTTGTCCAAAATCGGTTAGCAATGGAGCATGATCCGATAAGACCTCAATTCTTTCTAGCGCCCGTACCGAGGCCAGGGGATATTTATATTCCCAGTCGGTGGTTACTAGCACCCGATCAAGTTTTTCATAAGTTGGAATAGATCGATTATTGGCCCAGGTGTACTGACGACCAGACATAGTGAGCTCCCGCAGGTCCAAGCTATCAATGACAGCATTGAAGAGGAAAGGCCATCTAGTGTCAAACCGATCATTGTTTTTTTCCTGCTGATATCGAAGGATATTGAAATCCCCCCCGATTAACATGGGGTGAGGATTGTCTCGGCAGGTATTAACAATTTCCTTAAGAAAAGCAGACTTAAACTCCTCTTGAGCGGCGCCATATACAGCCACCAGGCTCCAAAGGAAGTTGTCAGACTTGTTTCGAAGGTGAAATTTGATATGATATTCACCCTTTGACATTGACAAAAGTTCCAAGTATGTCGAGTGGATGCGAAGCAAAATTCCACCTGACCTTCCGGACGGGGGTAAGACATGCCATACATAATCATAACCACATGAAAAGTGGTCAAGATCACGTGTCTGGAAATCACGTCTACCCGACTCAGTGATGGCCACAAAGTCCAACGCATGATCCCTTACACAATCGGCAATATGTTTGTGTTTAGCCAAGTCACCAAGACCTCTGCTATTCCAAAACATGCCTCTCATGATGAACCATTTTTATGTTTAGATACCTTCGCCCTCTTAGACGAGCGCCCTCTTTTCTTCGCTGAAGTAGACTTGTTTTTTCGTACTGATGCGACAAGCTCACAAAGTGTAATGTCGCGCACCGTATCATCCAAGTCTACTTTAGTCGTGTCCTTAACCAGATGGGAAAGAAGCTTGCCATCATGATTGGCATCAGCATCCTCATCCTCCTCATCCGACACGAGAGGGTCAGAATAAGTCGACAACTTAGGAGCAACCATAAGCCGGTCGAACTCCATTTGTTTAAAAGCCCTAACGGAAATTTCTACCTCTTTCTCGTTATGCCCTAATGAAACTCCAAGGCTAGTAATATTTGAGACACTCTGGAATTATCAAAGGACAAAAAATATTTACGAGAGGGTGTACCTTCAAAGTCGAGGTTGTGGGATGCCGTCCTACGCATGGCCTTGGTCATGGAGTCCTCGTCGGTAGCTGCCGTACCATCAACACCGACAGAGTGACGACCGCTGCGTCTCAGCGGTGAGGGTGTGAAGTCAGCTGCAGCCACGTTCACAGCGCCCCCGAGTGGTGGGGTAGAAGGGTGCAACGACGCTGAAGAAGACCAAGAGGGCTGCACCACAGCCCCCGTGCCCTCGAACGATGGTGAGGACGTGGGCGGTATGGAAGCCCTGGGCGTCGTCACCCCTGGAGGTGTCGAAGGAGGAGAGGACAATCCACGTAGCTCCACCATCGCCGACTCACGGTCAGCCCGGACCGACGGTGAGAAAATTACTCACTGACATTAATTATAGGAAACAAAAGGGAAAGTGTTCACTCATGACTGATGCGTTCTTCGCCTTCAACGTACATTGCTCCAAGCTCACAACCTTAGTGTCCCATCGCATCCCATTCACCGTTATCATACGCATTTAGCTTCGTATTCAGGCTGACGTTCCTTCTTCACTTTCATTTGTACCATTTGACCAATCGAGTTAGCGAACTAAGCGACAGGAAATAATTCCCAATCTCTGTTTGCCTTCTTCACCTCATTTTTATCTAGCATTAGCAAGCATTTGGTCTCCGGTACGATCCAGAAACCCTTCCATCCTCGGACATATTGTCCCGGCAAACGGTGATCAAGTAGGATCTGAAGACAAGAACTGGCACGGGCGACGGCCATGAAGAAACCCTACCCCCACCCCGATCAAGTCTGATGAAGCCGTCCGCGATTCTCCCGGTCACGGCAGTGAGGCGCCTTGAAACGGGAGGGGCTTGCGTCGGCCGTCGTTGGGGTCAGATCCCTCGTCAAGGTCGCCGGGAGCGGTGTGTAGCGGAGGGCGCGCACGACGGTGCGACCAGACTCCTCCCCAGCCCGGCGACCATCTCTACGCCGTCTCCGTGCGGCTGGTCCGAACTCCGAAGGCCACCGCATCACCCAGGACAGGAAGCCCAATCCCGATCTCCAAATGTGCCAGCCCAACCCAATCCCAACAATCAGGGCTTCTTCTCCTTCCAGCCCGGCCCAGCTATCGTCGCTCGCCCGAAAATTCCCGAATCGTCGTCGGTCGCCGGTGCTCCGCCGCGCGAGCGCTGTCATCGCACTTCACTGCCACCACACCGGTGAGTGTTCCAATCATTGTGCAGCAAAATCGCTCGGCTCCTCTGCTGCTACTGTTTGACCTCGACAAAGTGGGAGCCAGCGCGCGGCGCAGACAGCCTCGTGTGCCGGCCGGCCGGCCGGGCAGTTCCTCCCCGTGATCCCGCCTCCGCATGAGCCATTGCGCCCAGCCCGGCCGCGCAGCCCACGGAGAATGGAAGGAATGATGAGATGAATTGATGGTGGCCACGGCGACGACAACGACGGCGATCGCCCCCACGCCCCGCCCGCGGTCAATGCCACCACAGCCCCGTCCATCAATGCCGGTGCCAACGCCCCCAGACCACCTACATTTCTTCGCCGGTTTTAACTACACGCCGGTGCTTCCAACGTTGGACAACGCCGGAAGCAACCGACGGGTAAGGGTTCAGGGAATCTTCCGCACTGTTCATCGTCTCACCACACTCTCCGAGACAGCAAGTTGATTAGCGCGAAGCACCATCGATCCAGAGGCCGGCCGGCCGGCCCGCGTGTGTGAATTTTTGTCCAAAAAGACCATCTGCGGAGTGGTATTGTCAAAAAAGACCACCTGCGAATAAATTTGTCGGATCAGGCCCCCCTGCCGCCACTAGCGCAGGCGGCTGGCCGGCGGGGTGGGACCTGCCGCCACCAGCGCTGGCGGCAGCACTGTTCACTGCGGGCGACAGACACTGTTCACGCAGTGAACAGTAATTTTGAAAAAAAATTCAAAAAATGGCAGAAAAATTCAAAAAAAACTGAAATTTTGCACCCACTTAGAACACTCGATTCTCTTTGCTGTCAAAAAATTCCAGATTTTTTTGAATTTTTCTGCTATTTTTTGAAATTTTTTCGAAATCTGCGTGAACAGTATATGTCGCCCCCCCTGTGAACAGTGCCGCCCGCAGTGAACAGTGCTGCCGCCAGCGCTGGTGGCGGCAGGTCCCACCACGCCGGCGCTGGTGGCGGCAGGTCCCACCCCGCCGGCCAGCCGCCTGCGCTGGTGGCGGCAGGGGGGTCTGATCCGACAAATTTATTCGCAGGTGGTCTTTTTTGACAATACCACTCGGCAGGTGGTCTTTTTGGACAAAAATTCGGCGTGTGTATCCAGCGCGCCGTGACGGGTGGATCTGGTTAGCAAACCAATAATGCCGTTTGTCACGCACGCACAGTGCGGCGCACACAGCAGGCCTCCATCGACGGAAAGTTGCTGCGCAGAAAAGGGCAGAGGAAACACAGAGCGGCCCGTATCCGCAGCATCAATTAGACCGGACGTACGTAGCCGCGATCGGTCGACCGTGGTCAAGAAAGCAGAGCAAAGCGGAGCATACAACCACACCACCTACCCCGTGGGGGTGGGGGGAGGGGAGCAGGCCGATAAATTGGCAGCGTACAAATCGACAAGCAGCGGTAGGACAGCAAGAAGCTTCTGCTGATACTCCACTTGCGCCTTGCTTCACCGTTAACGTAGAGAGAGCGGGGCGGGATCACCGGTAAGTGGTGGTGGTGGTACTAGCGCGAGCCATCATAACTAAATCCATGAGCGAATTAAGCGGCTGCAGTGCAGTGGGGGACGGATTGAAGGCCTGCCCGCTGTAGGCACTCAAGGCATGCAGCATCGCACCCGGACCACCATCGGCGTAATGGAGAGCGAAAACAGTCCGTATCTGCCGTTCATGCCAAGCAATATACCTGGATGGCCGTACCACCTGCTCATGCAGTGAATCTGTGCAGGAGCTAGCGGATTACAAATTTCTTCGGAGAAACGGAAATGCAGATTTTCCAGAGAAACCCTGAGCTGCAAACGGAACAATCTTTAATATCGGTTGCAGATTTCCAGAGGTGACAAAGAAGCGGCATCTTTAGAGCAGCTAGGCTGTGTTGCACTGTAGGCAAGTGGCACCGGAGTACCAGTGTAGTGCAGTACTGGCAGTCCTGAAGCAACCGGTGTCGATCGATGCCTGAGTGCCGAGTCCTAGCTAGCTATCATGCCAGCTCCCCGTTTTTGGCCCAGCTGCTGCTTCCAAGTGCCAACTGTGCAGTGTTCCATGTCGCTTGCTCGCACTAAAGTAAAGCCTAGTGTAGACGCTGGAGACGATCACGATCCAGCGAGTCCTCTGCTCATAATTACTCGTCATCTTCGGTACTTCCTGCCACTGCTCGTCTCGTAGATCTATCGCGCCTGCATATTACTCCCTCTGTTCATAAATATAAATAAATATAAGACGTTTTGGCAGTTCAATCTAAACTGCCAAAACGTCTTATATTTAAAAAAATATAAAACGTCTTATATTTATAAACAGAGGTAGTACTCTAGTAACAGCGACTGCACGCGCGTCGCGATTCGATTGCATTGCATGCGTGGCTTTTGCTGCCGCGAAAAGGACAGAAAACCGTAATCAATCAATCGATCAAAGGTCCTTACGTTTGTGATAACTGATAAATGCATGCAGGGATCGTGAATCGTGATGCATGCATACATATTCATCTAAGGAATAACATACATGCATTCTGCAAGCTAAGCCAACTGCATGCTTACGTAGCTAACAACATTTTTTCTAGTCCACGGCGGGTAGGGAACGACACGCATGTCAGTTTATCTGTCCCCGAAACAAGGCCGGATACCTCCAAAAAAGACCAACTAATTTGGGTCGATCGAGTCGACCGGCCCATGCAATGCTGGCGAGTTTCCCATCTTCTTCGTCTGCAACCCTGAATCTTTAGCACACACGCGACGCGACCTCCGTTGCGTGTCACTCCCCGTCCGTTCCGCAGCCACCGCGCGCGAGCAGATGGATGCGTGAGGGGTTCAGTTCAGGGGTCACGCATATATGGCACGCTAGAAAGACGGCGGGCACCTAGGGTGGGCGCAGGGTGACTCATTTCACCTCGCATCAACCGGAGGCCATGACAGAACTGTCGGTAGCCGCAGCCTCGCGCTTTGCTCGCTGGCGCATGGATGGATGGTCGGGGCTCTTTTGCAAGGGGAAAAAAAGGGATAGGAGGAGTAGAAAAATGGAGCGCGCCTGTACGTTGTTGCTATTCTTTGGCATCTCAATGATTTGCGGCGTGGGAGGAAGGGTTTGTCCATGTGTAGAAAAAGGCTATGGGACAAAGGGCACCAACTGTTTTCCATTGCCGGTGCTCGTACCCTCCCTCTCTCTCTCTCGGTGCATTGCACCGTCACATGTGCACACACGTTCCCTATTGGTGGATTAAATAGCAAAATTGTGGTATGGAGAGGAGCCGACGCTTGGGGATATGTGCCGTTTTCTACTAGGGGTGTCAAGTTTGTGCAACAAGTGTAACTTGTCCTCTTGTGTTGATGCCTCTGCTTGACTTTTGTTTTGTTTACTGGCTTAGGCCGCAAAACCCATTTAATTGGTCGCCGCAGTGGAAGTACTACTATTGTACAGTAGTTTACTTACACCCTCTCGGAGGAGAAAATGCAGAGATCAGAGTGGAGGAGAATAGGACGAACGACAAAGCACAAGACTAATTTACAACATTGCTAAATTTCTGCAACACTGTTGTCACGGTCAGTTTTGCTGCAATACTGTGAGCAGGTGAAACTTTTGGTGCTACCGCAGTGAATTTTTTGCTATTGGCAAACACCAAAGACATTTTTCTCCCTACTCAAGCACTGAGCAGTTTTGCTCAAAAAAAAAAAAAAAAGCAGTGAACACTCCTAAAAGCATCTACAACCGGACCTCTTAAACTTGTCTCAAATGTCCGGACAGGTCGCCCAGTCACTGACTGGCGTGAAAAATCACCCACACGGACGCCTTAAACAGACCTCAAATGCTCGGCTTGACTGGCACCCCTCATATCCAGGCCAAATATAGGGCGGGTATGGAGGCGTCCCGGGCGTGTCCAAACGCGTCCGCCACGTCGGCTTGGCCCAGCCGGACCTCACAAATATCCCCATCCGAAAAACCCTAGTCATCGGTAAATCCGAACTCCACTTCACTTCCGTCTTCCTTCACTCCACTTCCGATCTCCTCCCCTTTGATTCGATGGCCGGCGACGGAAGCAGTGCTGGCTCTGACGAAGAATCAGACGCCTCGACCATCGATGTGGAGGAGGTCGACCTCCGCATCGCCTTGAGGCGGTCGTTGCTCGACCAAGGCGGCAACGACAGATCTTCCGACGCAGCGTCGACGACTTTGTCGGCCCGTCCCAGCTCTGTCCGCTCTACTCCCGTCGTTCAGGTACACCGGCAAGCACCCTCTGTTCCGAAAGTGGTACCCGGTCATCACTGGGACCTCATGCACGTGCAGGCGCTGACGCGCACGAGGACACCCAAGTCTGAGGCACGTGCAGCCCGCCGCGAGCGGCAACGGGCAAGGGAGGGGGCTACAGCGGGGGAGGCGCTGACCGCACATCGATCACGCGCGACCGCTCCGGTCGACCCCGATGTCGCGCTCCTAGCGTCGGTCCTCCGCCGCTCTCTCAGGACGGTGGAGGCGGGCACGCGACGCATCCGCCGTAAGAATGCCAAAGCACTCCGACTCGCCATCGAGTTGTCGAAGCGCGAGGCAAGCAAGGAGGCGCCGGCGAAGGCGACCCGCCATGCCAAGGAGCAGGTCTGCCTGGTCCGCAGGCTGACGGGCCGAATTTGCGGCTCGG
This sequence comes from Elymus sibiricus, assembly GCA_039707655.1. NCBI lineage: Eukaryota > Viridiplantae > Streptophyta > Magnoliopsida > Poales > Poaceae > Elymus > Elymus sibiricus. The sequence goes on along the minus strand of CM077663.1, from coordinate 322,556,258 downwards.
AGTCCGACTTGACGAGCGTCTCCATCTCCAGCTCCGATGACGCACCACCGCACGCCGACGCCTACACAGAGGAGGGCCATAGCCGCATCGACAACCGGAAGAGGAAGGGACCGTCAAGAAAATGGTGATTTTCTCCGCCCTTCGTCATTGTGTTTATATTTTATTTATGTTTTAAGTAGTCTGTAGTATAAATTTGCACTGGACGTCTTTGAATCTTTGATAAACTATGCTCCTTTTGCAGCGATGAAAGATTGATCGTTTTTTACGTAGCGTTGGATGATTTTAAGATGTCAGATATGAAAAACGCAAGTGTAGAGATTAAAAAATAAAATGTGTCGGGTCAGTGGCCCGGATTTACCAATCGCAGCCGTAGATGCTCTAAACTAGGCATAAGAGCCAGAGATTCCCCTGAACAACGGCCGCTTTCACCCGATTTCCTAAATCGACGGTCCAGATCGAGCCAGAGACACCGATGGCGAAATGCATGTGTTCAACCGAGTACACACAGAGAGACAAGGCCGAGGAGACGCAGTACAGACAAGACAGAGGGTACTGTACGCATCAGCCGGATCGCAGGAGTTGATCACGACTTTAATTACTCCCCAGATCGCTTCGCTTCTGACTTGTGTGAGCTTTTGTTACCACCACTACCAAACTCCGTGTCAGATTAACCAAGGCTTCAGCTGCCAGTGGGCCCTGTGGCACAGAAACGGACAACCTTCCGTGCCCAGCGCCCCCCGGCCCCACAGAAACCGCCCACGGTCCCGAGCCGAGCTACCTACACTCTCTCTCGCCCCGCCTCGTCGTGCTCTCTCTCAGTCTCACTCGCTCGCACTCTGTACTCCCGGGCCGGCTCCCGCTATATGCAGCGTCGCACCGGCAGCGGCGGCATTGCTGCTAGCGGTGGTACGATTGCCATGCAGTGGTAGCTAGCCTAGGAGGGCGCGGCTTGGCAGGGGAGAGAGGGTAGCGCCGCCGAGTGTGAGCGGAGATGGCCGGGCGTTAACGGAGCGCGCGCGCAATGTCGTCCCCGCCGCCCCCGCCGCTGCTGACCAACGAGCTGTCGCGCAGGACACCGGTGCTGGGGCTGCGCCTCTGGGTGCTTGTTGGCCTCGCCGTGGGCGCCGCCTTCCTGCTCCTCCTCGCGCTCATCTCGGTCCACCTCGCGGTGGCCGCGCGGCGGCGCCGTCCCAAGGGGAAGACCGCGGCTGCGGCGCCTCAGGCTCCGCTGTCGCCGGCGACCATCCCGCCGGTGTCCAAGGAGATCCAGGAGGTGGCCGTCCACGTGGGGTCCCTCCGCCACTACCTCGAGATGGGCGCCGCGTACCTCAAGGACGGCAGCAAGGACGGCGGCGACTCGCTGTGCGGCAGCGTGGCGCACGGGTCGCAGCGCGTGCACATCGAGGCCGGCAAGGACCGGCGCATGGTGGCGGCGTGCGCCGACGGGGAGGCCGGGTCCGTGCAGTCCGACCCGGCGTCGTCCGTGGGGCCCGAGGTGTCGCACCTCGGGTGGGGCCACTGGTACACGCTCCGGGAGCTGGACGAGGCCACCGCCGGCTTCGCCCCCGACCGCGTCGTCGGCGAGGGCGGCTACGGCATCGTCTACCTCGGCGTCTTCGCCGACGGCCGCCAGGTCGCCGTGAAGAATCTCCTCAACAACAGGTGCGTGCGAACAGAGCAGAGCAGAGCGGGCGTCCCGCATGTGCGTAGCGTAGCTAGCTCCGTGACAAGTTTGCCTTTGTATTTTTTGGCGCATGTTGCTGGCCGGCGCAGGGGGCAGGCGGAGCGGGAGTTCACGGTGGAGGTGGAGGCGATCGGCCGCGTCCGCCACAAGAACCTCGTCCGGTTGCTGGGCTACTGCGTCGAGGGAGCTCACCGGTATGGTACCCAACTGAACTCAACCGAGCCCCTCCCCACCACATGCACGCATCGACTGATGATGGATCGACATCGTTCTCTCATGCCTGCGTACTCTTGTCAATCTCACCTACCACGCAGCACTTGACACTTGCCACTTGCTTGTGGCCTCAGGATCCTGGTGTACGAGTACGTCGACAATGGCAACCTGGAGCAGTGGCTTCACGGCGACGTCGGCCCCGTCAGCCCGCTGTCTTGGGACGCCCGGATGGACATCGTGCTCGGGACGGCCAAAGGGTGGGTGAACGTGAACTGACATCACCATCTTTGAATTGATCGGCCGAGTCCGGCGTTGATCGGTTGGTTAATGGCGAGCTTGAGTACCGCGATCCGGTTTGATTTCAGGATCACGTACCTGCACGAGGGGCTGGAGCCCAAGGTGGTGCACAGGGACATCAAGTCGAGCAACATACTTCTGGACAAGCGGTGGCACTCCAAGGTCTCAGATTTCGGCCTCGCCAAGCTCCTCGGCTCCGACAGCAACTACGTCACCACCAGGGTCATGGGAACCTTCGGGTACCTCCCTTCTTCTTTTCACCACCTGAACTGCATCCATCGGCGTAGTACATTGCAAAAAATGTGAGTCGTGTCCCTCTGCTTTTTTGGGCAGTTACGTGGCGCCGGAGTACGCGAGCACGGGCATGCTCAACGAGAGGAGCGACGTGTACAGCTTCGGGGTCCTCATCATGGAGATCATCTCCGGCCGATGCCCCGTCGACTACGCCAGGCCTCCCACGGAGGTGGGCTAGCTTTGCACGTGTCTTGTTTTGGTGCGTCATGCAGAACAATTCAGCTCAAACATAGCTTCTGTGGGTGCGTTTGTCTTCAGGTTAATCTGGTGGAGTGGCTGAAGAAGATGGTGAGCAACAGGGACTACGAGGCCGTTTTGGACCCGAAACTGCCGGAGAAGCCGACCTCCAAGGCGCTGAAGAAGGCGCTCCTGGTGGCGCTGAGGTGCGTGGATCCCGACTCCCAGAAACGGCCCAAGATGGGGCATGCCATCCACATGCTCGAGGTCGACGACTTCCCGTACCGAGATGTGAGCCTCGCTGCTTCTTTTCCTCTTTATCATCAAAGTCAATCGCATTGCTCGTTTGCTCATAGCAACATATGTTTTGCACACCCAAGTCAATTCGGCGTTACATATGTCCGAATCCACGCACTTGCCGGGTAACCGTCATAAAAAATGTGTGCCAATTATACTAATCAGTATGTAAATGCCTGATGATTTTAAAACTGGTCGCCTCTGCATCTGAGTCCGGAGAAATGGACAGAGCAGCTGCATCAGGATTATTATATCTGAGTGTTGGCTCTGATTACTAGTTTCATGTCTGACCTTGGACCAAGCCTTCATTGCAGATTCCTCGAGATTAGTTAAGTTATCACCATGTTACCAGACTCGGCTCTGAACTGCCGTTGGGGATGTTAACTACTCTGTCTCGAAATTACACTGGGGCCTGACTGTGATCTCGAGGTCATCAAGATTTTTTTTTCGAGATAGAGTAGTACTCCCTCCGTTTTTCTTTTCTCTGCGCATAAGAGCAAGTACAATAAGGTGACGTGGGCGGGCTGTAAGACTTTAAATATTATATTTTTGCTTAGTTGGAAGAGTGAGAAGAGGAAAGAGAAGAGAAGCGGGCTACTAGTTAACAGCCAGCTGCAGCACGTGCTCCTAGATACTTTGTGAGGGAGTGAGGTGGGCCATGTATCAACAAAGTAATACATATTTATATCCAACTATTGTACTTGCCGGCTATAAGCTTGGCTATAGATGACATGGCAACATCATATAGCCAGCAGCTGACTATATTATTAACCATGCTCTAACTTGAAACTCGCATACCAAGGAGTGCATCGGTGACTGTCTCTTGGACCGTCTTACCCCTCCTCTGATTTAATTGCACGTTGGGAACTGGCAGCTTTAATTAATTGCATGCAACGGATTGGCCTGTGCGGCTCGGCTGCCCTGCATGCCACTGGCCCGCTCATGCATGCGCACTAACTGCTCCACTAATTGCTCTGCTAAGCAACGGATTGGCTGGTTGGAAGGGGCAAACTTGGAAGGAAACGAAGAAATAGGCTACCGCGCAGAGCAATTGGGGAAAAACGGGGAAAACTTAGACGCAGAGTAATAAGAAATGGAGGGAGTACTTAACATCCCCAACGGCAGTTCAGAGCACAGTCAGGTAACATGGTGATAACTTAACTAATCTCGAGGTCATCAACATTATGCTGAAGTTGCCAAAACAGCATCAGATCAAGTCGCCATGGTTATTTTTATCAGATTGAGATTACGCTGGGGCCCTGAACTATGCTGTTTTGGCAATTTCAGCATAAGCACACTTATAACACATATGTAATGTATGTTTCTGCTATCGTACTGTCATTTTGCATCTCATCTGAAGTTTTTTGTTCGTCTGCTCACAGGATCGTCGGACTCTGCGGCCGTGCCAAGGCAGTCCTCTGGAGAAATCAAGGGTTCCCGGGAAGCCGGTGACAGAGTCAGGCTATAGGAGCTGCTACGATGGCAACACCAGCACCGCTGCCACTACGCCGTCCAGGTTCCAGTAGAGCTAGTTCGCGCGTACGTCGTAGGTTTTTGCTTGCACGCCGTAGGCAGCTTTGGAATCGTAGTGCTGTGATTTGCATTTGTCGGTGTCGTTCTTACTCTGGTCCTGCTGCCTCGTAAGTTTTGTGGAAGCCCTGGTTGCTCTGTTGAGGGTGTAGGTGAGCTATATCCTCGGTGAAAAGTTTCCCCTGGTTTGTCTGCTCTTCGTAGGTGTCGTCTCGCATGCACACTCCCTACTGTCATTGACATAGCTTTGCTGGACTGTTGTACAGTGAATTGTTGTTGTGTCACGCTCGTATCCTTGTACGTAACAGTTTTCCTCTCGTTTGCATGCACACAAGAGGTGTTAGTCGTTTGGCGGGTGCCTTGGCGCCGGTGCGCCGGCCCAAACTTTCGGCCGGCCCGCTGCTAGCCATCCGATCTAGAAAACGCGAACCATCAGATTTCATCGTCGTCTTCTTTCCTTTCCCGTCTTCCTTCTCACTCCCGCACGCAAAACTTACGAGGAAAACAATGGAAAAAACACAATGGGCATCTTATAATTAAAATTTAGCAAGTAAAATGGAAAAAACAAATCACAAAAGACCAGTAAAAAAATTACACCGGAACCATACTGACTGTCTTCTACCTCTGATTGTTCGTTGTCCATTGGATCTAGGGAAAATCACTGAACCAACAATAAAGGAAAGTGGCACTCGCAAACGCCCTCCTTGTACCATGCTTTGAGACAATAATAGTCACTCACTGCTAGAGACAAGATCTAGTAAACCCATAAGGAATATCGGTAAGGGCATCACCTCATGCAACGCAAACTTGCAATTCTTCACCACCTTCAGAGGATTAGAGAAACCGGGTCATGCCAAATTAGCCACACCAAGATCCAACCACCTCATTTCGTTAATTGACACACCAAATGTCAAGATCCAACTATATCTAGCAAATCTCTCAATACCTGCCCTCACAAGCACTTGTCGACGATGGATAAAAAATCGTCGAGGAGCGACCTTATTCCAATGCATCATCACCTCCACCACCTCGTCGAGCCTTCAAGGAAAGAAAAAAACTAAGAGAAAAAGAACCAAGAACAGCAAAAGGACGGATCCCCACTCCCCTAGCCATCGATGAAACGCTGGACAAGAGAGAGAGAGGAGAAGGGTCGGGGCGTGGTGTGGAGGAGATTTGGGGTGTCGGCTAGGGTTAGGCAAATGGTACATTGGACGTAACACAAAATATAGAAGACATGCTCGATCATAGGCTCGGGAAGTTGGTTGAGGGCTCAGGAATCGCCTCTTTTGGTGCTTCTGACTACGTAGTACAATACATGACAGACATTTCTCAAAAGTTTTGTAGGATAAGCATTTTTCACAAGCGCTTTCTGATTTCCAGGTGCTATTTGGGTTGTGTTTTTGGACCCCAAAAGCAAAAGCAGAAAGTAGAAATAAACACAGCCCAATTTGAATATATTTCAACAAATGAACAACAATATTACACGATAACATTGACTAGGAATAGCATCAAGTGTAAAACTTGAGACCTTTTACAGTGCATCAAAATAGTATGAGCGGTCCATTTCCAGTCATTCAATGGACTAGATCCACCAATACTACTAGAAAGAACTACTAGTATATATTGTTCAAAATAAATACCAAAACTCTACACACATTGAGAAATCTGTGTGTTCTCTTCTCCTGCTCTGATCGGACTGCAGGGACCAGTCCGGCCGAATACTTTCCTTCGGACATGAGATGCAACGGAGAGAACTGTAAGGTTTTTGATTTTTTTGAGAAGTAAGGTTTTTGATAGCTTAGATCCTTGGTATTTGAAAGTGCGTTATATCGACTAGAGGGGGGGGGGGGTGAATAGGTGATTTTTTACAAATTCGTCACTTGAGGAAATACTAGTTGAGGAATTAGCTAAGTGACGAACTACTAGCAGCGGAATAAGTACTCAAGTGCATGCGAAACATGTTAATAGCATAGTCATCATGATGAAATGAAACATACACAGAGCATGAATACCGTGAACAGGATAAGCAGGCTGACGATACGGTTACTGAAGAATTTGGGGTGAGGAAATTGAGAGAGTCTTCAGTCAAATTCTTCAAACAGTAACAATCAATTTCATCAACAGATATACGAGGAAATGAAAGGGTTGAGGAAATAGAACCAGAGGCTCGATGAAGACAGTGATTTGATAACCCAGTTCCAACTGCTGTGACAGTCGTACGTCTGGTTCGGAGCGGCCTGGTATTTAAACCAGAAGACACACAGTCCCAGGACACACAGTCCTTACCGTATTCTCCTTGAGCTAAGGTCACACAGACCTCGCCCAACACTCGTGGTAAGTCTTCAGGGTAGACTTCCAAAACCCTCACAAACTGGTCACCCGGCAATCCACAATTTACTGCTGGATGCTCTAGACCACGGTCACCCGGCGATCCCCAATTGACTGCAGGATGCACTAGACCATGACGCCTAACCGTCTGGAAGATACACAGTCTTCAAAGGTAACAAGCGTCGGTTCCACACAGGAACAATTTCTTCAGTGATCAATCACTTTGGGTTGGTGGTTTGGTTTTGGGGTTTTTCCTCACTGATGATTTTCGCTCAGAGTTCTCGAGGAATGGGATGCTCTCAAATGACAAGTGTCAAGTTCTCTCTCAGAGCAGCCAACCAGCTAGTGGTTGAAGGGGGCGGCTATTTATAGCCAGGGTGCAACCCGACATGATAAGACATAAATGCCCCCCCAATGATATGACCGTTAGGTGGATAGAATATCTGGACAGCTGGCGCAAAGCACAGCAACGGTCGAAATTTGAACTCTCAAATTCCTCAAGGCTTATCATATTCCTCACTTGTAGGCAATTCGCACTGGCGAAATCCTAACTCCTCAGTCATACCAATTTCCTCAGAGACCAGAAGAACATCGTCTCTGTCTCTGAAGAACTTGACTGAACTGTAAGAGGTTTCCAAAGGCTTCACTCGAAGGATTGGTTATGTTGAGGCTTATGAGTTGAGCATCAGTTGGAAATTTTTCCTTAGTTTTACCTCGACCCCCTTTAACAGTACGGTGTTTCCTATGACTCAAGAAAAAAAAAGAAACAATAAAAACTAAAGTCTTCATGCTTCATAATCCTCATTAATGACTTCAAGGTCACACCGTCTTCTTCAATATCAAAGTCTTCAGGGAATACCAAAGTCTTCAGCAAAGTCTTCACCAAAGACTTCAGTTGAAGACATTCATTTTTAGGGGTTGATATTCTTCGTATATATAAAAATCCTCATCGACGTATAGATCCTGTGTACACTCACAAATATATTAGTCCCTTAACCTATAAGTCTTCAATACACCAAAATCACTAAGGGACACTCGATGCACTTACAATCTCCCCCTTTTTGGTGATTGATGACAAATAGGTTAAGTTTTCAACGTGGATAAACATATGAAGTGTAAGTACTGAGTTTGAGGAATTTGATTGCAAGATATAGAGGAACTCCCCCTGAAGATGTGCATATTTGAGGAATTTGCTTTGGACTGCAAATGCACATGGCAGGATAAAATCTTGGAGATCTCCCCCTATATCTTGTAATCTATACACGCATTTTATATGTATTATGAGGAAATTGAAACGCGTGATGGAAAATGAGGTCTGAGGAAATTCAGCATGCGTGCATTAAAATACTAGAGGAAATAAGCATGCAGAAAGCAGTTTTAAAGTATCAGACCACCATCAGACTTAAGTTTACAACTCAATCAACAAAAGCTTCAGAAGAGCGAGAGCCCATATATAGACCCGCTTGAAGACTAACTCAAATTTCTCCCCCTTTGTCATCAAGTGACCAACAGGGACGAAATTGAGGACTAACGCCCCTGAAGAATTTCATCTTGAAGGTGGTGGAGGAGCGCCAGCGTTGTTGGGGTCGGTTGGTGGAGCAGGGCCTGCAGCCGTGTCGTCAATGTCCCCAGCTTCATCTGTCTTACGCAATGAAGAAAATGAGCTTGTCACCAGCTGAGGAACTTGAACTTTCTTCCACTTCTTCTTTGGAGGAATTGACCAGTCGAAGTCCCGCTGAAATTCCATCTTCGCAAGTTCTTCAGGAGTATAAAGGTGTTCAAGGGTAGCCCAAGTGCGGTCGAAGACTTCATGCAGGTAGTAATGGTTTTTCCTCACCACATTGTTAGTGACTGTCATGTCCCGAAGAAGTGCACCAAACTGCCGTTTGACCCACTTGTGATTGCGATCCACCTTTTGGTGAAGACTGAGGAGAAGTTCACGACCAGTCATCACACTTGGAGCAGTTTCTTGAGGTCTTTGAGCTGTGGCCCTGCTTGTCGGCGTTCTGGGAATGGGGGTACCCAGACCTGCCTGCCTGCGGCCCAGGGCATGGCCCACCTCGTCAGCCAAGCACAACTAGACGCAGCCCCACTCAAGACAAGGCCCTCGCGAGGACCCTAGGCTCGCGAGGAAGAGCAGCACCAAGATCAGCAAGGGGTGGGCCTCCCCAGGCCCGCTCCGGAGCGGCGGAGATCTCTGTGCAGAACCCGGCCTCAGGAGTCAAAGATGACGCAAGGAAGGACAGGCGGGCGCCAGCGCGCCAGGCGGTGCAGTTTCCCCTTTGGTGCAAAGGGAGCAAGGACGTACGCGGGTTCCCAAAGCGCCCCCCAAAGGTTTCCATTCCGGTGCAACAAGACCACGACCACGAGCCCCGCAGGACGGATGTCATCGCCGAGCCCACCTCTGCATCATCGACAGCTACTTTGCAGGCGAAGACCACCTTTGGACAGGGCGGGGATGTACTCCTGTCCCCCTTCAAATTTGGCCGTTGTGGGATCCCTTCCCGCCATTGCGATAAGGGAAGAGGACCCGGGCCACCTCTATATATAGAGGCTAGGCTGCACCGTAGTGGGGGGATCGATCACAAAACTAGCAGAGGGCCAAGAACACCTCGGGAGCGCCCTCACGAGGCTCCTCAACACTGTACTAGTTCATCCACCACACCTCCTCGAGAGGCAATCCACCAAAGCAGGAGTAGGGTATTACGCTTCGCAGCGGCCCGAACCTGGGTAAACCACCGTGTTCATCTTCTTCCTCGTCATCGAGCGAGTTCATCGTCTTAGCCATCGAGTAGCGAGCTAGGTAGGGCGAGGCTGCAGGGGATCTTCGCACACGCCCCTGTGTTCGAACCTTGAGGGTTTTGCGGAGCCCGAAATCCGACATTTGGCGCGCCAGGTAGGGGCGTGTCGAAGTCTTCCTCAGGTCTCGCCTCGCCTCCGCCCGCCGCACTCATGGCAAAAGGACGTCGAGCCCGTGTGCTGAGCGGCGGGCTGCCCGCGTGGCGCGGGCGGTGCCGGCGGGCCTTGGCACCCCGCGTCGTTCTGCCTCCCCGTCAGCGGGCGCCGTCACCGGCCGGGCCCTCAACAGGCGCCGGGGGCTACCGCCTTCACCAACCGCTCTTCCGAGTCTGCCACGACCCAACGCACAGACATGTCGCGCTCCTCGTGGCGCACGAGCTACAGTGCCAACACGCTGCGCGCGATCGCCGCAACGACTGGGCCAGGCGTGCCCCCAGGCGCGTCACCGCCGCCGATGAGACCCAGGTGTATCTCAGCGAGGCTCGTGCCCGTGAACTCGCTCGACCGGCTGGCACAACACTTGGGCCGCACGGGCGCGCTCGGGACGTCCGCGGCGGCCCGCGCTCACCGGGGGCCTGGCCCGAGTCGCCAGGGGCGCAGGAGCCGGCCGCAGGCGCCGACAGAGACCGGTGGGAGGTGCTGGCCACACGAGAGGGGTGTCGCCTCGCGCCTCTCAGCACGCCCACTGGAACCAGGGAGGAGGACCAGAGGCTCGACTACGCCGGCGCCCGAGGACTCAAGCAACTCTACAACGACCATGTTGACGAGCGCCCGGGCCGCGAAGGAAGCAACACCGGCTACCACGGCGACAGGAGGCGCGTACGCGACTTCGCGGGCGGCTCTCGCGCGGGCTGGTATGCACAGCCTCGCGAGGGCGGCTTGCGGGATTGGCCTCGTGAGGATGCCCGGCGTAGGTAGCTTCGCGAGGCACACCCGCTGGCAGGGAGCTGCCTTGAGCAGGCGTCTGGGTCTGGGGACCGGGGGTCACTTGCCTGGGAACGGAGGGTGGAACGTGCGCCCACGTTCCTCGGCCGGATGGCCCCAGCTTGGAGACGGAGGGTGGAACACACGCCCATGTCTCCAGGCCAGATGATCCCAACCTGGAGACGGAGGGTGGAACACACGCCCATGTCTCCGGGGCGCGCGACGCCCGCTTGGAGACGGAGGGTGGAACATACGCCCATGTCTCCGGGTCGGGTTTCGTTCGATCACCAGCGGGCGATCATGTACTCGACCATGTCCCCAGGCCCAGCTCGCCTAGCATGGGGGCAGGGCCTCGAGTACCTGCGTGAGGACCCCGGGCACCCCAGCGAGGCGCGCTGGGGCACCGCCCGGGGTGCCCAAGGCCCTTTTCCGGGCGGGCCTTCCCATCGGAGAGCGCGAGGGGCTCCCCCTACGCTCGAGGGCCCGTTCGGAGCTGACCCTACTTTGCCGCGCCAAGCCTGGGGGCTGGGAGTGGGCTTCATGTCCGCGGGGCATGGAGCTCCCTGTACACCCCCAGGACCAACCCGTGACACTCTCACGTAATAATGAGTGGGCTGTATATGCCCGGAGCCCCCCGAGGATGCGGAGGGGTTCCTTCCCACGCAATGTGGAAGCCACAGCTCCGCGCTGGCGGACAACACTGCCCTCCAATGGCTATGCCCATGCAACGTGGATGCTCTATGCTCAACGCTGGGGGAAGACGAAGACGAAGACTACCCTAAGAGCCGGACGCGGCCGTTTCTCGCTCTTTTTTGTATTCGAAGTTGCCGCCTTTGAGAATCCTTTTTGTACTCGAACTTGCCGCCTTTTGGAATGGAATTTGGTGTTCTTGCATTTTCCTTCTGGAGGGAAGGTTCTCGCTCTTTTTGATAACAATCCTCGTTTTGCGCCTCGCTTTCTTCGGGGCAAGCACTCGCCTGCTCCCCTCCCCCTTGCGCCCCGTGAGCGGGGGATGGAGGGACGGTGCCCGCACCTCGCCAAGGACTTAGCGCCCGGGTCTTCTCGTGGCGCTCCCGAGAGTGTCAGCAGGCGCGTGTCGTTTTTCGCTCGCTCGGAGGCCCCGCCTACGGCCCGACACGTCATATCAAGAGCCCCTGGAGGATCGCACCTCTCGGGGCAGGAAACGAATTTTTTTTTGGGAGCCGCTTGAGCGTCAAGGGGGGCTCCTGAGCAACGCGCCTCAGGAGCCTTACCGGTCATATAGCCACTCTCCCCTTGATGTCGTCCTTGGTGATCCGGTTGGCATCAAGGGTGTCGAGGCCTCACCTCGTAGTTGCGTCCTGGTGATCCGGTCGTACACTACGGTGGTCGAGAAATGTGCGGGACTGGGACCTGCCGACGTAGAGCCGCTTGAGCGTCAAGGGGGGCTCCTGAGCAACGCGCCTTAGGAGCCTTACCGGTCATATAGCCACTCGCCCCTTGATGTCGTCCTTGGTGATCCGGTCGGCATCAAGGGTGTCGAGGCCTCACCTCGTAGTTGCGTCCTGGTGATCCGGTCGTACACTACGGTGGTCGAGAAATGTGCGGGACTGGGGCCTGCAGACACAGAGTGCCGAAAGGGCTCCCAACTTGCCTCATTCATATGAAGGAGAAACCCTCAGGACGTCCGGACCCCCCCAAGCGCCACTGCTAAACCTCCCGAACGCAGAAGGCTACCGCGAGCGTGTCAATCGAATTGGCAGCGACCCTGGGCAAGAGGAAGCACGGCGCAACACACCTCATCATTTGGGAGCACATTCAAGGGTATTTTCCAAAATACGTTAGAGTTGCCACTAGGCCACATGCATAACCCTGCCAGGAGAACAAGAAGGCTGCTCAAGGGGACATGCAGTCGCCGCCACTCTCGTCATCACCACCACCGGCGGCCTCGCGCTTCCCGGCTCCGGCATGGCCCTCGGCTTCGTCAGAAGAAAGCTCCGCTATCAGGTCTTCCACATGGTCCTTGACCCACTCGGCGAGGGCAGCGCGAGTCACTTCAGGCACGGGACCAAGCACCGCCCCAAAATTGAAGTGCGGGTCGAGACAAAGGAGGTGGCTGAAGACGTTCGAGGCCGCCCGCGCGAGGAGGTCGCGGCGCTTCTCCTCCACAAGCACGCGGATCTTCTCCGCACCCTCCTCAAGGCACTCCACGACCCTGGAAAAGAAGCCCAGGTACCCAGCGTCGTCTGGAACCAAGGGGCTCGAGACGCTCGCACCACAGATGTCGCTCAAGGCCCGGGTAGCCCTCCCCTCGAGGGACTGGAAGATCTAGGAACACGCGTACTGGAGGCCGCGAGCATGGTCCGCCTCGTCCGAAGCCTTCTCCGCCAGGGAAGCAGCGCCCTTTACTTGTTTATAGAGAAAGGCTAGCTCGGCCTCGACAGCAGCCTGGGCGTCCATCGCGGCTCGCCGACGTCCCTCCTCTTGGCCTAACCTTTTCTTGAGGACATCAACCTCGCCTTTCAGGTGGTCACGTCGCTTGCAGTAACGGGACTCCTGGAGCTTCAGCTTCGCGCGATAGTCCTGGGGAAGAGAACACCAAGCCTCTGCCACCTTGTTGTCGACCTGCTCTTGGAACCTCGCCTCGCGGGAGGCAAGGGACTCCTCGGCAAGCGACGCCCGGCGCTCCCTCACCTCCAGCCTCTCCTGCTCCAGGCTCTACTCCAGCGCCTCCATCGCCAATGCGTGAACGGGCACGCAGGGGCTCGCGCTGGCGGGGAGGAACTCGATTGCCGGGCCATCAAGTGTGGCCCTCCGCGTCTGGATTTGCCTTTCAAGGGCGGCGTTGAAGGCTTGAAGCTCCTTGAGGCGTTCCTCGGAGGCCCTGCATCGGCTTTCTGAGCCTCGGCAAAGGCGCGCTCGCGGGCCTCCACCGCCGTGGCAAGGGACTCCTCGGCCTCTGCACGGGCGCGCTCGCGCTGCAGGCGGCCGAAATTCACGGCGACCTCAAGACGATGCCATTCCTGCGCAAGGCGCTGACGCTCCACCTCCAAGCGGGCATCATTGTTGGCAAGCTCCACCCCCAGGCGTCCCAGCGCTTCCGCCGCGGTTTGGAGCAAACCCCACCGCACAGCGCTCCGGTCACCCGCGAGCTCAAGGGCCCAACCAGGGTCTCCACCTTCCCCAGGATGGACGGGGTAGGTATGCGAGGGACCACCCAGCCCGGACGCGTGCCCAGGGGCTGGGGGCTCCCGCGTAACCACTCCGTAAGAAGGACGCGCCTCCTGGGGCCCCGCATCACCAAGCGAAGGGGGCCCAAGGACACAGCGCGGCACGCCCCCAGGGAAGGCCACTAGCGGGGGGAGCGGCCCCATCCTAGGGAGCAGGAGGCCATGGGCGAAGAAGATCGCAGGGGGCTCGCGCTCGAGGCCTCCTGACGGCCGAGCAGGCTCGGGTGCAGGCGCTCTGGCGACCAGAGCCCCGCGGCCGACGGGAGACGAGACCGCGAGAAGCTCGGCGGCCGCAGAAGTGGGCGGCGTCGACCCGGTTCCTCCTTCACCGGTGGGGAGCCTGCGAAACATAAGCTCAGAAGGAGGGCACCGAAGGGAAGGTTGAGGGGGCGCAGGCACTTACTCATCCACAGCGATCCACTTCCTCTTCATCGGCGCCCATGGCACTGAGGAGCGGCCGCCCGTGGGCGCCTTCCTCTTCCGGCCGGCGCGGAGGCCGGGGGACGATGAACCGACGACCGGCACCTGGCGCTCAGTGGCGGAGACGGCGACCTTCATCATCGACGGGGCGTCACCCTCGACCCCGGGCTGACTCGAAGCGGGAACAGGAGAAGCGGGTAGCGAAGGGCGCTCCACCTCGGCCACGGGAAGGGCAGTGGCCTCAGGGTTCCCGGGGGTCAGGGCCCCCAAGAAGGGGGCATCCTGAGGACGTGCCTCCTCCGGAGGAAGGAACCCCCACTCATCGAAACGCGGCATCTTCAGGACAAGGGCTTTCCGGTCCTTGTAGTTGTACAAGGGGAGGTCGCCCCGGGGAAGCTCGTCGGGTTCACCGCCGGTCAAGCGGCGGAGCAGCTCGCGCAGCACACCGGGAGAAAGAGGCGGGACCTGGATCCTCATGGGATCATGGGGACCTGTGAAGGCCCACATCGGGCGGGAATGGCGCTGAAGAGGAGCAATTCGTCGGCGTGTGAACTCCCGCACCACCATCGCCATCGTCACGCCCGCCTTCTTCAGCCTCGCCAGCCTGGCTAGGACCCGCGCAAGCCGCGGGTCGGCAAGCTCCTCATGCCTCCACCCGTGATTCGGCATTGCGGGGGCCAGTGGGGGTTGGAACAGGGGGTCGGCCTCAACGGCGTTGACATACACCCACTGCCGCTGGAGCCCTTCTGCCTCCGAAGCGAGTCCGGCATCGAGGGCCCCCCCGGCCGATGCGTCCACTACTCTCAGGGACATGCACCCAGAGCACTGTTCCCCCGAGACCAACTCGAGGGAGAAGAAGTGGCGCAACAAGGCCACGGAGGGGAAGACACCAACAAAGGCCTCGCACAGGAACACGAAGGCCGAGAGGAGGACAAGGGAGCCGGGGTCAAGGTGGAGCACGTGGATCCGATAATGCGAAGGCACGGCAGAGAGGAAGCCCGAGAACGGCGGCAGCAAGCCCGAGATAAGGGCATGGATATGAAGGGGAATGGCGGGGGCCTCAAGCTCACTTCGAGGCCGCGAGCCCGGCCAGATCTTGGTTGCCCCCCATTCCTTGGAGCCGGCGGCGACCACTAGCTGAACCTTCTCCAACCCCTCCAGGTTCACCACCGATGACCGGCCCAGCGCGGGCTTAGGCGCCGACGTGGTCATCGGCGCCCTCAAGCCCTCGCCCTCTCCCTTCTTGGGGGCCACGGCAGGGGGGCGTGGCGGCGCGCGCGCAGGGATTTGGCGGAAATGGCGAGAGCCGCGGAAAAGGGGAAAACAGACGGCGAGATCGATGGGGAACAAAGACGGCTTGGTGGCGTGTGCCAGGCAATTTGACAAACCTGGCAATGGCCGAGCTGGCGTGAAGAAGAGGAGGCGATGGCCTCTCAGAGTCTGCCGCGCGTCAAGCCTGGCCCGCAGGCAATCGGGGCCCGCGGCACTTTAGGCCGACCTCAAGGCTTCGCCCGGAAGCCAGCTCGAGCGCGCCTTGGGCCCGGGGGCTACTGTCGGTGTTCTGGGAATGGGGGTACCCAGACCTGCCTGCCTACGGCCCAGGGCATGGCCCACCTCGTCAGCCAAGCACAACCAGACACAGCCCCACTCAAGACAAGGCCCTCGCGAGGACCCTAGGCTCGCGAGGAAGAGCAGCACCAAGATCAGCAAGGGGTGGGCCTCCCCAGGCCCCCTCCGGAGCGGCGGAGATCTCTATGCAGAACCCGGCCTCAGGAGTCAAAGATGACGTAAGGAAGGACAGGCGGGCGCCAGCGCGCCAGGCGGTGCAGTTTCCCCTTTGGTGCAAAGGGAGCAAGGACGTACGCGGGTTCCCAAAGCGCCCCCAAAGGTTTCCATTCCGGTGCAACAAGACCACGACCACGAGCCCCGCAGGACGGATGTCATCGCCGAGCCCACCTCTGCATCATCGACAGCTACTTTGCAGGCGAAGACCACCTTTGGACAGGGTGGGGATGTACTCCTGTCCCCCTTCAAATTTGGCCGTTGTGGGATCCCTTCCCGCCATTGCGATAAGGGAAGAGGACCCGGGCCACCGCTATATATAGAGGCTAGGCTGCACCGTAGTGGGGGGATCGATCACAAAACTAGCAGAGGGCCAAGAACACCTCGGGAGCACCCTCACGAGGCTCCTCAACACTGTACTAGTTCATCCACCACACCTCCTCGAGAGGCAATCCACCAAAGCAGGAGTAGGGTATTACGCTTCGCAGCGGCCCAAACCTGGGTAAACCACCGTGTTCATCTTCTTCCTCGTCATCGAGCGAGTTCATCGTCTTAGCCATCGAGTAGCGAGCTAGGTAGGGTGAGGCTGCAGGGGATCTTCGCACACGCCCCTGTGTTTGAACCTTGAGGGTTTTGCGGAGCCCGAAATCCGACACTGCCAACAGAGTCTTGAGAAGCAGTGTCATTATTTGTTGAGTAAGAGGCAGCAGTGCGAAATTGACCATTTAGTGGTCGAGATCCTTCATCAATAACAGTTTTGCCTTTCCCATCCATTGAAGAAAATGTGTCCTTGAGGACTTCAATTGGCGGCAGAAAACTAAAATGATTTTGGAAGTCTGCTTCATAAGGCATTGAGGATCTCGCCCTGATGAACTTCATGATCCATGGAGCATAAGGCTTCAGTTCAAAAGGTGACAGTGCAATGTTGGCCAATGTCCTCAAGAAGAAATCATGAAGATTTATGGGAATGCCATGAATTATGTTGAAGAGCAGATTTTTCATTACTCCAACCACCTCTTCTTCTTCATTGTTGTGGCCTTTGATGGGGCTGAAGGTTTTGGTCATAATGCGATAGACAGTGCGAGGCACATACAGTAAATCCCGCACTAGAAAAGTTGTTCTGGGTGCTTGACCAGGCTTCAAAGGCTTCATAAGAACTTGCATGAGGTGATTGGGAAGCTCAAGTTCATCATATAGGCATCTGGCTTTAGCTGAGGGAATACTGATAGGGACAGCCCGAAGCAATTCAGAGGCAGGCGCAGTAAAATGAGTGTTGCCTGTCATCTAGTCAAGTATCCAAGTGCTGATGTCTTGTGCTTCACCAGAGATATGAAGAGTGGCATAGAATTGAAGAATGAGTTCTTCATTCCAATCACAGATGTCAACACAGATGGGCAGTAATCCAGCATCATGAAGAACGCTGAGTACCGGATTGAAGCATGTGATGTTTTCCATATCAGCATGAGGAATTGAATAATGTTGGAAAACTTTATCCTTCTGGAATAGCACAGCTGCATAGTAATTAGCCTGAGTAGGCGTCCAGAATTTCTTATGACGTGACCTTTGGGAGTCATAAGGATTTGCTCCTGTGAAGAAGTGATGCTCATTGTAGAAATTTTCTTTGATGAATTTGGGTCGCTTCTTGAATGGCATAGCTGGCTTTGGTTGAAGATTTGGCTTGAAGCGCCCATGAATCTCCTTTGGCATAACAACAATAATGGCAGTTTGAGGAATAGACTGAGCAGATTCTTCAGCAGCCTTGGTTGGAGCAGTTTCCTCATTCATAATTACTTCAGCAGAGACAGCATGCATTTCTTCAGGCACTGACTCAGCCGGTATTTCTTCAGTCGCAGCTGGAGACTGAGGAATTAGGGTGAGAGGAGTGGTAAGAAGAGAGTTTGGATGTTCAGTTTCCCAATAGTCATCATTGATAACAGGAGTAGTGTTACCAATGTCCACCTCCTCTTCCATTTCTTCAGTGCCAGCCCGAGGCTGGGGAGATTCAATTATTGGAGTTGGAGCATTTTCCTCCATTTGAATTTCTTCATCAACCGGCTCAGAAGAAGCAGACTGATTTTCTTCAGGTTCGTCATTTGGGATTTCATAATCCTCACCAAATGGAACCAGATCATAGGCTGGGACAGTAGACAGTGGAGTTGCATCGATTGGCTCTGTTGAGGAACTTGGCAGTGTCTTCAACTTCTTAGGTGCTGAGGACTCTGCAGATGCTGAGGCCTTCCTTTTCTTCGCATCTGTTACAAACGGAACATCAGTTTCTTCAGGCATAACTGCCGCAGTTGCCCTTGCAGTTTCCTCAAGCACAACAGTTTCTTTGACTGTCCTTGCAGTTTCTTCAGATTGTGGAGCAGAGGAGCTGGGCAGAGGATTTGAGGCTTGAGCTCGTGCTGCAGCCCGTGTGTTGTGATCTTTAATGACTTTGTCAGCTATCGTGATGAATCTGCCCTTGGCTCCTTGCCAATCTGAGAGGTGGCTGTTGTACTTCTCATTGAGGCCTTTGATATCTCTCTGGACAGAGATGAGTTGATCAGGCGTCAGGTTGAGGACATTGTCCTTCATGAACCTCTCTTTCTTTTGTTTAGCTATCTTGGTTCTTCTGATCTGCTCATGCTTCCATTTTTCTTCACCAATGAAAGCAGCTAGAACATGACTTGAGCCCGAAGGAAGCTTCAAATCATCGATTGGTGTGTTTGGGTCCTGGTGCCATAAGTCGATGAAATCTAGCACGATCTTCGGATCAAGTAGCAGAGGAATTGAAGTGCCCTTGGCTTCAGCCACTCTTTCTTGCTTATTCCTCACAATTGCAGCTAATTCTTCATCATCTGCATCATCATCCTGAGATGCTGAGGGAACTTGAAAGACCACTTTCTTATCATGAGGACTTGGACGTTTTCCTCGGCCAGCTGTGGTCTTCCTTTTCAGCAGAGTGGGACTGCTTGAGGAATTTGCTGATGTTCCTGAGGCAATTGAGAACCCTGCTTTCCTTTGACATGTAGCAAGGTGCATGGGCATTGAGGACTTGGCTGCGGCAGCCGAAGATTGTGCAGCCACTGAAGGAGCCCTTGATGATTTTGCCTGGGGCATTTGCTGTGAGGAGCTGGGGGCTGAAGACATTGGGGTTGAGGATTTCAACTTGATGGCTGATTTCTTTGCCGTTGCCTTCTTGGGAGCAGAACCACTGACAGAAGTCTTGGCTAAGGCAGCAGCAGCAGAGTCTTCATTGAATTGCCTCACTGCCTCTTTTGCTTGCCTAGCCAATTTTGCCTGGCGTCTTTCCCATTCATGTGGAAAGTCCTCACCAGTTTTGAGGCTAGTTGGATCAGCATGTTGTCCTGTTGCCAAGGGAGCTCTTCTGCATGGAGGCTTGATCGCAAATTTCTTCATGTACTTGGGGGTAACATAGCGATATTCTCGCCATTCCTTCATCCATCTCCTTTCAATCCTCTGAATGCGAACTTTGCGCTGTCGTTTGGTCTCTTTGCCATGAGTTGCTTCATCAGGTGTACAGTATTCCTCATAGATATCATCAGAAATCTCAAAAGCAGTTTGCACTTCAGGTCTCTTTCCTCCTTTCTGAGGTCTTTTGCCATCAACCATTTTCTTCGGCTGAGGATTTTGCACTTTTGAGGATTCTGAAGAGGTGTGTAATCTTTCTTCAAGAAATGCAGCAAATGAGTTAAGTTGATGAGAACCTAGAGATTCATCAGCTGACATTTTGTACCTGTGAATAGAGTGTAGGTGCGAAGAGTTTGAAGAGGTCATATGCGTTCTCAGAAATTTTTGCAAAAATATCAAGTTTGAGGAATTTGACCAGAGATGTCTTGAAGAATTTCACTAAGTGTTCTTGTCTCAGGTTCCAGAGTTGTGCAGATTGTGAGATCCACACAATTGAGGAATCATGAAGAATATTGTTACTTAGGGAAATTTCTCAAGACAACATTGGTTGATTGGATCTAGAGAGATGGATTCTTGAAGAATAAACTCAGTTTGAAGTTTTTGTGAGAATCATGATGATAAAAAATGCGGTAAAATAAGATTTTATTTACCGTAAGCGAAGAACACGATGAACAGAGAAGGAAGTGAAGGAGTTTGTCAGTCCAAATCTCCCACGCCCTAGCTTGGCAGAGGGAGACAGCTACAGCGGCGGCGAGGTGAAGACTTCCGCGGCCGATGCGAGTACGACGACGGCGAGGTCGAGGCAGTGAAGCTCTTCCTCTCCGGCGACGATGAAGTTAGCGGCGGCGCTAGGTCTGGAGCTCGGGAGAGATGGAGTGAGGAGTAACCCGAGCAAGTGGAAGGGAGGGGGTATTTATAGCGGCAGTAAAACCAACTGGCCCGAAGACTTTGGACCAGTTTACCCCTGACCCTTGCCATTCACATGACATGTGTCACCCACGTACTGTGTAGTGGAGATAGTGGGGGATCGTGAGTTATCCAGTCGTGGGAATCGGAACGGTTTGAGCGGCAATCGCCAAAAGTTTGAAATTTGAATATTTTTTAAAGTTTGGTTCGCAAATTCTTCAGCTGTCAAGGACACAGTGAAGACTTTGAACGGGTTTCAAAGTAGAACACATATGAAGAATTTGTGAATAAACTAGGTTGAGTTTAGCATAGAGGGGTTACGGGTCCGATCACATTCACTTAGATGAAAATCAACTTGAAGAAATAACTATAAGTGAATGCTGTTGAGGACATAGAAAAACTCAATATATATTTATATATAGTCAACGAATAAAAACTCATGTGAGGAACATCAGTTGAAAAGTTTGAAGAATTTGAAATTTGAGGATTTTGCAAACTTGAGGAATTTTGAAAATTTGAAGAATTTGCAAAATGATGAAAAACTCAAACTTGAATAATTTCAACTATTGTTGGTGGCGTTACCCACCGTATAAGAATGAAGATTTCAGACACCGCGTACAATTGTCGTAGGGTTCCGAGAATCAAATTCTTCATTAATTTCTTCACACTTAGAGTGTTAGTCTTCATTGATTGAAGAAAAACGTTACTTCGTGTGTTGCACATCAAAGTCATGAATTTTGCATAAGTGTTAGGATGCGTGTCCTTTCACAGAACATTTAAATATTCTAAGATATTTAGCTCACACCACAACTTGCAAAATCTCTTCTCATCCAAGGGCTTTGTGAAGATATCAGCCAGTTGTTCTTCAGTCTTCACGTGGTCGAGGAAGATGTCTGATACGTCTCCAACGTATCTATAATTTTTGATTGTTCCATGCTATTATATTATTTGTTTTGGATGTTTTATATGCATTAATATGCTATTTTATATTATTTTTGGGACTAACCTATTAATCTAGAGCCTAGTGCCAGTTTCTGTTTTTTCCTTGTTTTTGAGTATTGCAGATAAGGAATATTAAACGGAGTCCAAACGGAATAAAATCTTCGCGATGATTTTTCTTGGACCAGAAGAAACCTACCAGACTTGGAGATGAAGGTAGGAGACTTGCCGGGAGATCACAAGCCTGCAGGGCGCGCCCTAGAGGGGGGGGGGGGGCGGCGCCCCCCTGGCTTGTGGCCCCCCTGCAGGTGCTCTAACCCTATTCTTCGGCCTATAAATTCCCAAATATAACCCCAATACCGAAGGGAGCCACAAAAATACTTTTCCGCCGCCGGAAGCCTCTATTGTCGTGAGATCCCATCTTGGAGCCTTTTCCGGTAATCTGCCGGAGGGGGATTCGATCACGGAGGGCATCTACATCAACTCCATTGCCCCTCCGATGATGCGTGAGTAGTTCACCACAGACCTTTGGGTCCATAGCTAGTAGCTAGATGGCTTCTTCTCTCTCTTTGTTCTTCAATACCATGTTCTTCATGATCTTCATGGAGATCTATCCGATGTAATACTCTTTTGCGGTGTGTTTGTTGAGATCCGATGAATTGTGGGTTTATGATCAGATTATCTATGAATATTATTTGAATCTTCTCTGAATTCTTATATGCATGATTTCATATCTTTGCAAGTCTCTTCGAGTTATTGGTTTGGTTTGGCCAACTAGATTGGTAATTCTTGCAATGGGAGAAGTGCTTAGTTTTGGGTTCAATCTTGCGGTGTCCTCACCCAGTGACAAAGTAGGGGTAGCGAGGCACGTATTTGTATTGTTGCCATCGAGGATAAAAAGATGGGGTTTTCATCATATTGCTTGAGTTTATCCCTCTACATCATGTCATCTTACCTAATGCGTTACTCTGTTCTTCATGAACTTAATACTCTAGATGCAGGCACGAGTCGGTCGATGTGTGGAGTAATAGTAGTAGATGCAGAATCGTTTCGGTCTACTTGACACGGACGTGATGCCTATATGCATAATCATTGCCTTGGATATCATCATAACTATGCGCTTTTCTATCAATTGCTCGACAGTAATTTGTTCACCCACCGTATTATTTTCCTTCATGAGAGAAGCCTCTAGTGAAACCTATGGCCCCCGGGTCTATTTTCCATATTATATTTTTAGATCTATAAACCAAAAATACCAAAAATACTTTGCTGCAATCTTTTTACTTTTGTTTTACTTTTTGTTTTAGCAATCTTTTATATCTATCTCTATCAGATCTCATCCTTGCAAATAACCGTGAAGGGATTGACAACCCCTTTATAGCGTTGGGTGCAAGAGTTTGATTGTTTGTGTAGGTGCGAAGATTGGGGACTTGCTTGTATCTCCTACTGGATTGATACCTTGGTTCTCAACAACTGAGGGAAATACTTATCTACTTTGTTGCATCACCCTTTCCTCTTCAAAGGAAAACCAACGCAAGCTCAAGAAGTAGCAAGAAGGATTTCTGGCGCCGTTGCCGGGGAGATCTACACCAAGCCTACCAAGTACCCATCACAAAACTCATCTCTTGCATTTACATTATTTGCCATTTGCCTCTCGTTTTCCTCTCCCCCACTTCTGAAACGATTTTCAGAAAAAAACAAAAAGATTTGCCTTTTTATTCACCCTTCTTCCGTTCGTCTTTTCGTTTGCTTTTTGTTCGCTTGTGTGTTAGAACGCTTAAACTCATGCCTAGCCTTACTACTATCGCTAGTACTCCCGAGAATGAAGTTCTTAATTTTAAGCAAAGGGAGGGAGAAAACTTAAAAGATGCTTGGTATAGAATTTGCGATGCTCAAAATAGATCTACTCGTAAGCAATCTACTACCGTTCTCCTTCGCAATTTTTATGTGGGTGTTTCTCCTTGGAATAGATATGTTCTGGATACCATTATGGGGGGAAATTTCTTGGGAAGCCATACCGTTGATTCTTACAGTGCTATGATAAATTTGGTAGGTTCACCCCCACTCATGGTTAATGAAACAATCTTAACTTTGGAACATGTGATGCGAAGGCTTGATATTATTGAAAATAAAATTGCTACTGTAGAGCTCATTGAAAACTTGGATAAAAAGATTCATAATCAAATTACTCAATATGGATCTAAGGTAGGAGTTACTTCAAAAAATTTAAAGGAGAAAGAACCCATAGTTAATGAAAAGATAGATCAGGATTCCACCATTAAGAAACCTATGGGAAGGATTAATGATGTTCTTATTGTTGCAAATAGGAATTATGTGCCCGTAGATTTCATTGTTCTTGCTATAGATTGCAATCCTACATGTCCTATTATTCTTGGAAGACCTTTCCTTAGAACAATCGGTGCAATTATTGATATGAAAGAAGGAAATATTAGATTCCAATTTCCATTAAGGAAAGGCATGGAACACTTTCCTAGAAAGAAAATAAAATTACCTTATGAATCTATTATGAGAGCCACTTATGGATTACATACCAAAGATGACAATACCTAGATCTATTGCGTTATGCCTAGCTAGGGGCGTTAAACGATAGCGCTTGTTGGGAGGCAACCCAATTTTATTTTTATGCTTTTGTTTTTGCTTCTGTTTTTTAGTGCTTTACACATTATTACCTCTGTAGTAATTGTGTTTTATTGTTTTAATTAGTGTTTGAACCAAGTAAGACCTTTGGGATGGTCTACGGTGATTGTGATTTGATTTTGCTGAAAAACAGAAACTTTTGCGCTCAGTCCAGGAATTTTATAAATTCACCAGAGTGTCCAATGAGTCTGAAATGTTTACACAAGATTTATATACAAATTTCCCTGATTGTCCTAATTTTTCAGAATTTTTGGAGTTACAGAAGTATTCGAAGTCTATAGATTGCTACAGACTGTTCTGTTTTAGACAGATTCTGTTTTCTTTGTGTTGTTTGCTTATTTTGATGTATCTATGGGTTGTATCGGGGGGTATGAACCATGGAGAAGTTGGAATACAGTAGATATTACACCAATATAAATAAATAATGAGTTCACAACAGTACCTAAAAGTGGTGATTTATTTTTCTTATACTAACGGATCTCACGAGTTTTCTGTTGAGTTTTGTGTTGTGAAGTTTTCAAGTTTTGGGTAAAGATTTGATGGACTATGGAATAAGGAGTGGCAAGAGCCTAAGCTTGGGGATGCCCAAGGCACCCCAAGCCAAATTCAAGGATAACAAAGAGCCTAAGCTTGGGGATGCCCCCGAAGGCATCCCCTCTTTCGTCTTCAATCCATCGGTAAATTTACTTGAGGCTATATTTTTATTCACCACATGATATGTGTTTTGCTTGGAGCGTCTTGTATGATATGAGTCTTTGCTTTTTAGTTTGCCACAATCATCCTTGCTGTACACATCTTTTGAGGGGGACACGCATTAATCGTGAATTTATTAGAATACTCTATGTGCTTCACTTATATCTTTTGAGCTAGGCAATGTTGCTCTAGTGCTTCACTTATATCTTTTTAGAGCACGGTGGTGTTTTATTTTATAGAAATAATTGAACTCTCGTACCTCACTTATATTATTTTGAGAGTCTTTAAACAGCATGGTAATTGGTTTAGGTTATGAATTTAGTCCTAATATAATGGGCATCCAAGAGGGATATAATAAAAACTTTCATATAAAGTGCATTGAATACTATGAGAAGTTTGATTCCTTGCATATAGTTTTGAGATATAAAGATGGTGATATGAGAGTCATGCTAGTGAGTAATTGTGGATTGGTAGAAATACTTATGTTAAAGTTTGTGATTCCCGTAGCATGCACATATGGTGAACCGTTATGTAACGAAGTCGGAGCATGATTTGTTTAATGATTGTCATCCTTTGTGTGAGGGTCGGGAGCGCGCGATGGTTAACTCCTACCAACCTCTCCCCTAGGAGCATGCGTCTAATACTTTTCTTCGATAACTAATAGACTTTTGCAATAAGTATGTGAGTTCTTTATGACTAATGTTGAGTCCATGGATTATACGCACTCTCACCCTTCCACCTTTGCTAGCCTCTCTAGTACCGCGCAACTTTCGCCGGTGCATTAAACCCACCATATACCCTTCCTCAAAACAGCCACCATACCTACCTATTATGGCATTTCCATAGCCATTCCGAGATATACTGCCATGCAACTCCCACCGTTCCATTTTTCATGACACGCACCATTATTTTCATGTTGCTTTGCATGATCGTAAGATAGCTAACATGATGTTTCATGGCTTGTCCGTTTTTTGATGTCATTTGCTAGGCTAGATCGTTGCACATCCCGGTACACCACCGGAAGCATTCATATAGAGTCATATTTTGTTCTAGGTATCGAGTTGTAATTCTTGAGTTGTAAGTAAATAAAAGTGTGATGATCTTCATTATTAGAGCATTGTCCCGTGAGAGAAAAGGATAATGGAAGCTATGATTCCCTCACAAGTTGGGATGAGTCTCCAGACTTTACAAATAATAAAAGAGGCCAATGAAGCCCAAATAAAAAAAAACGAGGCCAAAGATGCCCACCAAAAAAAATGAGAGAAAGAGAGAAGGGACAATGCTACTATCTTTTTCCACACTTGTGCTTCAAAGTAGCACCAAGATCTTCATGATAGAGAGTCTCCTATTTTGTCACTTTCATATAACTAGTGGAATTTTTCATCATTATGCACAACCACTTAGTTTCTTTTTGAGCTTTCATACACTTATAGCTCTAGTGCATTCGTTGCATGGCAATCCCTACTCACTCACATTGATATCTATTGATGGGCATCTCCATAGCCCGTTGATACGCCTAGTTGATGTGAGACTATCTTCTCCTTTTCCTCACAACCTCCACCATATTCTATCCCACCTATAGTGCTATATCCATGGCTCACGCTCATGTATTGCGTAAGAGTTGAAAAAGTTTGAGAACATAAAAGGTGTGAAACAATTGCTTGACTTGTCATCGGGGTTGTGCATGATTTAAATACTTTGTGTGGGGAAGATGGAGCATAGCCAGACCATATGATTTTGTAGGGATAGCTTTCTGAGGCCATGTTATTTTGAAAGGATGCAATTGCCTTGTTAGTATACTTGAAGTATTACTGTTTTTATGTCAATATTAAACTTTTGTTTTGAATTTTGCGGATCTGAATATTCATGCCACAATAAAGAATATTAAATGGATAAATATGTTAGGTAGCATTCCACATCAAAAATTCTGTTTTTATCATTTACCTACTCGAGGATGAGCAGGAATTAAGCTTGGGGATGCTTGATACGTCTCCAACGTATCTATAATTTTTGATTGTTCCATGCTATTATATTATCTATTTTGAATGTTTTATATGCATTAATATGCTATTTTATATTATTTTTGGGACTAACCTATTAATCTAGAGCCTAGTGCCAGTTTCTGTTTTTTCCTTGTTTTTGAGTATTGCAGATAAGGAATATTAAACGGAGTCCAAACGGAATAAAATCTTCGCGATGATTTTTTTTGGACCAGAAGAAACCTACCAGACTTGGAGATGAAGGCATCAGACTTGCCGGGAGATCACAAGCCTGCAGGGCGCGCCCTAGGGGGGGGGGGCGCCCCCTGGCTTGTGGCCCCCCTGCAGGTCCTCTAACCCTATTCTTCGGCCTATAAATTCCCAAATATTCCCCCAATACCGAAGGGAGCCACGAAAATACTTTTCCGCCGCCGGAAGCCTCTGTTGCCGTGAGATCCCATCTTGGAGCCTTTTCCGGTAATCTGCCGGAGGGGGATTCGATCACGGAGGGCTTCTACATCAACTCCATTGCCCCTTCGATGATGCATGAGTAGTTCACCACAGACCTTCGGGTCCATAGCTAGTAGCTAGATGGCTTCTTCTCTCTCTTTGTTCTTCAATACCATGTTCTTCATGATCTTCATGGAGATCTATCCGATGTAATACTCTTTTGCGGTGTGTTTGTCGAGATCCGATGAATTGTGGGTTTATGATCAGATTATCTATGAATATTATTTGAATCTTCTCTGAATTCTTATGTGCATGATTTCATATCTTTGTAAGTCTCTTCGAGTTATTGGTTTGGTTTGGCCAACTAGATTGGTAATTCTTGCAATGGGAGAAGTGCTTAGTTTTGGGTTCAATCTTGCGGTGTCCTCACCCAGTGACAAAGTAGGGGTAGCGAGGCACGTATTTATATTGTTGCCATCGAGGATAAAAAGATGGAGTTTTCATCATATTGCTTGAGTTTATCCCTCTACATCATGTCATCTTACCTAATGCGTTACTCTGTTCTTCATGAACTTAATACTCTAGATGCAGGCAGGAGTCGGTCGATGTGTGGAGTAATAGTAGTAGATGCAGAATCGTTTCGGTCTACTTGACACGGACGTGATGCCTATATGCATAATCATTGCCTTGGATATCGTTATAACTATGCGCTTTTCTATTAATTGCTCGACAGTAGTTTGTTCACCCACCGTATTATTTTCCTTCATGAGAGAAGCCTCTAGTGAAACCTATGGCCCCCGGGTCTATTTTCCATATTATATTTTCAGATCTATAAACCAAAAATACCAAAAATACTTTGCTGCAATCTTTTTACTTTTGTTTTACTTTTTGTTTTAGCAATCTTTTATATCTATCTCTATCAGATCTCATCCTTGCAAATAACCGTGAAGGGATTGACAACCCCTTTATAGCGTTGGGTGCAAGAGTTTGATTGTTTGTGTAGGTGCGAAGATTGGGGACTTGCTTGTATCTCCTACTGGATTGATACCTTGGTTCTCAACAACCGAGGGAAATACTTATCTACTTTGCCGCATCACCCTTTCCTCTTCAAGGGAAAACCAACGCAAGCTCAAGAAGTAGCAATGTCGCCCTTCATCACATGGTCACGAAGAAAATGATGACAAATCTGGATGTGCTTGGTCTTGGAGTGCTGAACTGGGTTGTGAGCAATCTTGATGGCACTCTCATTGTCGCTGTAGAGAGGGACATTCTTCATGTTGATGCCGTAGTCCTTGAGGGTTTGCTTCATCCATAGCAATTGAGCACAGCAAGAACCAGCAGCAATGTACTCAGCTTCAGCGGTGGATAGTGACACGCAGTTCTGCTTCTTTGAGGACCAACAGACTAAGGATCGTCCGAGGAAATGACATGTGCCTGATGTTGACTTGCGGTCCACACGATCACCAGCATAATCAGAATCAGAATATCCAATGAGGTCAAGATCTGAGCCCTTGGGGTACCATAATCGTAGTGTTGGAGTGTGAGCTAGATATCGAAGAATATGTTTCACAGCCTTATGGTGTGATTCCTTCGGTTTTGCTTGAAACCGGGCACACATGCAAACACTAAGCATAATATCTGGCCTAGATGCACATAGATACAATAAAGAACCAATCATGGAGCGGTATTCCTTCTGATCGAAATCTTTATCACTTTCGTCAGAGCAGAGTTGAGCCGATGTGGGCATAGGAATCTTGACGCCTTTGCAATCCTGCATGCCGAATTTCTTCAGGACATCCTTGAGGTATTTCTCTTGAGATATGAAGATGCCATTGCGTTGTTGACGAATTTGAAGCCCTAAGAAGAATTTGAGCTCTCCCATCATAGACATTTGATATTCTTCACCCATCATATAGGAAAATTCATCGCTGTAACGTTTGTCAGTACATCCAAAGATAATATCGTCCACATATATTTGGCACACAAATAATTCATCATCATATGATTTTGTGAAAAGAGTTGGGTCAAGTGAACCGGGTTTGAAGCCTTTCTTCATGAGGAATTCCTTCAGTGTGTCATACCACGCCCGAGGGGCTTGCTTGAGTCCATAGAGGGCCTTGTTGAGTCTGAAGACTTTGTCAGGATACTTTGGATCTTCAAAACCTGGGGGTTGAGCAACATATACTTTTTCCTCAAGCTTACCATTGAGGAATGCACTTTTCACATCCATTTGATATAAGATGATATTGTGATGGTTAGCATAAGCAAGCAATATGTGAATAGCTTCAAGTCTAGCAACAGGTGCAAACGTTTCATCAAAGTCAATTCCCTCAACCTGTGTGTAGCCCTGTGCCACAAGACGGGCCTTATTCCTCACTACCTGACCAAGTTCATCTTGTTTGTTGTGGTAGATCCACTTGGTATCTATGATATTGTGCTTGCGAGGATCTGGGCGTTTGACGAGTTCCCACACGTTGTTGAGCTTGAATTGATGTAATTCCTCTTGCATGGCTTGAATCCACTTAGGCTCCAAGAATGCTTCATCAACTTTGGTGGGCTCTGTGATAGAGACAAATGCAAAGTGCCCACAAAAGTTAGACAAATGTGAAGCTTTTGAGCGTGTGAGGGGACCTGGTGCATTGATGTCGTCGAGGATTTTCTCGATCTGCACTTCATTTGCAAGTCGTGGATGAGCAGGTTGAAGACTTTGTTGAGGCTGAGCATTTTCTTCAGCACCATTTTCTTCAGGTGTGTCAGCATGAAAGTCTTCAGTGTTGGGTACAACTTCTTCAGAGAGTAGTTGTTCTTCAGTAGGGATCACATCTTCAGTGGCCTTGAACCTAATGGATTCCTCAGGAGGCATTTCATCTAGCACAGGAGGTAGGTGCTCTCTTTGTGAGCTGTTAGTTTCATCGAACCGCACATCTACAGTTTCAACAACCTTGTTGTGATAGGTGTTGAAGACTCTGTAGGTGTGCGAGTCCTTTCCGTAACCAAGCATAAAACCTTCATGTGCTTTTGGTGCAAATTTAGAACTGTGGTGAGGATCTCTAATCCAGCATTTTGCACCGAAGACCTTGAAATAACTCACATTGGGTTTCTTGTCAGTGAGGAGTTCATATGAAGTCTTCTTGTGGAATTTGTGAAGATATACCCTGTTGATGATGTGGCAAGCAGTGTTGATTGCCTCTGGCCAGAAGCGACGAGGGGTCTTGTATTCATCAAGCATGGTGCAAGCCATCTCAACAAGAGTCCTGTTCTTGCGCTCCACAACGCCATTCTACTGAGGAGTATAAGGGGCATATAGCTCATGAGTAATACCAAGTTCATCAAGATAATCATCAAGACCAGTGTTCTTGAACTCAGTGCCATTATCACTCCTGGTATGCTTGATCTTGACGCCGAAGTTCGTCGAGGCCCTTGAAGAAAATCGTCTGAAGACATTCTGCACTTCAGATTTGTACAGGATAATGTGCACCCAAGTATAGCGAGAGAAATCATCAACAATAACAAAGCCATATAAGCATGGAGTATTTGTTAGTGTGGCATAGTGAGTAGGACCAAAGAGATCCATATGAAGCAATTCAAAAGGACGAGTGGTAGTCATGATAGTCTTGGATGGATGCTTAGATCTGGTCATCTTTCCAGACTCACAAGCCCCACACAAGTGATCCTTGAGGAATTTGACACCCTCGATGCCAATGACGTGCTTTTTCTTCGCGAGTGTGTGCAAGTTCCTCATGCCAGCATGTCCAAGTCGTCGATGCCATAGCCAGCCTTCTGAAGCTTTTGCTAGTAGACATGTGGCCGGCTGTGGACCTGTAGAGAAATCAACAATATACAAGTCTCCTCTCCTAAAGCCTTCGAAGACTTTGGATTTTTCAGATTCCATGATGACAACACAACGATATTTGCCAAAGATGACAACCATATCAAGATCACAAAGCATTGAGACAGACATGAGGTTGAATCCTAGGGACTCAACAAGCATCACCTTATCCATGTGTCGATCCTTCGAGATTGCAACCTTACCTAGACCCAATACCTTGCTTTTTTCCTTTATCAGCGTAGGTGATATGCTTCAGATGAGAGGGAGCCAGTGGAATGTTCATCAGTAGGTTCTTGTCACCAGTCATGTGATCGGTGCATCCACTGTCGAGGACCCACTCAGTTGCCTTGGGTATTTCATCATGCAGATGAATTAGTACATCTTACGAACGCATATGCTTCAGAGTGAAGAATATGACTTCAAATTCATCAGGTTGAATTTCATCACATATTGTAGTAAGCAAAGTAAAGTGAGGACGTGAGAAATGAATGATTCATTTCTTCATGATTGGCTTGCGTCCTTTCAAGCATTTTCTCAGGTCTCCAGCAAATTCATCAGATGTTCAAGTTCGTCTGGAGACCTGACCCTGCATAAGAGATTAGTTCGATTTCGTCACCACCCACATCTGGAGGGGTGGCAAAGAGTTCATCATTCTGCGAGCTCCATATGAGAAGGGTGGCATAGAAGCAAGTGCACTTCGTTTCACAGGACGGGGTTTAGAGTACTCATATGAATAAGCAGAGAAATTCTTCGAGGACTTATGAACATAATAATTTGAAGAATAATGAGCATATTCATGACCCTTAGATTTTCCCTGCGAAACAGAAGCATTAGCACGAGAATAATATGTTTTTTGACCATATGAGGAATTTGGTCCATGTGAGGACTTTGGTCCTTGTGAAGACTTTGGTCCAACTGAAGAATTTGATCTGGGGTTCCTGTTCTTCACTGATGATGTCATGAGGACATTCACTTGAAGACTTTCCAAGCAGCTCTTGGGTACCCAGATTTTCTTCAGAGGGGGACCATTCCTGCAGTTAGTTCCAACATATCTAGCAAATACTTCACCATTCTGATTTTTGAACAGTTTGTAGTTGGAGTCAATTGACTCATCAGAGGAATATGATGATTCACAAGTAAAGCCAGATAACGTGGATGGATCTACAGGAGGTCCTTTTGCAGCAACCCATGAGGTTTTGGGATACTGCTCAGGTTTCCAGTAAGATCCATCAGCATTGAGTTTCCTCTCAAAAGCAATACCCTCTTTCCTAGGGTTCCTGTTCAGAATCTGCTTTTTAAGCACATCACAAAGGGTTTGATGCCCTTTGAGACTTTTGTATATGCCTGTCACATACAATTCCTTCAACCCTGCATTGTTGTCAGTGATACTAGTGGTATCCTCAGATGAGGAATTTGTGACCATAGAAATAGTTGAAGAATTTGCAGCGATAGAAGCATTTGAACTTTCAGGTGAAGAATGAGTAGTTTCACGTTCGACGCATTTCAAACAAGGAGGAACAAAATTTTCCTGAGCAGTACTGATCTGTTGAGCAAGCAAGGAGTCATTATCCCTTTGAAGATCTTCATGAGACACCCTTAGTTTCTCAAGATCTTGCTTTCTTTGAAGAAATTCATAAGAAAGCTTCTCATGATCGACTAAGAGGGCCTCATGACGACTTTGAATGTTATCATACTTGGACTGAAGACTTTGAAGGTCCTTAGTCAAAGTTTGAGTATGATCCACTTCCTCATTCAACAGGTCATCGCTTTTGTCTAGTTGTTTCTGAAGCTTTTCAATGTCACTTTGTTGTTTAGTAGCAATATTAGCAAGTTTGGAATAGCTAGGTTTCATGTAATCCTCAGATTCACCATCACTTGATTCAGAAGAGGAATGGTGTGAGAGTACCTTTGATCCTTTGGCCATGAGACACATAGATGAGGAAGATGAAGTTGGATCAGTCTTCTTCGTTTTGAGGAAGTTCTTGTATTCGATGAACCTGGGATCTTGATGAGTGCGATAGCCTTCATGAACATCAGAGAGCCTGTCCCAGATGAGCTTTGCAGTGTGAAGATGGGAGATGATTTTGAACATGACCTTTGTCAGGCTAGAGTAGATGATATTCTTCGCCTGGGCGTCCAGCTGTGTGTACTTAAGAATGTCATCAGCATTTGCCATCTTGCAGAGATCAGTCAGTCCAAGCTCAGTGACAGTCCATAGCTCACTGTTCTTTGATATGAGGTGCTTCCGCATGAGGACTTTCCATTTGGGATAGTCAGATCCATCAAAGACAGGACATGTTGTGGTTGCCTGAGCACTGCTTGCCATGAAGCAATAGGTGGGAGCATAGTCATCATTGCTGACGTCAGAGTCATTTGAGTTGCCATTTTCCTCATCGTTGAAGATGGACTTGCTGACGAAAGAAGTAGCGAGAGCCAGGCTTGCCACACCAGAGTCCGACTCCTCCTCAGATTCTTCCTCTTCCTCATATTCTTCAGATTCTTCTTCAGAATCCATTTCCTTGCCAATAAGTGCCCGAGCCTTCCTTAAGTTGTTCTTCCTGTGCGATGAGGACTTTGAAGATGAGGACTTTGCAGATGAGGACTTTGAAGATTTCTTCTTTTTCTTTGAGTCATCAGAACTGTCATCCTTGTATTTCTTCTTTCTTGATTCTTTTTCCCAGAGAGGACAATCAAAGATAAAGTGACCAGATTTCTTGCATTTGTGACAAGTTCTCTTCTTGTAGTCGCTTGAAGAATCTGATTTCTTCATGCTACTTTTTGATGATTTTCCAAACCGACCTCTCCTTGAGAACTTCTGGAATTTCCTCACAAGCATTGCTAGCTCCTGACTCAGTTCTTCAGGATCACCAAGACTACTATCAGATTCTTCGTCTTCAGATGAGGAAATTGCCTTAGCCTTCAAAGCACGAGATCTTCCATAACTTGGCCCGTAGAGGTCTCTCTTCTCAGCTTGTTGGAGTTCATGAGTATTGAGTCTCTCAAGAATATCAGCAGGATCTAGTGACTTGTAGTCTCCACGTTCTTGGATCATCAAAGCAAGTGTATCAAATGAGGAATCAAGGGATCTCAGCAGTTTCTTCACCACCTCATGGTCGGTGATGTCAGTGGCACCAAGAGCCTGAAGCTCATTGGAGATATCAGTGAGGCGATCGAAAGTTTGCTGAACATTTTCATTGTCGAGTCTTTTGAAGCGGTTGAAGAGATTGCGAAGAACATCAACCCGAGAGTCACGTTAAGTTGAAATGCCTTCATTGACTTTGGATAGCCTATCCCAGATAAGCTTAGCAGTCTCCAAAGCACTCACTCTGCCATACTGACCTTTGCTCAGATGGCCACATATGATATTCTTTGCTTGAGAGTCGAGTTGCTTGAATCTCTTCACATCAGCAGCGTTGATAGTGAGAGTGACAAAGGGAACACCATTTTCCACAACATACCAGAGATCGTTGTCAATTGCCTCGAGATGCATGCGCATCTTGTTCTTCCAGTAGGGGTAGTCCGTCCCATCAAAGGTAGGACACCCAGCTGAGACCTTGATCATGCCTGCAGTCGACATAAATAAAACTCCAGGTGGTTAAACCAAAATCACACAGAACAAGGGAGTACCTTGCTCTGATACCAATTGAAAGTGCGTTATATCGACTAGAGGGGGGGTGAATAGGCGATTTTTACAAATTCGTCACTTGAGGAAATACTAGTTGAGGAATTAGCTAAGTGACGAACTACTAGCAGCGGAATAAGTACTCAAGTGCATGCGAAACATGTTAATAGCATAGTCATCATGAGGAAATGAAACATACACAGAGCATGAATACCGTGAACAGGATAAGCAGGCTGACGATATGGTTACTGAAGAATTTGGGGTGAGGAAATTGAGAGAGTCTTCAGTCAAATTCTTTAAACAGTAACAATCAATTTCATCAACAGATATACGAGGAAATGAAAGGGTTGAGGAAATAGAACCAGAGGCTCGATGAAGACAGTGATTTGATAACCCAGTTCCAACTGCTGTGACAGTCGTACGTCTGGTTCAGAGCGGCCTGGTATTTAAACCAGAAGACACACAGTCCCAGGACACACAGTCCTTATCGTATTCTCCTTGAGCTAAGGTCACGCAGACCTCGCCCAACACTCGTGGTAAGTCTTCAGGGTAGACTTCCAAAACCCTCACAAACTGGTCACCCGGCAATCCACAATTTACTGCTGGATGCTCTAGACCACGGTCACCCGGTGATCCCCAATTGACTGCAGGATGCACTAGACCATGACGCCTAACCGTCTGGAAGATACACAGTCTTCAAAGGTAACAAGCGTCGGTTCCACACAGGAACAATTTCTTCAGTGATGCTCAATCACTTTGGGTTGGTGGTTTGGTTTTGGGGTTTTTCCCCACTGATGATTTTCGCTCAAAGTTCTCGAGGAATGGGATGCTCTCAAATGACAAGTGTCAAGTTCTCTCTCAGAGCAGCCAACCAGCTAGTGGTTGAAGGGGGCGGCTATTTATAGCCAGGGTGCAACCCGACATGATAAGACATAAATGCCCCCCAATGATATGACCGTTAGGTGGATAGAATATCTGGACAGCTGGCGCAAAGCACAGCAACGGTCGGAATTTGAAATCTCAAATTCCTCAGGGCTTATCATATTCCTTACTTGTAGGCAATTCGCACTGGCGAAATCCTAACTCCCCAGTCATACCAATTTCCTTAGAGACCAGAAGAACATCATCTCTGTCTCTGAAGAACTTGACTGAACTGTAAGAGGTTTCCAAAGGCTTCACTCGAAGGATTGGTTATGTTGAGGCTTATGAGTTGAGCATCAGTTGGAAATTTTTCCTTAGTTTTACCTCGACCCCCTTTAACAGTACGGTGTTTCCTATGACTCAAGAAAAAAAAAGAAACAATAAAAACTAAAGTCTTCATGCTTCATAATCCTCATTAATGACTTCAAGGTCACACCGTCTGCTTCAATATCAAAGTCTTCAGGGAATACCAAAGTCTTCAGCAAAGTCTTCACCAAAGACTTCAGTTGATGACATTCATTTTTAGGGGTCGATATTCTTCGTATATATAAAACTCCTCATCGACTTATAGAGCCTGTGTACACTCACAAACATATTAGTCCCTTAACCTATAAGTCTTCAATACACCAAAATCACTAAGGGGCACTCGATGCACTTACAGTATTGGTACCGACATCGCATATAGTCCACCTCTTAGTAACCTAGTTTTAGCCTTTTAGGTACTGTTTGATTTTTGAATCCACATAAATTATCCAAAATTTCACATCTTTACATGGTATGGTATGTTTACATCTACTAGCAGGGGGATGGCGTGGCGGCACGCCGCACCCGTCATTGAGTTTTTTTTACAGTGAATGACGTGGAAAGTGTTGTTTATATTGTTTTTTTGTTAAGTTATTAGTAGGGATAATTTTTTGTTTTGTTGTTGGATGGATCTTGGCTTAATTGCTGCTGTTGTATTTATCTCGGTCTAGCTTTGCATGCGTACATGTATTGGTAAGGGCGGAGGTTTGGTCTGTGGCAAGTCCATGAGGTGGTGGTTGCTGCCCTTGGCGGGGATTTTATTCAGATTTTATCTCATGAGAATAAAGAAATTATTACACTTGATGCATGGTTGAAGGATCCTAATTCTCTTCCGAAGGAAGTTGACGTGGAAGTGCCTGTTGCCGATCCATTTCCTTGGCAGCCTGATCTTCATGATGATTATGGTTCACCTTCTCATGTTCGTTCTCCACAGCGGAGAGTTGCTGAGAAGTTTTCCGTTAAGGTACATTTGAAGAATGTGCTGAATCATGGACTATTGGTTACTGATCTGCCGTCTTGTCTGCTTCCTGGTGAGGGAGCTGATCTCTCTCGGGTTCATTTTTTTAGGACCTGGAGGGGAAGGGTCAATAGCGCTGGATCGGGTGATAGTGGGTTTGCGTGAGTTACCATTCTTGTTTATGTGTCTGTAGGCTTGTTCGCCATGGTCATGGTACTGTGTTTGAAATAACGTACTTAAGAGGTGTTTTGTGTATGTGTTCTTTTTTATGTCTGTGTTATGAATAAAATAAGATTTGTTTTATGTCGATTTGTGTTGTATTTTAGGTTATCTTTTGTGGAGTCTAGTCTGTCATATGGGTTATCATGGCATTTCATACTCAGTTGAATGGCAATGCTGTGTATAGATGGTTTGCATGTACTCCATGCTGTTATGTGTGCGGCAAGTGTGTTTGCATCGTTTGGTAAGTGGATGAACTTGCAATAGAGATTTTTATGTTGGTTGAAATGTATGATAAGTCAGATGATGCATTGCGGTAGACAGATATTCAACCAGATTGACATGATCATAGGAACTAATTGCGTTGATTTGTAGAGAACATTATTTTATTGATGTTGCCTATGGCAACTATTTTACAGGAAGTAGTGCGCCTAGTAGAGATGGAAATGAGTGCGAGAGAACTACGGAGCTACATTATTGAAGTTGCTTGAGGCGACTATTTTACACGAAGTAGGTCATCTAGTACAGAAGTAAATAACTGCGACAACTACGAAAGGTTAGATTGGTCTTCTGGCTGGTCATCTCTGACGATAATAGCTGCAAGGAAAAGCAATGTGTTACTATTTGCCAGAAATATTTTTTTCTGGTAATAATAGATGTAATTATGCATGAGCTTACTGATTTTAGTCGTCGATGTCGTCCATGCTCCTGGTTGGCTTGATGTGGATGTATTTTGGTGCAAGCATTGTGTCTATGAGGTAATATGCTAGCTCTTGGTGTCCAGTTGTCTAGAAGTGGCATAAGTGATGGGTTCAAATAAGATATATGCTCCAGTTGTCCAGAAGTGGCCTCTACTATAGCATCGAATTTGTGACATTGAGGTGTGAATTCACCAACAATAAGGGCAGCAACCTCAGGAACAGTAGGACCAGAATATCTATCTCATGGGCAACACCTTCATGTCCGAAAAATTGAATTGCAAGATTTGGTGCGTCAGCTGATTGTAATCTCTGGCGGGCTGTTCTATACAATTGAACATATTGATTGTGTTGCTTAAGCATCTCTGTTAATGCCAATACAACAAAAGGATATGCCTGGCTCGGACCACCACCTTCCTCTTTGAAAGCATTGAATCTACAGTTTAGTTCATCCACTGAGTCAACTATTTATAACTGGGCAAACTTAAGAGTCTCATCATCTACAGGTATCAAAGAACCAATACGATGATAGACCGAACCACCCATCTTGAAGACGTATGGTCTGCTTCCCATATTAACACTTTCGTCAACATGAGCACCAAGAGAGGTAAAACAGAACATTGAGTTGTAATGCCTAATCAACCTCAGAAATGTAGATGAAGCATCATCACCATCAAATCTAAGCAAGTCCTTCAATGGAAAAGGCCAATCAGGAAATTTTGGTAAGGAAGCTTTCCCACCACAGCAGCAACCGTTGTAAACTGGCAAATTTAACCTTCCGTCATGAGCACCCTTAGAACGTTCTTGAAACCAATACAAAGCATTGCAGCTACCATATATGTACTAAGGGCCTCCATAGTATGAACGTCCGCGAACAGTTGCTGCCATCCAAAGAGAAACAACACAAAATTTACAAATGATAACAAATAGGAAGTAGACTTCCAACAATGGCAGGATATGTTTTGTGCAAGAATGAGCATCTGCATTTAGGTACATTCTGTTGATATTTATAATTTTGAAATCCCTGAACACAGTTTTTTGGCTTGGGAGAAAAATAGAACGTAGTATTATTTTTTTCCTTTTAATCGGCAATATTTGTAGGAAAAACTGTGAACTGGATGTCACACCGTGAAACAAGGCTAAAAACACTACCTTTCAACAAATCAATGTGATCTTTGGAAAATGGAGGTGCAAGTTTTTTAACTGAAAACACAATCATGAGGATCAATTAAATAAACAAAGTGAAAGGAGCATTTGAACAATAAGATGGCCAATATGCAAATAAGGAAGTTCGTACTTTTAATTTTGCCCGATCGATGTTCCCAAATAATTTTCCTTTTTTTCCTATTCAATCCAGCTTGAAAAGGATGAACA
This sequence comes from Elymus sibiricus, assembly GCA_039707655.1. Classification (NCBI taxonomy): domain Eukaryota; kingdom Viridiplantae; phylum Streptophyta; class Magnoliopsida; order Poales; family Poaceae; genus Elymus; species Elymus sibiricus. Next base: position 322,517,341 of record CM077663.1, on the reverse strand, counting down.
TACGGCAGAGGAAACACTGCGGAAAAAAAGAAGCATATTAATTAAACAGGGCGCAAAAATATGAAAGAGCAGGGGAAATTAAACTAAACGCGACATACCCAACGGTGTCGGACAGTCGCATGTCACAGTTCTAAACCGGAAGTGAACGATGGTCCATAGGTTAGGGAAGTATGAACTGGTTGCCGCAACGGAGCAGTCCTAAATGGTGAAAACGGTAGTATAGGACAATCACGCTGGATGGCGATAGGAGAAGACGCGCATACTGTCCAAAGTATGAGAAAACAGAGAAGTATGACCATGAGGTGATAATGGAAAATTTAGACATGACAAAAAGAACAAAAATAAGAAGAAGTGGACCTGCAGAAGGTAGAGGGACACATTTCTTAAATAGATTGTCTTCAACGGGACGCTTCCCCTGCCGAATATCTCGACGACGGTGCCGTGCTTCAGCAGAATTGGCGGGCCCACCTGCAGGAATCAAATTGTGAATATACAAAAGGAAAAAGTAATATAGGTACAAATTGAATAAAAGAGGCAAAAGGCAGCAGCAGCAGTCATACAAATAAAAGAAGCAACCACAACAAACATATGAAGGCCACAAGACAGAGAAGCGGATGCAAAGAAAGAATTGCTGCCCACATATAGTATCTGCGATAGGAAAAACATAGAGTTTCAGCGTACAGAAGAACGACCAACACATGGATTAGAAGCTGGATTGCTGCCATCGTCAAAGTGGCCATCAAAGAAGAAAGCAGAACATCGAGGTTGCACAACCACGAGCATCAGATAGATTGAGAGGTAGCGAAGCACGCTGAACTTGTCGTGCAGCAGGCCGACGAACATGAGAGGGCGCGGCGACCGATCGATGAGCCGAATAAAACGGAGGGGATTAACAGGTGCCCAAGCACGGTGAACTCGTCGTGGAGGACGCGGACGTACATGGGCGGACGCATCGGCCGATCGATGCGGCGAAGGAAACGGAGAAGCCTCAAGCCGAGGAAACCGATGCAAAAGTCGAATCATAGAAAAAGGGGATCTGAATGCACCTGGAACGGAGCGAGTGGAGCAGCAGGTCACCCGTGGCCACCTCGCGAGCGGACGGAGCGAGAGGAAAACAGAGCGTCCCCTCGAACACTATGTATGACAGAAGGGAAAGCCGATGCAAACAAAATCAAGCCAGACCAATGAAGCATCGAGGCCCATAAACAGGCAGTCCAGTAGAAAGAAAACTTTACGTAGGGAAAAAAAGGAGGGAAAAATAAACACGTGTCAAGGTGAGGGCAGCGTATCGGTTGCACGGCGAATCAATGTGGAGCGAGCCTGCTTAGTAGCTATAATATATTGTATTATTATTATAGGGAGAGGGAGGAGGCGTCTCCGATATGATTACTGAAACTACCGTTTAGTTATTTCATCCAAGGCAGTATCTTCTCTGTACAATTCGAGCGCTTCTTCCATAACCTTGGCTTGTGATAAAAGCTGCAATCTTTTCTCTGTCTTCGGATAACCTGATTGGATATCTTCCTGTATAGAACCTCTTATAATCTTTGCTCGCTTCTGAATGGCCATACGGGCCCATTGTGGATGAAAACCAGCAGCACCGAGTAGCAAGATTCCAATATAATCTGCCTCTAGCTCCCTCCTACATAGGCAACATTATCTAAGAAAGCCTCAAATTAATATTAAATAGCAGTATACATTTGAAACTAGTAAAGTAGACGAACCATGCAGCATAAGGTAATGCGGAAAAGGGGCTCCCACACTAAAGGCTTGTTCCGTTAGGCAGGGTTTGAAGAGATTTAAAAGGGAATTAAATCCTTTGTAAGTCCAAATCCCCCTCAAACCTCCTTAATCCCATTCAATCCATGTGGTGAGGAGACTAACCGAACAGGGCTTAAGGGACATGTTGAACGTTACATATTACCTGTAATCTAGCTAATCTCTGCAAGTTTAATCAGTAAAAGATTTAATTTCTACTCCTTCCGTTTCATAATATAAGATGTTATTATAACTAATATGTGAGTGCATCAGTTATAATAATATCTTATATTGTAAGACGGAGTGAATAATATTCTAATGTTATCTTCAAATGCAACCTCTTCTTGCAGCAGTGGAGTCCGTTGGCGAGGCGAAAGGATTCTGAGATGATGCGGATAGCCCAATCTTGTTTCAAGGAAGTCTACGTGTTGGCAAGGGGGCCCGCGAACGTGGCCTAGGGAAGGCAACGTCTTTTGTGGTGTCAAGCCTGCGTGCTTTCAAACTTGGTTAGTAACGCTTGGCGCATTTAGATGAGCACTTAAACTTGGTTATTTGCTATCCGTGGGCCTTTGGTTTTGTTACTACTTGTTAGTACTCAGCTTATGTTGGAGGCTTTATTAATTTAAAGTCGGACCCTCCTGACGTCTTCGTTCTAAAAAATGTAATATTCTAATCAAGACGAACCAAGACTAGGACTTACTAATCAATCAATTACTACCACCGATCTCAATGGAGTTAAGGTAGTTTATATGTGTGCAACGAAGGGCTTGATAAAAAAGGCATGCATTATTTTCACGGCTACAAGTGACACATGAAAAAGGGTCGAGTACATACATTACTATAATTCAAATTTCATATGAAAGAATTCATGTGTAAGTAAAACGCAACGAACAATGTGAAATGCATAATGCCTGTTTGGATTGGACGTAAATTTTACGTGCTGCCCCGTATTTGGTTCAAACTTGAGCTAAACACTAATTTTACACCCAATTCAAGCGGGGTTCAAGTGATCGATTATACCTGCCTGAGAAGAAGAGCCATAGAAACTTCGGTAACCACTCACTCCTGGTCATTTCCGCCTGGTGTCTTGCAATGATGTGCCCAACCTAGCAAAAATAATGAGGACGTCAGACCGAATCTGGCAGAAAATACCTAAATAGTAAAATTACACATAAATGACCCGTTAATCAAAAATAGACATATACTCCACTTACCTCATGGGCAATAATAACAGCGATCTCATCATCGGTCTTAAAGCAGTCAAGCAATCCAGTGGTGACCATGATTTTGCCACTGGCCGTACTGCGTAAATTGCGGTTGCCATCTCTTGAAAGGATCACCTCCAAGTTGAGGTCGCGGAGATGACTCGTCTATGGCCGCGGTGTCCACGCCTTTCGCCATTTCCGGCGCTTCTCAGTGACGCGGAGCATGGGGGCGTCGTGGCTGTCATAGATGCCGAGGCCGCGGCGGGCAACATGGAGGATTCTGTCGGCGATGAGACCAACACGGACAGCGTCGGGATGGCGTGAGTCCAGGACCTCATACTTGACCTTTTCCTCGGCTATTATTGTAACGCCTAAGATGCGATTCTATCCTTATTTTGGCACGAGGGCCTCGACATGGATAGAAGCGCATCTCGTTGTTTCGCAAGAATGGATATCATTACAAGTACATGTAAAGAAGAGATGAGTATATGGAATTGGCTTACACTCGCCACAAGCTACATCAATATCACATCAATACAACAACATATCCAAACATCATACAGAAGAGCAGGGTCCGACTACGGACGAAATCAAACGATAAAATGACATCCACCCTTGCTTTCCCAGGCTGCCGTCCTGGAACCCATCCTAGATCGATGAAGAAGAAGAATAACTCCAAATTAAAACAAGCATCACGCTCACGTCAAATCATCGCATTACCTGTACCTGCAACTGTTGTTGTAGTAATCTGTGAGCCACAGGGACTCAGCAACCTCGTTTCCAAGGGTATCAAGACTATTAAAGCTTAATGGGTGAGGTATGGTTAAGTGGTGAAGCTACAGCAAGCACTAAGCATTTATTTGAGTGGCTAACTTACGAGTACAAGAATAAAGGGGGATGATCGTCGCATAAACGGACGTGAACTAGTAATGATCTCTAAGAGATCCTGAACACCTACTTACGAACAAACATAACCCCACCGTGTTCTCTCTCGGTTGCAGAACTCACAAGAAGAGACAGTCACGGTTACGCACACAGTTGGTGTATTTTATTTGAGTTTACTTCAAATTTTCTATGACCGGGTGTTAAACAAAGTTTCCAAGTTGCAACGTATCCGCGGGCACGGCTTTCCGAAAGATTTAACCCTGCAGGGGTGCTCCAACTCATCCATCACAAACTAACCACACGCCGCGTTGGAATTCCTTAACCGCGGAATCACCCGTAGTATTTGCGGAATCCCGATGGAAAATCTCAACTTCGAGATAGCCCGAAGTGTCGTCGAAATTCCGCGGACAAGACGTTCGAGAAAAGTAAAACAAATCCAGCAAGGCCGCCCGACGTGCCGACAATCCCGATAGGAGCCACGTATCTCGTTCTCAGGGCACAACCGGATGAGCGCAGCGTACAATGGCCTGATAGACATCTCCCGAGTTGCCCTGGGTTGGCCCCGCACACGACTCTGTTTTGGACCAGCACCAGCAGCACTGGCCCCCCTGTATTATGTTGAATTAACTCCTCGGGTTCATGACGCCCTATGCTTTAGTAACGGTGTTCAGTATTATTATGTTGGGCAAATGTAGTACCAAAGTTGGGCCTTGCTAGACAAGTTTTATCCTAAAACGAAAATCAAGGGGGTCCCCATAACAACCCCGAGCATGTTAGGAGCGCTCAATATGGAACATAACACCGGTTCACAAGTAACTAGGGCGGCAAGAGTGGAACAAAACACCGAGAAAAAGGCCAAGCCTTCCACCCTTTACCAAGTATATACGTGCATTAAATTAAATAACAATAATATTGTGATATAACAAAAGGATATCCATGTTGTCACATGGAAACAACTTGCACCTGCAACTAGCAACGCTATAAGAAGGGCTGAGCAAGCGGTAGCATAGCCAAACAATGGTTTGCTGGGATGTGGAGGGGTTAGAGGCTTTTCATGGCAATTTGGGAGGCTTGACATACAAGTGGTAGGTAGCGAGACAAGCCATAGAAACGAGACATCTAGCATGGCAATGATAGTAGTGGTATCCAGGGAAATGATCATCTTGCCTGAGATACCGCTTGGAAGAAGAACGAGTCCGTGAAGAAGACGATCCGTGAAGTAGACGAACGAATCCTCACACCCCGAACGCTTTCAGAACTCTATCGAGAAGAAGCAATCCGGAAACAACAATCAACACATGATAAACACCACAACATATGCATGACATGATGCGCAAACATATATGATGCATGTCCGGTTTAATTATGCAAGACATGGCAAAGCACAGCAAACAATTACTACAAATTAAGTGAAGTTCAATATGCAACGAGTGGCATATTGACGAAACTCCACGTTGAATTATATAGTTCACTCTCGTTTAATCTACTCATCAATATTAATTGTTGTTTAGCATGGGTGGTCATGTCATAAGGTGAAGATGGAATTAAAACAATTTTAAATGGAGCGGGAAAACATACATATAACAAAATAATAACCCTCCATATTACGAGAAATGCGGCTAATGTTGTTTATCTAAACAATCATTTTAAATGTTGTTCGTCATGGCAAGAGGTGAAACATGTTGGAAATATGCCCTAGAGGCAATAATAAAGTAATTATTATTATATTTCCTTGTTCATGATAATCGTTTATTATCCATGCTATAATTGTATTGATTGGAAACTCAATTGCATATGTGGATACATAGACAACACTGTGCCCTAGTATGCCTCTAGTAGACTAGCTCGTTGATCAAAGATGGTCAAGGTTTCCTAGCCATGGACATGAGATGTCATTTGATAACGGGATCACATCATTAGGAGAGGGATGTGATGGACAAGACCCAAACTATGAACGTAGCATATGATCGTGTCAGTTTATTTCTATTGTTTTCTGCATGTCAAGTATCTGTTCCTATGACCATGAGATCATGCAACTCACTGACACCGGAGGAATACCTTGTGTGTATCAAACGTCACAACGTAACTGGGTGACTATAAAGATGCTCTACAGGTATCTCCGAGGGTGTCTGTTGAGTGGGCATGGATCAAGACTGGGATTTGTTACTCCGTGTGACGGAGAGGTATCTCAGGGCCCACTCGGTAATACAACATCACAACAAGCCTTGCAAGCAATGTGACTAAAGTGTTAGCCACGGGATCTTGTATTACGGAACGAGTAAAGAGACTTGCCGGTAACGAGATTGAGCTAGGTATAGAGATACCGACGATCGAATCTCAGGCAAGTAACATACCGAAGAACAAAGGGAACAACATACGGGATTAACTGAATCCTTGACATAGAGGTTCAACCGATAAAGATCTTCATAGAATATGTAGGAACCAATATGGGCATCCAGGTCCCGCTATTGGTTATTGACCGTAGAGGTGTCTCGGTCATGTCTACATAGTTCTCGAACCCGCAGGGTCTGCACACTTAAGGTTCGGTGACGTTTCGGTAGTATAGAGTTATGTATGGTGGTGACCGAAGGTTCTTTGGAGTCCCGGATGAGATCTCGGACGTCACGAGGAGCTCCAGAATGGTCCGGAGGTAAAGATTGATATATAGGAAAGTGGTGTTTGAACTCCGGAAAAGTTTCAGGCATTTCCGGCAATGTACCGGGAGTGACGAATGGGTTTCGGGGGTCCACCAAATGGGCCCACCACACCCCAAGTGGGTCACATGGACCTGAGGGTGGCGCACCAGCCCCTGGTGGGCTGGACGGCCGGCCCAAGAAGGCCTATGCGGCTGGACTTGTGGGAAAGGGAAAGTCCAAGTGGGGAAGGGAAGGAGTCCTACTAGGAGTAGGATTGGAGGTGGACTCCTCCACCTCCACCTCCTTCGGCCGACTCCTAGGAGGGTTCCTAGGTCGGCCAGCCCCTCCCCTCCCTCCTTTATATACTAGAGGGGAGAGAGGGCAGCAGCACAAGAAACTCTAGCCACGGTGCAGCCCTCTCTCCCCGATAAATCAAATCCTCTAGTTTTCAGCAGTCTTTAGGCGAAGCCCTGCTGGAATAGTTCCACCACCATCGCCGCCGCGCCGTCGCTCTGCCGGAGAACTCATCTACCTCTCCGCTCCCTCTTGCTGGATCAAGAAGGCGGAGATCGTCATCGAGCTGTACGTGTGCTGAACACGGAGGTGCCGTCCGTTCGGCGCTAGATCGGGACGGATCGTGATTGGATCGCGGGACGCTCGGCGATTTGGATCGCGAAGATGTTCGACTACACCAACCGCATTTCGCTTCCCGCTTAGCGATCTACAAGGGTATGTAGATCCACTCTCCCCCTCGTAGATGCTCATCACCATGGATAGATCTTTCGTGTGCGTAGGAAATTTTTTGTTTCCCATGCAACGTTCCCCAACAGTGGCATCATGAGCTAGGTCTATGTGTAGATGAGATCATGAGTAGAACACAAAGGAGTTTGTGGGCGTTGATATTCAGATTGCTTCCTCCCTTGGTCTTTTCTTGATTCGGCGGTATTGTGGGATGAAGCGGCCCGGACCAACATTACTCGTACGCTTACGAGAGACCGGTTCCATCAACTGACATGTAACTTTGTTGCATAAAGATGGCTGGCGGGTGTCTGTTTCTCCCACTTTAGTTGGATCGGATTCGACAAAGGCGGTGCTTGAGAAGGTTGAATAGCAATTTGTGTATCACCGTTGTGGTTTATGCGTAGGTAAGAATTGTTCTTGCTAGATACCCGTAGCAACCACGTAAAACTTGCAACAACAATTAGAGGACGTCTAACTTGTTTTTGTAGGGTATGTTGTGATGTGATATGGCCAATTACATGATGAGATATATGTGATGTATGAGATGATCATGTATTGTATAGAATATCACGACTTGCATGTCGATGAGTACGGCAACCGGCAGGAGCCATAGGGTTGTATTTAATTATTTTCTCCGTTTTGCTTTACTTTATTGCTATGAGTTAGCAATAGTCGTGGAAGCAACAGTCGGCGCGACAACCTCATGGTGACACGTTGATGGAGATCATGGTGTCATGCCGGTGACGATGGAGATCATGCCGGTGCTTTGGAGATGGAGATCAAAAGCACAAGTTCATGGCCATATCATGTCACTTATGATTTGCATGTGATGTTAATCCTTTTATGCATCTTATTTTGCTTAGGACGACGGTAGCATTATAAGGTGATCCCTCACTTAAATTTCAAGATAAAATTGTGTTCTCCCCGAGTGTGCACCGTTGCGAAAGTTTGTAGTTTTGAGACACCACGTGATGATCGGGTGTGATAGACTCTACGTTCGCATACAATGGGTGCAAGCCAGTGTTGCACGTGCGGAACACTCGGGTCAAACTTGACGAGCCTAGCATGTACAAACATGGCCTCAGAACACAAGAGACCGAAAGGTCGAACATGAGTCATATAGTAGATATGATCAACATGAAGATGTTCACCATTGAAACCACCTCAACTCACGTGATGATCGGACTTGAGTTGGTGAATTTGGATCATGTGACACTCGAATGACCAGAGGGATGTCAATTTGAGTGGGAGTTTTTTAAGTAATATGATTAACTAAACTCATTATCTTGAACAATAGTCTAAGTTGTCTTTGCAAAAATTATGTTGTAGATCAATGGCTCGCGCAGTAGCACCCCTGAATTTTAATGCGTTCCTAGAGAAAGCTAAGTTGAAAGATGATGGAAGTAACTTTGTGGACTTGACCCGTAATCTGAGGATTATCCTTACGGCTTCCCAAAAGGGTTATGTCCTTGATGCACCGCTTGGTGATCCACCCGCTCCAGTTGAGTCTCCAGACGTTGTGAACGCCTGGCAGGCTCGTTCTGATGATTACTCAATGGTTCAATGTGCAATATTGTATGGCTTAGAACCGGGACTTCAAAGACGTTTTGAACGTCATGGAGCATATGATATGTTCCTAGAGTTGAAGTTTATCTTTCAGAAGAATGCCCGGATCAAGAGGTATGAGACCTCCAATAAGTTCTATGCCTGCAAGATGGAGGAGAACGTGTCTGTTAGTGAACACATACTAAAAATGTCTGGGTATTCCACCCGTCTGCCTGAATTGGGGATGCCCCTTCCAGCAGAGGCGATCACTGACAGAGTTCTTCAATCATTGCCACCTAGCTACAAGAGCTTCGTGTTGAACTATAACATGCACGGGATGAACAAGTCAGTCGCCGAGCTGTTTGCGATGTTGAAAGTCGCTGAGTCTAAGATTCAGAAGGAGCATCAAGTGTTGATGGTCAATAAAACCACTAGTTTCAAGAAGAATGGCAAGGGTAAGAAGGGTAACTCCAAGAAGAGTGGCAAAGCAGTTGCCCCTCCCGTGAAGAAACCCAAGGCTGGACCCAAGCCAGAAACTGAGTGCTTTCATTGCAAGGGAACTGGTCACTGGAAGCGGAAATGCCCCAAGTATTTGGCTGACAAGAAGGCGGCCAACAACAAACAAGGTATATATTATATACATGTTATTGATGTGTACCTTACCAACTCTCGTTGTAGTGCCTGGGTATTTGATACCGGTGCGGTTGCTCACATTTGCAACTCAAAACAGGAACTGCGGAATAGACGGAGGCTGGCAAAGGACAAACTGACGATGCGCGTGGGAAATGGTTCCAAGGTTGATGTGATTGCCGTCCGCACGCTCGCTCTTCGATTACCATCGGGATTAGTGATGAACCTGAATAATTGTTATTTAGTGCCTGCGTTAAGCATGAACATTATATCTGGATCTTGTTTATTGCGAGACGGTTACTCATTTAAATCAGAGAATAATGGTTGTTCTATTTATATGAGTAATATCTTTTATGGTCATGCACCCAATGTGAGGGGTTTATTCTTATTGAATCTCGATAGTGATAATACACATGTTCATAACATTGATGCCAAAAGATGTAGAATTGATAATGATAGTACCACTTTCTTGTGGCACTGCCGTTTAGGTCATATTGGTGTAAAACGCATGAAGAAGCTCCATGCTGATGGACTTTTGGAGTCACTTGATTTTGAATCACTTGACACATGTAAGCCATGCCTCATGGGCAAGATGACTAAGACCCCGTTCTCTGGAACAATGGAACGGGCAAGTGACTTGTTGGAAATCATACATACTGATGTGTGCGGTCCGATGAGCATTGAGGCGCGTGGTGGATATCGTTATTTTCTCACCTTCACTGATGACTTAAGTAGATATGGGTATATTTACTTAATGAAACACAAGTCTGAAACGTTTGAAAAGTTCAAGCAATTTCAGAGTGAAGTTGAGAATCATCGTAACAAGAAGATTAAATTCCTACGATCTGATCGAGGAGGAGAATATCTGAGTTATGAGTTTGGCAGTCACTTAAGACAGTGTGGAATTGTTTCACAATTGACACCACCTGGAACACCACAGCGTAATGGTGTGTCCGAACGTCGTAATCAAACCTTATTAGATATGGTGCGATCTATGATGTCTCTTGCCGATTTGCCACTATCGTTTTGGGGTTATGCATTAGAGACACCTGCATTCACTTTAAATTGGGCACCATCGAAATCCGTTGAGGTGACACCATATGAACTGTGGTTTGGCAAGAAGCCAAAGTTGTCGTTTCTTAAAGTTTGGGGATGTGCTTATGTCAAAAAGCTTCAGCCTGAAAAGCTGGAACCCCAAGCGGAGAAATGCGTCTTCATAGGATACCCAAAAGAGACAGTTGGGTATACCTTCTATCTTAGATCCAAAGGCAAAGTGTTTGTCGTAAAGAACGGGTCATTTCTCGAGAAAGAGTTTCTCTCGAAAGAATTGAGTGGGAGGAAAATAGAACTTGATGAGGTTGTTGAACCTTTACTTCAACCAGAGAGTAGCGCAGCGCAGAAAGATGTTTCTGTAGAGCCTACATCGGTTGAAGAGGAAGTTAATGATGATGATCATGAAGCTTTGGATCAAGTTACTATCGAACCTCGTAGGTCGACAAGGACGCGTACTGCTACTGAGTGGTACGGCAACCCTGTCTTAGAGGTCATGTTGTTGGACAACGATGAACCTACGAGCTATGGAGAAGCGATGATGGGCCCGGATTCCGAGAAATGGTTAGAGGCCATGAAATCCGAGATGGGATCCATGTATGAAAACAAAGTATGGGCTTTGGAAGTATTACCTGAAGGGCGAAAGGCCATTCAGAACAAATGGATCTTTAAAAACAAGACGGACGCGGACGGTAATGTCACCGTCTATAAAGCTCGACTTGTGGCAAAGGGTTTTTCACAAGTTCAAGGAGTTGACTACGATGAGACCTTCTCACCCGTAGCGATGCTTAAGTCCGTCAGAATCATGTTGGCAATAGCTGCATTTTTCGATTATGAAATTTGGCAGATGGATGTCAAAACAGTGTTCCTTAACGGTTTCCTTAAGGAAGAGTTGTATATGATGCAACCGAAAGGTTTTGTCGATCCAGGGAATGCTGACAAAGTTTGCAAACTCCAGCAATCCATTTATGGACTGGTGCAAGCATCTCGGAGTTGGAATCTTCGCTTTGATGAGGTGATCAAAGCGTTCGGGTTTATACAAGTTTACGGAGAAGCTTGTATTTACAAGAAAGTGAGTGGGAGCTCTATAGCGTTTCTAATATTATATGTGGATGACATATTGCTGATTGGAAACAATATAGAAATGTTGGAAAGCGTGAAGGAATATTTGAACAAGAGTTTTTCAATGAAGGACCTAGGAAAAGCTGCTTTCATATTAGGCATCAAGATCGATAGAGATAGATCGAGACGCTTAATAGGACTTTCACAGAGCACATACCTTGAGAAAGTTTTGAAGAAGTTCAAAATGGATCAGTCCAAGAAGGGGTTCTTGCCTGTGTTGCAAGGTGTGAAGTTGAGTAAAACTCAATGCCCAGTGACTGCAGAAGATAGAGAAAAGATGAGTGTCGTCCCCTATGCTTCAGCCATAGGCTCTATCATGTATGCAATGCTGTGCACAAGACCCGATGTCAGCCTTGCCATTAGTATGGCCGGAAGGTTTCAAAGTGATCCAGGAATGGAACACTGGACGGCGGTCAAGAATATCCTGAAGTACCTGAAAAGGACTAAGGACATGTTTCTCGTTTATGGAGGTGATCAAGAGCTCGTCGTAAAGGGTTACGTCGATGCAAGCTTTGACACTGATCCGGATGACTCTAAGTCGCAAACCGGATACGTATTTATTCTCAATGGGGGTGCGGTAAGCTGGTGCAGTTCCAAGCAAAGCGTGGTAGCTGATTCTACATGCGAAGCGGAGTACATCGCTGCCTCGGAGGCGGCGAAGGAAGGTGTCTGGATGAAGGAGTTCATGACAGATCTTGGAGTAGTGCCTTGTGCACTAAATCCAATGACTCTGTTCTGTGACAACACTGGTGCCATTGCTCTAGCCAAGGAACCAAGGTTTCACAAGAGGACCAGACACATAAAGCGACGTTTCAATTCCATCCATGATTATATCAAGGAGGACGACATAAATATATGCAAAGTGCACACGGATCTGAATGTTGCAGATCCGATGACTAAACCTCTTCCAATGGCTAAACATGATCAACACCAGAACTGTATGGGTGTTAGATTCATTACAATGTAAATCACATTGTGATGTGAGCTAGATTATTGACTCTAGTGCAAGTGGGAGACTGTTGGAAATATGCCCTAGAGGCAATAATAAAGTAATTATTATTATATTTCCTTGTTCATGATAATCGTTTATTATCCATGCTATAATTGTATTGATTGGAAACTCAATTGCATGTGTGGATACATAGACAACACTGTGTTCCTAGTATGCCTCTAGTAGACTAGCTCGTTGATCAAAGATGGTCAAGGTTTCCTAGCCATGGACATGAGATGTCATTTGATAACGGGATCACATCATTAGGAGAATGATGTGATGGACAAGACCCAAACTATGAACGTGGCATATGATCGTGTCAGTTTATTGCTATTGTTTTCTGCATGTCAAGTTTCTGTTCCTATGACCATGAGATCATGCAACTCACTGACACCGGAGGAATACCTTGTGTGTATCAAACGTCACAACGTAACTGGGTGACTATAAAGATGCTCTACAGGTATCTCCGAGGGTGTCTGTTGAGTGGGCATGGATCAAGACTGGGATTTGTTACTCCGTGTGACGGAGAGGTATCTCAGGGTCCACTCGGTAATACAACATCACAACAAGCCTTGCAAGCAATGTGACTAAAGTGTTAGCCACGGGATCTTGTATTACGGAACGAGTAAAAAGACTTGCCGGTAACGAGATTAAGCTAGGTATAGAGATACCGACGATCGAATCTCGGGCAAGTAACATACCGAAGAACAAAGGGAACAACATACGGGATTAACTGAATCCTTGACATAGAGGTTCAACCGATAAAGATCTTCGTAGAATATGTAGGAACCAATATGGGCATCCAGGTCCCGCTATTGGTTATTGACCGTAGAGGTGTCTCGGTCATGTCTACATAGTTCTCGAACCCGCAGGGTCTGCACACTTAAGGTTCGGTAACGTTTCGGTAGTATAGAGTTATGTATGGTGGTGACCGAAGGTTGTTCGGAGTCGCGGATGAGATCCCGGACGTCACGAGGAGCTCCGGAATAGTCCGGAGGTAAAGATTGATATATAGGAAAGTGGTGTTTGAACTCCGGAAAAGTTTCAGGCATTTCCGGCAGTGTACCGGGAGTGACGAATGGGTTCCGGGGGTCCACCAAGTGGGCCCACCACACCCCAAATGGGTCACATGGACCTAAGGGTGGCGCACCAGCCCCTGGTGGGCTGGGCGGCCGGCCCAAGAAGGCCTATGCGGCTGGACTTGTGGGAAAGGGAAAGTCCAAGTGGGGAAGGGAAGGAGTCCTACTAGGAGTAGGATTGGAGGTGGACTCCTCCACCTCCACCTCCTTTGGCCGACTCCTAGGAGGGTTCCTAGGTAGGCCAGCCCCTCCCCTCCCTCCTTTATATACTAGAGGGGAGAGAGGGCAGCAGCACAAGAAACTCTAGCCACGGTGCAGCCCTCTCTCCCCGATAAATCAAATCCTCTAGTTTTAGCAGTGCTTAGGCGAATCCCTGCTGGAATAGTTCCACCACCATCGCCGCCGCGCCGTCGCGCTGCCGGAGAACTCATCTACCTCTCCGCTCCCTCTTGCTGGATCAAGAAGGCGGAGATCGTCATCGAGATGTACGTGTGCTGAACGCGGAGGTGCCGTCCGTTCGGCGCTAGATCGGGACGGATCGTGATTGGATCGCGGGACGCTCGGTGATTTGGATCGCGAAGACGTTCGACTACATCAACCGCGTTTCTTAACGCTTCCCGCTTAGCGATCTACAAGGGTATGTAGATCCACTCTCCCCCTCGTAGATGCTCATCACCATGGATAGATCTTGCGTGTGCGTAGGAAATTTTTTGTTTTCCATGCAACGTTCCCCAACAAAACATACATAACTACATCATGTAGGCATTTTAAATGATGCCGGAAGAAACATATAGCACTTCCGAAACGACCCCATATGCAAATTATGAATTTGGTACAGATCTGTCCTAACACATTTTTATAGTTGTTAAACAGCAATATAAAGTGTGCCATGACAGCCTACACGATTTTCTAGTCAAGTTACATATGTGGAACATTTTAAACGGAGCTACGGTTATTTAGTTATGAGACAAACCGTTTTAACATGGCATTAATGCAAATTTAAACAAACAACAAGTTTAAACATCTTAAACATGTATGAAAGTTGGATATTGTGAAACTAGATAAAATTCTAAGCATTTTACATGTTTAAATCATTTTAATCCGATGCACGGTTATTTATTTATAAGCAATGCAAATTAATGTCATTTTCTATAATTGGCAAAATCCTGGATTTATTGACAAATTCGCAGACAGGAAAAAAATATGCACACGGGCCGAATCTGCCGAAATGGACTGAACTGGGCGAGCGGCCGATACTATATTGCGCTTAGGGCGGAGAATAGGGCGCGGGGGCAGGCTCACCCATGGGCTCTGCCCAGGCCGGTGGAGGCGAGCAGGACGCGGGCTGGCTGGGGCTTGCACATGGTTCGATCTGGAGCTGGCGCGGGTGTGGCCCAGCCAGCGCCAAGGGATGCGGCCCCGACACGGGCGTCCATGCGCGCGAGGCGCTGGAGGCCTCGACGGGCGCTGGCTTTTGGAGCGGGGCTTGGTCAATGGGGCGCTGCGATGGGAGGTCGGCTTCCCTGCCTGACGCCAAGCGAGCAGAGGTCGGCGGAGCACGGGATGACAACGGCGGCGGTCGGATCCGGCCGGGAAGGGCCGCAGCTGAAGAAGGCTGGCCGGATCTGGTGATTCCCGACGCTGAATGGATGGCACGACGCCCGTCGAGCTCCATCAATGGTGCGGGTTCCCTGTCCATGGAAGAGAGAGGGAGAGGAAATGAGAGAGAGATAGGAGGAGAGAAGAGAGATGGCGGGGCTCGCCTGGGTGGTGGTCCCCTCCGGTCACCGGCGGCCCCCGGTCCAGCGAGGTGGCGACGTGGTCGAGGCAGGGGCGGCTGGTTGGGAGAGAGCTCGAGATCGAGGCTCTCCGATCCAGATCTGAGGGGCGGCGGCGTACGGGCTTCGCGGGCCCCGCGTGGGCCTGGTCGGGCCGGCGGCTGAGGAGAGAGGAGGTGGTAGACGTGGAGGCTGTGCACTAGTGGCGGCGGCGCGGATTTCGAGGGACAGGGGCTAGGTTTCCCAAATAGGCAAGGTTAGGCCGTCTTTTATAGGCAGGGGAGCTAGGTTAGGGTTTTTTTTGCACCGATTCGAGTCGTTCGATCGTAATCGGACGGCTCCGGTCGCGCTGTCTGGCTAGGTGGGCTAGTGGGCTGTGATGGGCTGTGTAGAGGGGCTTGGTGGGGATGAGAGGGAATGGATGGCAGCCCATGGCATGTTTTAAAAACCGAAAAAATGTCCGACAATAAATCCGATGACGATGCCGCTACGGTCGACCGTTCGGGTATCAAATGGACTCTGATTGAGACAAAATTTGGCAGGCGGTCTACCTACAATACAACAAGACCGCACACCCACTTTCGACCCAATCCGAGAATGTTTTTCTTACCCACATTTAAAAACAATAAATTTGCAGTGCCGCGGGCGCGTGCGTGTGTGGTTGGTCTCGAATCGGTCGACGACACGAACGGAGAGAACCGGCAACTACGAACGGATACAAGTTTTCAAAAACGAGTGATGATGCTATGCATATGATGCGAATGATGCGATGATGAATGCGACAACCAAACAATTCACACGGCGATAATGGAATAAAACTGGAATTTTCTGGAGCGTCGGTCTCGGGCTGTTACAATTATGGACTCGGCGAGGTCGCCCTCTTCTTGGATGGAGAGAACGGTCAAGTGCGAGCGGCTGGTACAGGGCACGACCTCGCGGTCGTAGAGGCTACAGACTGCCATCACAGTGGCGCCCATGGTGATTGCCATGGCCGCAGCGACCTTCCGCGGTTCGTGGTACCACCGGAGAGCGAAGTCAGTCGCCGTGCTTTGCAAGGATGTCGACGCACCACGGGCGGCAGGCTTGACGTAGGGCAGAGAGCTGGAGCTGCGGACCGAGCCCAAGTCAGGCGCGCCGGGGCGGCGTGGCTGCGGTAGCACCGAGTGCACGGCGCCTTGCAGCGTAGTAGGATCTGGGAGAAGAGGGAGCGCGCGTTCCTACAGCTGTTCATGGTCTTTTGATTATTTTCTTATAATACTTTCCTTTTGCTTCTGGTGATGCTCTTCCTCTGGTCGTGTTTGGTATGACAGGACCGGGTTACGTGATGGAGTATATATGTATGCACAGAGCCACAGACCAACGGCTGCGTGACTGGCGCAACTCCGGGTCGGATCGGGGTCCGTTGCATGCACGCACTAGAAGTTGAACATGGCCGGCGGGACGTTCAAACGGATCGGAACTCGCTCGCGAATCGGAGATGTCACTTATGGCAACTCCAACCATGTACATCAAACCTCCCCTAAATGTTCATACCGCTCTGTCGAGACAGAGGTTGCCATTCAACACCGTGGCTGGTCGTGATGCTCTAAACAATGGCTTGATTAAGAGAGTGGGGGAATGGAACCACCATCTCCATATGGGATAACAAGTGGATTCCGGGCACTTTGTCGATGCGACCCATATTGAAATCGAAGGGCACGCAACTGCAGTTGGTGAGTGAGCTTATTGATACATACAACTGGACATGGCGTGCTGATCTCATTCGAGATGTTTTCATAACACCTGATGCGGATGCTATCCTTAATATTCCATTACATAGTGGAGGTAGGGACAATTTTTTGGCCTGGGCTTTTGAGAAGTCAGGGATGTATTCTGTGAAATCTTCATACCGTGCTCTTGTGACTCAGAAAGAGTGTTCTGCTCAAGAGGAAGGGACGGCTACAGGCTCCTCATTGACAGATAAACAGATATGGACAACCCTGTGGAAACGCCAAGTGATGCCAAAGGTGCGTGTTTTTTGGTGGCGTGTTCTTAGGGGTATTTTACCCGATGAGGCGACCCTCAAATATCGACATATTCAAGAGCAAAGCATGTGTAAAATTTGCCATGCCATGGAGGAGGATCTCATGCATGCTCTAGTTCATTGCTCTCATGCAAGGAAATTTTGGGATGAGGCACATTCACTTTTGGATTTTCGGCTCCAAGGCTTCACCCTGCTGTTGGGGAACGTTGCATGGGAAACAAAAATTTTCCTACGCACACACAAGATCTATCCATGGTGATGAGCATCTACAAGAGGGAGAGTGAATCTACATACCCTTGTAGATCGCTAAGCGGAAGCGTTAAGAAACGCGGTTGATGTAGTCGAACGTCTCCGCGATCCAAATCGCAAGTCGTCCCTCGAACTGATCACGAACTAGTGCCGAACGGACGGCACCTCCGCGTTCAACACACGTACGGCTTGATGACGCCTTCACCTCCTCGATCCAGCGAGCGATGGTAAAGTAGTAGACGAGTTCCGGCAGCACGACGGCGTGGTGATGGTGGTGAGGAACAATCTCTGCAGGGCTTCGCCAAGCGCTACGGAGATTATGACGTAGGAACTAGAGGGTTAGGGTTGCCGCACACGGCTTGGGGAAATCTTGATGTATCCCGAGTGCTAGCCCTGCCCCTCTATTTATATGTTGAGCCCTGGGGTCGAAACTTGGAGAAAGAGCCTCCTCAAAGTCGGTTTGGCCCGCAAGGCAAGAGTCCTGCTCGGACTCCAGGACCAGACGCCAGGGTCCTCGGCGTCTGGCCCCAGACGCCAGGGTCCCTGGCGTCTGGCCCCTGGCCTCCGCAAAACTTCCTTTTGCACCTTCCTAAAGCCTCGTGGGCTTTACCCCTTGGCCCAAATAAAGTGTTCTCGTACCCGAACATTTCGGGAAACATCCGGAACCCCTTCCGGTGAATTCCGAAACCCTTCCGGAGACCAAACACTATTATCTCATATATCAATCTTTACCTCCGGACTATTCCAGAGCTCCTCGTCATGTCCGGGATCTCATCCGGGACTCCGAACAACTTTCGGTCACCAACATAACAACTCAACTATACTTATATCGTCACCAAACGTTAAGTGTGTAGACCCTGCGGGTTCGAGAACTATGTAGACATGACCGAGACACCTCTACGGTCAATAACCAATAGCGGGACCTGGATGCCCATATTGGCTCCTACATATTCTATGAAGATCTTTATCGGTCGAACCTCTATGTCAAGGATTCAGTTAATCCCGTATGCTGTTTTCCCTTTGTTCTTCGGTATATTACTTGCCCGAGATTCGATCGTCGGTATCTCTATACCTAGTTCAATCTCGTTACCGGCAAGTCTCTTTACTCGTTCCGTAATACAAGATCTCGTGGCTAACACTTTAGTCACATTGCTTGCAAGGCTCATTGTGATGTTGTATTACCGAGTGGGCCCTGAGATACCTCTCCGTCACACGGAGTAACAAATCCCAGTCTTGATCCATGCCAACCCAATAGACATCCTCGGAGATACCTGTAGAGCACCTTTATAGTCACCCAGTTACGTTGCGACGTTTGATACACACAAGGTACTCCTCCGATGTCAGGGAGTTGCATGATCTCATGGTCATAGGAACAGATACTTGACATGCAGAAAACAATAGCAATAAACTGACACGATCATATGCTACGTTTACAGTTTGGGTCTTGTCTATCACATCATTCTCCTAATGATGTGATCCCGTTATCAAATGACATCTCATGTCCATGGCTAGGAAACCTTCACCATCTTTTCATCAACGAGCTAGTTAACTAGAGGCATACTAGGGACACAATGTTGTCTATGTACCCACACATGTATTTGAGTTTCCAATCAATACAATTATAGCATGGATAATAAACGATTATCACGAACAAGGAAATATGATAATAACTAAATTATTATTGCCTCTAGGGCATATTTCCAACAGTCTCCCACTTGCACTAGAGTCAATAATCTAGTTCACATCACCATGTGATTTACATTGTTCTAACACCCAATGAGTTCTGGGGTTCGATCATGCTTTTCATGTGAGAGAGGTCTTTAGTCAACGGGTCTGCGACATTCAGATCCGTGTGTACTTTGCAAATCTCTATGTCATACTGTAGACACTTCTACCACACTCCACTTGTAGCTATTCCAAATGGCTGCTCCACTATATGTATCCTGACTGCTACTCAGAGTCGTCCGGATAGGTGTCAAAGCTTGCATCGACGTAACCCTTTACGACGAACTCTTCATCACCTCCATAATTGAGAAATATTTCCTTAGTCCTCTAGTTACTAAGGATAATCTTGACCGCTGTCCAGTGATCCACTCCTGGATCACTCTTGTACCCCTTGACAGAATCATGGCAAGGCACACATCAGGTGCGGTACACAGCATGGCATACTATACAGAGCCTATGGATAAGGCATAGGGGATGACCTTCGTCCTTTCTCTTTCTTCTGCCGTGGTCGAGCTTTGAGTCTCACTCAACTCCACACCTTACAAATCAGGCAAGAACTCTTTCTTTGACTGATCCATTTTGAACTCTTTCAAAATCTTGTCAAGGTATGTACTCATTGAAAGTCTTATCAGACGTCTTGATCTATCGCTATAGATCTTGATGCCCAATATTTAAGTAGCTTCATTCCAGGTCTTCCTTTGAAAAACTCCTTTCAAACGACCCTTTATGCTTTCCAGAAATTCTACATTATTTCCGATCAACAATATGTCAACCACATATACTTATCAGAAATTCTATAGTGCTCCCACTCACTCTATTGTAAATACAAGTTTCTCATAAACTTTGTATAGACATAAAAACTTTGATCACCTCATCAAAGTGTATATTCCAACTCCGAGATGCTTGCTCCAGTCCATAGAAGGATCGCTGGAGTTTGCATACATTTTAGCATCCTTAGGACTGACAAAACCTTCCGGTTGTATCACATACAACCTTTCCTTACGGATACCGTTAAGGAAACGATGTTTTGACATCCATCTGCCAGATTTCATAATTGAAAAATGCAGCAACTGCTAACATGATTCCAACAGACTTTAGCATCGCTACGGGTGAGAAAGTCTCATCGTAGTCAACTCCTTGAACTTGTGAAAAACCCTTTGCCACAAGTCGAGCTTTATAGACGGTGACATTACCGTCCACGTCCGTCTTCCTCTTAAAAAATCCATTTGTTCTGAATGGCCTTACGCCCTTCAGGTAATACTTCCAAAGCCCATACTTTGTTTTCTTACATGGATCCCATCTCGGATTTCATGGCCTCTAACCATTTCTCGGAATCCGGGCCCATCATCGCTTCTCCATAGCTCGTAGGTTCATCGTTGTTCAATCAACATGACCTCTAAGACAGGGTTGCCGTACCACTCAGGAGCAGTACGCGTCCTTGTCGACCCACGAGGTTCGATAGTAACTTGATCCGAAGTTTCATGATCATCATCATTAACTTCCTCTTCAACTAACGTAGGCTCCACAGAAACAACTTTCTGCGCTGCGCTACTCTTTGGTTGAAACAAAGGTTCAACAACCTCATCAAGTTCTATCTTCCTCCCACTCAATCTTTCGAAAGAAACTTTTTCTCGAGAAAGGACCCGTTTTAGCAATAAACACTTTGTGCTTGGATCTGAGATAGAAGGTTCACCCAACTGTTACGTTAGGGTATTCTATGAAGATGCATTTGTCCGCTTTGGGTTCGAGCTCATTAGGTGAAAACCCTTTTTCACATAAGCGTCGCAGCCCCAAACATTAAAAAATGACAGCTTAGGTTTCCGCCAAACCAAAATTCATACGGTGTCATCTCAACGGACTTATGGTGCCCCTTTTAAAGTGAATGTGGTTGTCTCTAATGCATAACCCTAAAACGATAGTGGTAAATCGATAAGAGACATCATAGTTCGCACCATATCTAATAGAGCACAACTACGACGTTCGGACACACCATCACACTATGGTGTTCCAGGTGGCGTGAGTTGTGAAACAACCTCCACATTGTCTTAAGTTATATACCAAACTCGTAACTCAGATATTTACCTCCACGATCATATCGTAGACATTTTATTTTCTTGTCACGATGATCTCAAACTTCACTCTGAACTTTTCAAACGATTCAGACTTGTGTTTCATTAAGTAAATATCCCCATATCTACTCAAATCATTAGTGAAGGTAGGAAAATAATGATATCCACCGCACGCTACAACACTCATTGGACCGAATACATCAACATGTATCATTTCCAATAAGTCACTTGCCCACTCCATCGAACCAGAAAACAGGGTCTTAGTCATCTTGCCCAAGAGGCATGGTTCACATGTCTCAAGCGATTCAAAATCGAGTGAGTCCAAAGATCCATCAACATGGAGCTTCTTCATGCAATTTACACCAATATGACCTTAGCAACAGTGCCACAAGTATGTGGTACTATCATTATAACTTTGCATCTTTCAGCATCAATATTATGAACATGTGTATCACTACGATCGAGATTCAATAAACCATTCACATTGGATGCATGACCATTGAAGGTATTATTCATGTAAACAGAACAACCATTATTCTCTGACTTAAATGAATAATCGTATTGCAATAAACATGATCTAATCATGTTCATGCTCAATGCAAACACCGAATAACATTTATTTAGGTTCAACACTAATCCCGAAGGTAGAGGGAGCGTGCGATGGTGATCACATCAACCTTGGAAACACTTCCAACACACATCGTCACCTCACCCTTAGCTAGTCTCCGTTTATTCCGTAGCTTTTACTTCGAGTTACTAATATCAGCAACTGAACCGGTATCTAATACCCAGGTGCTACTAGGAGTACTAGTATGGTACACATCAATAATATGTATATCAAATATACTTTTGTTGACATTGCCAGCCTTCTTATCTGCCATGTATCAGGGGCAGTTCCGCTTCAGTGACCGTTCCCCTCATAACAGAAGCACTCAGTCTCGGGTTTGGGTCCAATCTTGGGTTTCTTCACTGGAGCGACAACTGGCTTGCCATTCTCGAAGGTTCCCATCTTGCCCTTGCCCTTCTTGAAACTAGTGGTCTTACCATCAACACTTGATGCTCTTTCTTGATTTCTACCTTTCGCGGTGTAAAACATTGCAAATAGCTCAGGGATCATCTTCTCCATCCTTGGCATGTTATAGTTCATCATGAAGCTTTAGTAGCTTGGTGGCAGTGACTTGGAGAACTATGTCAATCACTATCTTATCTGGAAGATCAACTCCTACTTGATTGAAGCGATTATAGCACCCAGACAATCTGAGCACATGCTCACCGATTGAGCTATCCTCCTTCATCTTGTAGGCAAAGAATCTTGTTGGAGGTCTCATACCTCTCAACACGGGCACGAGCCTGAAATCCCAATTTCAGCTCTTAGAACATCTCATATGATCCGTGACGTTCAAAACGTCTTTGGAGCCTCAATTCTAAGCTATAATGCATGACGCACTGAACTATCAAGTAGTCATCAGAACGTGTCTGTCAGATGTTCACAACATCCACAGACGACGCTTGAGGGGGTGGCGTACCGAGCGGTGCATCAAGGACATAAGCCTTATGTGCAGCAATGAGGACAATCCTCAGATCACAGGCCCAGTCCGCATAACTGCTACCATCATCTTTTAACTTACTTTTCCTCTAGGAACGTATCAAAATTTAAGGGAGCTACAGCGCGAGCTATCGATCCACTATATAATTTTGCAAATACAACTTTAGACTATGTTCATGATAATGAGTTCAATTAATCATATTACTAAAGAACTCCCACTCAAATCAACATCCCTCAGGTTGTCTAAGTGTGACATGATCCAAATCCACCAACCCAAGTCCGATCATCACGTGAGATGAGGTGGTTTCAATGGTGAACATCTCCATGTTGATCATATCTACTATATGACCCATGTTCGACCTTTCGGTCTCCTGTGTTCCGAGGCCTTGTCTGTACATGCTAGGCTCGTCAAGGTTAACCCGAGTGTTCCACATGTGCAAAATTGGCTTGCACCCATTGTATGCGAACATAGAGTCTATCACACCCGATCATCACGTGGTGCTTTGAAACGACGAACTTTTGCAACGGTGCACACTCGGGGAGAACACAATTTTTATCTTGAAATTTTAGTGAGGGATCACCTTATAATGCTACCGTCGTCCTAAGCAAAATAAGATGCATAAAAGGATTAACATCACATGCAAATCATAAGTGACATGATATGGCCATGAACTTGTGCTTTTGATCTCCATCTCCAAAGCACCAGCATGATCTCCATCGTCACCGGCATAACACCATGATCTCCATCATCTTGATCTCCATCAACGTGTCGCCATGAGGTTGTCGTGCCAACTATTGCTTCTACAACTATTGCTAACTCATAGCGATAAAGTAAAGCAAAAAGGCGAGAATAAATTAAAGACAACCCTATGGCTCCTGCCGGTTGTCGTACTCATCGACATGCAAGTCGTGTTAATCTATACAAAACATGATCATCTCATACATCACATATATCTCATCATGTTTCTGGCCATATCATATCACATCATACCCTGCAAAAACAAGTTAGACGTCCTCTAATTTGTTGTTGCATGTTTTACGTGGCTGCTATGGGTATCTAGCAAGAACGATTCTTACCTACGCAAAACCACAACGGTGATATACAAGTTGATATTTCACCTTCTACAAAGACCGCCTCCGTCGAATCCGATTCAACTAAAGTGGAAGAGATAGACACCCGCCAGCCATCTTATGCAACAAAGTTACATGTCAGTCGATGGAACCGGTCTCTCGTACCTGGACGAGTAAGGTTGGTCCGAGCCGCTTCATCCCACAATACCGCTGAATCAAGAAAAGACTAAGGAGGGAAGCAATCTGAATATCAACGCCCACAAACTCCTTTGTGTTCTACTCGTGATCTCATCTACGCATAGACCTAGCTCATGATGCCACTGTTGGGGAACGTTGCATGGGAAACAAATTTTTTTCCTACGCACGCACAAGATCTATCCATGGAGATGAGCATCTACGAGAGGAGAGATCGGATCCACATACCCTTGTAGATTGCTAAGCGGGAAGCGTTAAGAAACACGGTTGATGTAGTCGAACGTCTTCGCGATCCAAATCGCAAGCCGTCCCGCGATCCAATCACGATTTAGCGCCGAACGGACGGCACCTCCGCGTTCAGCACACGTACAGCTCGATGACGATCTCCGCCTCCTTGATCCAACAAGGCAGAGAGGAGAGGTAGATGAGTTCTCCGGCAACCTGACGGCGTGGTGGCGGCGGGGTGGTGCTATCCCGGCAGGGCTACGCCTAGCGCTACCGAAACCGCGAACGGAGGAGAAAACGATCTAGGGAGAGAGAGGGGCGCCAAGGGCTTCGTGTGTGCTCTTGGGGCGCCCCCTCCCCTCTATATATAGGTGGAGGGGCATGGAGATCAGCCCCTCCAAGCCCTAGGGCGCAGCCAAGGGGGAGGAGTTGGACTCCTAGTCCAATTCCCTCCCTTTCCATAAACAGGTGAACTTTCCACCTCTCCCAAGCCACATGGGCCTTGAGGGACTTGTGCGCCTGGCCCAATAAGGCCAGGGCGCCTCCCGTCAGCCCATGCATACCCTTGGGACGTGGTGGAACCCTTGGTTGACTTCCGGACTCCTCCGGAAGTTTCCGGAACCTTCTAGAAGCTTCCCGGTACAATACCGGAAAAACCCGAAACTTTTCCGGTCTCCAAAATATGACTTCCCATATATAAATATTTACCTCCGGACCATTCCGGAGCTCCTCGTGATGTCCGGGATCTCATCCGGGACTCCGAACAACCTTCGGTCACCAACATACATAACTCAATAATACCGAAACGTCACCGAACGTTAAGTGTGCAGACCCTGCGGGTTCGAGAACTATGTAGACATGACCGAGACAACTCTACGGTCAATAACCAATAGCGGGACCTGGATGCCCATATTGGTTCCTACATATTCTACGAAGATCTTTATCGGTCGAACCACGATGTCAAGGATTCAGACAATCCCGTATGCAGTTCCCTTTGTCCATCGGTATGTTACTTGCCCGAGATTCGATCGTCGGTATCTCCATACCTAGTTCAATCTCGTTACCGGCAAGTCTCTTTACTCGTTCCGTAACACAAGATCCCGTGACTAACTCCTTAGTCACATTGCTTGCAAGCTTCTTGTGATGCTGTGTTACCGAGTGGGCCCAGAGATACCTCTCCGTCATACGGAGTGACAAATCCCAGTCTCGATCCATGCCTACTCAACAGACATCCTCGGAGATACCTATAGAGCACCTTTATAGTCACCCAGTTACGTTGTGACGTTTGATACACACAAGGCATTCCTCCGGTGTCCGGGAGTTGCATGATCTCATGGTCGTTGGAACATATACTTGACATGGATAAAGCAGTAGCAACAAACTAACACGATCAATTGCTATGCTTACGGTTGGGTCTTGTCCATCACATCATTCTCCTAATGATGTGATCCCGTTATCAGATGACAACTCATTGTCTATGGTCAGGAAACCTTGACCATCTCTGATCAACGAGCTAGTCTAGTAGAGGCTTACTAGGGACACAGTGTTGTCTATGTATCCACACATGTATCTGAGTTTCCGATCAATACAATTCTAGCATGGATAATAAACGATTATCATGAACAAGGAAATATGATAATAACTAATTTATTATTGCCTCTAGGGCATATTTCCAACAGAGGACACACAAAAAATTGCATCAAATCTCTCTCCCTCCCTCCCCCTCCCCGATTTGTCGGACCAGCCATTTTCCTGTCCCCCCTATCCCTCGTCCGTGTGAGCCCTCCCCTAGATCCGCCACCATACTAGCCCTCATCGCCGCCACAACACTCCTCCCCGCCACTCTCGACGCCATGGACATTGTTGTCGTCTCGGTCGCCGACGCGGTATGTCTGGATCCTCTCGGACTGAATCTTGCCCTCTATGTGTTTGAACCATTATCCGACCAATTTTTTGTGATTGTTTTATAGGCAGAATGATGGATTCAGATAGTTCGTTGGATGAGGAGTATGGACCCAAAGCTTGTTTAATTAATTCAAAAGGAAGTCTTTGATTCGTCGGATTTGGACAAAGAAGAAGAGATGATGATGATCATGAGCATCCAACAGGAAATGGACCAGTAGGTGGAGCTCATTCTTTGCATTAAGGATTTTATCAAAGTGAGAAGAGTTCTAAACTGGGATCCGGTCTCTGGAGCACGGCTGCTATGCATGGACTACTTTGATCTCGTACAAACATTCCCTAATGAATGGTTTTACAAACCCTTGTTCTTGAGCTAGATGGAGGGAGTGAAGGCACAAGATTCCAACCTCAAGCTCAACAGGGATTGTTGCGGACAACCGTTGTTCTCTGCTAAGTAGAAATGCACGGATGCTATGAGAATGCCTGCACTTGGTACAACCGCATATGTCATTGGTGGGACGGTGAGGATGGGGGAGAGCACATGCCTAAAGACCACTGTGAAGTTTGCCCGCACCATGGTGGAGGTGTTTGGAGCAGAGTGTCGGACAAAACCAAATGCGTAGAATACATAAAAGTTGCTGGCTATTGAAGAGGCAAGATGTTTTCCCGGTATGCTTGGTTCAATCGATTGCATGCATTCGCAATCGAAGAACTAATCCAAATGTTTGCGCGGGATGTACCAAGGCCACAACACAGAGGCCACCATCATATATAAGAAGTAGTGACGTCACATGACTTATGGATTTGACATGTTTTCTTTAGAATGCCTGGTTATCACACCTACAACAATGTGCTTTAGCGATCTCATGTGTTCAGGAGACTTTGTAATAGGGAATCGCCGTCGTGAAACTTAATTGTCAATGGCCGCACTACAACATGGGGTACTAACTTGCCGAGGGTATCTATCCTCAGTGAACGGCGTTTGTGAAGACCATATCCGGTCCCCACGGCAACAAACAAATCCACTTCGCAACAATACAATAAGCAACTAGGAAGAATGTGAAGAGGGCATTCAGAGTGATCCAATCTCATGAATGAATTGTTCGTAAAGCTATGTTGTGTTATTTGCACAATATGATCATCGACGGTGAGAGTGAAGGGTCAGCCCGAATCCATGATTTTTACATTCTGGAACCATGAGATGAAGATCAGCTTATCAATTTTCTGTATATGCACAAGAATCTTCGAGATCATCAGATGCACGCGCAACTATTCAGTGATCTTGTGGAGCATATATGGATCCACAATGAAAGCCAATGAATTCTGCACTTAAATAAATTTTATGTTTGAACTATGTTTTCCGCTACTAACAATTATTATTTACGTGTGATATACAGGTATATTATGGACGTCCATGAATTTACATGAATTTGAGGTTATTAATTTAATGAATATGGTTGCTGATGACCCACAAGTATAGGGGATCAATCGTAGTCCATTCGATAAGTAAGAGTGTCAAACCCTACGAGGAGCAGAAGGAAATGACAAGCGGTTTTCAGCAAGGTAACTTCTACAAGCACTGAAATTGTAGGTAACAGATAGTTTGATAGCGAGATAATTGATAGCGAGCAAGTAACGGTAATGGTAAACAAGGTGCAGCAAGGTAGCCCAATCCTTTTGAGGCAAAGGACAGGCCGAAACAATCACTAGTAATAGGCAAAGTGTTCTTGAGGATACACCGGAATTTCGTCTAGTCACTTTTATCATGTTGGTTTGATTCGTGTTCGCTACTTTGATAATTTGATATGTGGGTGGACTGGTGCTAAGGTGCTGTTCTTACTTGAACTAACAACCTACTTATGATTAACCCCCTCGCAAGCATCCGCAACTACGAGAAAAGTATTAAGACAAAGTCTAACCATAGCATTAAACATGTGGATCCAAATCAGCCCCTTACGAAGTAGCGCATAAACTAGGGTTTAAGCTTCTGTCACTCTAGCAACCCATCATCTAATAACTACTCCACAATGCATTCCCTTAGGCCCATGAATGGTGAAGTGTCATGTAGTCGACGTTCACATGACACCACTAAGGGAATCACAACATACATATCATCAAAATATCGAACACATATCAAATTCCCATGATTACTCGCAACATGACTTCTCCCGTGACCTCAAGAACAAAGGTAACTACTCACAAATAATAATCATGCTCAAGATCAGAGGAGTATTGAATAGCATAATGGATCTGAACATATAATCTTCCACCAAATAAACCATATAGTAATCAACTACGCAAGGTAATCAACACTACTAGTCACCCACAGGTACCAATCTGAGGTTCCGGTACAAAGATTGAACACAAGAGATGAACTAGGGTTTGAGAGGAGATGGTGCTGTTGAAGATGTTGATGAAGATTGGCCTCCCAAAGATGAGAGGGGTGTTGTTGATGACGATAGCTTCGATTTCCCCCTCCGGGAGGGAAGTTCCCCCGACGGAATCGCTCCGCCGGAGGGCAAAAGTGCTCCTGCCCAAGTTCTGCCTCGAGGCGGCGGCGCTTCGTCCCGAAAGTCCTCCTTTGATTTTTTTCTAGGTCAAGAGTGACCTAATACCAAAACATGGGCACCGGAGGTGGGCCAGGCTGAGCACAACCCATCAGGGCGCGCCCAGGGGGGCCTGGCGCGCCCTGGTGGGTTGTGCCCACCTGGGAGGCCCCCTCCAGTGGTTTTCAGCTCCAATATTTTTTATTAAATGCAAAAATAATCTCCGTAAAATTTCAGCTTCATTGGAGTTGTGCAGAATAGGTATCTCTGACGTGCTTTTCTTGGGTCCAGAATTCCAACTGCCGGTATTCTCCCTCCTTGTGTAAACCTTGCATATTATGAGAGAAAAGGCATTAGAATCACTCCCCAAAGCATTATTATTCAACAAAACAAAGTAAATAACAGTAGGAAATCATGATGCAAAATGGACGTATCAAATCCCCCATGCTTAGACCTCGCTTGTCCTCAAGCGAAAGACGATATCGAAAAGCATGTCCACATGGTTTGAGAGAGAGGTGTCGATAAAAACAAAATACGGACATAGAAGCATCATACTTGTTAACATAGCAGCAACAAACTCTAACATAAGAATTTATTTCAATACATTTTTATCATAAGGCTTCTCATGAACAAGTAATAATTCATCACAACATAGAAGTATGAAGCATAAACCTTATTGGGAACCAACAAACTATGTTCTCAGTCAACTTTGCAACTACAATTCATCATATTTTCAGGAAGGGTCTCATGTAGGAGCCTTTTGGCAAGTCCACATACTCAACCATCATTTAGTCTTCTATGATTGCTAACGCTCACGGCATATGCATGAACAAAAAGTTTCAACCGGACACGTAGGAAGATAGGGGCTTATATTTTCGCCTCCCAACTCACTCACCTCAAGGGTGATGTCAACAATAATAACTCATGCTCACCCATATCCAACTGGATATATGTGCCTAGATCTTTCCTCACCACATGATGCTTGCAAAAGAAAAAGTAAAAAGGAATAGGGAAGAATACTTTGACTCTTGCATAAAAGTAAGTGCATAAAAGTAAAAGATAGGCCCTTCGCAGAGGGAAGCAGAGGTTGTCATGCACTTATTGGTTTGTATGCCCAATCCCTTAATGTAAAAGAACGTCACGCTATATTGCCCCCTATGATAGCAACCTTTATTATGCAGTCCGTTGCTTTTATAGCTTTGCCATCATAAGTTCGTATAACGCTCAATTTTCTCTTACACTAATTGATCAAAACACTTTTAGAAGCAATTTTTATTGCCTTGTTGCACCAATGACAACTTACTTGAAGGATCTTTATCGATCCATAGGTAGGTATGGTGGACACTCAAAGAAAGAGTTTGGTTTGGGTTTTGGATGCACAAGTAGTATCTCTACTTAGTGCAGAAGTTTTGGCTAGCAAAGATATTGGGCAAGCACCACATGTTAAAGGATCTATGACAATATAACTTCTATGTGGTTATGAACAAACATAAATCATTACGTTGTCTTCCTCGTCCAACGTCAACAATTTTGACATATAATATTTGATGGGGGCTCACAATCATAAAAGATGTCCAAGATAGTGTATTTGCATGTGAATCTTCTCTTCCTTTATTAATTCTTTCATGAATTGCATCATTGACCAATGCTATGTTTGTCAATCTCCAATAAATTTTACTACTTATACTTTTCTTTATGTGATGTCATTACTCACCATAAGATTAGCATATGATTATTTTCATTTGTTTCTTTTCCTTTATTTGATTGCAACAAGAAAGTAGAGAGGCAAAAATTCAAACTAAACTTTATTATATAACTTTCACTCGATTACATAGATAGATAAGTCACGAAACTAACACACGAAAACAGATAATACTAAACTTTTATTCAACTAAAGCAAAGGGAAACTAAAGATCAAACTAAAATAGGTAAAGGTGAATAAAAGTGGTGGTGATACGATACCGGGGCACCTCCCCCAAGCTTGGCTCAAGCCAAGGGGAGTGCCCATACCCGTGAGTTCAAGTCTCCTTTGGTGGTGGTGATGAAGAAGGTGGAGGTGTTGATGTAGGTGGCGGTGATGATGTAGTAAGCTTGTCCTCCAGCTTCTAGGGCAAGGGCTCCCCATCAAAGGTTGACGCGAGAGTCCCCTGAGTCCTGCAACTGGCAGCTAAACTCATACCTTTAAATCTCGCTTCATATTCGAAGACTTGGTTTTGAAGATCATAAACTTGGCTCTGTAGAAAATTAATTTGCTCATTGAGGGTGGAGATGGTGTCCTTCACAGACCGGCCATCCATCATCTGATCACGGGTGAATTCCGTGATCATGGAGTGATTGGCACTAAGTCCACACTCCACCATCTTCTGGCACTTGAAGATTTCCCGTTCCACCGCCTCGAGCCTAGCCTCCACGCTTTCGGTCTTCTTAGGTCCCTGAACATCGCGGATGTGGAGCACCCCCTCACGCATCTCAATGGCTTGAGGGTGCTTCATCACCTCCGACAAGTACGGATTGATGACCTTCTCGAAGAACTTGTCTTTGGAGGATCTTGGTGGAGCCATGGAGATCTAGATCTAAAGAGAAAACAACAAGAAACAAGAACAGAGGATTTTTCTGTGATGCGGTCGTCAAAACAGTCGGGGGTATATATAGAGAATTTTTATTCTTGGGAAACAAGTATATGGAAAGGAAATGGAGTCGGGAAGGCATCCGAGGTGGGCGCAACCCACCAGGGCACGCCCAGGGGTGCCTGGCGCGCCCTGGTGTATCGTGCTCACCTCGATCACCTTCCGGTTTATTTTTTTATTTCCAAAATTCCAAAATATTCCAAAACTGACAAAACATATTTTTGCGGATTTTTTGGAGTCCGTTTACTTACCATATCACGTACCTCCTATTTTTGAATAATCTGGAGTGTTCCAGAAGGTTTCTTTTATGTGTTCCTCCGGTGTCATGGTTTGGATAACATCGCTTTCAACGTTAATAGGCGTACCTGAGATATAATGCTTAATTCTTTGCCCATTGACCACCTTCGGGTTAGTACCTTTGGCGTTATTAATCTTGATAGCTCCAGAACGAAAAACCTCTTCGATAATATACGATCCTTCCCATTTTGAGAGAAGCTTTCCTGCAAAAAATCTTAAACGAGAGTTGAACAAAAGAACATAATCTCCTATTTTGAATTCCCGCTTTTGGATCCTTTTGTCATGCCATCTTTTTACTTTTTCTTTGAATAGCTTGGCATTTTCACAGGCTTGGGTTCTCTATTCATCTAGTGAGCTAATGTCAAATAGCCTATTTTCACCGGCAAGTTTGAAATCATAGTTGAGTTCTTTAATTGCCCAAAATGCTTTGTGTTCTAGTTCTAAAGGCAAATGACAAGCTTTCCCATATACCATTTTATATGGAGACATACCCATAGGATTTTTATAAGCTGTTCTATAGGCCCAGAGTGCATCATCTAATTTCTTAGACCAATTCTTACGAGACTTATTGACAGTTTTTTTGTAATATTAATTTTATTTCTCTATTGTTAAGTTCAACTTGACCACTAGATTGAGGATGATAGGGTGATGCAATTCTATGTTTAACATCATATTTAGCAAGCATCTTACGGAAGGCACAATGGATAAAATGTGAACCACCATCGGTCATTAAATATCTAGGGACTCCAAACCTCGGGAAGATAACCTCTTTAAGCATTTTAATGGAGGTGTGGTGATCGGCACTACTAGTTGGAATAGCTTCTACCCACTTAGTGACATAATCAACCGCAACCAAAATATGAGTGTACCCATTGGAGGAAGGAAAAGGCCCCATATAATCAAAACCCCAAACGTCAAATGGTTCAACAACAAGTGTATAATTCATAGGCATTTCCTGACGCTTACCGATATTACCAATTCTTTGACATTCATCACAAGACAAGACAAACTTACGAGCATCCTTGAAGAGAGTAGGCCAATAAAAACCGGATTGCAATACCTTATGAGCAGTTCTATCTCCCGCATGATGTCCTCCATAAGCTTCGGAATGACATTTCCGTAGGATTTGTTCCTTTTCATGCTCAGGTACATAACGTCTAATAATATCATCTACTCCTTCTTTATAACGATGTGGGTCATCCCAAAAGTAATGTCTCAAGTCATAGATTTTTTTTCTCTTTTGTTGGTATGTGAAGCTAGGTGGTATATATTTAGCGACAATGTAATTAGCATAATCAGCACACCAAGATGTGTGTTGTGAGACACTTATTGCAGCTAGCTGTTCGTCAGGGAAACTATCATCAATAGGTAGTGGGTCATCAAGAATATTTTCTAACCTTGACAAGTTATCAGCTACGGGGTTCTCAGCTCCTTTCGTATCAACGATGTGTAAGTCAAATTCTTGGAGCAAGAGAACCCACCTAATGAGTCTAGGTTTAGCATCTTTCTTTTCCATAAGGTATTTTATAGCAGCATGATCGGTGTGAACAATAACTTTGGAGTTAACAACATAGGATGTAAATTTATCACAAGCAAACACAACTGCTAAAAATTCTTTTTCAGTAGTAGCATAGTTTCGTTGGGCATTGTCCAGAGTTTTACTAGCATAATGGATAACATTTAATTTCTTATCAACTCTTTGTCCTAGGACAACACCAACAGCATAGTCACTTGCATCACACATAATTTCAAAAGGCAAGTTCCAATTAGGTGGTTGAACGATAGGTGCAGAGGTTAAGGCTTTCTTGAGTGCTTCAAAGGCTTCCACACAATCATCATCAAAAACAAAAGGAATATCCTTTCGCAAAAGATTAGTAAGAGGCCTAGAAATTTTAGAGAAGTCTTTAATGAACCTCCTATAAAAACCAGCATAACCAAGGAAACTTCGAATACCTTTAATATATTTAGGACATGGCATTTTCTCAATTGCATCAACTTTAGTTTTATCCACCTCAATACCTCGTTCAGATATTTTATGCCCCAAGACAATGCCTTCATTAACCATAAAGTGGCACTTCTTCCAATTCAAGACGAGATTAGTTTGTTCACATCTCTGCAAAACTCGATCAAGGTTGCTTAAGCAATCATCAAAAGAAGTTCCGTAAACGGAAAAATCATCCATGAAAACCTCCACAATCTTTTCACAAAAGTCAGAGAATATAGCAGTCATACATCTTTGAAAGGTAGCAGGTGCATTGCATAAACCAAAAGGCATACGTCTATAAGCATAGGTTC
This sequence comes from Elymus sibiricus, assembly GCA_039707655.1. Classification (NCBI taxonomy): domain Eukaryota; kingdom Viridiplantae; phylum Streptophyta; class Magnoliopsida; order Poales; family Poaceae; genus Elymus; species Elymus sibiricus. The sequence continues at coordinate 322,483,151 of CM077663.1, read as the reverse complement.
CGAAAGGGAAAGTAAAGGTAGTTTTCTCTTGATCATATTGTGACACATGTATTTGAGAGAAACCAGAATATCCATCAAAGAAACAAAAGTGTGTGTGCTTAGATAGTCTCTCTAGCATTTGATCAATGAACGGTAGAGGGTAATGATCTTTTCTAGTAGCTTTGTTTAATTTTCTAAAATCAATTACCATTCTATAGCCAGTGACAATTCTTTGTGGAATGAGTTCATTCTTATCATTGGGAACAACGGTAATACCTCCTTTCTTAGGGACACAATGAACGGGACTTACCCATCTACTATCAGCAATGGAATAGATTATACATGCTTCCAGAAGATTTAATATTTCAGTTCTTACCACTTCTTTCATTTTAGGATTCAATCGCCGTTGATGATCAACAACAGGTTTAGCATCAGGTTCCATATTAATCTTGTGCTGACATAGAGTGGGACTAATGCCCTTAAGATCATCGAGAGTATATCCAATAGCAGCCCGGTGCTTCCTTAGAACTTTCAATAATCTTTTTTCTTCATGTTCTGAAAGTTTAACACTAATAATAACAGGATATATCTTTTTCTCATCAAGATAAGCATACTTCAAAGTGTCAGGCAATTGTTTCAATTCAAACACAGGATCACCTTTAGGTGGAGGAGGACCTCCAAGGGTTTCAATAGGCAAATTGTGTTTCAAGAGAGGTTGTTGTTCGAAGAAAATTTGATCTATTTCATTTCTCTCACGCAAGTGCATATCATTTTCATGGTCGAGCAAATATTGTTCTAAGGGATCAGTAGGAGGCACAACAATAGAAGCAAGACCAATTATTTCATCTTTACTAGATAATGCTTTATCATGGGGTTGTCTACTAAACTTGGAAAAATTAAACTCATGAGACACATTACCGAAACTGACACCGACAGTTTGTTTTTCACAATCTATCTTAGCATTGACGGTGCTCAAGAAAGGTCTACCAAAGATAATGGGACAAAAGTCATCTTATGGGGAACCAAGGACTAGAAAATCAATAGGATATTTTACTTTCCCACATAAGACTTCAACATCTCTCACAATCCCAAGTGGTGTGATAGTGTCTCTATTAGCAAGTTTAATAGTGACATCAATGTCTTCCATTTCAGCAGGTGCTATTTCATCCATAATTTCTTGGTATAAGGTAAAAGGAATAGCACTCACACTAGCACCTAAATCACATAAACCATGGTAACAATGATCTCCTATTTTGACTGAGACAACAGGCAAGCCTTCTATGGGTCTATGTTTATCTTTTTCATCAGGTCTAGCAATTCTAGCAGCTTCGTCACAAAAGTAGATAACATGCCCATCAATATTTTCTACCAAGAGATCTTTAACCATAGCAACACTAGGTTCTACTCTAATTTGCTCAGGGGGTTTAGGTGCTCTTATATTACTCTTACGAACCACAGTTGATACTTTAGCATGTTCCTTTATCCTAACAGGGAAAGGTGGTTTTTCAATATAAGCGGTAGGCACAACTGGATCAACATTGTAAAAGATGGTTTCTTCTTTAGCTATGACCGGTTCTTTAATTTCTTCCTTAATAGGGGGATGATATTTAAACCACTTATCCTTAGGGAGATCAACGTGAGTAGCAAATGCTTCACAGAAAGAGGCTACTATCTCAGAGTCAAGTCCATATTTAGTGCTAAACTTGTGAAAGTATCGGTGTTCATAAAAGATTTAACACAATCAAATTCAAGCTTTATACCCGACTCATTACCTTCGTCGAGTTCCCAATCTTCAGAGTTGCGTTTAGTTCTTTCTAAGAGATCCCACTTGAATTCAATAGTCTTCATGATACAAGAACCATCACAAGAAGTATCGAGCATGGATTGATCATTATGAGAAAGCCGAGCATAAAAGTTCTGAATGATAACTTCCCTTGGAATGTCATGATTGGGTCATGAATATAACATTGACTTAAGCCTCCCCCAAGCTAGAGCGATACTTTCTCCTTCACGAGGCCAAAAATTATATATATAATTCCGATCACGATGAACTAGATGCATGGGATAAAACTTTTGATGGAATTCCAATTGCAAACGATTCCAGTTCCACGATCCAAGATCATCACATAGCCTATACCATGTCAATGCTTTTCCCTCCAAAGATAAAGGGAAAACCTTCTTCTTAACTTCATCTCCGGGTAAACATGCAAGCTTAAATAATCCACAAATTTCGTTCACATATAAAAGATGCATATCAGGATGTTCAGTTCCGGCTCCTGCATAAGGTTTAGCAAGCAGTTGTTCTAGCATACCCGAAGAAATTTCATAAGTAATATTTTCAGTAGGTGCAGTAGGTTGAGGGGAAACTAATTGTGGTTCCGGTCGAGGTGAAGATACCCCGAACAAACCCCTCAAAGGATTGTTCTCCATAGTAGCAAGTAGCAATAAATTTCAGCACGTAGTATAAGTTTTTCCTTACCGATTTCCACTTACCAAGAGCGCTTCACTCCCCGGCAACGGCACCAGAAAAGAGTCTTGATGACCCACAAGTATAGGGGATCAATCGTAGTTCTTTCGATAAGTAAGTGTGTCGAACCCAACGAGGAGCAGAAGGAAATGACAAGCGGTTTTCAGCAAGGTAATTTCTGCAAGCACTGAAATTGTAGGTAACAGATAGTTTGATAGCGACATAATTAATAGCGAGCAAGTAACGGTAACGGTAAACAAGGTGCAGCAAGGTAGCCCAATCCTTTTGAGGCAAAGGACAGGCCAGAACAATCACTAATAATAGGCAAAGTGTTCTTGAGGATACACGGGAATTTCGTGTAGTCACTTTTATCATGTTGGTTTGATTCGTGTTTGCTACTTTGATAATTTGATATGTGGGCGGACCGGTGCTAAGGTGATATTCTTACTTGAACTAACAACCTACTTATGATTAACCCCCTCGCAAGCATCCGCAACTATGAGAAAAGTATTAAGACAAAGTCTAACCATAGCATTAAACATGTGGATCCAAATCAGCCCCTTACGAAGTAGCGCATAAACTAGGGTTCAAGCTTCTGTCACTCTAGCAACCCATCATCTAATAACTACTCCACAATGCATTCCCTTAGGCCCATGAATGGTGAAGTGTCATGTAGTCGACGTTCACATGACACCACTAAGGGAATCACAACATACATATCATCAAAATACCGAACACATATTAAATTCACATGATTACTCACAATATGACTTCTCTCGTGACCTCAAGAACAAAGGTAACTACTCACAAATAATAATCATGCTCAAGATCAGAGGAGTATTGAATAGCATAATGGATCTGAACATATAATCTTCCACCAAATAAATCATATAGTAATCAACTACGCAAGGTAATCAACATTACTAGTCACCCACATGTACCAATCTGAGGTTCCGGTACAAAGATTGAACACAAGAGATGAACTAGGGTTTGAGATGAGATGGTGCTGTTGAAGATGTTGATGAAGATTGGCCTCCCAAAGATAAGAGGGGTGTTGGTGATGACGATAGCTTCGATTTCCCCTCCGGGAGGGAAGTTCCCCCGGCGGAATCGCTCCACCAGAGGGCAAAAGTGCTCCTGCCCAAGTTCCGCCTCGAGGCGGCGGCGCTTCGTGCCGAAAGTCCTCCTATGATTTTTTCTAGGTCAAGAGTGACCTTATACCAGAAGATGGGCACCGGAGGTGGGCCAGGCTGAGCACAACCCATCAGGGCGCGCCCTGGTGGGTTGTGCCCACCTGGGAGGCCCCCACCGGTGGTTTTCATCTCCATTATTTTTTATCAAATGCAAAAATAATCTCCGTAAAATTTCAGCTTCATTGGAGTTGTGCAGAATAGGTATCTCTAACATGCTTTTCTTGGGTCCAGAATTCCAGCTGCCGGTATTCTCCCTCCTTGTGTAAACCTTGCATATTATGAGAGAAAAGGCATTAGAATCACTCCCCAAAGCATTATTATTCAAAAAAACAAAGTAAATAACAGTAGGAAATCATGATGCAAAATGGACGTATCAGTTGTCATCAGCCAATATGAGGGGCAGTTTGGCGACATCCGCGGTCGTGTCCGTGCGCATCCGTATGTTTAGGAGGCCGGATTTATGAACTCCGGTTATATATGCTCTTGGTCCTAGAAAAAAAATGCAGGAAGCATGTCGTGTGTGCAACATATGATGCCATGTTCTACAAAAATGACAATGGCCGCTGACTCATCGGAGTCACTGATCCAGCTGCTGCGTTTGTGGGGCTTGTAGCTGCACTGATGCTACGGCACAAACATCATACATTCTTCTCTCACAAAAAAAGCCTAGGGTTCCTCTGTCTATCATCGACGACATCATCGGTTCGCCTCGTCTCATGTGGACTAAGGACCATGACGACACGGTGAATCCCGACATTTGTCGGCAGGAGGGCGTATTTAGATGTTTCTTTGAGTTTTGCTAGAGTTGATGTCCTACTCAGAAAGACGAAATGACGACGGCTCCCTGAAGATGGAATAAGTTTTCCCCGCCTAGCCCCGTTCGGTGGTGGTGTATCCAACATCGTCGGTAGTCGTGTGGAGGTGTGTCTTCGGCGGATCTGTCTTTGATGGATTTTCTCGGATCTTGTCATAGTTCGCCTATGTTCGCGTGTTTTCAGGTTAGGTCCTTCCGATCTACTCTTCATTGACAGCGATTGTTGTTCTGTTGCATTGGTCCTATGGGGCCTTAGCACGACGACTTCCCGACTGTTTATTACAACATGTTTGCCCTGCCCCAGTGTGGGAGGGGCGATGGCGGCGGCATGCCTTCAGTTCGCTTCAGTTGTTGTAGTTGTCGCTAGGTGGTCTACGAATTTGAATGTAATTTTTATTATTTCTGATGTTTGTTGTACTGTTGATCGAAAATGAATAGGGATGGCAACGGGTAGGGTATGGACGGGTACAACCTTTTTCTTCCCAAACCCATACCCAGAAAAACTTTTTGTACCCACCCATTTCAATACCCATGGGCATAAATTGGCACCCATGCCCATACCCATCGGGTATCCTATACCCAATGGGTATCCAATGGGTACAATATATAGCATTTAATTTTTTTTAAAGGTAAAAAAATGGCTTTGAAATTCAAGTGATGATGGGCAATCTGTATAGCACTGACACAACCTTCTATGGTAGTGGCCTCTTGGAGGCATCAAGGGAGTATTAGCGGCAGTTGGTGGATGCTCGGTGCAATGGGAGGTGGTGGTGGGAATGGGGGATCATTAGATCAAGAGTTGGACATGAGTCCAACAGCGAAGAGTCAAAATTTTCATCTTTTCAAGGAGTCTAGGACGTAAGAGGAGTGGCGAGCAGGTGATTACAGGCCTATGAGCTATGGCCAATTTAAGGAATCGAGACAAGATGTGACATAGGGGTTGGATGTTGACCCCACATGTCATAGGAGTTATTTTCATTTATTAAAAAAACTGGGTATCCATTTTGTTATCTATGGGCATAATTTCGTACCCATACCCTATCCATATATTTTCCGGGTATTTTCCGGGTATGGATACACAATATCCATGGATACATCTCTTCAAGTCTTGCCCATGCTCGTTATTTTCAGGTAGGGTACCCGCGGGTATCCATACCCATGGAAAAACTACCATCCCTAAAAAGAATAGATCGAAAGTTTTCTCGCAACAATAAAATAGAATATATTTCACATTTTTTGTTGGGCTATTATATTTCGAACCTGCTCCTTTGCGCTCGCGCGTTATAGTTGACCGCGGAAACATCATCCACTATTTTTTTTGAAGGAGAAACATCATCCACTTAATTAAGATGCCAAGTTGCAAACCCCAACTTAATTAAATGGAGCTCTTAATACGGAACAGTTTCCACGTAAAATCGTCTTAGCTGTTACTGGAGTCGGGCTTACGATACCAACGCGCATACATACACCTCTGCTGCGCGCCTTCGCCTACAATAAACTCCGGATAGACAGAGAAATTCATGAACCCCAACATGGTCCGGTTCTCCGCCATCGTTGTCTTTTTCCTCGTGTCCATGATGGCCATCTTGACGACGCACGCTGCTGACCACACCATGGACGGGCCAGGAGGGCCGGAATACGTAGCAGGGAGCACGCTGATGGGATCAAACACAGGCAGGTGGCCTTACGGTGTCGACTCCCTAGATTTGAAAAGCATCAAGGAGGCCGCCGATGGCCCTGCCGCCGCCGTCGAGCGAGAAGGAGGCTTCGCCTCTGTTCGCCGGAAGATCTGGGATCACGCCATCAAATGCTACAAGATGGTACCCATTGTGGGGTTTTGACACCGGAACGTTTCTTATGTGACTTGATCCGATGATCTCGTGGCGTTCTTACTTAGGTAATTAAGTGCAGAAATGAAGTACTCCCTCCGTTCACTTTTATAAGTCGTTTCTGACAACTTAAATTGAGTTGTTTTACACTGCGTCTGAAATATCTATAAAGCCTTATAAAAGTAAACAGAGGGAGTATATGAATAAAATCATGATCGTGTTCCTGTTGGCTGCCTTGGTTCGCTGTTTCCAACCGTGAGCATCGCCGGCATGCCGCGGATCGATTAAGATGACGCGGTTGTACGTATTTGTAATGGAAGTTTTTCTTTTTAAGAATATTTGTAATGGAAGTAAGCAAGTTCAAAACCTACCGCGCCTACTGCACAACAAGCACGACTCGGCCCGTTGCCCGTGTCCTTTTTTTCTCTCCTGAGAAACTGTGGGCTACTATGGGCGTCCCTGTGTCTCGCTTTAAGCGAGCACATGAGCAAGCCTCGCGTAAGGGGAGCCCAGATGGGCCAGCCCAGCCGCGCGGCAGGCCGCAGCCTTTTTTCTTTTTTCTATTCTTGGTTTTTAGTTTATGTTTTAACTTTTATTTATATTTTAAAATATTTTACATATATATACAAAAAACACTCATCGCAAACACATTTGAAAAAAGTGAAAATGTATTTGAAAAATGTTGAATAAGTATTAAAAATGTTAAATAAGTATTTTAAAAATGTTCAAGAAGTATTTGAAATTTTTTAGTAAGTATTAAAAATGTTGAACAAGTATTTAAGAAAATGTAGAATAATTATATAAAATTGTTGAATGATTATTCGAAAAATGTTGAACAAGTATTTGAAAAATGTTGAGTTATTATTCAAAATTTGAACAAGTGTTTTGAAAAAATGTTGAACGAGTTTAAAAAAAATGTTGAACTAGTATTTAAAAAAATTTGAACAAGTATTTGAAAAATGTTGAACAAGTATTTGAAAAATGTTGAACAAGTGTTTGAATAATGTTGAACATGTATTTGAAAAAATGTTGATCATGTATATAAAAATGTTTAACAAGTATTTGAAAATTTTTAAACAAGTATTTGAATAATGTTGAACAGGTATTTTTTAAAAAATTTGATCATGTATATAAGAATGTAGAATGAAAACAAATGGGTGAAGAAAAAATCGGAGAAGAAAAAATGTTCAAAAAGTATTTCAATAATGTTGAATAAGTATTTTACAAAATGTTGATCATGTGTATAAAAATGTTGAACGAGTATTTGAAAAATGTTGAACGAGTATTTAAAGAAATGTTGATCTTGTATAAAAGAATGTAGAATGAAAAACAAAAGAAAAAACTAAAACAAATGAAAAAAACTAAGAAAAAAAATGGAAATGAAAAACAAAGGAAAAAAGGAGAAAAAACGGATCAGATCACCTCAAATAGGACGTGATCCTACAACTTAACTTTAATTGAAAGCTGACGCAGTGGTTAGCAGCGCTGTTGTTTTCCCGTGCGACCAGGGTTCGATTCCTTTTGACGTTTTCCCCTTTTTTTCAATCTTCATGTGCTAAAATGGGCCAGCCCGACACTGTTGGCGCCTTAAGGGATCGAACGATCTCGCATCGTTTAGGGCAAAAAATAGTTATGCGTACTATAAAGAGGATGAAGGAATGAATGAAAAGGTTTCTGCGCAGGCTGCTGTCGATGCAGGACCGGGGCTGGCCCATATTTATACATACGAAACAAAAAAACGCTTCCTCGCTAAGAAAACCAGTTAAAAAACGATCACTCATCCTCTTTAAGAAAACCGGCTCTTGATAGATTATTTTAAAAAAACTATTGGTGTATTTATTTTTATTTTTAAAATTTCAGAAAAAATTAAAACATCCATGAATTTTAAAAAGGTATTTGTGAATTTTCAAAATGTTCCTGGATTTTAAAAAATTACTAATTAATTTGCTAGATTGCCAGTTTTAATAAAATTTTCATATATTTGAAAAATAAATGTGGTTTAAATAAATCTTCATGAAAGTTTTCAAATAAAAAATAAGAACCCCAAAAATGTGACTAGCTCTCATGTAGATGTGTACTAACCAAGTCTCATGTAGTTGAGTATATATACATTTGTTATCTTTTTCTTCTTGTTTTATTTTCTTATTTCTTGACTTTTTTATACTTATTTTTATAGAGATAAATGTAGTTGTGTGCGGCTTGTGGTCCTAATGAAAATTAAAGGGATTAAGATAAACTCATTTTATAAAGCACCGCCAGCAAAACATTAACGCTTATTGAATACATGTATTCTCAAATTATAGTCATTCACATTGATATCTTGGTTATTGTCAGTGCGGGATCTCAGTGTAACATTATAACATGTGCATACAACTTGCAAGTATGATTCAAACACATAAATATTCATGAAACAAATATAATGTAGATCTGAAATCATATCACTCGGGTACTAGTGACAAGCATTGAGCATAGTAAAGTCATATCGACTTTAATCTCATCACCTAAGTGACACTAGGCATCAAATCCCTGGTAATCTGATAACTATTACATGATGAATCACGTCCAATTTTCATCCACCCCACGTGGATGGGGAAACATGATGGCGACGATGACAGAGTTGGTGATGTCGATGATGAAGATCCCCGCACTCCGGAGGCCAAATCTGCCTCCAGGTAGCCCTTTAGGAAGATGAACAGGGTGGCGGACGTCTCTCCCTTGAAGAAGATTAGGGGGGAATCCTACTGCGGCGTTTTCATGCTAAAAGAGGCTATATAGGAGAAAGAAACTAGATTTGGGCCCCACATGCCTCCTTGGTGCACCCCAGGTCCATGGTGCGTGGCTAGGGCGTGTGGTCCTCGTCGCCACCCCTTGGCCCATGTCTTTTTTGTCCCTAGTTTCCCGAAAGTGAATTTTATTTATTTATTTGGTGAAATTTATTTTCCTGCATAAAAAGGACAACACAATTGCAATTCTGATGAAAACGATGTAGGTTTCGTTAGTTCTTATTGAAATTGTGTAGGGTAGAGAACAAAAATATAGCAAAAGAGTTCAGAAAAGTAGATATGTTTGAGATGAATCAACGAATATGCCTTCATTACTAGTGAATTACCCTACACTGACTAGAGGTTATTGACGGGCCCAAAAGCTTGTCATTGATAGGTGTTTTGTGCCCATCGTTTATGTGGCATTTCTAAACGGGGGCACTAGGGATCAGACTACCGATCCCTTGCTTCTTATCTAGTCCATACACATTGGATTAGATGGATGCGAGGCATCCGATTGTGTATAGAAGAGCCCAAAGAGTTAGTTGGTTCCCTGTAATAATTACATATTTCCTCGTAATTGCTCTTATCAATCATGTCTGATGTATATCCCATAAATCAAGGGGAAATGGCATAACTCATGCATGACAAAAGTCATATGGTATTGTTCTTTTGGATTATATTATTTCTATTATTGGAAGCAGCACCATCGTAGGCATTAAACATGGTGGATGCACCACTTGAAGCATCCTCCTTATTTGAAGTAATGATAGCATCCACCTTACAAGAAATATGCATCCACCTTAGGTGATGTTTGCATCCAGCATATTAAATTTTTTTTGCTTTCGTCGTCATGTAAATTTGGTTTGATGAGATGATTTTTTTGTACTATATGTACCAATATAGTTTGCTTCCAAGTCAATATGAAACTATTTTTATTAACTACAAAATTGTTTCCATGGAAATATGTATCTATTTCCATCGGTTAGAAAGTGTTATATTTATTTCAAACGCCATGGGGATATGCTTCCACATCTATCAGCAACAGCTTCCGCTAAACAGAGAATTTGCTTCTATGGTGAATGGCATTTGTTTCCATACTAACATGTGGTTTCTTCATGGATTTTTCATATATATATATATATATATATATATATATATATATATATATATATATATATATATATATATATATATATATATATATTTGTATGATATGCTTACGTTTTTATGTTTTACTATCAGTTTATTTGCTTCATGAATAAATTGATAAAGCTTCATAACTTATCATAATAGCTTTAGCACCAAAAACTCAACTACTTAAATATGTTTCTTTTCTACTATTCCCACATTCAACACTACACCATATAGGCAGTCCATATTCTTATTAGTTGCTTCCTTCTTGTATCAATACTGATTCGGAAGACACTATAGGATGCTTCATATTTGAATCACTTCCACCGAGAGGTATATGTGGAGCAGCATGTGTGGAGGGGGTTGCCGGTGGGGGATGGGAATACTGGAGGGAGAAGTGGTATGCCGTGTGGAGTGGGTGCTACTCCTGTAGGAATTGTTGGATTTCCCTGAAGAGGAAGGGTGATGTAGCACAACAGAAGTACTTCCCTCATTTAAGAACCAAGGTTTGTCGAGCCAGTAGGAGGCAAAACACGTACAATGTTAGCAACACCTAAACACAAACTAAACAATTGCTTGCACCCAACAAAAGGCAAGGGGTTTGTGACTCCCCTTGTTCTTGCTAGATGCAAGGTTAAAAGCAAATAATAGTAATGATAGTAAAGATAATAGTAACTATGATAATGATAAAAAATTGCTAGCAATTGTAGGAACTAGTAATATATGGATAATGGACCCGGGGGCCATAGGTTCACTAGAGGCATCTCTCTCGAAAGCAGAATATCGAAGGGTAAGCAAATTAATGTTGGGCAATTGACAAAATTGCGCACAGTTATGAAGATCATCCATGGTGTAATAATTATATAGGCATTACGTCTGTGATAAGTAGACCGTTAAAATTACTTACGTCTACTACTATTACTCCACCCCAAGACCGCTATCCCGTATGCATCTCAAACTATTAAGTTCATGACAAAAAGAGTAACGCAATAAGCAAGATGACATAATGTAGACAAAGTAAAACCAATAAATACGATCAAACCCCATCGTTATATCCTTAATGGCAACAATAAAATACGTGTCTTAGACTCCTCCTGTCACAGAGTAAGGTCACCGCAACATTGAACCCATAACTTTGCACCACTCCCTTTTAAGATCTACTCATCCAATTGGCCAAACAAGACTTATAGATCGGGAAGCATACTTAGCTATAAAATTAGACAAATAGGTAGGCTCATGAACTCATAAAAGATCAATGAACAATCTGATCATAAACCCACAATTCATTAGATCCTAACAAACACATCACAAAAGATTACACCGAATAGGTCTTGGAGAATATCAATGTATTAAGATCAAAAGAGATAGAGAAAGCCATCTAGCTACTGTTATGGACCGGTAGGTCGTGTAGGAACTACTCACACATCATCATGGAGGCAACAAGGTTGATGAAGATAGCTCCCCAATGGTTTTCCCCTCTTACAGGGCACCAGAAAAGGCCCCCAGATGGGATCACAGAGGAACATAGGCTTGCGGCAATGATAAAATTGCTTCGGGTCTCGCTTTGAGGGTTTTTGGATTTTAGGGAATTTATAGGCCATGTTTTAGGTCAAACGAGCCATGGGGTAGGAGGCACAAGCTCAGCCCCCAGGGCGCCCAGTCAGGGCTTGTATCCCCCCTCTTGTGTCTTCTACCCTTCTCCCAAAGCTTCTAGGGTCTCTCATATTCCAAAAAAACACCGCAAAGTTTCATAGTGTTTGCCTGTTTGGACTTCATTAGGTATGGTTTTCTGTGAAACAAAAAACATGCAAAAAACATAAACTGACACTAGGCAGTAAATTAATAGGTTGGTCCATAAAAATAATATAAAATGACATATAAAGCATACAAAGGTGATAATATAATAGGATAAAACAATCAAAAATTATAGATACGTTGGAGACGTATCAAGGGAGAGCCGCTGGTAGGGGAGGAGGGTAACATACAAGCCCATCGTTATAGCCGTAGGGGTAGATAGGGAGGCTCCGTGCAAGATGAAGTCGAGCAACACAATGTTGACCACATCCACAAGGGAGCACGTCAGCGGGATCAGATATGCAGCACGTCGATGAGATCAAAGTAGTAGTGGTTACACAATGGCAATGAATATTATGTGGTCATCGCTGAGGCATCATGACTAGGAAGATGAAACTCCGCCGCCATGGATCGGATGCCGCATGTACCAAAGCTAGTGAAGATGACCAGGATGACGATGGGGTTGAGAGCTGGCTCGCCATGCACGTCATGGCTTCCAGGCGCACCCACCGGATGTGACGTCGCAATGGCATGGTGAATCTCACAGCCACAAGGGGAGGGTGCTCCATGGTGGAGATTAGGGGTGGCGAGGGGAGTGTCATGCTCGGCGATGTAGATGGGATTGGCGGGTTGGATTTAGGGAAAGTCGGGTTAATGCATGCATGTTTATGTGTGAGGATGTTGGCAAGAAAAGCGGGTTGTTTTAGTAACTAACCGAAAGATTTTGGAAGCAATTTTGGCCGTGAGATGAAAAGGGCATCTACGACGTGCGGCTGGTCTAATTGATTGCTCCTATAAAACATCTGATCGTAAGAGTTCCCCAGTTCTAAATTAGTGTGGTGCTGGAAGTAGTTGTTCTGCAATACTTTTGGCCCGTCTAGACTATGTGCATGTGTTTTGGTGTTGTAGCGTATTGATGGTATCAACTAATTCAGTTTGTCGGGTAGTTGATGTGGTGAACACCCATTATTATGACAACATCTATATGATGGTTCCTCAATGATATATGTGTTGTAACTTGGATGCTAGAGGTTGTCTTATGCATATTGTGGACATACGGTTTAATTAACTCGACTACAAGCGCCATTTAAATTATTTAGACAAGTCAATATTTTAAGTCCAGTTCATGAAAATCCCGACATCATTGGAGCAACACCTAACATGCATTATACATACAAATATAAAAAGAACATGGAATATCAATGGGGCAGGGTTTTTCCTCGTGATGACATCCCCTCCAAGAGTGTGGTGAGTTCATACTTGACCATCTATAAGATGGTTATTTTCACAAGAGCATAATACCACATGCATATAGTGGAATGTCACACATCGTACAATTTAAATTTGTACTTGTTATGTCTCGAGGTTGACTAGAGACTTTGGAGCATCATTCCAAGCAATCTCTTCATTCCAGGACCCCTATACATCACTGTTCTTATTACTCATCTCCTTCTTCTTCCTCTGCCCATGACGATTCCTCCTCCCCGCAGCCTACCCAATCCTAACTGCCACCCTACCCTTCCCTCGACATGTCCCTATGTAACGCCCAATATGCATGGAAACTTGAAAGTCTCAACATGGATAGAAGCGCATATCGGCGAAGGTGTTGCAAGGTGGATATTGTCACAAGTACATGTACTAAAGAGAAGAGTATACAAGATATTGGCTTACACTCGCCACAAGCTACAACATGAATACATCAATACATTCAATCATCATACAGAAGAGCAGGATCCGACTACGGATGAAAACAAACGAAAATAGAGACGACGTCCGCCCTGCTATCCCAAGCAGCCGGCCTGAACCCATCCTATGATCGACACAGAAGAAGAAGAAACTCCAAATAGAACAAACATCGTTGTCATGTCAAACTATCACTTTACCAATACCTGCACCTGTTGTTGTAGTAATCTGTGAGCCACGGGGACTCAACAATCTCATTTCCAAGGGTATCAAGACTAGCAAAGCTTAATGGGTGAGGTATGGTTAAGTGGTGAGGTTGTAGCAAGCACTAAGCATTCGCTATCTAGCTAACTTACGAGTACAAGAATAAGAAGAGAGTTCTACGCGTAAACGATAGTGAACTAGTATTGATCAAGAAGTGATCCTGGACACCTACTTACGAGTCATTCATAACCCCACTGTCTTCCTTTCTTGGTTCAAACCTCACAAGGAGAGACTGTCACGGTTCCGCACACGGTTGGTGTATTTTAATTGGGTTTTACTTCAAATTTTCTATAATTGGGTATTATAAAGTTTCCAAGTTGCCACATAACCGCGGGCACGGCTTTCTGAAAGATTTAACCCTGCAGGGGTGTTCCAACTCATGCATCAAAAATTAACTACAAGATGCGGTGGAAAATCTCAACCTCAAGATAGCCTAAAGTATCCTTGAAAGCCCGATGCACAAGATATTCGAGAAGGTTAAAACAAATCCAGCAAGACCGCCCGACGTGTCGACAAACCCGATAGGAGCCGCGTATATCGTTCTTAGGACACGACTGGATGAGCACAACGTACGGCAACTAAGACCCGAGTTTCCACGGGGGAAGCCGCACACGACTCTGTTTTGGACCAACACTCATGAGGAGCACTACGCCGGTTTGTTGATTAATTATCAGTGGGTGCCGGCAGGTCCCTATGCAAGTTTTATTAGTTATTAGGCAAATGTAGTACCAATGTTGGGCCTTGTCGGAAGAGTTTTATCCCAAAATGAATAATCAAGGGGGTCCCTATAACAACCCCGACCATGTTAGGAGCGCTCAATATGGAACATAACACCGGTAAACGGAAACTAGGGCGACAAAGGTGGAACAAAACACTGGGCAAAAGGCCAAGCCTTCCACCTTGTACCAAGTATATAGGTGCATGCAATTAAATGGCAAGAATCTCGTGATATCCCAAAGATATCCATATTATCACATGGAACAACCTGCACCTGCAACTAGCAACGCTATAAGAAGGGCTGAGCATGCGGTATCATTGCCAAACAATAGTTTGCTGGGAGGTGGAGGGTTAGAGGCTTATCATGGCATGTTGAGAGGCTTGACAAACAAGTGGTAGGTAGGGAGACATAGAGATAGAAACGAGAAAACTAGCATAGCAATGATAGTAGTGGTATCCAGGGTAATGATCTTCTTACCTGAAATACCGCATGGAAGAAGATTGAATCGGTGAAGAAGACAAACAGGCGTAGTCGAACGAATCCTCACACTCCGAAACTGTTCGAAACTCTAGCGAGGAGAAGCAAATCTGGAAACAAACAAATGACACAGTAAACACCACAACATATTCATGACACGATGCACAAACAAGGATGATACATGTCAAGTTTAAATACGCAAGGCATGACAAAGCACAACAATCAACTACTTCAGATTAAGTGAAGTTCAATATGCAACGAGTTGCAGCATATTCATGAAACTCCACATTTGAATTATGTAGTTCACTCTCAATTAGGTACCCAATTTGTTTAAATGTTGTTAAACATGGCAAGAGATGAAGCATAGGCAAACTACATCATCTAGGCATTTTAAATGAGGCCGGAAACAACATATAACATTTCCGAAACAACCCCATATGCAATTTTCGAAATTGGTTCAGATCAGACCTAAAACATATTTTATAGTTATTAAATAGGAAAACTACATGCACCATGTTATTCTACACGTTTTTCTAAGCAAGCTACATATATAGTTCATTTAATTTGGAGCTACGGTTATTTAGTTATGCAATAAACCTATTTAACATGGCATTAATGTAAAATGCTTGCAAACAACATTTTAAGTATTTTAAACATGGATAAAACTTGGGTAATCCTAAACTACACAAATTTTGAGCATTTTTCGTATATAAATTATTTTAATTCGATGCACTGTTAATGAGTTTTTATATGCATGAAAATTGCGAGTTTTTTTTTGTGTAAAACGACAATTCTCTAGTTAATAGAGAAATTCGCACGACAGGAAAAAACATTACTGTCCTGAATCTGCATAGTGCAACAGTGCATAGCTGCGTGCAGCATAGTTATCCTACACGTAGAGCGGCATATAGCAGGGGAGGTCCTATACGACGCTAACTACGGCAAATAGTCGACCTCACGCACAGGGGCTTCTCCCGACTGGGCCGACTCATATATAGCGGAGACAAATCACAAAAATGAATCACAGCTACTAGGCCTGAACTCGTGACGTCGCGATAACAAACACATACTACTAGCCACTACACCTTATGGCCGATAGCGACAGTTGATAGTGTGAACTGTTTTTAACTATAACGTGATATTTATTCTAGCAGCCTATTTAATGTAGCGTACATATTATTCAATTGTTTTCAACACATTTTAAAAACACAAAAACAAATTTTTGGAAAATGTGAACAAACCTTGAAATTTTTGAAATATTTTTGGAATTACACGAACGATATTTATAATTTCGTCAGATTTGAAAATTTCTAAACATTGTTCATAAACAAACACAATTTTTGATACACGGGAAAACTTTTTGAAGTTTTGAACCAAATGGTGAAAATCCAAACATTTTTTGAAATTTGTAAACATTTTTTGAAACACGAACATTTGTCTTAAATTGTGAACAAATTTTAAAAAAGAGATTTTTTTTTAAATTCGTGGACACTTTTTGAAACAGAAACATTTTTATGAAAATCGTGATCAAATTTTAACAATGAGAACATTTTTTTAAAACACAAACATTTTATGAAAATCCTGAGCAAATTTTGAAAAGGAGAACAATTTCACCTAATCATTTCAAACTATGAAGAAATTTTCAACCTCCCGAACATTTTTTCGTAAATGTGAACATTTTTTGAATTTGTAAACAAACTCGAAAAATGGATTTTTTTTTTTGAAATTCTAAACAATTTAGTTAAAACTCAAACATTTTTCAAAATATCAGAACATTTTTAAAAAGGTGAAGATTTTGCAAAATTCCAGAACGTGTTTGAAAACGTGAACGTTTTTTGAATTGGTGAACAAAATTTGAAAACGGGGACAACGTTTTAGATTTAGAACAAAATTTCAGACTCCGAACAATTGGAAAATCCTGATTTGTTTTGGAAATGCGAACATTTTCTATATAGGTGATCAAATAATTGAAACCAAAACTTTTGTCAAAACCTTCGAACATTTTCTGAATTGGTTAACAAAATAAAAAAACAGATACAACTTTTGAATACGTGATTTTTGTTGAAAATAAGAATATTTTTTGAAAATTTCAAACAATTTATGAAATTAGGATCATTTTTTGAAATCCCGCACATTATTTGAAAAGTTCTAAAAATATTGAACGAAAAACTTCTGAACAATTTTTGAAAAATAAGAACATTTTTAAAATGCCAAAACAATTTTGCAAAATGCGAACTTTATTTTAATTTATTAACCGTTTTTTAAAACACGACCATTTAAAAAGAATATTTTTTTAAAGAACGAACATTTTTTAAATTTATGAACAAATTTCGAAAAATATGAACAAATTTCGGAAACGCGAAGATATTTCTAATATGAGAACAAATTTTGTAACCGTAGCATTTTTTGAAACCTGAACAAAATTTCAAAAACGCGAACATTTTTGAAAAAAATTGTTTACATATTTATATATGTTTGCAAAAGAAACAAAAGTGAGAAGAGAAAGAAAAAAAACAAAAGGATAAGAAATAGAAATCCCAGAAAAATAGTCGGTTCAAGAAACCCTCTAGAAGGTTTCCGAAACCTATAAAAACCGGCTTGGAACCTTAGAAGGTTCCCAAAACCGGAAATCTGTTTTGCGCTGTAAATGGCCGGCCCACTTGGTCGCTTACTCACACCTCTCGTGTTGAAAGCACAACATGCTCCCTTGGTGGTTTTGATAATTCATGACAACATACATTGTCTCTTGGACTAATACATTTACCTAGTGTATTTCAGATAAAGTCCACAGAGAGGGTTGACAAAAGGATTGTGGAGATTGTGGAGAAACCCCAAGATGCAAGGAAATGGATTGGCAAAGCTTCAAGCAAGAAGACTCTACATTCTTTGTGAGAAATCACTTTGAGTCCATAGGAAAGCCAATACTATTAAAATGGGGTAAGGTACTGTTGGTGAAAAAGATGCTCCACGTGCACAAGAGATAGTCACCAAAAACACCCACAAGCTCTTCCACAAAAGTCTGTCCAAAGTCAAATATCCAAAATCGGTGCAACCAACACTTTCCACTCGGTGCCACCGATTCCCAAAACTCAGACAGACCCATGCCAAACCCTAGCACATCGGTGCAACCGATTCCACTTCGGTGCCACCGAGTTTGGGTTGCCAACTTTCTGTTACCTCGATTCACAAAATCGGTAGCACCGAGTTTGTTGGATCGGCATCACCGAGTTGCGCAATCTGACCGTTGGTCACCTAATCGGTACCACCGAGAATTATATATCGGTCTCACCGAGATTCAAAAGTTGTCACCTTTTGGTCACTTCGGTACCACCGAGATTCACACATCGGTGTCACCGAGTTGGTCACTTTAGGTGTAACGGTTGGATTTTTGGGGATGCCTATATATACCCCTTCACCACCACCCACTCGAAAGAGAAGCACTCAGAACTATATATACCCCTTCACCACCACCCACTCGAAAGAGTCCATGTTGCTACTTCATGGACCCTTATGGGTGGAGACCTCCGTGGACTCTCGCGACCGTTACCCTCCATGGGTTGAAGACTCCATAAACGTGGACGTACGATAGCACCACCTATCGGAACCACGGGAAAAATCTTCGTGTCTACAAATTGCGTTTGATCTTCCTTCCTACTCTCTGCTACATATGCTTGTTGTTACTTTCCGCTGCTATACTCTTAGACAGGCATGTGTAGGGTGTGCTTGACTTGCTATCATTGTTAAAATCTGCCAACAAATTAACTTGGGAAAAGGTTAGGTTTTAAATTCCTGCTATTAGTCTATTCACCCCCCCCTCTAGACACTCTTCTAGTGATCCCTGAATTGGTATCAGAGCTTTGG
The DNA here is from genome assembly GCA_039707655.1 of Elymus sibiricus. Classification (NCBI taxonomy): domain Eukaryota; kingdom Viridiplantae; phylum Streptophyta; class Magnoliopsida; order Poales; family Poaceae; genus Elymus; species Elymus sibiricus. The sequence goes on along the minus strand of CM077663.1, from coordinate 322,464,176 downwards.
TCTCCATTGCTTCGGTTTCATTACCGTGGAGGAAGATGGATGTGTCTAGTATAGGGAGTTTGAGTTGTAGAGTGCCTATTCTTGATGGGGAGTACTATAGTCAATGGAAACATATGATGCTTGAGCTATTTAATGAATTCAATTGAGCAAGTATGTTAAGAGCCCCTATGTACCTCCCATTGATCCTTTACATCCCACACACGAAGAGGAAATTGATATGCTATGCAATCTTAGAACTGTCAATCTTATTGTTAGAGGATTGCCTAGAACTGTGCTTAATCAAATGAAGAATTTTGAATGTGCTTATACTTTGTGGAATGACTTGGAGAAACGATATCCAAGTTATTCATTGAGTAATCTTGATGAAATTCTTCATAAAACAATCGCCTTTCACAAAATGACACCTAGTGATCCCAAGTTTGATGATTATCTATTTGAGCTTAGAGACCTCATGCGTGCTAAAGGAGATGTCATAACTATCAACAACATTATTGTTGAAGCCATTCGAATTCACAAGTTTGAACATTGTCATGATCACAACCCTAACGAATCTCTTGTTCCTTGTGACGAGGATTTCCCACATGATGATGACAATGTGTAACATGGCTACTATGATGAAGATGAGCTGTTCAACATCGAGTATGAGAAGATCATGAAGAATCTAAGTCTTATGGCAAACTTCAAGGATTACATGTCCGGAGGAAAAGAGTGGATTCTCGATAGCGGATGCACCGATCATATGACCGGAGATAGAGAAATGTTTGAAGAGATCACACCAAACCATGGACCGCGAAGGTACGTAACGTTTGGAGACAACTACAAGGGTAGGGTACTTGGTCTTGGTAAGGTGGCCATATCCCATGATAGCTCTATTCAAAACGTCATGCTTGTTGAATCCCTTGGCTACAATCTTCTTTCCGTATCTAGACTTGCCGACTTTGGTTTTAATTTGCTATTCACGAAAGTAGATTGCCAAGTGTTTCGTCAAGATAATCATAACATGGTCTTTACCGGTTTCCGTAGAGGTGATCTATACATTGTCGATTTCACTAAGAGATCCAAACCTCGTACTTGTCTTATTGCAAAATCTTCTAAAGGTTGGCTTTGGCATAGAAGACTAGGACATGTTGGCATGCGTAATCTAGACAAGCTTATCAAAGGTGATCATATACTTGGTGTTAAAGATGTTATCTTTGACAAGGATAGACTTTGTAGTGCTTGTCAAGCTGGAAAGCAAGTAGGTGGAAGTCATCCCGTAAATAATATCATGACTACTAGGAGACCACTCGAGTTACTTCACATGGATCATTTTGGTCCCAATGCTTACAAGAGCCTCGGTGGAAATTCCTATGGTCTAGTTATAGTTGATGATTTTTCCAGATTTACGTGGGTATTCTTTCTTGATGATAAGTCGCAGGTACAAAAGATCTTCAAGAACTTCGTTCGCAAAGCGCAAAATCAGTTTGAAGTGAAGATCAAGAAGGTTCAGAGCGATAACGGATCGGAGTTCAAGAACACCCATGTAGATACCTTTCTTGACGAAGAAGGTGTTTCACATGAGTTCTCGGCTACATACACGCCTCAACAAAATGGAGTTGTTGAGAGGAAGAACCGAACTCTTATTGAGATGGCAAGAACGATGCTTTACGAATACAAAACGCCAAGACACTTTTGGGCAGAAGCCGTGGAAACAGCATGTCATGCCACAAACCGACTCTACTTGCACAAGCTTCTCGGTAAAACAGCATACGAGCTACTCATTGGTAACAAACCCCAAGTTGGATACTTTCAGGTATTCGGCTCAAAGTGCTACATTCTTGATAAGCATCATCGTACTAAATTTGCTCCTAAATCTCTTGAAGGATTCCTACTCGGTTACGGATCGAACTCTCACACTTACCGTGTCTACAACAACTTCACTCGAAAAGTTGAAGAGACGGTAGATGTGAAGTTTGATGAATCTAATGGTTCGCAAGTCGAACAATTGCCAAATGATGTAGGTGATAAGGACCTTTCGGAAGCTATCCAAGACTTGTCCATCGGCAAGATTCGTCCCATGGAGGTGAAGGAAAGTACTTCTTCAACTCAAGTGGAAGCCCCTACTTCACGTCAAGGTGAACCTCAACACGACATGGAGGCATCCACAAGCGGAACACGACAAGATGATGAAGAAGAGGAAGTACATCATGAAGATCCACCACAACCTCCTTCACCACCACCTCAAGGAAACGACACCTTCAACAACAACGAAGATGAAGAAGATGATGATGATGAAGAAGCTCCACCATCCAACAAGCCTAAGTTACCCCGAGTTCGAGCAAGAGTGACCAAGAACCATCCTCTAAACCAAATCTTTGGTGACATACAAACCGGGAGAATCACTCGCTCTAAAACTCGCTTAGCAAATTTTTGTGAGCATTATTCTTTCATCTCTAGCATTGAACCCTTGAAGGTATAACAAGCTCTTGAAGACCCGGATTGGGTGAACGCCATGAATGAAGAGCTTCACAACTTCGAGAGGAACGAAGTGTGGACACTCGTGGAGAAGCCTAAGGACGAGCACAACATCATCGGAACCAAATGGGTGTTTCGAAACAAGCAAGATGAAGACGTTCAAGTCGTACGCAACAAGGCGCGTCTCGTAGCCCAAGGATATATGCAAGTCGAAGGTATGGACTACGGTGAGACATATGCCCCGGTCGCTAGACTTGAAGCTATTCGCATTCTTCTTGCTTATGCCAATCACCATGATATCACGCTTTATCAAATGGATATTAAAAGTGCATTTTTAAATGGTGAGATTGAAGAAGAAGTCTATGTTAAGCAACCACCTGGTTTAGTGAATCCTAAGAAACCTAATCATGTTTACAAGCTTCGTAAAGCTCTTTATGGTCTTAAGCAAGCCTCACGCGCTTGGTACAAATGCTTAACGAAGTTTCTTATTGAAAAGGGTTTTGAAATTGGTAAAATTGACACAACCTTATTCACTAAGAGAGTTAATGGTGAATTATTTGTGTGCCAAATCTATGTGGATGATATTATCTTTGGATCTACTAACCCACAATTTAGTGAAAGATTTGGAAGGTTGATGTCTGAGAAGTATGAGATGTCCATGATGTGTGAGCTGAAATTCTTTCTTGGTTTGCAAATCAAGCAAACGAGAGAAGGAACTTTCATCTCTCAAACCAAGTATACCAAGGACTTGATCAAGAAGTTCAACATGCAAGAGTGCAAAGGTATGAAAACTCCCATGCCTACTAGTGGACATGTTGATCTTACCAAGGAGGACGAACCGGTTGATCAAAAAGTTTATCGATCCATGATTGGTTCATTGCTATATCTATGTGCCTCCCGTCCCGATATTATGCTTAGTGTTTGCATGTGTTCTAGATATCAAGCTGCACCTAAAGAGTGTCATCTTTTGGCCGTGAAACGTATTGTGAGATATTTGATACAAACACCAAACTTTGTCATTTGGTATCCCAAGGGATCTTCCTTTAACCTTGTTGGCTATTCCGATTCGGACTATGCCGGTGACAAGGTTGATAGAAAATCCACCTCGGGTACTTGTCAATTTCTTGGTAGATCTCTTGTGTCTTGGTCTTCCAAGAAGCAAAACTCGGTATCTCTATCTACTGCCGAAGCTGAGTATATTGCTGCCGGATCGTGTTGTGCACAATTACTATGGATGACACAAACGCTTAAGGATTATGGAATCCATGTGAAAAATGTTCCATTACTTTGTGACAATGAAAGTGCTATTAAAATTGGTCATGATCCTGTGCAACATTCTCGAACTAAACATATTCAAGTTAGACATCATTTCATTCGTGATCATGTTGCCAAAGGAGATATTGATATTAAGCATGTTCGCACTAACAAGCAATTGGCCGATATCTTTACTAAGCCACTTGATGAGAAAACGTTCTGTCACTTGAGGAGTGAGTTGAACATCATTGATGCTTCAAACTTAAGCTAGACTCACTCGATTGCATGCAAGGGCATGAGCTTTCTTGATACTTCCATGATACTCTTGACATGTTATCTTATACCATGGAATTCTATGCTCCCTTGCATTGCATCTAACATTTTGTAGGTACTTGGAAGAACTTCATTCGACAAGATTGCCACCAACTCCAATCATAAGCAATCTTGTCATGACCAAGTATCCACAAGCTCTCTTGTTGATGGAAGGAAGAAGACAACAAAAACATAGCCTTGACACATATTTGAATTTCACAATTGGTATCGTGTCATATCATGTTCTTCCTTGCATGACTAACCTATGTAGGTGACAAGTGTACTAAAACGCGAAGGATTGCTCCCAACTCAAGATGATCTTCATCAACCTCGAGCACCCTCAACAAGTTCACCTACTAGCCACGTCATCAACATCACTCGAAGGTATGTACTCATATCCTTGAAAAAGATTTACTCCAAGTCATGAGCTAAAGCAACTCAAGTGATATGAAAACATTAAAATGCTTAGTCGAAAAATGGTAACCCCATTTTGAGCTTAACTATGAGTATGACCTATGATCAAGTATTCTTGCTTGGCTCCTAAGTCAATATACTCTAATATAGGTGACATAGTCACCGCCCATCATCTAGTTAAGAACCTTGTGTGTTCATTCTCTATTTGCAAGATTTCTTGGAACCACTCAAATCTTCTCTTGTTGATATCTCTTTGTAAAGTCTTTTGCATTTTCTTCGAAAATTTCTTTTGATACTTTGTTACAAGTTTTCTAGACTCATTTGCAAGTTTCTCAAACATTGCCAAGTTTCTGTTTTAGCCTCGGAGCCGCCGATACAAATAACTCGGTTCTACCGAATTAGCAGATGAGCTGCAAAACAACATCTCGGTACCACCGACGTGTTTGTCTCGGAGCCACCGATTGATTTCTTCTCTCATTTGTGTTCATAATTGCAAATCTTTGTTTCTTTAGTGATCCTACAAGTGACATTTTCATTTCTTCGATGATCCCTTTCCAAAAAAAAATTGGGGGAGAAACTTTATTCAAGGATACCTAACTCAAAGGAGGAGAAGTCTTACACGCTCTCAGATCAGCCAAAGGAAGAGAAATTGATTTCTATGAACCCTACATTCAATGACCCTTGTTCTCAAGGATCCCTTCTTAATCAATGATCCCTGTATCTAACCCTGTGTATGACCTTTTTGGAAATTAATACCAAAGGGGGAGAAATACCAAAGCTTCAATGCTAAAGGGGGAGATACATGCTTATGCAAAGGGGGAGATACAATCAAGGGGGAGAATATCAAAGCTTTTACTTATATAGACAAGGGGAGAATACCAAAGTAGGGGGAGAAAAATATGTTTGGAGAAAAATAGGTTTATTTCATTTCACTACTCATGTTAGACTTTTCTCACCCTATCCAATCCCAATATCTACATGCTAAGATTCAGGGGGAGAGGATGACCTACTATTTCATATCTAGGGGAGAAAGTTTCTAAATGTTCTTGGAGACATATCAATCTTGAGGAATACTATTTTCTATATGTTCTCCATATCATGGTACTATTGAGTTCTATTGCCTTTTGATTGGTAGAATACTCTTGTGTTCCCTAACATTGTTTTCTCAAGTGTATTTCTATTACAAGAATGCTCAAGAACTCAAGGTAAGTATATGCATCATATCTTTGATCAAGATGATCTCTTGCTTCTTGCACATATTGTTTGCAAGAGTGAAGTCTTGAACAAGGATACATCTCATTCATATACATTTGATGCATATAGCCAAGATACACATGACTCGTTCTATCCCTCCTACTATATGTGTGTCCAAGCATTCCAAAGCAACTATCCTTTAAAGGGATTGCACACATTTAGGGGGAGCAAGTCTAAGTCATGTGTCTCTCAAAGTCTTCATTATATCCATGCATATCTTTATTTGAAGCTTTGATTGTATGTTGTCATCAATTACCAAAAAGGGGGAGATTGAAAGCACAACATGCTCCCTTGGTGGTTTTGATAATTCATGACAACATACATTGTCTCTTGGACTAATACTTTTACCTAGTGTATTTCAGATAAAGTCCACAGAGAGGGTTGACAACAGGATTGTGGATATTGTGGAGAAACCCCAAGATGCAAGGAAATGGATTGGCAAAGCTTCAAGCAAGAAGACTCTACATTTTACTTTGTGAGAAATCACTTTGAGTCCATAGGAAAGCCAATACTATTAAAAGGGGGTAAGGTACTATTGGTGAACAAGATGCTCCACGTGCACAAGAGATAGTCACCAAAAACACCCACAAGCTCTTCCACAAAAGTCTGTCCAAAGTCAAATATCCAAAATCGATGCAACCAACACTTTCCACTCGGTGCCACCGATTCCCAAAACTCAGACAGACCCATGCCAAACCCTAGCACATCGGTGCAACCGATTCCACTTCGGTGCCACCGAGTTTGGGTTGCCAACTTTCTGTTACCTCGATTCACAAAATCGGTAGCACCGAGTTTGTTGGATCGGCATCACCGAGTTGCGCAATCTGACCGTTGGTCACCTAATCGGTACCACCGAGAATTATATATCGGTCTCACCGAGATTCAAAAGTTGTCACCTTTTGGTCACTTCGGTACCACCGAGATTCACACATCGGTGTCACCGAGTTGGTCACTTTAGGTGTAACGGTTGGATTTTTGGGGATGCCTATATATACCCCTTCACCACCACCCACTCGAAAGAGAAGCACTCAGAACTATTCCATATTTGCCCCATCCAATTTTCTGAGAGAGAGCCACCTACTCATGTGTTGAGATCAAGCTATTCCACTCCATCCATATGAATCTTGATCTCTAGCCTCCCCAAGTTGCTTTCCACCAATTCAATCTCTTCCACCATAGCCAAATCTGTGAGAGAGTGATTGTGTGTTGAGGAGTCTATCATCTTGAAGCACAAGAGCAAGGAGTTCATCGACATTACCGAGCCTATTACCTTTTGGAGGGTGGTGCCTCCTAGATTGGTTAGGTGTCGCTTGGGAGCCTCCTACTTCGTGTTGTGGAGTTGAACCAATAAGTTTGTACGGGCAAGGAGATCGCCTACTTCGTGAAGATCTACCCATAGTGAGGCTAGTCCTTCGTGGACGGAAGCCGTGATGGAATAGTCCAGGTTGCTACTTCATGGACCCTTATGGGTGGAGACCTCCGTGGACTCTCGCGACCGTTACCCTCCGTGGGTTGAAGACTCCATAAACGTGGACGTACGATAGCACCACCTATCGGAACCACGGGAAAAATCTTCGTGTCTACAAATTGCGTTTGATCTTCCTTCCTACTCTCTGCTACATATGCTTGTTGTTACTTTCCGCTGCTATACTCTTAGACAGGCATGTGTAGGGTGTGCTTGACTTGCTATAATTGTTAAAATCTGCCAACCAATTAACTTGGGAAAAGGTTAGGTTTTAAATTCCTGCTATTAGTCTATTCACCCCCCCTCTAGACACTCTTCTAGCGATCCCTCACGTGTGCGAAGCGTCGACACTTAGACGCAATATGCGTAGTATAGGATTTTTCAGATAGCAGTACATGGACGAGCAGGTGGTTGTGCTCACCATGGGCCTGGCCCAGGTCGGTCGAGCAATGGGCTTGAGGGGCGCGGGGCAGGCCGAAGCCGCAGCTCGGCCTTGTGCGGATGGAGATGGGCCTTGGCACTGATTGGCTGGGCCAGCTGGCTGGCGGAGCGCTGCAGCCCAAGCGCTAGCCAGCGGGCACGAGCGGCGTTTGCGTGCATTGGGGACGAGGGCGCTCGACCCCTCGTCTATAGGACGACGGCCGGAGGCGGCGCAGGACGGGAACGGTGGCGCGGTGTAGGGTGCGGCGGGGAGATGACGGGAATGACACGTGAACGCAGGTAGGGCGCGTATCTGGTCGCTCTCGGGCCGGATTTGGCGCTGAATGGGCACGAGAGCTTCGCATTTATCCATGGAGGTCCCCTGCGGGAGTTACACACGAAGAGAAACGAGTGAGCAGGGCGAGGGCGATAAGAGAGGAAGGAGACGAGTGTGGAGAGGGCGGCTCTTGGTCGCCGGCGGGCGGACGAGGCGGCGGCGGGGCACGGTCGGGGCGGCCATGGGAGGCGCGGGGAGGAGAACGGGGCTCTCCCGATCCAGATCATAGGAGGTAGTGGCGGATGGGCTTGCCCGGGCCCGATCTAGGCCTGGTGACTGTGTGGAGGAGAGAGGAGGCTGTGGGTGGCGGCTGGTGGCACGGTTTTCGAGGCAAGACTAGGGTTTCGTCCAAATCAGGTAGGGAAGGGGTGCTTAAATAGGAAAGGGGGGCTAGGGTAGGGTTTTTGTACCATTTTTGAGTCGTTCGATCGCAATCGGACGTCTCCGGTCGCGAGGTGTGGATAGGTGGGTAGTTGGGCTGTGTAGAGCGGGTTGGGCTGAGAAGAGAGGGAATACGTGCAGCTCGACAACAAGTTTAAAAGCACTGAAAACGTCCGATAATTTAACCAGTTAGTGCCGCTATAGGTCTATCCGTTGGGGCATCAAACAGATTCCGAATGCAATGAAATTTGGCAGGCGGTCTACCTACAATATATTAAGACCATATGCCAACTTTCTACCCATTTCGAGAACATTTTATTCCCACTTATAAAACAATATTTTGATGGTGTCGTGGGCGCCTGCAAGTGTGTGGTTGGTCTTGAAACGGTCAATGAGAAGAACAGGAAGAACCGGCAACTACGAACAGATGCAAGTTATGGAAAAATGACGACGACGGAGTGCCGATGCAATGCAAATGATGCAATGATGAATGCGACAAACGAATAAAATGCACAACGATAACAAAAGACATGGAAGGAATCTAGAGCGTCGGTCCCAGGCTGTTACACCCTACTACTGTGCTTGCCACCGCCCCAGCCATCCCTCTAAACATGCATCCAATGGGTAAATGTACCCTCAAGCTCAGATACAACATCGCGTCGACACGCGTCATGGCTACGAATCTACATGATGTTGCACTGTTGTTGTGCTTTACTTGGTGCAGTGATGATTTACGTGACGCACTCCACATCTACAACAACACCTCGTGATTCCTTGGAGCTCTATCCAAACAAAATGGCAAAAACCTATCCACACCTTCCCTCTCATCTAATACTCACTACTGCAGGAAGGTCCTAAGACAACACATGCATCTGAGACCCTTCGACCAAACTGTGTGCGATCCATCAATCGCAAATGATATAGTACTAGCTCCGTCGCCAATACAACAAACTGTGTGCAATGGCTGGTCCATCAGGCACGATTCAGATGAGACTTGCGTGTGTGATGCATGGCATACAGTTGGTTCTTATGAACTGTTTGCGATTAGCCAAGATAACACAAATGATTAACGAAATACATGTGTGTGCGAAGTACAACATACAGTTCACTCAGATAACTGTTTGCGTTGATCCAGCAGAACACAAACGAGTTAGCATAAGAAGGTGTGTGTGATACCAGGCATACAGTTCATTCATCAGAATTGTGTGGGAAGACCAATAATTATCCAAACGATTCGTCCTGACAAGTTGTGTGTGTTGTGGGTAGACGGTTGCTGCCAAACATTGTCAGCGATTGATGAAATCATTACCGACGCTATGTAGGGAAGTGCCGTTTGCCTGTATTAATATCGCAGACATTTTATTATTATTACCCGTCTACCTACGCATCACCCCGTCCTCCTATCTCACGTCTTGTCACCATGTTGCCGCCCGAGGTTTCCAGTGCATGCTTCGGCACCACATATGTGTTTCTTTTGGCCACGCGTCGGCTTGATGAGCCCATTCCTGCGCACAACCATGCAGGTTATCACGCACAAAACCACGGTACGACTCTAGCTTCTCGCCCGGCTTGGCGAAATCCCCCAAAACGCCAATGCTTGCCGGCCTGCTATATAAACCCTCACGGTCGGCAACTCCACATTTCTTCATCCCCTCCCTCCCCGTAGCTTATCAAGTTTGCTTCCCCCCCCCAATCTCCAATGGCACCGTCCGGTCGTTGTCGCTCAGCCACTCCGCTAGAGGACAGCTCCAGCTAGGGGGCTTCACTGCTTCGGCGCGTCAGTCCTCTAAAGCGTGTAGTGCACGTGGCATCCCTAGTGGGTGTGCGCAAGCCACCCACTACACGCTCCACCACCGCTGCCCGAAGGCAACCTCTGTCGATGGCTGCCACCCCACCGACAGTCGCCAGGCCGCCGCTAGCCTTGGCCGCCACCACACCGTTGTCCGCCTTGGCCGCGACTCCGCCGTCAGGCAGTGGGTTCATCATCCGCTTCGCCAACACGACCCAAATGCGGGAGGTGGAGGCCGCCAAAGGCCCGCCACCGGGCTTCTGTGTCGCAAACCTTACGCGCTACATCTACTTCCTAAAGAAGGAGGAGGAGCGCCAGGTCGCGCACGCGAAGAAGCTCACCGACGCATTGGCCGCAGGAGAAGCCGCAGCAGCGGCACGGAATGTGGAGATCTACGCCGAGTCCCGCCGCCTCGAGGAGGCATGCCTGGAGTGGCGAAGGGCAGAATTAACAGGCAACATACTCAACTCCGCCAGCTTGTCGGCAGGCTCCTGCTCCTTTGGCTCTTTGAAAGAACAACTTCTCCCTAGGTGGTTTGGTAATTAATAACAACATATATTTCATTGGACTAATGTTTACACTAAGTATATTTCAGGAAAATGTTCAATGTTCAATTGGCAAAGGATTGTGAGGAGACCCCAAGATGCAAGGAATAGGATTGGCAAAGCTACAAGCATGAAGACTCTACATTTTTCTTTTTGAGAAATCACTTTGAGTCCATAGGAAAGCCAATACTATCAAAAGGGGGTGAGGTAATAATGGTGAATGAAATGCTCAAAATGATCAAGTGTTAGTCACCAAAAACACCCACAAGCTCTCCCACAAATATTCTGTCATAGAGCCTACCACTCAAAATCGGTGCCACCCACAATTCCACATCGGCTACACCGAGTCAAAAGCCCAGACAGAAACCCTAGCCAAGTCCCACATCTCGGTACTACCAAGTTTCATATCGGTGCAACCGAGTTTCAGTGACCAACTTTCTGTTACCTCATTCACAAGAATCGGAATCTCCGAGAATTGTAAATCGGTCTCACCGAGTTGTGTAACTGCCCTCGGCCACTCATATCGGTACCATCGAGAATTCCATATCGGTCTCACCAAAAGGCCTAAAGTTGCCACATTTTGCACCAGTCGGTGCCACCGAGTTTCTACTTCGGTTTCACCGAGTTAGGCAATAATGTTGTAACAGTTGGATTTTTGAGGATGCCTATATATACCACTCCACCACATCCCACTCAAAAGAGAAGCACTCAGAACAGATCCACACTTCCCATATCCAAATTTCGTAGAGAGAACCACCTATCCTTGTGTTGTGGTCAAGATCATCCACTCTAACCATATGGATCTTGATTTCTAGCCTCCCCAAGTTGCTTTCCACCCAATCAATCTCTTCTACCCAAGCCAAATATGTGAGAGAGTGATTGAGTGTTGATGAGACTATCATTTGAAACACAAGAGCAAGGAGTTCATCATTACTATCGAGCCTATTACCTTTTGGAGGGTGGTGCCTCCTAGATTGGTTAGGTGTCGCTTGGGAGCCTCCTACTTCGTGTTGTGGAGTTGAACCCAGAAGTTTGTAAGGGCAAGGAGACCACCTACTTCGTGAAGATCTACCCATAGTGAGTCTAGTCCTTCGTGGACGGAAGCCGTTATGAAATAGTCGAGGTTGCTACTTCGTGGACACTTATGGGTGGAGCCTTCCGTGGACTCTCACGACCACTACCCTGCGTGGGTTGAAGACTCCATAAACGTGGACGTACGATAGCACCACCTATTGGAACCACAGGAAAAATCTTCGTGTCTCCAAATTGCGTTTGGTCTTTATACCCTTATCCTCTTACATATGCTTGTCTTTACTTTCCGCTGCAATACTCATAGACATGCATGTGTTGGGTGAACTTGATATGCTAGAATTGTTAAAATCTACCAACCAATTAACTTGGGATACGTTTAGGTTTTTATTTGGTCAAGTAGTCTAATCACCCCCCTCTAGACCTACTTTTGATCCCTACAAGTGGTATCAGAGCTTTGGTCTCCATTGCATTGGTCTCACAACCAAGGAGGGAAGCTATCACCGTAGAGGTCCATATTTTGATGGTACAAATTTTGCTAGTTGGAAGCATAAGATGAAAATGCATATTCTTGGTCATAACCCGGCCGTATGGGCTATTGTTCGTGTTGGCTTGCACAGTGAATTCTTTGGTGATGGAAAGGAACATGATCATGAAGCGACCGCGGAAGAATTGAAGATGTTGCAACACAATGCTCAAGCATGTGATATTCTATTCAACTGCCTATGCCCCGAAGAATTCAACAAAATCAGCCGTCTTGAGAATGCAAAGGAAATTTGGGATACTTTGGTTGATATGCACGAAGGTACCGAATCCGTCAGGGAATCTAAGTTGGATGTGCTACAAAGTCAACTTGACAAGTTCAAGATGAAGGATGGTGATTGAGTTGCGGAAATGTACTCTAGGCTTGCTCTCATCACCAATGAGATTGCTGGCTTAGGAAGCGAAGAAATGACCGACAAATTCATCATCAAGAAGATCCTTAGAGCCTTGGATGGAAAGTACGACACCGTGTGCACATTGATCCAAGTGATGCCAAACTAGAAAGATCTCAAGCCTACAGAAGTGCTTGGAAGGATTGTTGCTCATGAGATGTCACTCAAAGACAAGGAAGAACTTCACACCAAGTCAAGCGGTGCTTACAAAGCTACAAGTGACACTCCTGCTACATCAAGTGACAACCTTGTAACCAATGAAGAGATAAGCCTCATGGTCAAGAAATTCAACATGTTCTACAAGAGTAGAGGCAAAGAGAGAAACTCCAACTCAAGATATGAAGAGAAGCGTTCATCTAGTCGTGACCGGAATTGTTACAATTGTGGAAGGCCCGGACACTAGTCCAATGAGTGCACGACCCCTCACAAGAGAAGAGAAGAGTCACCTAGAAGAAAGAGCTCAAGAGATGAGTCACCTCGAAGAGAGAGAAGGAGTAGAGATGATCGTTATGAACGAAGACCCTCAAGGAGAAGTAGGGACACGGAGAAGAAGGACAAGTAGACCAAGATCTACACAAGAAGAAGACATCAAGCTCATGTTGGTGAATGGGTTTCCGGCTCCGAATCCGACAACCAATCCGAGAGAAGCTATCACCCCGACTCCGACGATAGTCAAGATGAAGGTGTTGCCGGACTTGCACTCGTTTCCTCCAACTCCTACGACATATTTGATTCACAAATGAAGGGAGTGGAAATTGCTTCATGGCTAAAGGCCCCAAGGTATCACACCCCGAATACATTGACTTCAATAGTGATGAGGATGACTTACTTGGAGATGATGACTTGGTATTTGATAAAACTATTGATTTTAGTCAAAATGAGCTAGATAATGATCATGCTAGTCAAGATAAGTCGTGTGATGATGATAAGAAGGAAATAGAACAACTAACTAAAGAATTAAACACTCTTAAGTTAGCTCAAGAATCTACTTTAGAAGATCATAGAAAGCTTGTAAGAACTCATGAGAAGCTACGCTTCGGGAAGCTCAATTTGGAGCAAGAACATGAGTTTCTTAAAGCAATCAATGAAGATCTTCGAAAGAAGACTTCTTCTTATCTAGCCAAACGACTACTCTTGTCTACATTTATTCCACAAGTTAAGGCTAAGCAATCTAGTAACAAAGGCAAGAAAGGTTCTTCAACTAGTAGCAATAAAAATGATAAATCTAATGATATTGCTTCTAGTAGTTCTATTGATTACACTAACGATTCTCTTAGCCAAGTTACACTTGAGCAAGAAAATGATCTATTGAAAGGGATTATAGAAAAAGGTGTCTACAAAAGTCTTGCCGGATGTAAGCAATTTGAGGAAATTGTACGCAAGCATGGAGGATACCGGAACAACCATGGCATTGGCTACTTCAACGCCAATGGAGTTGAATGGGAAGAAGGTCAATACCCCAAGCCCAAGTTTGTTCCTCAAAGGGAGAAGTATGAACATACTCTCCCCAAGGGAACAAAAGCTCAAGATGACCTTCCACCACAAGACCACAAGCTCAAGGGCAAGGACAAGCTTCAACAGGAGATTGACTCATATGAAGATGAATCCCAAGCTTTGGCAAGTAGGTTCCCAAGGCAACCACAAGCTCAACTTCTACAAGCGCTACTTCAACTCCAAGGATTCCCATCAAGTTGATGTGGATCCCAAAGAAGAAGAACTAGAGAAGGTTTTGAGGGGTGACCCCGCCAACAAAGTTCACTCACATTCATTATTGGCAAGGACTATTTGCAATCAACTTCAACCTCATGCAATAGTTCAAGGAGTCACACATTCCCTCAAAGGTAAGCAAGAGACAAGGTAATGAAAGAATCCATGGACATCATCATGTATACATTGCACTCCATGTCCATAGATATCCTTGTATGTGTCTTTTATTTGGGACTAACCCATGTAGGTGAGAAGAGTAAGAAACAATGAGGATTTCTCCCAACTCAAGATTGATCTTCATCAACTATGAGCATCCACCATTACATCACCCACATGAAGTCTTCTACGACAAAACCCAAGGTTAGTTTATCCTCTTCTGGGGGATGTCACATCAAGGGGGAGCTTTACTCTAAGACTTGAGTTAAAGCATCTCTTAAAGATGTGAACACATTAAATGCTTTATGTAGAAGTGGTAACCCCACTTGTGCTTAAACGATGAGTATGACCTATGATCAAGTATTCTTACTTGGCTCCTAAGTCAATATACTCATATATAGATGACTCCGTCATCGCCCAAGTGCTTGGTAGATACTAGAGTGGTTTTGCATGTTTGCCATATTTCACTTGGCATCTTATTGCGTGAGCATGTTGGTCTGCATGTCTTTACTCATTCGAGGATATCCAATTGTTTTTTTTTTTGGGTTTGATAACCCACAAGTATAGGGGATCACAACAGTTTTCGAGGGTAGAGTATTCAACCCAAATTTATAGATTCGACACAAGGGGAGCCAAAGACTATTTGAGAGTATTAGCAGCTAAGTTGTCAATTCAACCACACCTGGAGATTAAATATCTGTAGCAGAGTGATCAGTAGCACAGTAGTATGATAGTTTTGAAAGCAGTAACAACAGTAACAATAACAGCAGTAGTGATAGCAATATTTTAGCAGCAAGTGTAACAGTAGCAACAGTAGTAACTTAGCAAGAGCAATATGTGGGAAAATCGTAGGCACTAGATCGGTGAACTCGCTGGATGATATTCATCATATAACTGTCATAACCTAGGGCGACACAGAACTAGCTCCAGTTCATAAATGTAATGTAGGCATGTATTCCGTTAATAGTCATACGTGCTTATGGAAAAGAACTTGCATGACATCTTTTGTCCTAGCCTCCGGTGGCAGCGGGGTCCATAAGGAAACTAAGGGATATTAAGGCCTCCTTTTAATAGAGAACCGGAACAAAGCATTAACACATGGTGAATACATGAACTCCTCAAACTACGGTCCTCACCGGAAAGTATCCCGACTATTGTCACCCCGGGGTTTACGGATCATAACACGTAATAGGTGCGTATTATTAGCAAGATCGGATCAAGAACATAGATATAATGGTGATAACATAAACGGTTCAGATCTGAAATGATGGCAATCGGGCTCTAGTACAAGCATTAAGCATGGCAAAGTCATAGCAACATCAATCTCAGGACATAGTGGATACTAGGGATCAAGCCCTAACAAAACTAACTCGATTACATGATGAATCTCATCCAACTCCTCACCGACCAGCAAGCCTATGAAGAAATTACTCACTCCCGGTGGGGAGCATCATGGAATTGGCGATGGAGAAGGGTTGATGATGACGAAGACCGAAGATTCCCCTCTCCGGAGCCCCAAACGGGCTCCAGATCTGGCCTCCCGATGAAGAACAGGAGGTGGCGGCGGCTCCGTATCGTAAAACGCGATGAAACTTTCTCTCTGATTTTTTTCTCCAAAAATAGGATGTTATAGCATCGGAATTAGGGTCAGTGGGGCCCCGAGGAGGGCACAACCCACCATGGCGCGCCTGGGGGTCTGGCGTGCCCTGGTGTCTTGTACCTAGCCAGGGCTCCCCCTCCGGTGGTTCTTGGCTCCAATATTTTTTATTTATTGTAAAATAAATCTCCAAAAAGTTTCGTTCTGTCCCGAGAACTTTTATTTCTGCACAAAAAACAACACCATGGTAGTTCTGCTGAAAACAGCGTCAGTCCGGGTTAGTTTCATTCAAATCATGCAAATTAGAGTCCAAAACAAGGGCAAAAGTGCGAGGAAAAGTAGGTACGATGGAGACGTATCAACTCCCCCAAGCTTAACCCATTGCTTGTCCTCAAGCAATTCAGTTGACAAACTGAAAGTGATAAAGAAAAAACTTTTACGAACTCTTTTGTTCTTGTTTACATATATATGCTTAAGTAGCACCCAGGTTTTCAGCAAAGATTATGACTAACCATGCCAGCAATAACTCTTAGAAATTATATTAACTCATATCAATGACATAAGCAACTAGCGAGCAATAATAAAATATCTCAAGCGCCAATACTTTGTCAAAACAATCCTGATATAATATGACAACAGTGGTATCTCGCTAGCCCTTTCTGAGACCGCAAAACATAAATGCAGAGAACCACCAAAGTTCTAGTAGCGACTAAACACCGTAATTCATGGTAGAAAAGATCCAGTCATGCTGCACCCAACATTAACTATACACAATGCATGAGGATGACAATAGTGCTCTCAAGTCTGGCGCTTATTTGAGAAGGTGATGACTCAACATAAAAGTAAATAGATAGTCCCTTCACAGAGGGAATCATGGATTTGCAGAGGTGCCAGAGCTCAAGGCTTAAAACAGAGATATATATAATTTTGGGAGGTACACCCTTCCTGTCAACGTTACGACCAAGAGTTATCAATATCTTCCAAACACATTAGCGGCGGTTCCCAAGTGTTAAAAGTAAAGGTTTACTCCCCCTCCACCAACAATCACACTTCACGGCTAGCTGAATCCACGGGTACCGTCCATACCAACAACATTCCTGGGGGAGTTTTGTTTAATTATTTGTAATCTTTGATTTCGGGACTGGGAATCCCTATTACCGCCCCTCTCGTGTAAGGACGAGTGAATAAACACTCATCATGAGAATAACCTCCTTAACATGGAAGATACTGACCGCCCCCTGTCGCTCCATGAGTGGTCCAGGCACACAAAACAGATGTTCATTTGAATTTTTAGAGGTGGCACATGCAAATTTACTTGGAACGGCAGGGTAATACCGCATATAGGTAGATATAGTGGACTCATCTGGAATAACTTTGGTTTAAGGATTTTGATGCGCAAGTAGTGTTCCCGCTTAGTCCAGGCGAAGGCTAGCAAATAGGTTGAGAAGCGGCCAGCTAGAGAGCGAACGCGGTCATGAGCATGCATTATGAATAATAAACATTGAATACTAGCATGAGTAGGATATGGACACCATGAACATAAATATCGTGAAGGCTATGTTGGTTTTCATTCAACTACATGCGTGAACATGTGCAAGTCAAGCCACTTGAAACATTCATAGGAGGATACCATATCATCATACCACATCACAATCATTTTAATGCATGTTGACATCCAAGATAAGTCATTATCCACTCCTAGCTACTTAAGCATGGCATGAGCAACTATAATCTCTAATTTTCATTGCAAACATGTTTCATCATGATATGCTAAATCAAGGATACTAGGCTAAACATATTTACAAAAACAAAAACAAGTTGAGTTCATACCCGCTTTTCTCTGCCACAACCACTTCATCAAATATCGTCATTATTGCCTTTCACTTGCACGACCGAATGATATGGAAATAATAATAGTGCAAGAGTGTTGTGGAGTAAGCTGGAATCTGCAAACACTTTATTCAAGAGGAGAAGACAAGGTAACTTGGGCTCTTTGTTAGATTAACAATAGTGTATATGAGAGCCACTCAACATTTTCATCGTGGTCATCTCCTTGGTACGACTCAAATAAAAGGAAAAGAATTTCAGAGAAACACACTGAAATATTTTTGGAGTTTTTGGGTTTTTCCTGAAGAAAGCAAATTAAAGAGGGAAAAACAAAAACGAGAAAAAACTATTTACACGGAAAAGCTCACAACAAGTAAAAGAAGAAGCTAGAAATCTTTTTGGGTTTTCTTTTGATGCTACAATTAAATTAGGCTAGAAAGAAAAGCTAAAAAGAAGTAGGAAATATTTTTGGATTTTCTCAAAGTTTTTCAAACACGTAAGAAGAAAGCGAGAAAATAAATCTAGCATGGATAGTACAATGAAAAAGTATGGACACCAACAACTAAAATGAAATGCGTGAACATGAATGTAATGTTAGTGGAAATACGTACTCCCCCAAGCTTAGGCTTTTTGCCTAGCTTGGTAATCACCATCCGTAGCGTGGATAATAGTCAGAGTGATAACCCACCGAGGCCCTTGGTGTAGACTCCTTGCTCCTCCTGGCAGCTTCAACCTCCGCATTGTACGCATGGGCCTCGCTCTCAAGAACATAGTATCTACCCCTACTGTGAAAATCAAACAGAGCAGGAGCAGGCAAAGTGACAGGCACACCATTTTTTTATTAAACCTCAAGTTATAGGTGTAGTTAGTGATTGTGCCCTTAAGCAACTTATGACGCTTCATGGCCTCAAAGTCTAAGTACTGAGTAGGTAAAATGGGGTCATTAGGACAAGGTGATACATTTAGCTTCTCTGCTACACGGGAGGCATAAATTCCTCCATAAAAATTACCACTAGCAGCGTTGTGCTGCAGTCTCCGTGCAACAATTTCTCCAAGATTATAACATTTATTTCAAGTTATGGCAGTGTGTATGAGACTCAAATCAGGAGCGCACAGTGTGCTACAATCTTGTTTGCCTATGATACATTTGACATTAAAGAGTGCGAAGTAGTGTATTGATGGGAAATGGATGCTTTTAATTCTTCCTTGTGTCACTCCCCTATCTTCACCATAGCAAAGGTTAATCAAAAATGACTCATACTCAGATTTTGGTGGTTCATCAAGGGAACCCCAATATGGAATTTTGCATGCTTCACTGAACAATTCTAAAGGCATGGTGAATGAACGGTCATAGAGGTTGAATGAAACTCTAGCTCATGAGGAAAATATTTAAATTTCTTTGTGAATGTTTTCATGAGTTTGAGATGTAGAGGGAACTTATCTGCGATGAAGGGAGCAAGTTCTGCATTGTGGTAAATTGTTCGAATTCCCCCTTGATACCTGCACCTTCCATGAACTCGTCACACGGCCACACGCATGATTTGGTAGCGGCATATTGCATCGAGCTTTCGCTTGGCTCAACATGAGGCCTCCGAGGATATCTTCCTCGAAGAACTCCTAAAGAGTTTCATTTTTATTTGCGAACAAATTTCTGAAATATTTTTGAGACACAAAATTTTGTTAGCAAAACTTCGTGAAATTGATAACAACTACTCCTAAGGATGCATAGAGGCCATATTAAGCATTCAAACTACTTAGAATTCTAAGAATTCAACATGCAAGCTCATCTACAGCGGCATCAAGAGTAGCTAATTAATCTAAAAATAACCCACTAAATAAAAAACTAATTGGAGCAATGGAGGAGTCACATACCAAGTAGCAATCCCTCCAAACAGTTTCGGAAACGGAACTTCGAGCAAAGAGATCGAAATCCACGGGTTTGAGAGCAAGAACACGGGAATGAGATCTATGGTGATTTTTTTCTGGAGGTAGGGGATGACATGGGCTAAAGGGATAAGTGAGGGGGCCCACGTGGGGGGCACAACCCACCAGGGCGCGCCCTGGTGTCTTGTGGGTACCAGCTGCACCCCCTCTGATGTTATTTGCACCAGAAATTCAGAAATATTCAGAAAAAAAATCGTATCAAATTTTCAGGACATTCTGAGAACTTTTATTTTTGGGTCATTTTTTATTGCACGGAGAAAACAGAAAACAGGATAAACATGACATTTCATTTTATTTGACTCAGTAAAACCAAAAATAAAAGGTGGAAGCAGAGAGTTGTGCTTACTAGATTCATCAACTTCATAACTCTAAAAAATGATCCATTAATAAGGTTGATCAAGTCTTATTAACAATCACTTCCGATTAGCATGAAACCGAAGAACTTTCGTAAAACACTAAGTTACCTCAATGGGGATATGCATATCCCCAACAATAAGTATATCATATTTCTTTTTAGCAGTAGGTAGAGGTAATTGAGAACTTCCAATAGTGAGTGTCGGAGATTCTTCAATGACATTTATACCATTCACTTGGAATTGTTTCTTCGGAAAGTGCACCGTATACTCATTACCATTGATATGAAAAGTGACTTTGCTTTTATTGCAATCAATAACAGCCCCTGCAGTATTCGAAAAGGGCTACCAAGGATAATAGACATGTTGTCGTCCTCGGGCATCTCAAGAATAACAAAGTCCGTTAAGATAGTAACATTTGCAACAACAACGGGCACATCCTCACAAATACCGATAGGTATGGCAGTTGATTTATCAGCCATTTGCAATGATATTTCAGTAGGTGTGAGTTTATTCAAATCAAGTCTTTTATATAAGGAGAAAGGCATAACACTAACACCAGCTCCCAAATCACACAAAGCAGTTTTGACATAATTTCTTTTAATGGAGCAAGGTATAGTTGGTATTCTCGGATCTCCAAGCTTTTTAGGTACTCCATCTTTAAAAGAATAATTAGCAAGCATGGTGGAGATTTCAGCTTCAGGTATCTTTATTTAATTAGTGATAATGTCTTTCATGTATTTTGCATAAGGGGCTATCTTTAGGAGATCAGTTAAGCGGGTACGCAAAAAGACTGGCCTAATCATTTCAGCAAAGCGTTCAAATTCTGCATCATCCTTTTTCTTAGATGGTTTAGGTGGAAAGGGCATGGGTTTGTGAACCCATGGCTCTCTTTCCTTACCATGTTTTCTAGCCACAAAGTCTTTTTTTATCATAACGTTTATTTTTAGCTTGTGGGTTATCAAGATCAACAGCAGGCTCTATTTCGACATCATTATCTGGTTCTTTATCATTGTTTGGTTGAGTGTCCTCATGAACATCACCATTATCATTTTCATTATCACTAGGTGAATGTTCATTACCAGACTGAGTTTCAGCATCAGAAATAGAGACATCATTATTATCGGGAGGTTTTTGTATCTCAGGTTCACTAGAGGTATGCAGAGTCCTATCAATTTTCTTTTTCTTTTTAGAAGGACTAGGTGCATCAGGATTAATTCTCTGAGAGTCTTGTTCAATTCTTTTAGGATGATCTTCAGGATAAAGTGGTTCTTGGGTCATTCTACCTCCTCTAGTTACTACTCTAGCAGCAAAATCATTCATATTATTGTTCATTTCATCAAGCAATTCTTTTTGAGATTTAGCAACTTGTTCTAACTAAGTTTGAACCATAGAGGCATGTTTTCCTACACCTCTAACATTATTACTCATTCTAAATAGCAAGTCAGTCAAGCGAGCAATCATATCAGAATTATATTTCAATTGTTTCGGAACATGTGCATTGAAGTGATCTTGTTTCATAATATAGTTGTCAAAGTCATATAAGCATTGACTAGGATGTTTATTGTAAGGGATATCACCTTCATCAAACTTTAATAAAGAATTTACCTCTACCACGTGTGGAGGTGGTGGTGTGTCAAGGCCATGTATTTCTTCAATAGGTGGTAAATTCTTAACATCCTCAGCTTTAATACCTTTTTCCTTCATACATTTCTTTGCCTCTTTAATATCTTCAGGACTGAGAAATAAGATACCCCTCTTCTTCGGAGTGGGTTTAAGTGGTGGTTCAAGGAGAGTCCAATCATCATAATTCTTCAATATATTATTCAATAGTTCCTCAGCTTGTTCAACAGTTTGTTCCCTGAAAACACAACCAGCACAACTATCTAGGAAGTCCCTAGAAGCATCAGTTAGTCCATTATAGAAGATATCAAGTATTTCATTTTTCTTGAGAGGGTGATCAGGCAAAGCATTAAGCAATTGGAGAAGCCTCCCCCAAGCTTGTGGGAGACTCTCTTCTTCAATTTGCACAAAGTTAAATATTTCCTGTAAGGCAACTAGTTTCTTATGAGCAGGAAAATATTTTTCAGAGAAGTAGTAAATCATATCATGGGGACTACGCACACAACTAGGAGCAAGAGTATTGTACCATGTCTTAGCATCATCCTTTAATGAGAACGGAAATAACTTAAGAATATAGTAGTAGTGAATCTTCTCATCATGAGCAAAGAGGGTGCCTATATCATTCAGCTTAGTAAGCTGTGCCACTACAGTTTTGGTTTCATAGCCATGGAAAGGATCAGATTCAACCAAAGTAATTAACTCTGGGTCGACAGAGAATTCATAATCCTTATCGGTAACAAAGATAGGTGAAGTAGCAAACTTAGGATCACATTTCATTCTAGGATTCAAAGTCTTTCCTTATACTTGCGTAGTAATTTCTTAAGATCATTTCTATCCTTGCAATAAAGGATTTCCCTAGTTGTCTCCTCATCCATAACATAACCTTCAGGTATCTTAGGCATTTCAAATCTAGGAGAGCCAGGTCTAAAAGGTGTTTCATAGTCATTAGTTTCAAGAGCTTGATCAGTTTCACCAATCTCATCAGTTTCAGTAATTTCATTTTCTTTAGCTCTAGCAATTTGTTCATCTAGAAATTCACCTAGTGGCACATTATCATCAAGCATGGTACTAGCATCATCATAAGCATCATTCATAGCAGAAGTAGCATCATCAATAACTTGTGACATATCAGGATTACTAGCATGTGGTGGTGTTGCAAGCTTACTCATAACCGAAGGTGAATCAAGTGCAGAGCTAGATGGCAGTTCCTTACCTCCCCTCGTCTTAGAGGGAAAAATCTTGGCTTTTGGATCCTTCAGATTCTTCATAGTGATCAATTGATATAAATCCCAAGTGACTCAACAAATATAGCTATGCTCCCCGGCAACGGCGCCAGAAAAAGGTCTTGATAAACCACAAGTATAGGGGATCGCAACAGTTTTCGAGGGTAGAGTATTCAAGCCAAATTTATAGATTCGACACAAGCGGAGCCAAAGAATATTTGAGAGTATTAGCAGCTGAGTTGTCAATTCAACCACACCTGGAGATGAAATATTTGCAGCAGAGTGATCAGTAGCACAGTAGTATGATAGTTTTGAAAGCAGTAACAGCAGTAACGGTAACAGTAGAAGTGATAGCAATAGTTTGCAGCAAGTGTAACAGTAGCAACAGTAGTAACTTAGCAAGAGCAATATGTGGGAAACTCGTAGGCACTGGATCGGTGAACTCACTGGATGATATTCATCATATAACAGTCATAACCTAAGGCGACACAGAACTAGCTCCAGTTCATAAATGTAATGTAGGCATGTATTCCATAAATAGTCATACGTGCTTATGGAAAAGAACTTGCATGACATCTTTTGTCCTAGCCTCCCGTGGCAGCGGGGTCCATAAGGAAACTAAGGGATATTAAGGCCTCCTTTTAATAGAGAACCAGAACAAAGCATTAACACACGGTGAATACATGAACTCCTCAAACTACGGTCATCACCGGAAAGTATCCCGACTATTGTCACTCCGGGGTTTACGGATCATAACACGTAATAGGTGTGTATGACTAGCAAGATCGTATCAAGAACATAGATATAATGGTGATAACATAAACGGTTCAGATCTGAAATCATGGCACTCGGGCCCTAGTGACAAGCATTAACCATGGCAAAGTCATAGCAACATCAATCTCAGAACATAGTGGATACTAGGATACAAGCCCTAGCAAAACTAACTCGATTACATGATGAATCTCATCCAACTCCTCACCGACCAGCAAGCCTACGAAGGAATTACTCACTCCCGGTGGGGAGCATCATGGAATTGGCTATGGAGAAGGGTTGATGATGACGAAGACCAAAGATTCCCCTCTTCGGAGCCCCAAACGGGCTCCGGATCTGGCCCCCCGATGAAGAACAGGAGGTGGTGGCGGCTCCGTATCATAAAACGCGATGAAACTTTCTCTCTGATTTTTTTCTCCAAAAATAGGATTTTATAGCGTCGGAATTAGGGTCAGTGCGGGCCCCGAGGAGGGCACAACCCACCAGGGCATGCCTGGGGGGGCTGGCGCGCCCTGGTGTCTTATGCCCAGCCAGGGCTCCCCTTCCGGTGGTTTGATACGTCTCCGTCGTATCTATAATTTTTAATTGTTTCATGCCAATATTCTACAACTTTCATATACTTTGGGCAACTTTTTATACTACTTTTTGGGACTAACATATTGATCCAGTGCCCAGTGCCAGTTCCTGTTTGTTGCATGTTTTTTGTTTCGCAGAAAATCCATATCAAACGATGTCCAAACGGGATAAAAACTTACGGAGATTTTTTTTGGAATATATGTGAATTTTGGGAAGTGGAATCAACAGAAGGCGGTGCCCGAGGGGCCCACAAGCCATAGGGGCACGCCCCATGGGGTAGGGCGTGCCAGGGTGGCTTGTGGTCACCCCTTAAGGCGGTTGGTGCCCTTCTTTCGCCGCAAGAAATCTAATATCCGGATAAAAATTGTGTTAAAATTTCAGGCCAATCGGAGTTACGGATCTCCGGGAATTTAAGAAACGGTGAAAGGCCAGAATCTGGGAAGGCAGAAACAGAAGGAAACAGAGAGAGAGATCCAATCTCGAAGGGGCTCTCGCCCCTCCGCTGCCATGGAGGCCAAGGACCAGAGGGGAAACCCTCCTCCCATCTAGGGGGGAGGCCAAGGAAGAAGAAGAAGGAGGGGGGCTCTCTCCCCCTCTCTCCCGGTGGCACCGGAACGCCGCCGGGGCCATCATCGTGACGGCGATCTACACCAACAACTTTGCCGCCGTCATCACCAACTCTCTCCCCCTCTATGCAGCGGTTCAACACCTCTTCTCCCCGCTGTAATCTCTACTTAAACATGGTGCTCAACGCTATATATTATGTCCCAATGATGTATGGCTATCCTATGATGTTTGAGTAGATCCGTTTTGTCCTATGGGTTGATTGATGATCATGATTGGTTTGAGTTGCATGTTTTATTATTGGTGCTGTCCTATGGTGCTCTCCGTGTCACGCAAGCGTGAGGGATCCCCGCTGTAGGGTTTGCAATATGTTCATGATTCGCTTATGGTGGGTGGCGTCAGTGACGGAAGCACATGCCCGAGTAAGTAGGTTGTTTACGTATGGGAGTAAAGAGGACTTGATACCTTATAATGCTATAGTTGGGTTTTACCTTAATGATCTTTAGTAGTTGCGGATGCTTGCTAGAGTTCCAATCATAAGTGCATATGATCCAAGTAGAGAAAGTATGTTAGCTTATGCCTCTCCCTCATATAAAATTGCAATAATGATTACCGGTCTAGTTATCGATTGCCTAGGGACAAATAACTTTCTTGTGACAAAAAGCTCTCTACTAAGACTAACTTAGTTGTTTCTTTATCTAAACAGCCCCTATATTTTATTTACGTGTTCTTTATTATCTTGCAAACCTATCCCGTTACACCTACAAAGTACTTCTAGTTTCATACTAGTTCTAGGTAAAGCGAACGTTAAGCGTGCGTAGAGTTGTATCGGTGGTCGATAGAACTTGAGGGAATATTTGTTCTACCTTTAGCTCCTCGTTGGGTTTGACACTCTTACTTATCGAAAGAGGCTACAACTGATCCCCTATACTTGTGGGTTATCATGACCTTTTCCTGGCGCCGTTGCCAGGGAACAATAGCGTGGGGTGAATATTCTAGTGTTTGCTTGTTTGCTTTATCACTAAGTAGATTTTATTTGCTGTTCCAAGTTCTTCTCTATCTTTAGTTATGGATATGGAACACGAAATACCAAAAAAATTAGGTGTACTTGCTACTCATGGAGATGGGGAACCTCCAAAAACCCTCGATGCTCATTATGTGAAAGATATTATGCACTACTTTAATAATCCTGAGAAAACCCCATTCAATTATATAATG
Source organism: Elymus sibiricus (assembly GCA_039707655.1). Taxonomy (NCBI): domain Eukaryota; kingdom Viridiplantae; phylum Streptophyta; class Magnoliopsida; order Poales; family Poaceae; genus Elymus; species Elymus sibiricus. The sequence continues at coordinate 322,438,028 of CM077663.1, read as the reverse complement.
GGAGACACGTTGGATCAACGTGAATACTTTAGGGATTATTGCTTGACTCAAAAAGGGAAACTGTTATGGTATCAAATTCATATGTTGAAATGGTATACTTGGAATCTATGCTTGAGATATGATATTACTTGTTGCTCTAGGATGAAGGCTAAACACCTTCCCTTTTCATGTAAATTTAATGATAATGAAACCTTGGCTTCTTATGCTAATGGTATATATGATTACTATGATGTGGAACAAATAGAAGAGTTTGTTGCTTTTAAGGGTGCTTATGAAATTGAAGCTTTGTTTGAAAAGTATGAAGATTATGATGATGCTGTTTACCGATCTCAAAATTTGGCTATGCTTCGTTATTGTTATGCCAATTATGAATATAATGCCCATATTGATCAATTTATTGAGAAAGTCTCCGCTATCCAAGAAGAGACTAATATTTTGCAGGAATCTATGGAAGAAGAAATGATGACACTGTGAGCTCATTGGATGAAAAAGATGAGGAGGAGAGCGAAGAACAAAAGGAGGAAGAGCGGATTAGCTACCCGTGCCCACCTTCTAATGAGAGTAACTCTTCAACTCATACATTGTTTAATTTCCTTTCGTTCTTACCGAAGGATGAATGCTATGATAATTTCTATGACCCTTGGATTCGTTCGAAATATCCCTTTTTGATGAACTTGATGCTTGCTATGCTTGTGGCCATGATGCCAATATGAATGATGCTTATGGAGATGAACTTGCTATAGTTCCTTATGTTAAACGTGAAATTGTTGCTATTGCACCCACACCTGATAGTCCTATTATCTTTTTGAATTCTCCCAACTACACTATATCGGAGAAGTTTGCACTTATTAAGGATTATATAGATGGGTTGCCATTTACTATTACACATGATGATTTTGATAGATATAATATGCATGTGCTTGCTGCTCCTACTTGCAATTATTATGAGAGAGGAACTACATCTCCACCTCTCTATGTTTCCAATATGATAAAATTGCAAGAAACTGCTTATGCTATGTATTGGCCTTTACTTGATGTGCATGAATTGTTCTTTTATGATATGCCAATGCATAGGAAGAGAGTTAGACTTCGTTGTTGCATGATATATGTTAATTTGTGCTCACTACTAAATTACAAATCATTGTTAATTAAAATTGGCTTTGATATACCTTGGGATCCGGGTGGATCAATTACTTGAGCACTTTATGCCTAGCTTAATGGCTTTAAAGAAAGCACTGCAAGGGAGACAACCCGGAACTTTTAGAGAGTCATTTTATTCTGTTGTGTGCTTTTATATAGTTTAAAAAACAAAAAAAAAATAAAGAGGGGAACCTAAAACTTTTTCAAAAAGAAAAGTGAAAGTGAGAGAGACGAGCATTGTTAAAATGGGAGCATGCCTTGAACTTTGTTCATGCCCATGGAAACCTTTTGAATCTTAATTACAGAAACTTTTCAACAAAAATAATTATCCCCTTGTATAAATCCATTGTATTATAAAAATAATGTGCCAAGATTTGCCTTTAGGATGATTAGATTGCTTGTTTGGTGTGTGCAGTGCAAAAACAGAAACTTCGGCTGTAGTGCGTGAAATTTTACATTTTTTACTGGAATGTCAAAAGTTTCTGAAATTTTTACACAGTACTTCTATGCAATTTTTTTATTTTGTCCTAATGTTTCAGAATTTTAGAGTTACAGAAGTATAGTAAATGTTCAGATTGCTTCAGACTGTTCTGTTTAAGACAGATTATGTTTTTGATGCATTATTTTGCTTGTTTTGATGAAACTACCGATTGTATCGGTGGTATAAGCCATAAACAAGTTATAATACAGTAGCTACAATGCGAAAATAAAATGTGAATGGGTTTGCAACAGTACTTAAAGTGGTAATTTGCTTTATTATACTAACGGATTTCACGAGGGTTTTGTTAAGTTTTGTGTGATTGAAGTTTTCAAGTTTTGGGTGAGATCACGATGGATGAAGGAATAAGGAGTGGAAAGAGACTAAGCTTGGGGATGCCCGAGGCACCCCAAGGTAATATTCAAGGACTCCCAAGAAACTAAGCTTGGGGATGCCCCGGAAGGCATCCCCTCTTTCTTCTAACAACCATCGGTAATTTTACTTGGAGCTATATTTTTATTCGTCACATGATATGCGTAAAGCTTGGAGCGTCGTGTGCTTTTTATTTTTCTTTTAATAATGCACCATGCTGGTATGAGAAAGTCCTTGGTTGATTTATAGAAGGCTCTTTGCACCTCACTTATATCTTTTGAGTATGGCTTTATAGAATGCTTCATGTGCTTCACTTATATCATTTGAAGTTTGGATTGCATGTTTCTCTACACATAGAAAACCGCCATTTGTAGAATGCTCTTTTGCTTCACTTATATGTAACACCCTGGATTTTGCCCATTTCTTTTTTCTTTTGATTTTGGTCTAGATTTGCTTTTCTGTGGCTTAGTAGTCCTGAAACCTGGGGAGATCACCCTTGATTCCTCTCCCAAGTGGCTTGTCAACCTCAAAACCATCCCAAGACCTTGTCACCTCCATCATGGACCTATCCCAATATTCTTTTCCTTGGGAATATTCCTCTTTCTATTAAAGGAATAACCCTGTTTGCTCTGGGTTGTGAAGCAACCCACATTTCTACCATTCCAAAAATTCCCAAATAATTCTCATAAATTGTTTGGGTCATATCTCCCTCAAATATGGCAAAACCCTTCCCTGCCATGTTCAAGAATATTTCACAAATACTGCTTTTCTGATTCTGCCCTAGCTGTCAAGTTGTGAAGCAAGTACCCTTTATATGTGCTTGCTTGCTCTCAAACTTTTTGTGCACTCTTTCCTATCCATAACATTGCCACATACCAAAATTCAACCTCATTTGGCTAGTAAATCTTCCTTGGAAATTTCCAAAGTTTCTGATCAACTGAAAGCTTTGTGAAGCAAGTGCTAGCTAGGTTGATCAAAATGAGTTGAAATTTTGCCATGATCTCAATATGCTCAAATTAACACTCTACACAAAATTTGAGCATCATCTCTCCAACTATGTGACCACATCATCAAATCTTTGTTTCTGGTCATTATTTTGGATTGTGAAGCAACTATATTTTATGTTGCTCCATAATTTCTGAAATTTTACCAGGACATTCTCCTACTTATATAACGTCTCTCCACAAAATTTGGGCTCATTCCATTAGCCATTTTCCCTCAGGAATTTTCCCAAGATTCTGCCCAGCAAGGACCACTGTGAAGAAAGTACCATTTGCACTTGTTTAAATGGCATGAAATCTTTGTAGTGGCTCCCTATGCTCTAATGACCCCTCTCCACCAAATTTCAGCCAAAGACCTCAACACTTGTGAGCACAGCATCATCATCTTTGTTTCTAGACCAAACACTGCATTTCAAATTAAGTGCTATCTGCACTTATGGGATTGTAGTGGAATTTCATATTTAGACTCACCCTATCATCTTAGCCACACACCCTAAAACTTGGTACATTTCATTCAGCCTATTTGCCACAAATCACTCCAAACATCTTCTGACAGGAGCATTTCCAGAGCCTTCTACTCAATGCAAGCAGGTTCTGGACCTAACCAGATGCATGGTATATCTCCTGGGTGTCAGGTCGACGCGAGAGACAAAGTTGGGCAGGAAGACACGCGCCAGGACGGCCAGAGCGTGTGGTGACCGCGTGGACAGCAAGCAGAAACTGTGCTCTGCGCCTCTATCGCGTCTATCAGGCCACCTCCGGCCAGCCCCGGCTTGTCTGAGCGTGTCCAACGGCTCCGTAGCGTCCACCTGCCCCCTCTCCCGTAGCTTTCCCCTCCGTCCTCTCCTCCGGCACGCCGCGACGAGATCCGCCACTGTGCGACCGTGACCGCCGTCGTCGTTTTCCTCTGTCTCCTTCCTCCTCAAGCCTTCTGGAGCTCCCCCGAGGCCCCTTCACTCCCCGTGAAGCCTCTCGTCGCCGCAAACCACCAGCCACGCCCCCCAAGCTCCAGGGTGCGGATAAGCTCGCCGCCATGGCCGAGCTTATCCGGCGAGCGCGGCCAGGCTATAAATAGCCATTCCTCGAGCCCTTCGAGCTCACCAGCGGCTCTACCACCTTCCCAGTAGCCTCCCTAGCCACTCCATCGAGCACGAGGATGCCCCCTGCCCTCTCATTGGCCTCCATGGCCACCTCGGTCTCCTCCTAAATTGCAGCAAAGCCGGCTCCCCCTCGCCCTCCCGACCTCACCAAAACTCCTTCCGGACTACCTCGAGGCTTCCCCGACCCCAGCCCCTCCTCTCCGTGCCTGTGTCGCGCGCCCCCATGATGGCCGTGGCCGCCGTCCGTCGCGGCCAGGGTTCTGCTTGCTCTGCTGCTCTTCGGCGAGAGCCAAGCCCTCTGGCGGATGCGCCCGGTCGCGCTGGTCACGCCGGTGGCCGGACCTCAGCCGGAGGTGGCCGGTGGCGCCGGGGCCAGCGCTGGCCATGCTCGGTCGGGCCTCCTCTGTCGTGCCCGTCGGAAGGTAGGAGGAGGAAGGAGGAAGAAGAGGAGGGAGGGAGAGAGAGGGACCCGACAGGTGGGCCCCGACCCCACCTGTCGGCGGCTGGAGGCCGGCCCACGTGGATAAGTGGAGACGCCCTAGGCCTAAATACGTTTTCCCCATTGGAAGGCGCATTCCAGTTAAGTGCGCGACCGGCCAGGCTGGCAGGGACCCATTTGTGATTATTTTTCTTACAGATAAGTCCCTGTTGCCAAAATCCTTATATCTTTTTAACCGTGACTCCGATTCCGGTGATTCCAACGCTCACGGTTTCTATTCGTCGAGCCCATTCCATTGGTATCACTTCCATGATATTTTCACACTCTACAAATGACCATTTTGCCCTTGCCCTTCTATCAGCCCTCCGAGAGAGAATGGTTTCCGGCAACTCCTTCCGCGACCTTTCCGCACATCTTCCCGGTGGATCCCTCACCCCAGGCAAGCCAGGACATCCATCCCATGAAGCATTTCAATAGCATTGCATATTTAAATACATTACCTGCATTTGTTTGCTATATAATAATTCATAGCTAATTAATTTCAATGCCTAGTTGCTGTTATCATAAGCTATTGCCATGAACCACTATGCTTGCTAAATGAAACCTTGTCGGTTGATTTTGAGTCACCTGTCCGGGCTTATTCGTGAAACCACATTTGTCGGTATGGGACGGCCTTGACTTGGTCTGGCTCCGTGCTCTTTTATCGGTACCACCCCAGAGGGAAGGTTATGCGTGCGCGCTACCCTGGCCCGGTAGGCGGCGATAACCTTGTGAGGCCAGTTGAGTTATATGGTACCAGGTCCCCGTTTGGGACAGTGTGTTTGGCCACGACGGTGGCAGGTGTCAGGAGTGACACAGGGGCCACCTAGGGTAGGACTCCGGGGGAGAATGATTGCCGGTGGTGTGATGGGAAAGTCACGGGTCAGGCGGGTTTCGTTGGAGCAACGCTGGTCCACCCGAATGGGATCACGAGGTCAGGTGCTACATGGTGTGGGTAAAGTGCGCAACCTCTGCAGAGTGTAAAATCTATTCGAATAGACGCGTCCACGGTATTGGACAGCCCGTCCAGACCTCACTAGGTGGTCAACCGTAATACTGATAATAATGATGGATGAACTTGTCTTGTGATCAGAAGTACTTAGTGAGTATTCCGAGGGTTGTGGGACAACCCAGAAGAGAGTAAGTGAATGACCAGTAACAGTAAGTAAACTACTTATGAATTTAATATGATAATTGCCATGCTATTGTTTGCTGCATTGTTTGGTTGTCATGAGCTTGCGAGTACATTCAAAGTACTCACCTGGCATATCATGCCAGTTTGCAGGTCGGGTTTGCTTGCTTGTCGAAGATGCCGAGTACGCGAGCTAGGATAAGCATTCCAGCCAGAGTCCCTGCAGAGTGGAGTCCATCACAGCCGTTGTTGTTCCGCTACTGAGAGTTACTCCGCTTCCTCATGTTGTTCCGCTGTTAGCAAAGAGCTACCCTGGGCGGGCGTAGTCTCGCCGTGCCGATGTAGTCCTTGTACCCTTGTAACCTTATCTATAGTAATAAAGAACTGATTTGTTCTGTGCCAACCGTGCCGTATTCCAGGAGACTTGTCCCTAGGCTGGAATACGGGGCGTTCCGGTCTCCTCTGAGCTGGGGTGCCACATTATATTTGTTAGAGCGTGGGCATATCTTTTGTAGAAAGAATTAAACTCTCATGCTTCACTTATATCTATTTAGAGAGTTAACAGGAGTTGGTCATTCACATGGTTAGTCATAAAATCCTACATAAAACTTGTAGATCGCTGAATATGATGTGCTTGATTCCTTTCAATAGTTTTGTGATATAAAGATGGTGATACTAGAGTCATGCTAGTGAGTAATTGTGGATTGGTAGAAATACTTGTGTTAAAGTTTGTGATTCCCGTAGCATGCATGTATGGTGAACCGTTATGTGAAGAAGTCGGAGCATGATTTATTTATTGATTGTCATCCTTTGTGTGGAGGTCGGGATCGCGCGATGGTTAACTCCTACCAACCCTTCCCCTAGGAGCATGCGTGTAGTACCTTGTTTCGATGACTAATAATTTTTTGCAATAAGTATGTGAGTTCTTAATGACTAATGTTGAGTCCATGGATTATACGCACTCTCACCCTTCCACCTTTGCTAGCCTCTCTAGTACCACACAACTTTCGCCGGTGCATTAAACCCACCTTCCTCAAAACAGCCACCATATACCTTCCTCAAAACAGCCACCATACCTACCTGTTATGGCATTTCCATAGCCATTCCGAGATATATTATCATGCAACTTCCACCGTTCCGTTTATTATGACACGCACCATCATTGCCATATTGCTTTGCATGATCGTAAGATAGCTAGCATGATGTTTTCATGGCTTGTCCGTTTTTGATGTCATTGCTACGCTAGATCATTGCACATCCCGGTACACCGCCGGAGGCATTCATATAGAGTCATATTTTGTTCTAGTATCGAGTTGAAATTCTTGAGTTGTAAGTAAATAAAAGTGTGATTATCATCATTATTAGAGCATTTTCCCATGTGAGGAAAGGATGATGGAAGCTATGATTCCCTCACAAGTTGGGATGAGTCTCCGGACTTTACAAAAAAATAAAAGAGGCCAAAGAAGCCCAAATAAAAAAAAAAGAGGCCAAAGAAGCCCACCAAAAAAAACAAAAAAAACAAAAAAAATGAGAGAAAAGAGAGAAGGGGCAATGCTACTATTCCTTTTTTTCCACACTTGTGCTTCAGAGTAGCACCATGTTTTTCATATAGAGAGTCTCCTATGTTGTCACTTTCATATACTAGTGGGAATTTTTCATTATAGAACTTGGCTTGCATATTCCAATGATGGGCTTCCTCAAATTGCCCTAGGTCTTTGTGAGTAAGCAAGTTGGATGCACACCCACTTAGTTTCTTTTGAGCTTTCATACACTTATAGCTCTAGTGCATCCGTTGCATGGCAATCCCTACTCACTCACGTTGATATCTATTGATGGGCATCTCCATAGCCCGTTGATACGCCTAGTTGATGTGAGACTATCTCCTTCTTTTTGTCTTCTCCACAACCACCATACTCTATTCCACCTATAGTGCTATATCCATGGCTCACGCTCATATATTGCGTGAAAGTTGAAAAAGTTGGAGAATACTAAAGTATGAAACAATTGCTTGGCTAAAACCGGGGTTGTACATGTTTAGTACTTTGTGTGATGAAGATGGAGCATAGCCAGACTATATGATTTTGTAGGGATAACTTTCTTTTAGCCATGATATTTTGAGAAGACATGATTGCTTTATTAGTATGCTTGAAGTATTATTGTCTTAATGTCAAATGATAAACTATTGCTTTGAATCACTCGTGTCTTAATATTCATGCCATGATTAGATTATATGATCAAGATTATGCTAGGTAGCATTCCACATCAAAAATTATCTTTTTTATCATTTACCTACTCGAGGAAAAGCAGGAATTAAGCTTGGGGATGCTGATACGTCTCCGTCGTATCTATAATTGTTGATTGTTTCATGCCAATATTCTACAACTTTCATATACTTTTGGCAACTTTTTATACTACTTTTTGGGACTAACATATTGATCCAGTGCCCAGTGCCAGTTCCTGTTTGTTGCATGTTTTTTGTTTCGCAGAAAATCCATATCAAACGAAGTCCAAACGGGATAAAAACTTACAGAGATTTTTTTTGGAATATATGTGAATTTTGGGAAGTGGAATCAATAGAAGGCGGTGCCCGAGGGGCCCACAAGCCATAGGGGCACACCCAGGGGGTAGGGCGTGCCAGGGTGGCTTGTGGTCACCCCTTAAGGCGGTTGATGCCCTTCTTTCGCCGAAAGAAATCTAATATCCGGATAAAAATCGTGTTAAAATTTCAGCCCAATCGGAGTTACGGATCTCCGGGAATTTAAGAAACGGTGAAAGGCCAGAATCTGGGAAGGCAGAAACAGAAGGAAACAGAGAGAGAAATCCAATCTCGAAGGGGCTCTCGCCCCTCCGCTGCCATGGAGGCCAAGGACCAAAGGGGAAACACTCCTCCCATCTAGGGTGGAGGTCATGGAAGAAGAAGAAGGAGGGGGGCTCTCTCCCCCTCTCTCCCGGTGGCACCGGAAGGCCGCGGGGGCCATCATCGTGACGGCGATCTACACCAACAACTTTGCTGCCGTCATCACCAACTCTCTCCCCCTCTATGCAGCGGTTCAACACCTCTTCTCCCCGCTATAATATCTACTTAAACATGGTGCTCAACGCTATATATTATGTCCCAATGATGTATGGCTATCCTATGATGTTTGAGTAGATCCGTTTTGTCCTATGGGTTGATTGATGATCATGATTGGTTTGAGTTACATGTCTTATTATTGGTGCTGTCCTATGGTGCTCTCCGTGTCGCGCAAGCGTGAGGGATCCCCGCTGTAGGGTTTGCAATATGTTCATGATTCGCTTATGGTGGGTGGCGTGAGTGACGGAAGCACATGCCCGAGTAAGTAGGTTGTTTACGTATGGGAGTAAAGAGGACTTGATACCTTATAATGCTATGGTTGGGTTTTACCTTAATGATCTTTAGTAGTTGCGGATGCTTGCTAGAGTTCCAATCATAAGTGCATATGATCCAAGTAGAGAAAGTATGTTAGCTTATGCCTCTCCCTCATATAAAATTGCAATAATGATTACCGGTCTAGTTATCGATTGCCTAGGGACAAATAACTTTCTTGTGATAAAAAGCTCTCTACTAAGACTAACTTAGTTGTTTCTTTATCTAAACAGCCCTAGATTTTATTTACGTGTTCTTTATTATCTTGCAAACCTATCCCGTTACACCTACAAAGTACTTCTAGTTTCATACTTGTTCTAGGTAAAGCGAACGTTAAGCGTGCGTAGAGTTGTATCGGTGGTCGATAGAACTTGAGGGAATATTTGTTCTACCTTTAGCTCCTCGTTGGGTTCGACACTCTTACTTATCGAAAGAGGCTACAACTGATCCCCTATACTTGTGGGTTATCATGGTTCTTGGCTCCAGTAATTTTTATTTATTGTAAAATAAAACTCCAAAAAGTTTTGTTCTGTTCCGAGAACTTTTATTTCTGCACAAAAAACAACACCATGGTAGTTCTGCTGAAAACAACATCAGTCCGGGTTAGTTTCATTCAAATCATGCAAATTAGAGTCCAAAACAAGGGCAAAAGTGTGAGGAAAAGTAGGTACGACGGAGACGTATCAGGGTTTCATTTTTATTTGGCCAATTGGATGTACAAGAATGCCTAGGACCCCTCTCTAGCCATCTATGCTTTCTCGTCTCAAATTCTATTCATGCTACATCACAAAACTTGAAAAAGCACTTCTCGCACCCTCTGTGTGAGGAGCACTCGGAGTTCCGTGTCGACAAGAGCTGTCTTCCAAAACCTCCCAAGTGCAACTCGGTGGAACCAACACAAAAATCTCGGTCTCACTGATGCCTAGGGTTGATCTGATTTTCCCATCTCGGTAACACCTATTCCACATTCTCGGCTTCACCGAGTTTCCCTGTCAACTGATAGTTGAGGAACTCGATGGCACCGATAATTTTGATCCGGTGTCACCGACATCTACGGGTACTTATACCCAGCGGAACCAGATTTGAAAATACCTCTTCATATCCGTACTCCCTGCAAGCCCTAGCTGCCGCTCGTCGTCCCCGGACATCTCCCCTTGCTCCTGTGCGTCTGCACCACAGGAGGTCCTCGCCGCCGACGAAAATCGCCCCGCCACCGCCGCCGTAGAGAGTCCGTCGCCAAGTTAGGGTAACGACCTCGAAATCCTTTGAACTCCCCTTCTGATTCACGTGCAATAGGATACGCTCCATATTCCTCCCACCATGTGCATAATTTCCATCCTCTTAAAACTTCATTAGAATAGAGAACAATGGATTCTTAGGTTTTGCCGTCCGCAATCCGAATCTCGGTGACACCAAGTCGCAAAAGTCGATTCTACCGATTTTGGATTTTAGGTCTGCTGAGGACAGTCTCAGTGAAACCGAGCGGCTACTTTTGGTGTAACCGAAGTGGTTGCCAAGTTTTTGTAAAGATGACTGTGAGTCTCGGTGGGTCCAAAATTTTTGACTCGGTGATACCGAAATTCCTTTTGTAGAAAGCTAAAGTTAGGAATTCTAAGTTCAAACCTTGAAAAATCATCTGTGTTTTGTGATGCTCAACCTCTCTGCTCTTCTACGCTCTATTCACAGGGTCAGCATGTCAGGATCAGATGACAGTCAGAACAACTTCAAAGAGAGAAATGTGGACATGAGTTCAGGCTCTAGCCCTAAAGCTAGTTCATCTTCTTATGATGACAACCCCAGCTCACCTGATTTGCCCAAGGTTGCCACCAGGGCAAGGAAGAAGCTAAATTTTGAGGAAGAAGATTCTAATTTTGTGCCAGAGGAATAGATAGCCAAGAGGCAGAAAGAGAAGACTGCCAAGAGCACAACTACAGATGCTACTACTTCCAAGAAACCTATCAAGAAGGTCTATGCCAGTGCTGATGCTATGAGGGCACCTGAGAGTGCCAAGGCTAACACTTTAGTTTCAATTGAGCCATCAAAGAGTTATATGCCTAAGAAGGTAGGTGACAAGAAGAGAGCCAGAAAGAGGATTGTCAAGGTCATTGGCAGACCCACCTCCATGTATGAGGACCCAGCTGATGCTGTAGAGGAGGAGCAAGCCGCCCAAGCTCCTCCCTCCAAGAAGAAAAAGTTTCTTGCAGATGCTATGCCAGAGCAGGCTCCATCAAAGAGCAAGAAATTTGCACCCAAGAAACCAGTTGCTCCAAAGCCCAAGAGGACAACCAGAGACATCCTTCTAGCTGCAAAGAACAAGGGTTCTACTTCCAGAGATGCTGAGGAAGAGAACATGCCAGTTTTGAGAAAACTGAGGCCACATATGCCAGAGCACGATGATGCTCATCCTATAGCTGAGGATATGAAGAAGAGGAAAGATTCAGGTCTGACGTTGTGGAGAGAAAATGACCCCTATGCCTCCAGGAGAAGGACTGTTGTGGATGCCAGATTTCACACCAAGGAACAACATGACTTTTATGAGACTGTCCTATTGGACAAGTGCCCGGCAGTCAGTGACATGAGATATGTTGACTGGGCCTTCATCAAGGAAAATGAAGATTATTTTCCAAGTGTGCAAGACAACTTCTAGTGCATTGATATTGCAAACTTTGTTGGAAGAGAGTTCACTGCCTGGAATGATGAGATGATCATGCAGTTCTACTCTACCTCTCACTTCTATCCAGATGACAAGATTGTTTGGATGACTGAAGGCACGAGGTACCAATCCACTGTTGATGAGTGGGCTACCATCTTAGGAGCCCCACAGGTACAAGAAGGTGATTTGGATGTATATGCTAAAGCCAAAATGAATCACAATTCCATGGCAAATATGTACAAGGAAATCCCTGCTGATTATGTGCATTCACATAAGTTTGGTTCAGTTTATTATCTGCAAGCAGGATTGCCTACTACCAACACTATCTTGAGGCACACCTTGATGCCCAAGTCAGGAGATGACAAGATGATCCGAGGCAACTCCATCAACATGCTGCACTACATTGACAACCACACTAGGTTTAGGGTGATGGATCTGGCAGTTGAGATAGTGAAGAGGACAGCTACAGACCAGAAGAGATCTTGTGGATATGCACCATACATTCAGATGCTCATCAACTCTAAGTTAGAGAAGAATGTATATGCACTTGATCGCCCACATTTGCCACTCCAGCCAGATTTCGAGGATAATGTCATGGTGATTGATCCCAGTGATCCCACTTCATCTATTGCACAGGCGAAGGCTGAGGCATCTAGAGCCACTAGTGCTCAGGCTCCTAGATCCAGGAGTGAGCAAATGGATCTTTAGCTTAGCAAGTTTTCCACGCTAAACAACAAAGTGGATGGACTGACTAAGACTGTGGATGAACTTAAGAAGGAAGTGGATGAAGCTCCCATTCCCCACTCTTCAGATTCTGATGATGATGATAGTCCACCTCTCAGGACCAACACTCAGTTCAAGATTCAAGCCAGAACTCCTACAGTGTTTGCTCCAGAGTTGAGGCCATCTTCTTCAGCACCTGCCACAGCTCCATCAGCTCCAGTGTCTACACCACCACCTCAGAGGACTTCAGCTGAAGCCTTCGCCGATGCTCTTCTCTCGACTCCATCGACAGCCATCGGAGACCATGCCCAGAGCAACGAGTAGCTCTATGGCTTTGATGTTTTTGGTAACTTGTTGTCAAAGGGGGAGAGGTCATAGATCATAGGGCTTCGAGAGAGAGAGAGAGAGAGTGTGTTGTTTTTTGATCTCTCTCTATTTTTCAAAAACATTTGGTTTATCGTTTAGTGTTGCAAACTTTTGTAGGTATTTGATCATATACTCTTGTGTGATGCTATTATCGCCTATCTTTGAGATATCTATGTGATCATCATTTACTTATGTTTGGTATGATGTGCTCATGTAATTCACTCATATAATTTTTGCGCAACACCAAGTTGTATGTGACATGGAAGAGTGACCCATGATCCTAATCGATTGTGCATTTGCATTCAAACGCAAATTTAAAATAATGCACAAATTTAGGGGGAGCTCTTGCTTATCACATACTTCTCAAAGCGACGATGCTATTCATTGATTATATCTCTCATCGAAGATTTGATCTATATGTTGTCATCAATTACCAAAAGGGGGAGATTGAAAGCACAACTTCTCCCTAGGTGGTTTTGGTAATTAATAACAACATATATTTCATTGGACTAATGTTTCCACTAAGTATATTTCAGGAAAAATTTCAATGTTTGATTGGCAAAGGATTGTGAGGAGACCCCAAGATGCAAGTAATAGGATTGGCAAAGCTAAAAGCATGAAGACTCTACATTTTGCTTTGTGAGAAATCACTTTGAGTCCATAGGAAAGCCAATACTATCAAAAGGGGGTGACATAATAATGGTGAATGAAATGCTCAAAATGATCAAGTGTTAGTCACCAAAAACACCCACAAGCTCTCCCACAAATATTCTGTCATAGAGCCTACCACTCAAAATCTGTGCCACCAACAATTCCACATCGGCTACACCGAGTCAAAAGCCCAGACAGAAACCCTAGCCAAGTCCCACATCTTGGTACTACCAAGTTCCATATCGGTGCAACCGAGTTTCAGTGACCAACTTCCTGTTACCTCGTTCACAAGAATCGGAATCTCCGAGAATTGTAAATCGGTCTCACCGAGTTGTGTAACTGCCCACGGCCACTCATATCGGTACCACTGAGAATTCCATATCGGTCTCACCGAAAAGCCTAAAGTTGCCACATTTTGCACTAGTCGGTGCCACCGATTTTCTACTTCGGTTTCACCGAGTTGGGCAATAATGTTGTAACAGTTGGATTTTTGGAGATGCCTATATATACCCCTCCACCACATCACACTCGAAAGAGAAGCACTCAGAACAGATCCACACTTCCCATATCCAAATTTCTGAGAGAGAACCACCTATCCTTGTGTTGAGGTCAAGATCATCCACTCCAACCATATGGATCTTGATTTCTAGCCTCCCCAAGTTGCTTTCCACCAAATCAATTTGTTCTACCCAAGCCAAATCTATGAGAGAGTGATTGAGTGTTGAGGAGACTATCATTTGAAACACAAGAGCAAGGAGTTACTATCGAGCATATTAACTTTTGGAGGGTGGTGCCTCCTGGATTGGCTAGGTGTCGCTTGGGAGCCTCCTACTTCGTGTTATGGAGTTGAACAAAGAAGTTTGTAAGGGCAAGGAGATCACCTACTTCGTGAAGATCTACCCAAAGGCTAGTCCTTCGTGGACGGAAGCCGTTATGGAACAGTCGAGGTTGCTACTTCGTGGACCCTTATGGGTGGAGCCCTTCGTGGACTCTCGCGACCGCTACCCTCCGTGGGTTGAAGACTCCATACACGTGGACGTACAATAGCATCACCTATCGGAACCACAGGAAAAATCTTCGTGTCTCCAAATTGCGTTTGATATTCCTACCCTTATCCTCTTACATATGCTTGTCTTTACTTTCCACTGCAATACTCATAGATATGCATGTGTAGGGTGAACTTGATATGCTAGAATTGATAAAATAACCAATTAACTTGGGAAAAGGTTAGGTTTTCATTTGGTCAAGTAGTCTAATCACCCCCCCTCTAGACCTACTTTTGATCCCTACACTCTTACTGAACGCGCTCGATTCTACAGGAAGTAGTACAAAGCCCCTCCATAGTAGCACTTAGGGGCTATTTTATTCAGTTCATCTAACTATAGATATGGTTGAACTGCACCACGTACTTTAAAATATCTAGTATATATAGTTGGACTAGCTATTTCAGTACGTGGTTGGCAACAATTGGAGAAAAGTTTGTTCGTTTCAGCTGTCGAGTTGAACTGTTTTTTACAAAGACCATATCTTAATCTATGAATGAATTCTATGTTTAGTGAATTTCGGTTGCAAAATTGCACCATAATTGTGATTTCGTTCCTGCAAAATTTGACAAATGTCAGTGCTACAATGTTGGCAAATGCCAATGTTACTAGATCGACAAATGCCAATGTTTCCAATTTGACAAATGGCAATTTACCCAATATGACAGATGCAAATCATCCCGAATTATCTATACTAAACACACGGGTCATCGTAGAGAAACGTTTGCGATGACGCGATGCACCAATCCTTCGCGCCAATTTTTCACTTGGCTTATTGGCAAAGGAAACATAGTTGTCGATCTACAAATGGGCATTCAATCTAAATCGTTTGTGATGAGTGTTTATTTAAAGAAAAACAATTATGTTTTTTATTTACTTTGATTACTATGTGAATTCAGAGATAAATATTTAGTTGATCAAGCAAGAGATTTCATTCATACGATCAAGATACAATATAAAGAAAACTAGTTGCGGCGGAGGCGGTGTCATGCGTCGGCGTTGTCGTCCTCTGGGGAACAGTTATTCAATTCATCAAGCGAGACCAGAATGTTATGGACTTCCAAATCCAAGAGCCAGTCATTGCACGATCGACGGGCGGGGGGCCGGGGGGCGGCGACTAGCGGCGCTGCGAGGAGCGGTCGACGGCGGCGTCCCAATCTGCTGAGGGGGCTGTGACGGGTGCAGGCGCGCGCACGGGCACAGGCGTGGTGGGTGCAGGCGCGTGCACGGGCACATGAGTGGTGGGTGCATGCGCATGCATGGGACGGGCGTGGTGGGTGCGGGCACGCGCATGGGGACTGGCACGACATGTGCAGGGGCGCTCATGAGAAAAGGCACAGGAGGAGGCGCTGGCGCTTGCACGTACATGAGCTCACGCGGGTCCGCGGTGACCTCGCTGATGCCCGCGGTTTACAACGTTGCGATGATGCTCAGCGACAAGCCCGTCAACGCCACGAGGATGGTTGTTGGCGTGGGCACGGGGATGGTTGCTGACGAGTGCGCCAGGGCAGCATCCGCTACGGCATGCAGCTCTTCCATGGCCATGTTCATGGCGTTCCATTCGTCTTTATGTTCTATCTCCTCTGGCTCGGAGTCGACTTCACCAAACCGGAAGACTAGTGGCATATGATCCTTGTGCGCCATGGGGTAGGTGAGTGGGTGTCTGAATGATAGAGGGGAATGGGAGGCGAAGAGAGAGGATTGTGAGTGAGTGGGCAGTAAATCCACCTATTAAACAGCGGCTCGGGCGTCATTACTGTACATGATAGAAGGGAGCGGGCGGATATGAAGGTAAAAGGGCTCGCTTCCTCGTGAGCCTGCATCGTACTGCTCGCACGCCTCCCGGTGAGCCTGCGCAGCATAGGCCAGCTCGCACACCTCCCGTCAACCCAAACAGCTGCTAGCATGGCACCTCCTAGCCAATAAATAGTGCGGCGTGTGGCAGCGCGTAAATGGGCAGTAGAACACCCACGGTTTATAAATGATGCAACCGTTGGCGTGGTAACGTGACAATTCTTTGTTCCAAAAAGTTTTTATTGGCTATTAATGTGTGCGCCTTTTTCCAAAGTTGACACGAAAAATACCACAACATATTTGTGCGATATCATGACGCCATGCCCAATTTCTTGAATTTTGTGTGAGCTTTAGATTTACTATAATTTAAACAAATATTCTCAATTTTCGCTCTAGAAGAGAAAATATATTGAAAATGCGTCTCAAATAGGAAAACAAAATCTTATGATGCCTTTATGTGCCATGTCATGACACCATGCCAAGTTTCATGAATTTCTGACGAGTTTTTGATTTACATGAATTTAAAACCCAAGTTTTGTTGGAAATATGCCCTAGAGGCAATAATAAAGTGGTTATTGTTATATTTCCTTGTTCATGATAATCGTTTATTATCCATGCTATAATTGTATTGATTGGAAACTCAATTGCATGTGTGGATACATAGACAACATTGTGTCCCTAGTATGCCTCTAGTAGACTAGCTCGTTGATCAAAGATGGTCAAGGTTTCCTAGCCATAGACATGAGATGTCATTTGATAACGGGATCACATCATTAGGAGAATGATGTGACGGACAAGACCCAAACTATAAACGTAGCATATGATCGTGTCAGTTTATTGCTATAGTTTTCTGCATGTCAAGTATCTGTTCCTATGACCATGAGATCATGCAACTCACTGACACTGGAGGAATACCTTGTGTGTATCAAATGTCGTAATGTAACTGGGTGACTATAAAGATGCTCTACAGGTATCTCCGAAGGTGTCTGTTAAGTTGGCATGGATCGAGACTGGGATTTGTTACTCCGTGTGACAGAGAGGTATCTCAGGGCCCACTCGGTAATACAACATCACAATATGCCTTGCAAGCAAAGTGACTAAAGAGTTAGCCATGGGATCTTGTATTACGGAACGAGTAAAGAGACTTGCCGGTAACGAGATTGAACTAGGTATGGAGATACCGACGATCGAATCTCGGGCAAGTAACATACCAAAGAACAAAGGGAACAACATACGGGATTAACTGAATCCTTGACATAGAGGTTCAACCGATAAAGATCTTCATAGAATATGTAGGAACCAATATGGACATCCAGGTCCCGCTATTGGTTATTGACCGTAGAGGTGTCTTGGTCATGTCTACATAGTTCTCGAACCCGCAGGGTCTACACACTTAACGTTCGGTGACGTTTCAGTAGTAATGAGATATATGTGTTAGTGAACGAAGGTTGTTTGGAGTCCCGGATGAGATCCCGGACGTCACGAGGAGCTCCGGAATGGTCTGGTGGTAAATATTTATATATAGGAAAGTGGTATTTGGGTTCCGGAAAAGTTTCGGGTATTTCCGGCACTGTACCGGGAGTGACAAATGGGTTCCGGGGGTCCACCGGGTGGGGCCCACCCATCCCGGGGGCCACATGGGCCCGAGAGGTGGTGCATTAGCCCCTAATGGGATGGGGAACCAACCCCATAAGGTCCCATATGCCCAAGAGGAAAAAAGGTGGAGATAGGAAGGAATAGGGCTCCTTCCTAATATGAATCCACTTCCTAGTAGGAAGTGGATTGGACTCCTCCTTGCCCTGGTTCAGCCGACCCCTAGGGGAAACCCTAGGGAGGCTTGCTCCTCCCTCTCTCCCTCCTATATATACTAGAGGAATAGAGCCCCAAAATACACGGTCACGTGCTAGTTCTCTATTCTCCAGTTCCTCCACCAAATAGATTCCGGTAGTGCTTAGGCGAAGCCCTACCGGGATAAATCCACCACCACCACCACGCCGTCGTGCTACTGGAGATCTCATTCACCTCTCCGCTCCCTCCTGCTGGATCAATAAGGCGGAGATCGTCATCGAGCTGTACGTGTGCTGAACGCGGAGGTGTCGTCCGTTCGGCACTAGATTGGGACGGATCGTGATTGGATCGCGGGATGGCTAGCGATTTGGATCGCAAAGACGTTCGACTACATCAACCGCGTTTCTTAACACTTCCTGCTTAGTGATATACAAGGGTACGTAGATCCACTCTCCCTCTCGTAGATGCTCATCACCATGGATAGATCTTGCGTGTGCGTAGGAAATTCTTTGTTTCCCATGCAACGTTCCTCAACAGTGGCATCATGAGCTAGGTCTATGCGTAGATGAGATCGCAAGTAGAACACAAAGGAGTTTGTGGGCGTTGATGCTCAGAGTGCTTCCTCCCTTGGTCTTTTCTTGATTCAGCGGTATTGTGGGATGAAGCGGCCCGGACCAACCTTACTTGTACGCTTACGAGAGACCGGTTCCATCAACTGACATGTGACTTTGTTGCATAAAGATGGCTGGCGGGTGTCTGTCTCTCCCACTTTAGTTGGATCGGATTCGACAAAGGCGGTCCTTGAGAAGGTTGAATAGCAATTTGTGTATCACCGTTGTGGTTTTGCGTAGGTAAGAAGCGTTCTTGCTAGATACCCATAGCAGCCACGTAAAACATGCAACAACAATTAGAGGACGTCTAACTTGTTTTTGCAGGGTATGTTGTGATATGATATGGCCAATGACATGATGAGATATATGTGATGTATGAGATGATCATGTTATGTATAGATAATCACGACTTGCATGTCGATGAGTACGGCAACCGGCAGGAGCCATAGGGTTGTCTTTAATTTATTTTCGCCGTTTTGCTTTACTTTATCGCTATGAGTTAGCAATAGTCGTAGAAGCAACAGTTGGCGCGACAACCTCATGGCAACACATTGATGGAGATCAAGATGATGGAGATCATGGTGTCATGCCGGTGATGATGGAGATCATGCCGGTGCTTTGGAGATGGAGATCAAAAGCACAAGTTCATGGCCATATCATGTCACTTATGATTTGCATGTGATGTTAATCCTTTTATGCATCTTATTTTGCTTAGGACGACGATAGCATTAGAAGGTGATCCCTCACAAAAACTTCAAGATAAAATTGTGTTCTCCCCGAGTGTGCACCGTTGCGAAAGTTCGTCGTTTCGAGACACGACGTGATGATCGGGTGTGATAGACTCTACGTTCACATACAACGGGTGCAAGCCAGTGTTGCACGTGCGGAACACTCGGGTTAAACTTGACGAGCCTAGCATGTACAGACATGGCCTCGGAACACAAGAGACCAAAAGGTCGAACATGAGTCATATAGTAGATATGATCAACATGAAGATGTTCACCATTGAAACCACTTCATCTCACGTGATGATCGGACTTGGGTTGGTGAATTTGGATCATGTGAAACTCGAATGACCAGAGGGATGTCAATTTGAGTGGGATTTTTTTAAGTAATATGATTAACTAAACTCATTATCTTGAACAATAGTCTAAGTTGTGTTTGCAAAATTTATGTTGTAGATCAATGGCTCGCGCAGTAGCACCCCTGAATTTCAATGCGTTCCTAGAGAAAGCTAAGTTGAAAGATGATGGAAGTAACTTTGTAGACAGGGCCCGTAATCTGAGGATTATCCTCACGGCTTCCCAAAAGGCTTATGTCCTTGATGCACCGCTCGGTGAACCACCTGCTCCAGTAGAGGCTGCAGACGTTGCGAACGCTTGGCAAGCACGTTCTGATGATTACTCAATAGTTCAATGTGCAATGTTGTATGGCTTAGAACCGGGACTTCAAAGATGTTTTGAACGTCATGGAGCATATGAGATGTTCCAGGAGTTGAAGTTTATTTTTGAGAAGAATGCCCGGATCGAGAGGTATGAGACCTCCGATAAGTTCTATGCTTGCAAGATGGAGGAGAACGGGTCTGTCAGTGAACATGTACTCAGAATGTCTGGGTATTCCAACCGTCTGGCGGAGTGGGGAATTGTTCTCCCGCCAGAGGTGATCACTGACAGAGTTCTTCAATCACTGCCACCTAGCTACAAAAGCTTCGTGTTGAACTATAACATGCAAGGGATGAATAAGTCAGTCGGCGAGCTTTTTGCGATGTTGAAAGTCACTGAGTCTGAGATTCAGAAGGAGCATCAAGAGTTGATGGTCAATAAAACCACTAGTTTCAAGAAGAATGTCAAGGGCAAGAAGGGTAACTCCAAGAAGAGTGGCAAAGCAGTTGCCCCTCCCGTGAAGAAACCCAAGGCTGGACCCAAGCCAGAAACTAAGTGCTTTCATTGCAAGGGAGCTGGTCACTGGAAGCGGAACTGCCCCAATTATCTGGCTGACAAGAAGGCGGCCAACACCAAACAAGGTATATATGATATACATGTTATTGATGTGTACCTTACCAACTCTCGTTGTAGTGCCTGGGTATTTGATACCGGTTCAGTTGCTCACATTTGCAATTCAAAGCAGGAACTACGGAATAGACGGAGGCTGGCAAAGGACGAAGTGACGATGCGCGTGGGAAATGGTTCCAAGGTTGATGTGATCGCCGTCGGCATGCACACTCTTCGATTACCATCGGGATTAGTGATGAACCTGAATAATTGTTATTTAGTGCCTGCATTAAGCATGAACATTATATCTCGATCTTGTTTATTGCGAGACGGTTACTCATTTAAATCAGAGAATAATGGTTGTTCTATTTATATGAGTAATATCTTTTATGGTCATGCACCCAATGTGAGGGGTTTATTCTTATTGAATCTCGATAGTGATGATACACATGTTCATAACATTGATGCCAAAAGATGTAGAGTTGATAATGATAGTACCACTTTCTTGTGGCACTGCCGCTTAGGTCATATTGGTGTAAAACGCATGAAGAAGCTCCATGTTGATGTAATTTTGGAGTCACTTGATTTTGAATCACTTGACACATGTGAACCATGCCTCATTGGCAAGATGACTAAGACCCCGTTCTCTGGAACAATGGAATGGGCAAGTGACTTGTTGGAAATCATACATACTGATGTGTGCGGTCCGATGAGCATTGAAGCGCGCGGTGGATATCGTTAATTTCTCACCTTCACCGATGACTTAAGTAGATATGGGTATATTTACTTAAGGAAACATAAGTCTAAAACATTTGAAAAGTTCAAGCAATTTCAGAGTGAAGTTGAGAATCATCGTAACAAGAAGATTAAATTCCTACGATCTGATCGAGGAGGAGAATATCTGAGTTATGAGTTTGGCAATCACTTAAGACAATGGGGAATTGTTTCACAATTGACACCGCCTGGAACACCACATCGTAATGGTGTGTCTGAACATTGTAATCGAACCTTATTAGATATGGTTCGTTCTATGATGTCTCTTGTCGTTTTGGGGTTATGCATTAGAGACAGCTGCATTCACTTTAAATAGGGCACCATCGAAATCCGTTGAGACAACGCCATATGAATTGTGGTTTGGCAAGAAGCCAAAGTTGTCATTTCTTAAAGTTTGGGGATGTGATGCTTATGTCAAAAAGCTTCAGCCTGAAAAGCTGGAACCCAAAGCAGAGAAATGCGTCTTCAAAGGATACCCAAAAGAGACAGTTGGGTATACCTTCTATCTCAGATCCGAAGGCAAAGTGTTTGTCGCAAGGAACGGGTCATTTCTCGAGAAAGAGTTTCTCTCGAAAGAATTGAGTGGGAGGAAAATAGAACTTGATGAGGTTGTTGAACCTTTACTTCAACCAGAGAGTAGCGCAGCGCAGAAAGATGTTTCTGTAGAGCCTACATCGGTTGAAGAGGAAGTTAATGATGATGATCATGAAGCTTCGGATCAAGTTACTATCTAACCTCGTAGGTCGACAAGGACGCGTACTGCTCCTGAGTGGTACGGCAACCCTGTCTTAGAGGTCATGTTGTTGGACAACGATGAACCTACGAGCTATGGAGAAGCGATGATGTGCCCGGATTCCGAGAAATGGTTAGAGGCCATGAAATCCGAGATGGGATCCATGTATGAAAACAAAGTATGGGCTTTGGAAGTATTACCTGAAGGGCGAAAGGCCATTCAGAACAAATGGATCTTTAAAACCAAGACGGACGCGGACGGTAATGTCACCGTCTATAAAGCTCGACTTGTGGCAAAGGGTTTTTCACAAGTTCAAGGAGTTGACTACGATGAGACCTTCTCACCCGTAGCGATGCTTAAGTCCGTCAGAATCATGTTGGCAATAGCTGCATTTTATGATTATGAAATTTGGCAGATGGATGTCAAAACAACATTCCTTAACGGTTTCCTTAAGGAAGAGTTGTATATGATGCAACCAGAAGGTTTTGTCGATCCAGAGAATGCTAACAAAGTTTGCAAACTCCAGCGATCCATTTATGGACTGGTGCAAGCATCTCGGAGTTGGAATCTTCGCTTTGATGAGGTGATCAAAGCGTTCAGGTTTATACAAGTTTACGGAGAAGCTTGTATTTACAAGAAAGTGAGTGGGAGCTCTATAGCGTTTCTAATATTATATGTGGATGAAATATTGCTGATTGGAAACGATATAGAAATGTTGGAAAGCATGAAGGAATATTTGAACGAGAGTTTTTCAATGAAGGACCTAGGAGAAGCTAATTTCATATTAGGCATCAAGATCTATAGAGATAGATCGAGACGCTTAATAGGACTTTCACAGAGCACATACCTTGACAAAGTTTCGAAGAAGTTCAAAATGGATCAGTCCAAGAAGGGGTTCTTGCCTGTATTGCAAGGTGTGAAGTTGAGTAAGACTCAATGCCCAGTGACTGCAGAAGATAGAGAAAAGATGAGTGTCGCCCCCTATGCTTCAGCCATAGGCTCTATCATGTATGCAATGCTGTGCACAAGACCCGATGTCAGCCTTGCCATAAGTATGGCCGGAGGGTTTCAAAGTGATCCAGGAATGGAACACTGGACGGCGGTCAAGAATATCCTTAAGTACCTGAAAAGGACTAAGGAAATGTTTCTCGTTTATGGAGGTGATCAAGAGCTCGTCGTAAAGGGTTACATCGATGCAAGCTTTGACACTGATCCGGATGACTGTAAGTCTCAAACCGGATACATATTTATTCTCAATGGGGGTGCGGTAAGCTGGTGCAGTTCCAAGCAGAGCGTGGTAGCTGATTCTACATGCGAAGCGGAGTACATCGCTGCCTCGGAGGCGGCGAAGGAAGGTGTTTGGATGAAGGAGTTCATCACAGATCTTGGATTAGTGCCTAGCGCACTGAACCCAATGACTCTGTTCTGTGACAACACTGGTGCCATTGCTCTTGCCAAGGAACCATGGTTTCACAAGAGGACCAAACACATAAAGCGACGCTTCAATTCCATCCGCGATTACATTAAGGAGGAGGACATAAATATTTGCAAAGTGCACACGGATCTGAATGTCGCAGACCCGTTGACTAAACCTCTTCCAAGGGCTAAACATGATGAACACCAGAACTGTATGGGTGTTAGATTCATTACAATGTAAATCACATAGTGATGTGAACTAGATTATTGACTCTAGTGCAAGTGGGAGACTGTTGGAAATATGCCCTAGAGGCAATAATAAAGTGGTTATTGTTATATTTCCTTGTTCATGATAATCGTTTATTATCCATGCTATAATTGTATTGATTGGAAACTCAATTGCATGTGTGGATAAATAGACAACACTGTGTCCCTAGTATGCCTCTAGTAGACTAGCTCGTTCATCAAAGATGGTCCAGGTTTCCTAGCCATAGACATGAGATGTCATTTGATAATGGGATCACATCATTAGGAGAATGATGTGATGGACAAGACCCAAACTATAAACGTAGCATATGATCGTGTCAGTTTATTGCTATAGTTTTCTGCATGTCAAGTATCTGTTCCTATGACCATGAGATCATGCAACTCACTGACACCGGAGGAATACCTTGTGTGTATCAAACGTCGCAACGTAACTGGGTGACTATAAAGATGCTCTACAGGTATCTCCGAAGGTGTCTGTTAAGTTGGCATGGATCGAGACTGGGATTTGTTACTCCGTGTGACAGAGAGGTATCTCAGGGCCCACTCGGTAATACAACATCACAATAAGCCTTGCAAGCAAAGTGACTAAAGAGTTAGCCACGGGATATTGTATTACGGAACGAGTAAAGAGACTTGCCGGTAACGAGATTGAACTAGGTATGGAGATACCGACGATCGTGTTGGGGAACGCTGCATGGGAAACAAAAAATTTCCTACGCGCACACAAGATCTATCCATGGTGATGAGCATCTACGAGAGGGAGAGTGAATCTACATACCCTTGTAGATCGCTAAGCGGAAGCGTTAAGAAACGCGGTTGATGTAGTCGAATGTCTTCGCGATCCAAATCGCAAGTCGTCCCTCGATCCGATCACGAACTAGTGCCGAACGGACGGCACCTCCACGTTCAACACACGTACGGCTTGATGACGCCTTCACCTCCTCGATCCAGCGAGCGATGATGAAGTAGTACATGAGTTCCGGCAGCACGACGGCGTGGTGATGGTGGTGAGGAACAATCTCTGTAGGGCTTCGCCAAGCACTACGTAGATTATGACGGGAGAACTAGAGGGTTAGGGTTGCCGACACACGGCTTGGGAAATCTTGATGTCTCGCGTGTGCTAGCCCTGCCCCTCTATTTATATGTTGAGCCTTGGGGTCTAAACTTGGAGTAAAAGCCTCCTCCAGGTCGGTTTTGCCCGCACAAGGTCGGTTTGGCCCGCAGGGAAAGAGTCCAACTCGGATCCCTGCAGTACCGCGCACAAGCGGTAGTACCGCTCATGAGCGGTAGTACCGCTTGAGCGGTAGTACCGCTTCACCCAAGCGGTAGTACCGCTTATGCGGTAGTACCGCTTCACACAAGCGGTAGTACCGCTTACGCGGTAGTACTGCCTTACCAGCGGTAGTACCGCTTAAGGCAGCAGCAAAACTTCCTTTTGCACTTTCCAATACCTCGTGGGCTTTACCCCTTTGGCTCATATAAAGTGTTGCTGCACCCGAACACTTCGGTAAACATCCGGAACCCCTTCCGGTGAATTCTGAAACCCTTCCGGAGATCAAAACACTATTATCACATATATCAATCTTTACCTCCGGACTCTTCCGGAGATCCTCGTCATATCCGGGATCTTATCCGGGACTCCGAACAACCTTCGGTCACCAACAAAATAACTCAACTATACTAATCGTCACCAAACGTTAAGTGTGTAGACCCTGCGGGTTCGAGAACTACGTAGACATGACCGAGACACCTCTACGGCCAATAACCAATAGCGGGACCTGGATGTCCATATTGGCTCCCACATATTCTACGAAGATCTTTATCGGTCGAACCTCTATGTCAAGGATTCAGTTAATCCGTATGCTGTTCCCTTTGTTCTTCGGTATGTTACTTGCCCGAGATTCGATCGTCGGTATCTCTATACCTAGTTCAATCTCGTTACCGGCAAGTCTCTTTACTCGTTTCGTAATAGAAGATCTCGTGGATAACACTTTAGTCACATTGCTTGCAAGGCTCATTGTGATGTTGTATTACCGAGTGGGCCCTGAGATACCTCTCCGTCACACGGAGTAACAATTTCCAGTCTTGATCCATGCCAACCCACCAGACACCCTCGGAGATACCTGTAGAGCACCTTTATAGTCACCCAGTTACGTTGCGACGTTTGATACACACAAGGTACTCCTCCGATGTCAGGGAGTTGCATGATCTCATGGTCATAGGAACAGATACTTGACATGCAGAAAACAATAGCAATAAACTGACACGATCATATGCTACGTTCGTAGTTTGGGTCTTGTCCATCACATCATTCTCCTAATGATGTGATCCCGTTATCAAATGACATCTCATGTCTATGGCTAGGAAACCTTCACCATATTTTGATCAACGAGCTAGTCAACTAGAGGCTTACTAGGGACACAGTGTTGTCTATGTACCCACACATGTATTTGAGTTTCCAATCAATACAATTATAGCATGGATAATAAACGATTATCATGAACAAGGAAATATAATAATAACTAATTTATTATTGCCTCTAGGGCATATTTCCAACAGTCTCCCACTTGCACTAGAGTCAATAATCTAGTTCACATCACTATGTGATTTACATTGTAATGAATCGAACACCCATGCAGTTCTGGTGTTGTTCATGTTTAGCCCTTGGAAGAGGTTTAGTCATCGGATCTGCAACATTCAGATCCGTGTGTACTTTGCAAATATTTATGTCGTCCTCCTTGATGTAATCGCGGATGGAATTGAAACGTCGCTTTATGTGTCTGGTCCTCTTGTGAAATCTTGGTTCCTTGGCTAGAGCAATGGCACCAGTATTATCACAAAACAGAGTCATTGGGTTAAGCGCACTAGGCACTACTCCAAGATCTGTCATGAACTCCTTCATCTAGACACCTTCCTTCGCCGCCTCCGAGGCAGCGATGTACTCCGCTTCGCATGTAGAATCAGCTACCACGCTTTGCTTGGAACTGCACTAGCTAACCGCACCCCCATTAAGAATAAATACGTATCCGGTTTGAGACTTAGAGTCATCCGGATCAGTGTCAAAGCTTGCATCGACGTAACCCTTTACGATGAGCTCTTGATGACCTCCATAAACGAGAAACATGTCCTTAGTCCTTTACAGGTACTTCAGGATATTCTTGACCGCCGTCCAGTGTTCCATTCCTGGATCACTTTGAAACCTTCCGACCATACTTATGGCAAGGCTGACATCGGGTCTTGTGCACAGCATTGCATACATGATAGAGCCTATGGCTGAAGCATAGGGGATGACACTCATCTTTTCTCTATCTTCTGCAGTCACTGGGCATTGAGTCTTACTCAACTTCACACCTTGCACAACAGGCAAGAACCCCTTCTTGGACTGATCCATTTTGAACTTCTTCAAAATCTTATCAAGGTATGTGCTTTGTGAAAGTCCTATTAAACGTCTTGATCTATCTCTATAGATCTTGATGCCTAATATGAAAGCAGCTTCTCCCAGGTCCTTCATTGAAAAACTCTTGTTCAAATATTCCTTCACGCTTTCCAATATTTCTATATTGTTTCCAATCAGTAATATGTCATCCACATATAATATTAGAAACGCTATAGAGCTCCCACTCACTTTCTTGTAAATACAAGCTTCTCCGTAAACTTGTATAAACTCGAACGCTTTGATCACTTCATCAAAGCGAAGATTCCAACTCCGAGATGCTTGCACCAGTCCATAAATGGATCGCTGGAGTTTGCAAACTTTGTCAGCATTCTCTGGATCGACAAAACCTTCTGGTTGCATCATATACAACTCTTCCTTAAGGAAACCGTTAAGGAACGCTGTTTTGACATCCATCTGCCAAATTTCATAATCGAAAAAGGCAGCTATTGCTAACATGATTCCGACGGACTTAAGCATCGCTACGGGTGAGAAGGTCTCATCGTAGTCAACTCCTTGAACTTGTGAAAAACCCTTTGCCACAAGTCGAGCTTTATAGACGGTGGCATTACCGTCCGCGTCTGTCTTCCTCTTAAAGATCCATTTGTTATGAATGGCCTTACGCCCTTCAGGTAATACTTCCAAAGTCCATACTTTGTTTTCATACATGGATCCCATCTCGGATTTCATAGCCTCTAACCACTTCTCGAAATCCGGGCCCATCATCGCTTCTCCATAGCTCGTAGGTTCATCGTTGTCTAACAGCATGACCTCTAAGACAGGGTTGCTGTACCACTCAGGAGCAGTACGCGTCCTTGTCGACCTACGAGGTTCGATAGCAACTTGATCCAAAGCTTCATGATCATCATCATTAACTTCCTCTTCAGCTGTTGTAGGCTCTACAGAAACATCTTTCTACGCTGCGCTACTTTCAGGTTGAAGTAAAGGTTCAACAACCTCATCAAGTTCTATCTTCCTCCCACTCAATTCTTTCGAGAGAAACTCTTTCTTAAGAAATGTTCCGTTTTTAGTGACAAACACTTTGCCTTCGGATCTGAAGTAGAAGGTATACCCAACTGTCTCTTTTGGGTATCCTATGAAGACGCATTTCTCCGCTTTGGGTTCCAGCTTTTCAGGCTGAAGCTTTTTGACATAAGCATCACATCCCCAAACTTTAAGAAACGAAAGCTTTGGCTTCTTGCCAAACCAAAGTTCATATGGCGTCGTCTCAACGGATTTAGATGGTGCCCTATTTAAAGTGAATGCAGCTGTCTCTAATGCATAACCCCAAAACGATAGTGGCAAATCGGCAAGAGACATCATAGATCGCACCATATCCAATAAGGTTCGATTACGACGTTCGGACACACCATTACGCTGTGGTGTTCCAGGCGGTGTTAGTTGTGAAACAATTCCACATTGTCTTAAGTGATTGCCAAACTCATAACTCAGATATTCTCCTCCTCGATCAGATCGTAGGAATTTAATCTTCTTGTTACGATGATTCTCAACTTCACTCTGAAATTGTTTGAACTTTTCAAATGTTTCAGACTTGTGTTTCATTAAGTAAATATACCCATATCTACTTAAGTCATCAGTGAAGGTGAGAAAGTAACGATAACCACCGCGCGCCTCAATACTCATCGGACCGCACACATCAGTATGTATGATTTCCAATAAGTCACTTGCCCGTTCCATTGTACCAGAGAACGGCGTTTCAGTCATCTTGCCCATGAGGCATGGCTCACATGTGTCAAGTGATTCAAAATCAAGTGACTCTAAAAGTCCATCAGTATGGAGCTTCCTCATGCGTTTTACGCCAATATGACCTAAACGGCAGTGCCACAAGAAAGTGGTATTATCATTATCAATTCTACATCTTTTGGCATCAATGTTATGAACATGTGTATCATTACTATCGAGATTCAATAAGAATAAACCCCTCACTTCGGGTGCATGACCATAAAAGATATTACTCATATAAATAGAACAACCATTATTCTCTGATTTAAATGAGTAACCGTCTCGCAATAAACAAGATCCAGATATAATGTTCATGCTTAACGCAGGCACCAAATAACATTTATTCAGGTTCATCACTAATCCCGATGGTAATCGAAGAGCGAGCGTGCCGACGGCGATCACATCAACCTTGGAACCATTTCCCACGCGCATCGTCACTTCGTCCTTTGCCAGCCTCCGTCTATTCCGCAATTCCTGTTTTGAGTTGCAAATATGAGCAACCGCACCGGTATCAAATACCCAGGCACTACAACGAGAGTTGGTAAGGTACACATCAATAACATGTATATCATATATACCTTGTTTGTTGTTGGCCGCCTTCTTGTCAGCCAAATACTTGGGGCAGTTCCGCTTCCAGTGTCCAGTTCCCTCGCAATGAAAACACACAGTTTCTGGTTTGGGTCCAACCTTGGGTTTCTTCACGAGAGGAGCAACTGCTTTGCCACTCTTCTTGGAGTTACCCTTCTTACCCTTGCCATTTTTCTTGAAACTAGTGGTTTTATTGACCATCAACACTTGATGCTCCTTCTGAATTTCAGACTCAGCGGCTTTCAGCATCGCAAACAGCTCGGCGACTTACTTGTTCATCCCGTGCATGTTATAGTTCAACACGAAGCTCTTGTAGCTAGGTGGCAATGATTGAAGAACTCTGTCGGTGATAGCCTCTGGCGGAAGGGGCATCCCCAATTCAGCCAGACGGGTGGAGTACCCAGACATTCTGAGTACGTGATCACTGATAGACCTGTTCTCCTCCATCTTGCAAGCATAGAACTTATCGGAGATCTCATATCTCTCGATCCGGGCATTCTTGTGAAAGATAAACTTCAACTCCTGGAACATCTCATATGCTCCATGACGTTCAAAACGTCTTTGAAGTCCCGGTTCTAAGCCATACAATATTGCACATTGAACTATTGAGTAATCTTTAGAACGAGCCTGCCAGGCATTCACAACGTCTAGAGACTCAACTGGAGTGGGTGGATCACCAAGCGGTGCATCAAGGACATAAGCCTTCTGGGAAGCCGTAAGGATAATCCTTAGATTACGGGCCCAGTCCACAAAGTTACTTCCATCATCTTTCAACTTAGCTTTCTCTAGGAACGCATTAAAATTCAGGGGTGCTACTGCGCGAGCAATGATCTACAACATAAATATAGCAAAGACAACTTAGACTACTGTTCTAGATAATGAGTTTAGTTAATCATATTACTTAAAAAACTCCCACTCAAATTGACATCCCTCCGATCATTCGAGTGTAACATGATCCAAATCCACCAACTCAAGTCCGATCATCACGTGAGTTGAGGTGGTTTCAATGGTGAACATCTTCATGTTGATCATATCTACTATATGACTCATGTTCGACCTTTCGGTGTCTTGTGTTCCGAGGCCATGTCTGTACATGCTAGGCTCGTCAAGTTTAACCCGAGTGTTCCGCACGTGCAACATGGCTTACACCCGTTGTTTGTGAACGTAGAGTCTATCACACCCGATCATCACGGCGTGTCTCGAAACGACGAACTTTCGCAACGGTGCACACTCGGGGAGAACACAATTTTATCTTGAAATTTAAGTGAGGGATCACCTTATAATGCTACCGTCGTCCTAAGCAGAATAAGATGCAAAAAAAGGATTAACATCACATGCAAATCATAAGTGACATGATATGGCCATGAACTTGTGCTTTTGATCTCCATCTCCAAAGCACCGACATGATCTCCATCGTCACCGGCATGACACCATGATCTCCATCATCTTGATCTCCATCAATGTGTCGCCATGAGGTTGTCGCGCCGACTGTTGCTTCCATGACTATTGCTAACGTTTAGCGATAAAGTAAAGCATTACATAGCGCTTAATGATTGACACGCAGGTCATACAATAATTAAAGACAACTCTATGGCTCCTGCCAGTTGCCGTACTCATCGACATGCAAGTCGTGATATTCTATACAACACATGATCATCTCATACATCACATATATCTCATCATGTAATTGGCCATATCACATCACAACATACCCTGCAAAAACAAGTTAGACGTCCTCTAATTGTTGTTGCAAATTTTACGTGGCTGCTACGGGTTTGCAAGAACCGTTCTTACCTACGCAAAACCACAACGTGGTGTAGTGATTGCTTTTTGATCTTCTAAAAGAACCCTCTTCATTGAAATCGATTCAACTAAAGTGAGAGAGACAGACACCCGCTAGCCATCTTTATGCAACGAAGTTACATGTCAGTTGAAGGAACCGGTCTCTCGTAAGCGTACGAGTAATGTTGGTCCGGGCCGCTTCATCTCACAATACCGCCGAATCAAGTATCAACTAGTAACGGCAAGCAATATGTATACACCCACGCCCACAACTCATTTGTGTTCTACTCGAGATCTCATCTACGCATAGACCTAGCTTAGATGCCACTGTTGGGGAACGCTGCATGGGAAACAAAAATTTTCCTACGCGCACACAAGATCTATCCATGGTGATGAGCATCTACGAGAGGGAGAGTGAATCTACATACCCTTGTAGATCGCTAAGCGGAAGCGTTAAGAAACGCGGTTGATGTAGTCGAACGTCTCCGCAATCCAAATCGCAAGTCGTCCCTCGATCCGATCACGAACTAGTGCCGAACGGACGGCACCTCCGCGTTCAACACATGTACGGCTTGATGACGCCTTCACCTCCTCGATCCAGCAAGCGATGATGAAGTAGTAGATGAGTTCCGGCAGCACGACGGCGTGGTGATGGTGGTGAGGAACAATCTCTGCAGGGCTTCGCCAAGCACTACGGAGATTATGACGGGAGAACTAGAGGGTTAGGGTTGCCGACACACGGCTTGGGAAATGTTGATGTCTCGCGTGTGCTAGCCCTGCCCCTCTATTTATATGTTGAGCCTTGGGGTCTAAACTTGGAGTAAAAGCCTCCTCCAGGTCGGTTTTGCCTGCACAAGGTCGGTTTGGCCCGCAGGGAAAGAGTCCAACTCGGATCCCTGCAGTACCGCGCACAAGCGGTAGTACCGCTCACGAGCGGTAGTACCGCTTCACCCAAGCGGTAGTACCGCTTATGCGGTAGTACCGCTTCACACAAGCGGTAGTACCGCTTACGCGATAGTACTGCCTTACCAGCGGTAGTACCGCTTAAGGCAGCAGCAAAACTTCCTTTTGCACTTTCCAATACCACGTGGGCTTTACTCCTTTGGCTCATATAAAGTGTTGCTGCACCCGAACACTTCGGTAAACATCCGGAACCCCTTCCGGTGAATTCCGGAACCCTTCCGGAGATCAAAACACTATTATCACATATATCAATCTTTACCTCCGGACTCTTCCGGAGATCCTCGTCATGTCCGGGATCTTATCCGGGACTCCGAACAACCTTCGGTCACCAACAAAATAACTCAACTATACTAATCGTCACCAAACGTTAAGTGTGTAGACCCTGCGGGTTCGAGAACTATGTAGACATGACCGAGACACCTCTACGGCCAATAACCAATAGCGGGACCTGGATGCCCATATTAGCTCCCACATATTCTACGAAGATCTTTATCGGTCGAACCTCTATGTCAAGGATTCAGTTAATCCCGTATGCTGTTCCCTTTGTTCTTCGGTATGTTACTTGCCCGAGATTCGATCGTCGATATCTCTATACCTAGTTCAATCTCGTTACCGGCAAGTCTCTTTACTCGTTCCGTAATACAAGATCTCGTGGCTAACACTTTAGTCACATTGCTTGCAAGGCTCATTGTGATGTTATATTACCGAGTGGGCCCTGAGATACCTCTCCGTCACACGGAGTAACAAATTCCAGTCTTGATCCATGCCAACCCAACAGACACCCTCGGAGATACCTGTAGAGCACCTTTATAGTCACCTAGTTACGTTGCGACGTTTGATAAACACAAGGTACTCCTCGGATGTCAGGGAGTTGCATGATCTCATGGTCATAGGAATAGATACTTGACATGCAGAAAACAATAGCAATAAACTTACACGATCATATGCTACGTTCGTAGTTTGGGTCTTGTCCATCACATCATTCTCCTAATGATGTGATCCCGTTATCAAATGACATCTCATGTCTATGGCTAGGAAACCTTCACCATCTTTTGATCAACGAGCTAGTCAACTAGAGGCTTACTAGGGACACAGTGTTGTCTATGTACCCACACATGTATTTGAGTTTCCAATCAATACAATTATAGCATGGATAATAAACGATTATCATGAACAAGGAAATATAATAATAACTAATTTATTATTGCCTCTAGGGCATATTTCCAACAGATCGAATCTCGGCCACGTAACATACCGAAGAACAAAGGGAACAACATACGGGATTAACTGAATCCTTGACATAGAGGTTCAACCGATAAAGATCTTCGTAGAATATGTAGGAGCCAATATGGGCATCCAGGTCCCGCTATTGGTTATTGACCGTAGAGGTGTCTCGGTCATGTCTACATAGTTCTCGAACCCGCAGGGTCTGCACACTTAATGTTGGTGATGTTTCGGTAGTAATGAGATATATGTGTTGGTGACCGAAGGTTGTTCGGAGTCCCGGAAGAGATCCCAGATGTCACGAGGAGCTCCGGAATGGTCCGGAGGTAAAGATTTATATATAGGAAAGTGGTATTTGGGTTTCGGAAAAGTTTCGGGTATTTCCGGCAGTGCACCGGGAGTGACGAATGGGTTCCAAGGGTCCACCGGGTGGGGCCCACCCACCCCGGGGGCCACATGGGCCCAAGAGGTGGCGCACCAGCCCCTAATGGGATGGGGAACCGACCCCATAAGGGCCCATATGCCCAAGAGGAAAAAAGGTGGAGATAGGAAGGAATAGGACTCCTTCCTAATATGAATCCACTTCCTAGTAGGAAGTGGATTGGACTCCTCCTTGCCCTGGTTCGGCCGACCCCTAGGGGAAACCCTAGGGAGGCTTGCTCCTCCCTCTCCCTCCTATATATACTAGAGGAATAGAGCCCAAAAATACACGGCCACGTGCTAGTTCTCTATTCTCTAGTTCCTCCACCAAATAGATTCCGTTAGTGCTTAGGCGAAGTCGTGCCGGGATAACTCCACCACCACCACCATGCCGTCGTGCTGCTGGAGATCTCATACACCTCTCCGCTCCCTCTTGCTGGATCAAGAAGGCGGAGATCGTCATCGAGTTGTACGTGTGCTGAACACGGAGGTGTCGTCCGTTCGGCGCTAGATCGGGACGGATCGTGATTGGATCGCGGGACAGCTAGCGATTTGGATCGCGAAGACGTTCGACTAAATCAACCGCGTTTCTTAATGCTTCCCGCTTAGCGATCTACAAGGGTACATAGATCCACTCTCCCTTTCATAGATGCTCATCACCATGGATAGATCTTGCGTGTGCGTAGGAAATTTTTTGTTTCCCATGCAACGTTCCCCAACAAGTTTCTCAATGTTTGTGGTCGGGCCAAAAAAACTGAGATGTTAGAAATTCATTCTCATTTCTTGCATGAGACCTAAAGATGCCTCCATGTACACTTATATGATTTTTAACCCATTTTGATGCACCGTACATTGTGATTGTAGTTTAAATTTTCATTATCCACATTAAATGCATATGAAACTCAATTAATGTATAAAAAGGGAACCCTGGATAATTCCATATTTTAGCACGACACACCTACTAATCTATGTTGCCTCTAGAAAAGTTCAAGGTGAGAAGAGGCAGCGGATGCCATTTCGCCCACGTAAGGTGATATGTTCCATATCAGAACCACAAAGCTTCTCGTGAGAAGCTCCAGTTTGTAAGGGGCTTGTGCCAAAACTTGTCCCAAGTTGGTCAATTTTTTACCACGCACATATGTGCCATGTCATGACACCATGCCAAGTTTCATGAATTTCTGACGATTTTTTGATTTACATGAATTTAAAACCCGAGTTTCTCAATGTTTGCGTGGCCGAGCTAATACCCCGAGATGTTCGAAATACATTCTCATTTCTTGCATGGGACCTAAAGATGCACCCATGTACACTTATATGATTTTTAACCCATTTTGATGCACTAGACCTTGTGATTGTAGTTCAAATTTTAATTACGCACATTAAATGCCTATAATAAAACTCAATTAATGTATAAAAAGGGCCAAACGAACCCTGTATAATTCCATATTTTAGGACGACACTCCTCTTGGTCTATGTTGCCTCTAAAAATAGTTCAAGGGGAGAAGAGGCAGCAGATGTCATTTCGCCCACGTAAGGTGATGCGTTCCATATCAGAACCACAAAGCTTCCCGTGAGAAGCTCCGGTTTGTAAGGGGCTTGTGCCAAAACTTGTCCCAAATTAGACAATTTTTTTACCATGCCACATATGTGCCATGTCATGACACCATGTCAAGTTTCATGAATTTCTGACGAGTTTTTGATTTACATGAATTTAAAACCTAAGTTTCTCAATGTTTGTGGCCAAGCCAAGACCCCGAGATGTTTGAAATTCATTTCCACTTCTTACATGGGGCCTAAATATGTAGCCATGGACACTTATATGATTTTCAACCCATTTTGGTGCAACAGACCTTGTGATTGTAGTTCAAATTTGAATTATACACATTAAATGCTTAGAAAACTCAATTAATGTATTAAAAATGCAAAACAAACCCTGGATAATTTCATATAGCAAGACGGTCCTATTGGTATATGTTGCCTCTAGAAAAATTTCAAGGCAAGAAGATGAGAGGATGTCGTTTTGCTCATATAAGGTGACGTGTTGTCTATCGGAACCACAAAGCTTCCCGTGAGAAGCTTCGGTTTGTAAGGGGCTTGTGCCAAAACTTGTCCCACATTGGACAATTTTTTACCACGGCACTTATGTGCCATGTCATGACAACATGCCAAGTTTCATGAATTTCTGACGCGTTTTGGATTTACAGTAATTTAAAAACCAAGTTTCTCAATGTTTGTGGCCGAGCCAAGATGCCGAGATGTTTGAAATTCATTCCCATTTCTTCCCTGTGACCTAAAGATGAAGCCATTGACACATATATATTTTTCAATCCATTTTGATGCACCAGACCTTGTGACTGTAGTTCAAATTTGAATTATAAACATTAAATTTCTAGAAATTTCAATTAAAGTATAAAAATGTCAAACGAACCCTAAATAATTCCATATTTTAGCACGACATTACTATTGGTTTGTGTTCACTGTAGATAAATCTTATTGCAATCCAAACACCGCCCTTTCCGAAGTAACCTCATTTTTCATTTTAAAAACAATATGAAAAACAAATATATCACAAATTGTTCATGATCATGAATCGTGTGTGATGCAGTAAAAAATATCTTGGGCCAATCCTCATACATGGCTTAGGCCGGAAGCTTCGTCAGCTACAGTCCACCGCCGGCCAGTTTACCGCACTGGCTCCTCAAGACCATTTTACTGTTCAATCGTCGTCGGTGAAAGATGGGGACGTGGATCCCCATCGCGAGGGAAACTTCGGCAACCCACTCTAGCCCAAACACGGTCGCATCAACCACGAGTGCTCTCTCAACATGCTTGAACGCGGCCGCTACGTCCGACAGGGCGGCTGCAACAACCGAAAGGGCAGCTGCTGCAGCTAAGAGGGCGGCAGCAGCAACCGCGACGGGGATAGCAAATGGCAAGAATGGCAAGTTTCTCGGCAGTCGTCGTATCCCTGATGGCGGATGCCCATGCCCATCTCGGTGCCGCCCACGCCCATCTCATGTCGGTCACTGCACAAATCACATCGGCCTTCTCTGACACCGGTCGACAACCCACGTCCAATGAGTTAGTAATCGCTGAGTGTGCTCGAGCAGGCATTCATTCGTCGGCGGCCTCCCTAGCCAAGATGGTGGCCGTCCATGCCCGGACCAAGGCCACCCATGCCCGGCTCATGGCAGCCTTATCCAAAGAGATGGTGAATGAGGAATGCGAGATACTGGTGTAGTATGTGGTGATGGATGCCATGGAGCTCCTTTCCTCGGAGGTCGTCGAGCGGGAGCTGGTCATCGAGGAGGTAACAAAGATCTACGAGCGCCAGGCGGAATATTAGTCTCTGTTTAGAGCGTTGGTCTTTTGTTAGAGTAATATTTAGGTCAACTAACTATGCTTAATTGCTCGATTAAGTAAGTGCGGGCAGTGTTGTAGGCTCTTTTGTGTAGTACTCAAATTTGCAAGTGATGTTAAATTAAGTAATTACGTGGATGACCACTATAACGAGGGAAATTCAGACCAAAATTTGCACCTGTATCCCCATTTTCTCTTCCAAATGAAAATGAAATGTAAGTACCGTGTGCAATGTAGTATCCAATATCTTACGCCGGAAGCTTGGAGAACAAAATTTCCATGTTCAGTCTCATCACACATGGATTAACTACAGGATTCGATTGTGATGTTGGATATCGCACACAGTTCAGATAAAGGGACTGTGTCCGATGTGACTGTGTGCGCTAGTTTTCCCACACCGAATGAAAATTTTGGGCTGCTGCGCAAATATGTACCTCCCCCACCCCTCATACCAACTAAAAGCCACATTCCCCCCCCCTTCTTCCCCCTTCCTTTCCTAAGTTCAAACCTTACTGCTTGCTTGCAGCACCGCCTCCTCGCCGGTGACGCTCCTTCCTGCTGCTCGGCCCCCTCCATCCCACTTGCCCTAACCACCGGCGCAACATCTTCCACCAAAATCACCGGCCCATCCCCTAAATAATCGCCGCAGAAAGACATGGTGTACGCATTATAGCCAGGATCTCAAGGAGCATCTCGCATCGGAGAAGCAAATCGCAGTCGCGCACGCAGATGAGGCCGCGATGGCTGCCATGCGTGCCGAGCCCTAGATTTTGGAGCAACACCTCGCCGTCGAGGCCACCATCGATGCCTCGCGTGCGGACGCCGCTACGCGGTTGGCATCTTTAAACAATAGCTCGTGGTGTTTTCTCGAGGGCTCTGCTGGTGCCTTCGACGAAGACTACGATTTTTTTTCTCGGTGTTCCCGTGCTTTCCTCAGCTCCAAAGCCGTCAGGTTGGTGCCCGGACATGTTTAGGCCACTCACCACTATGAGGAGGACACCCACGATGTGGAGGCCTCATCCTCTTCCAAGCCCATCGTTATCGATATCTGCGACGAGGAGGAATAGCTTGTCTTTTTAGCTTAATTACTAATGACTTGTGGTCAGCTAACTATGCCTATTAAGCATATTTGGTTTACCTGTTGCATGTGCTGTGATACGTCCATTTTGCATCATGATTTCCTATTGTTATTTATAATGTTTTTTATGCATAATAATGCTTTATGGAGTAATTCTAATGCCTTTCCTCTCATAATATACAAGGTTTACGCAAAGAGGGAGAATGCCGACAGCTGGAATTCTGGACCTGAAAAAACACATCAGAGATACATATTCTGCACATCTCCAAATAAGTTGAAACTTCACGAAGAATTATTTTGGAATATAAAAAAATGCTGGAGCAAATAACTACCGGTGGGGGGCCAACCTGGTGACCACAAGACACCAGGGTGCGCCAGGACCCCCAGGCGCGCCCTGGTGGGTTGTGGGCAGCCCAGCCCACCTCCGGTGCCCATCTTCTGGTACTTAAGGTCTTTTGACCTAGAAAAAATAAGGGGAGGACTTTCAGGACGGAACGCCGCCGTCTCGAGGCGGAACTAGGGCAGGAGCACTTTTGCCCTCCGGTGGAGCGATTCCGCCGGGGGAACTTCCCTTCCGGAGGGGGAAATCGAAGCCATCGTCATCACAACACCCCTCTCATCTTTGGGAGGCCAATCTGTATCAACATCTTCAACAGCACCATCTCCTCTCAAACCATAGTTCATCTCTTGTGTTCAATCTTTGTACCGGAACCTCAGATTGGTACCTGTGGGTGACTAGTAGTGTTGATTACATCTTGTAGTTGATTACTATATGGTTTATTTGGTTGAAGATTATATGTTTAGATCCATTATGCTATTTAATATCCCTCTGATCTTGAGCATGAATATTATTTGTGAGTAGTTACCTTTGTTCTTGAGGTCACGGGAGAAGTCATGTTGCAAGTAATCATGTGAATTTGATATGTGTTCGATATTTTGATGATATTTATGTTGTGATTCCCTTAGTGGTGTCATGTAAACGTCGACTACATGACACTTCACCATCTTTGGGCCTAAGTGAATTCATTGTGGAGTAGTTATTAGATGATGGGTTGCTAGAGTGACAGAAGCTTAAACCCTAGTTTATGCGCTACTTCATAAGGG
Source organism: Elymus sibiricus (assembly GCA_039707655.1). Taxonomy (NCBI): domain Eukaryota; kingdom Viridiplantae; phylum Streptophyta; class Magnoliopsida; order Poales; family Poaceae; genus Elymus; species Elymus sibiricus. The sequence continues at coordinate 322,398,437 of CM077663.1, read as the reverse complement.
GCTGATTTGGATCCAAACATTTAATGCTATGGTTAGATTTTATCTTAATACTTTTCTCGTAGTTGCGGATGCTTGCGAGGGGGTTAATCATAAGTGGGAGGTTTGTTCAAGTAAGAACAGCACCCAAGCACCGGTCCACCCACATATCAAATTATCAAAGTAGCGAACGCAAATCAAACCAACATGATAAAAGTGACTAGATGAAATTCCCGTGTACCCTCAAGAACACTTTGCTTATTATAAGAGACCGTTCTGGCCTGTCCTTTGCCACAAAAGGATTGAGCTACCTTGCTGCACTTTATTTACTGTTACCATTACTTGCGCGTTACCAATTATCTTGCTATCAAACTATCTATTACCTACAATTTCAATGCTTGTAGAAATTACCTTGTTGAAAACCGCTTGTCAATTCCTTCTGCTCCTCGTTGGGTTCGACACTCTTACTTATTGAAAGTACTACGATTGAACCCCTATACTTGTGGGTCATCAAGACTCTTTTCTGGCATCGTTGCCGGGGAGTGAAGCGCTCTTGGTAAGTGCAAATCGGTAAGGAAAAACTTATACTACGTGCTGAAATTTATTGTCACTTACTACTATGGAAAACAATCCTTTGAGGGGTTTGTTCGGGGTATCTTCACCTCGACCGAAACCACAATTAGTGGCCCCTCAACCTACTGCACGTACTAAAAATATTGGTTATGAAATTCCTTCGGGTATGGTAGAACAACTGCTAGCTAATCCTTATGCAGGAGACGGAACTGAACATTCTGATATGTGATACGTCTCCAACGTATCTATAACTTTTGCTTGTTCCATGATGTTATATTATCATTCTTGGATGTTTTACAATCATTTTATAGCAACTTTATATCATTTTTTGGGACTAACCTATTGACTTAGTGCCAAGTGCCAGTTGCTGTTTTTGCTTGTTTTGTACTTCACAGAATATCAGTACCAAACGGAGTCCAATCGCGATGAAACTTTTTGGAGATTTTTTTGGACCAGAAGGAGGCCAGTGGGCCAAAGAAGTAACCAGGAGGGAGCCCAGGCCGCCCACAAGACATCAGGGCGCGCCAGGGCCCCAGGCGCGCCCTAGAGGGTTGTGGCCGCCTCGGGAACCTTCTCCACCGCCTCTGAGCTCTAAAAATACCCAAATATCCAAGAAGCCCTACAGGAGTCGACGAAAAATACATCCAGCCGCCGCAAGTTCCAGAATCGTGAGATCCAATCTAACTCTATCACGGAGGGGTTCATCATCCTCATTGGTGCCTCTCCGATGATGCGTGAGTAGTCCACCATAGACCTACGGGTCCGTAGGCAGTAGCTAGATGGCTTCCTCTCTCTCTTTTGATTCTTAATACAATGGTCTCTTGGAGATCTATTTGATATAATGACTTTTTGCTATGTGTTTGTTGGGATCCGATGAATTTTGAGTTCATGATCAGTTTCTATCCATGAATATTCTTTGAATCTTCTTTGATCTCTTATATGCATGATTACTTATAGCCTTGTATTTCTTCTTCGAATCTTTGGTTTAGTTAGGACAACTAGATCGATTTTTCTTGCCATGGGAAGAGGTGCTTTGTGATGGGTTTGATCTTGCGGTGTCCTCTCCCAGTGACAGAAGGGGCAGCGAGGCACGCATGTATCGTTGCTATTAAGGATAAAAAGATGGGGTCTATTCCTACATGAATAGGTCTTGTCTACATCATGTCACCGTTCTTATTGCATTACTCCATTTTCCATGAACTTAATACACTAGATGCATGCTGGATAGCGGTCGATGTGTGGAGTGATAGTAGTAGATGCAGAATCGTTTCGGTCTACTAATCTTGGACATGATGCCTATATAATGATCATCGCTTTGGATATCGTCATGATTATTTAATCTTCTATCAATTGCCCAATAGTAATTTGTTCACCCACCGTGCGTTGTACTCATGAGAGAAGCCACTAGTGAAACCTACGCCCCCCGGGTCTACTTTTCTAACATATTGCTTTCCGATCTATCTTTTTGCCGCTTTTGTTTTTAGATCTATTATTCCAAAAACCCAAAAATACCTTGCTCCACTTTTTATTTTCCTCTTTTATTTTGTGTTCTTACGAGATCTATCTATCCAATCTATTACAACCTAATCTATCTTTTTACCGTGGAGAGATTGACAACCTCTCTTTCGTGTCGGGTTGCAAGTATTTGTTCTTTGTGTGCAGGTGCTGTTTACATAGTGTTGCGTGATCCTCCTACTGGTTCAATACCTTGGTTTCATAACTGAGGGAAATACTTACCGTCGCTGTGCTGCATCATCCATTCCTCTTTGGGGAAATGCCGACGCAGTCTCAAGCCACGTCAAAGGAATTTCTGGTGCCGTTGCCGGGGAGGAAGCAGTCTCTTCAACATGCCAATCTCTGGCGCCGAGGAGACATCATCAACATCTATCAGGTTCCTAATCACAAAGCTCATCTCATTGCAATTTACAATATTTGCTATTTGCCTCTCATTTTTCTCTCCCCCACTTCACAAAAATTTGCTGTTTTATTCGCCTTCTTTCTCGTTCGCCTTTTTCTTGCCGGATCTCTTTTTGTTTGCTTGTGTTGCCATGTGCCTTCTATTTGCTTGCATCTTCGCTTGTTAAAAATCTGTTGATATGGATCCTCATCCACTTGCTAATCTTTTCAAAAGACCAAATTATGATGAACCAATTGCTAGTGAGTTGAGTGCACTTAATTATCTCTATGAAGTTTTGTTTGAAAATCATGAATCTAAATTTTTTGATGAAGTGTTGAAAGAAGAAATTTATAAGGTGATTCATGATAGCTCCTTGATTGAAAAGCATGATTGCAATGATGTTACTATAAATTCTATTAATGTCAATTATGTTAATGATATGCAAAACTACAAGCTTGGGGATGATAATTTTGTCATGTCCACTTCTTATTGCAATGATCATGATTGGGGTGATAATGCTTCTTATGATCTTGAAAATTTATTTAAGCCTCATGTTGAATATGTTATTGATAATAATGTTTGCAGTAGTATCGAAAGTGGGTTTGGGAGAGCGTCAACTTTAGGTAAAAAGAATCCCACATATTTGGAGAGTGTTCAATCTTATGATTTTTTTGATTAAAGTGGGTTTGGAGAGGTCATAACTTTAGTTGATGATAATCCCACTATTTTGGAAGATGATAAAAACTTTATGCATGTTGATCATAAAGAGAGTATTGTTTATGATAGCTATATTGTTGAATTTGATTATGATCCTACATGTAATTATTATGAGAGAGGAAATTATGGTTGTAGAAATTTTCATGATACTAAATTACCTCTCTTCCTGTTGAGATTGATATTGTCTCTTTCTTCTTACTTCCATATGCTAGTTTTTTCTTGCCTTGATAATTTGTTTGCTTATAAAATGCCTATGCATAGGAAGTATGTTAGACTTAAGTGTGTTTTCCATATGATTCATGATGCTCTCTTTGTGTTGCTATTATTATCTTTCATGGGGGCATCATTGAAATCTCAAGCCTATCTTAATGGCTATAAAGAAAGCGCTTGTTGGGAGGCAACCCAATGAATAAAATTTGTTTTCATCTTTTTATTTGTGTTTTTGAGTGATGACACAATTATGCCTCTGTTATGATTGTGTTTTTTTGTTTTATTTAGTGTTTGTTCCAAGTAAAGCCTTTAGGATGACTCATAAGTTTGAGTAGAAACAATGCTGAATCTGAAACAGAAACTTTGACTCTAGTGCGCGAATTTTCATTTTTTACTGGAGCGTTATAATGAGCTTAAATTTCAACACAGTGTTTTTATACAAATTATTTACGTTGTCCTAATGTTTCAGAATTTTTAGAGTTACATAAGTATGGTTAGAGTACATATTACGACAGACTGTTCTTTTTAAGCCAGATTCTGTTTTCGTTGCGTTGTGTGCTTGTTTTGATGAATCTATGGTTTGTATTGAAGGGTATAAGCCATGGTAAAGTTAAAATACAGTAGGTATAATGCAATAATAAAATTTTAATGAGTTTGAAACAGTACTTAAAATGGTGATTTGCTTTATTATACTAACTGATCTCACGAAGGTTTTGTTGAGTTTTGTGTGATTGAAGTTTTCAAGTTTTGGGTGAGATTACGATGGATGAAGGAATAAGGAGTGAAAAGAGCCTAAGCTTGGGGATGCTACAGCACCCCAAGATAATATTCAAGGATAAACAAGCAACTAAGCTTGGGGATGCCCTGAGTGGCATCCCCTCTTTCTTCTAACGACCATCGGTATTTTACTCGGAGCTATATTTTTATTCGTCATATATCATGAGTTTTTCTTGGAGCGTCTTGTATTATTTGAGTCTTTGATTGCTTTGCTTTTTAGTTTGTCACTAGTATCCTTGCGGGACACACCTATTTGAGAGAGCCAAAATTATGCTATGATTTGTTAGAATTGCTCTATATGCTTCACTTAATTTTTTTTGAGCTATGGAATTGCTCTAGTGCTTCACTTATATCTTTTTGAGCACAGTGTGCTTTGAAATTTTTAAGAAATACTCTCATGCTTCACTTAGATTAATTTGAGAGTTAGTAACTTTTGAAGAAATCCTCTCATGCTTCACTTATATTATTTTGAGAGATGAAATTTTTATGCTCATGTTCTTCACTTCAATTTGTTTGAGCTTGTCAAAAGCAATGGAAATTTATGAAACTAGTCCCAAAGTGATAGATATTCAAGAGGGATATAATAAAAACTTTCATGAAGATCATTGGACAATTAAACTTGATTCCTTGTAATAGTTTTGAGACATGATGATAGTGATATGTGAGTCATGTTGGTGAGTAATTATGCTTTAGTAAGAATATTGGTGTTAAGGTTTGTGATTCCCTATGCAAGCACGAAAGTCAATAGTTATGCAATGAAATTACATCCTACGTATGGTGCATTATTCGGTGCTAGTTATGCTCAATGCTCTTTTATGTGAATTTTCGTTTCTTGGTTGGTTGCTTCCCAATCTATATGCTAGCCTCCACTTGTACTAAGTAGAAATACTACTTGTGCATCCAAAATCCTTAAACCCAGTTTTGCCTTATGAGTCCACCATACCTACCTATATGCGGTATTTCCATGCCGTTCTAAGAAAATTTGTATTACCATCTCTAATTTTCAAAATGAATTTCCTTTTTGTGTGCTCGTACCGCTCATGAAACAGTAGGGGGTGTTCAATAATTTTCCATGCTAGATGTGTTATTCTCAATATGAGTGTTTATTCACTTGTCATTGCACGAGAGTACGACGGTAATAGGGATGCCTATCAATTCAACCACACCTGGAGATTAAATATCTGCAGCAAAGTGATCAGTAGCAGATTAGTATGATAGTTTGATAGTAGTAGTAGCAGTAATGGTAACAGTAGCAGTGATAGCAATAGTTTTGTAGCAGTTGGAACAGTAGCATCAGCAGTGGTAACTTAGCAAGAACAATAAGTGAAGAACTCGTAGGCACTGGATCGGTGAACTCGTTGGATGATATTCATCATATAACAGTCATAACCTAGGGCGACACAGAACTAGCTCCAGTTCATAAATGTAATGCAGGCATGTATTCCGTAAATAGTCATATGTGCTTATGGAAAAGAACTTGCATGACATCTTTTGTCCTACCCTCCCATGGCAGCGGGGTCCATAAGGAAACTAAGGGATATTAAGGCCTCCTTTTAATAGAGAACTGGAACAAAACATTAACACACGGCGAATACATGAACTCCTCAAACTACGGTCACCACCGTGAAGTATCCCAAATATTGTCACTATGGGGTTGACGGATCATAACACGTAATAGGTGCATATGACTAGGCAAGATCGGATCAAGAACATAGATATAATGATGATAACATAAATGGTTCAGATCTGAAATCATGGCACTCGGGCCCTAGTGACAAGCATTAGGCATAGCAAAGTCATAGCAACATCAATCTCAGAACATAATGGATACTAGGGATCAAGCCCTAACAAAACCAACTCGATTACATGATGAATTTCATCCAACTGCTCACCGACCAGCAAGCCTACGAAGGAATTAATCACTCCCGGTGGGGAGCATCATGGAATTGGCGATGGAAAAGGGTTGGTGTCGGGGATATTACCCCGCGGAATAACCCGGCCGGGACTTGGCGACTCACTGGTGACCCAGCCGAGCCGGACGGCTCATTGGTGACCCAGCAGGCGGGTCAGACGAATGGCAAGACCCAACGGCCCAGAAGGCGGCTCATGGGAGGGCCGACTCATGTTATGGTGGGCCGGCTCACAGAGAAGGCCCAAGGAAAGGAAAGACTCCTTCACAAAGGAAATAAGACCCGGATTAGGATTCAAGAGAGACTAGTTCAAATCCTACTCCTAGTAGGACTCTACATGTAAACCTACCCCTTCAACCTATATAAGGAGGGCTAAGGCGCCCCAAAAGGGACAAGTTCAAGTCATTAGAGATAGACAGATTAGAGGCTCTCGAGATTAGAGGTAGCGATCCCGCACCCTTGTAATCGAGATCATCCTCATCATCAATATACACAAAGCAGGACGTAGGCTTTTACCTCCATCGGAGGGGCCGTACCTGGTTAAACTCGCGTCTCTCGTTTCCGACCGACCCCTCTCAAGCCGCCACCTAATTGCGATGGCCTCACACCTAAGTTCTCTCACGAGGACATCATGACGTGACAAAACCACGACAGTTGGCGCCCGCCGTGGGGCCAGCGCACGGTGGAATTGTGTTCTTGAAGGGAACTCTTCAGGCATCGAGAAGCTCGCGATTGATTGGATGAAGAAGAACCGGCACGGAACAAACGCGGGATAACCCGATATGGGGGCAACCTTGAGGCAGAGCCGGCAGATTCGTTGTTTTTTCTGATCAGGACAATGGTTAAAACTTTGGAACGGTATATACGAGTTTGAGTTCAAGAAAAGCTAGGGATTGGTTGTATGTGCAGCGGCACACGTCTTTGGTTATCCGTCAATCTGGAGACGGATGGATTTCTACTGCAGTCGAGTTTGACAGGGATTCAATCAACTGCGTCGTCGAGCGATCAGTGTTCATGGTTGCTACTACTCCCGAGAGAAAAGGAAAAAAACTACAGCAGCGCGCGCCTAGATGTTTGCTACTGGCTGTATGTCAACACAGCCACGTTCATCTGTTTGCAAGATCCAGATGGAAAAAGAACAAAGAAGAAAGAAGTCCACAACTTCCTGGAGACGGAGGCGGACGTGGGCTTTTTACAAAAATAACTGCGACCCGGAGATAGCAACGGAGGCGGACTCGGCCTCCGCCGCCCACGGCGCCGGCTCGCCTCCGCCATCGCGACTTCGCCCCGCCACGTCGTCCTCCGCCGCCTTGCGTCCAAGCTGCCGTGGCCTCACCTCGCCTCGAGCCATCGCGCCTGCCTCCGCCGTCCACGTCGCCGGCTCGTCTCCGTCGTCTCGCGTCCACCGTGGCTCGCCTCGCCTCTGCCACCGCGGCCTCGACCCGCTGCGCCTGCCCGCGTCCGTCGTGGCTCGCCTCGCCCCGAGCCGGCCTCGCCTCACATCGCTGTTTCGCCGACCTCGTCCAGACCCCGCTGCCACTGCAAGTCGAATTCAAGAAGAGATCAATCTCTACTACTGTTATCGCGTGTCGCTATGACCGGCTGGAGTTCCAACGCGTAGGGGCATCACGCCGCCAAGTAGGTGTTGCTATTCCCGAGGAGATCTGGCGTAGCTGCTGCTTCGCCGACCTCGTCCAGACCCCGCTGCCACTGCAAGTCGAATTCAAGAAGAGATCAATCTCTACTACTGTTATCGCGTGTCGCTGAGACCGGCTGGAGTTCCAACGCGTAGGGGCATCACGCCGCCAAGTAGGTGTTGCTATTCCCGAGGAGATCTGGCGTAGCTGCTGCTAAGTACTATCCATAGAGTTCAATCGCTGCTACTACTACTGACGACCAGAAGCAAAACCGCAAAAGCGACTTAGTTGCAGGTAATCATGTCGCTCCTATTTTCCCCATGAGGTTGAGAAGGACCCAGATCGGAACAAGAGGAATCGTTAAACGGCGACATCGGCGCAATGTCTATGCTCCATCTTGATTGCTCTCCGCACTCGAGCCAAACAGTCATCTGCATATCCGAAGAAAACCGCTACACGCCGGACGCCAGATCGAGCCAAACATGCAGATGCAGTGTGAATAAAAACCGGAGGGAGTATGTGTTTCTTTTTGTGGTCAATTCAGGAGTCTAATCATCAGCTCCCAAGGCATTATCAGCTGTCAATGTTCCAGTCTCTCGAAAAACACCGAGTGTGCACATCAATTCTGACTAAGATGGTACTCCCTCCATTCCACAATGTAGTGCCTATAGATTTTTCTGAAAGTCAAACTTTGTCAACTTTGACCAAGTTTATAAAGAAAACTGTATACATCTACAATACCAAACATGTACATTCCGAAAATATAACTCATGATGTATCCAATGATGTGCATTTGGTATTCTAGATGTACCTATTTTTTTCTATAAATATGATCAAACTTTGTAATGTTTGACTTTTGAAAAAATCTATAGCACTACATTATGGAACGGAGGGAGTATGTTCCCGGAAAAGGAAAGAAAACAAAAAAACAATAGCAGGCCACATCCAAGGTATGTTCCCGGTCTCATGCTGCATTACCGTACGCCACCAGCGGATCAATTCCCGAGGCAGGACCCAGGCACACGGTGGATTCACCCAGACACAACAAGTCCCAGCATAAAAAAAGAGGAAAAGTGCTACTAAGTTAAGACATCACGTGGATCAACTACCAAATCAAAGTTAGGAGGCCACAAGACCAACTGCTTGCTGACCGTGAGGATTTCAAGGTTTAATTAAGGCCACATTATATTTCTGGTCTTCAATTGCTCGATCGACTACCCAATTTTTTTTTTATCACGACAAGTGTTCAATATAAAAAGTGACCGTCCAACCACGGATACGGTGAAGCCAGAAGGAGAGCGTCCGTGCGGACGGCGTCCGTCCGTGCCGTGCTACCCGACGGATAGGCATGCATGTTGTCGCCCCTGCAGTCCACTCTACAATGACACCCGGAGCCTGCACCTGCGTCCGCCTGCACGGGCTGCCCGGCGAATGCACGCACAACCCGTCGTTCTACGGTCCGGTTTGCCTCAAAATGCCAAATAAAGAAAAAAAAGATGGATCGTCCATGTCGGTTTCCAGAATTCCGGTTGAAAATGTCCCCGACGCCTGTCCATGATGCGTCGTCCAACGGAACGCGCGGTCCATCATCAGTATGATCCAGCGAGGAGGCATGCAAAATTCATCGATTATAATTTTTTGGAGTGGATCGATCTGCATGTCTAAACTCGGGTTGCTATGTCCGCGTTCATCCGAGAAACAATACCAGGTGCTATCCGCCTTATTTATTCTACCAAAACACTTTAAATTCCTTCGAGAACAATTACTTTGCCCTGCAATATATTTTATGCAGGATAATTATTCAGTATAAAGTGGCGTTATATTGCGCGCACGGAGCCCGGTCAACATCAACAGCGCCGCGGCCGCCTCGCGCGTCCACACCAGCGTACAACGCCGTGGCCGACTCGCATCCGCACCGGTTTTCAATGCCGCAGTCGACTCTCGCGTCTACATCAACACGCCGGTGCCACGCTTGCTCGCTTGAGCCGCCGAATGGATGCTCGTGAGCCGCCGTCCCCATTGTCCGATTTACAATAACACGCCGGTGCTTTGCCTTCTCACTCAAGCCGCCCAATGGACGCTCGTGAGCCGCCGCCCCCGTGGTCCGATCTACAATAACACGCCGGAGCCGTGCCTGCTCACTTGAGCTGCCCAACGAATACGATAAGCCGCCGCCCCGGCGATCCGGTGTACTCCAACAACGATGGAGCAAAGAAGAAATATATATCTATTATCAGCCTCCACTGCGCAGGGTTGCCCAATGGATATGTGCATTGGCTTGTTATCCCCACGGTCCGGTCTGCTTCAGCACATCAAAGAAATAAGAGTCAGACATGGAGGAAACATCCCTGGATAAGCTACAATTTGAGCCGGCCACCATTGAACCGGCAATTCAAAGCCAGCAGCAAAGAGTAGAAAAAAGAAAATGGCCTTGGAGGAGCCAGGAGAGTTGAACCAAGTGAGAATAGCAAAGAATGGGTCAAGAGGCATATGAACTCAATTTGGCCACAACATTTCCCAAGGACATACGATGAGCACCGAAGAGATCATCAACTCGCCGACCTCTAGCTTCAATAAATTTCAGCTGTCAACTCTACGACAGCTTATGCAATAGCCAAGTATAAAGACTCTCAAGCCGCCTCCTCGAGTCGACTTATGACTCGGGGGCTACACAGACATGGCTTGGCAGATTCAACCGGGCTCGAATATTCTGGAAACCCGGGTTATTACAAGAGAGACAACCCGATCCCGAGGGCTGCTGCTGTTTTATTGGGGAAAAAAATAAAAGCCGCCCAAGAGGACGAGCCGCCATGATGCGTCGTTCAAACATGGGTGCCCTGCTTTATTGGCGAAAAATTAAAAGTTGCCCAAGAGGACGAGCCGCCATGATGCGTCGTTCAAACATGGGTGCCCTGATTTATTGGATCGTCATATTATGATCAATGGAATAAAGCCGGCTTATCTGGACCCCGAATGTTTTGCAGTAGTAGCATTGTCTCCTGTATATCCTATGGCCGAGCTTTTCTATGATCATAGGTCACTTGGGGGCTTCCAACTCAATGAGTTTAGCTTTCATACCCTCTTGACCGGCTTCCATGCCATATATGGGTTAAACCGGCCTATTTGCAACTTGCTACTCCGCCAGGTGACCCGTCGTACTCTTGACAGTCAATCTTTCTAAGACCCTAAACTTCTCAAAGTTAAAACGGCGGCTTATGTCACGAGAGAGCCGGCTTACAGAGAGCTAGGATAAACTCACATGTCCGCTGTAGTCTCTCCGCTATGTGGCCCATTCGTACTCTTAATAGTCAATCTTTTTTAAGACCATGAACTAGTTAAGGTTAAAACGACGGATTTATGTCACGTGAGAGCCGGCTTACGGAATTAAAGGCGTTCATGCCAAACTTCTTAGAAGCAAAAACATTGAGTTTTTTCAAAATAAGAACAAGAGTTGATCTCTTTTTTGGTTGTGCCTTCAAGACCGACTTACAAATATTTAAGATATACATGTATATATTCTCTGTTAGTTGTTTTTATCATATACAAACATCATCCTGCATTGCATCATGCATCATACATACATATCAACCCGGTAATCAAACCGGGTTACATTGTAACCTCTGCAGGAACAAATAGATCTTTGATAGCCAAAATGGCAGGATCTTCATCATGGTTTATCATAACCATTATTAAATGATTGGGTTTTTTCAAGCCAGCTCGGAAGAATTGACTATTCTCGAAGAGCCGCCATATCTCATATAATGCCAGGTCATTTAATTGACCGGCTCTTGGATTTTTTTCAACTTGTGCTCTGTAGTAAACTACAACACTTATGAATTTCTCAAACATATATTTGCCGGGTTGCACCACAACCACGAACAGGGATTTCATTTCAAAGACAAAGGCATTATTCCAGGATATTCATACCGGGTTACATTACAACCACGGTCAAGGATTTATTCAAATCAGATCAATATTAGTTCAAGAGAACTTCTGAAGTGCATTATGATGGGTTATATTATTCTCACACAGTCCCAAGTCACTGCAGGCATACGACCTGGCACTTGGGGGCTACACCACTCAGATCAAATTTTCTAAAGTCCCAAGTCGCTGCAGGCATGCGACCCGGCACTTGGGGGCTACACATTATTCAGCTGCTGAAACAGATTATAAAGGTCCAAATTGAAGACCCGGCCCATCACATACTGATGAGCCGGCCCTTGGGGGCTACACATGTGAAATACAAGACACTCAGTCTATATCTGGCGACTCAGATGACAACCCAGATTTCTCAACATTCAACACCAAGTTCAAAGTCCCAGGTTGTTGCAGGCAAGACAACCCGGTACTTGGGGGCTATACTGGCTGAAGTTTTATAAAGTATAAAGACAATTGCAAATCCCAGGCTGCTGCAGGCAAGACAACCCGACACTTGGGACTACACAATCAAAGATATTATTGAAAAGCACCAAGTCATCACTGATAAACTTGGAGCTTGGGGGCTACAGGTAATATGGATATATCAAAAAATAGAAGAACACTTTCAAGTTGTCAATTGTGAGCAAGACTGGTCTCATTTCTGGATGGAGGGTTGCAAAGATCATCTCCTCAAAGTTATGCATAGAAGGGCCCAGAAGACCGGCTCAACGTCATGTGGTTTTCTTATTCCCAAAAGTATCTTCAAGCCAAAGCATTGGAGGTCAACTCAATGGCATATGGGCGTTTTATTCCCAATATTTTGCAAAGGACATGGACCTGCAAGATGTTTATGAAGACAGCTCGTTAATATGAAGAAGAAACCCGAGTTTTCAAGGAGTTACTTCATTAAGCCGGCCAGTGGAGCAAGCCGGTCCCTTAACATATTTGTTATTCTTATTTCAGGAGCTTACCATGAATAAATTGAAGCTAACCTGGGGGCTAATGTCGGGGATATTACCCCGCGGTATAACCCGGCCTGAAGTATGACTCAGCCGGGACATGGCGACTCATTGGTGACCCGGCCGAGCCTGGCGGCTCATTGGTGACCCGACAGGCGGGTCAGACGAACGACAAGACCCAACGGCCCAGAAGGCGGCTCATGGGAGGGCCGACTCATGTTATGGTGGGTCGGCTCACAGAGAAGGCCCAAGGAAAGGAAAGACTCCTTCACAAAGGAAACAAGACCCGGATTAGAGACTAGTCATAATCCTACTCCTAGTAGGACTCTACATGTAAACCTACCCCTTCAACCTATATAAGGAGGGGTAAGGCGCCCCAAGAGGGACAAGTTCAAGTCATTAGAGATAGATGGATTAGAGGCTCTCGAGATTAGAGGTAGCGATCCTGCACCCTTGTAATCGAGATCATCCTCATCATCAATATACACAAAGCAGGACGTAGGCTTTTACCTCCATCGGAGGGGCCGAACCTGGGTAAACTCGCGTCTCTCGATTCCAACCAACCCCTCTCAAGCCGCCACCTAATTGCGATGGCCTCACACCTAAGTTCTCTCACGAGGACATCATGCCGTGACAAAACCACGACAGTTGGTGATGACGAAGACCGAAGATTCCCCTCTCCGGAGCCCCAAACGGGCTCCAGATCTGGCCTCCCGATGAAGAACAGGAGGTGGCGGGGGCTCCGTATCGTAAAACGCGATGAAACTTTCTCTCTAATTTTTCTCCAAAAATAGGAATTTATAGTGGCGGAATTAGGGTCAGTGGGGCGACGAGGTGGGCACAACCCACCAGGGCGCGCCTGGGGGGCTGGCGCGCCCTGGTGTATGCTGGCCAGCCTTTGCCCCCCCTCCGGTGGTTCTTGACTCCAGTATTTTTTATTTATTCCAAAATAAATCTCCAAAAAAATTCGTCCAATTCCGAGAACTTTTATTTCTGCACAAAAAACAACACCATGGTAGTTCTGCTGAAAACAACGTTAGTCCGGGTTAGTTTCATTCAAATCATGCAAGTTAGAGTCCAAAACAAGGGAAAAGTGGGAGGAAAAGTAGATACGACGGAGACGTATCAACTCCCCCAAGCTTAACCCATTGCTTGTCCTCAAGCAATTTAGTTGACAAACTGAAAGTGATAAAGAAAAAATTTTACGAACTCTTTTGTTCTTGTTTACATATATATGCTTAAGTAGCACCCAAGTTTTCAGCAAAGATTATGACTAACCATGCCAACAATAACTCTTAGAAATTATATTAACTCATATCAATAACATAAGCAACTAGCGAGCAATAATAAGATATCTCAAATGCCAACACTTTGTCAAAACAATCATGATACAATATGACAATAGTGGTATCTCGCTAGCCCTTTCTGAGACCGCAAAAATAAATGCAGAGCACCTCCAAAGTTCAAGCAGCGACTAAACATTGTAATTCATGGTAGAAAAGATCCAGTCATGCTGCACCCAACATCAACTATACACAATGCATGAGGATGACAATAGTGCTCTCAGGTCTGGCGCTTATTTGAGAAGGTGATGACTCAACATAAAAAGTAAATAGATAGTCCCTTCGTAGAGGGAAGCATGGATTTGCGGAGGTACCAGAGCTCAAGGTTTAAAACAGAGATAGATATAATTTTGGGAGGTACACCCTTCCTGTCAACGTTACGACCAAGAGTTATCAACATCTTCCATGCTAAACAAATTAGCGGCGGTTCCCAAGCGGTAAAAGTAAAGGTTTACTCCCCCTCCACCAACAATGACACTCCACGGCTAGCCGCATCCACGGGTACCGTCCAAACCAACAACATTCCTGGGGGAGTTTTGTGTAATTATTTTTTATTTTTTGATTTCGGGACTGGGAATCCCTATTACCACCCCTCTCGTGTAAGGGCGAGTGAATAAACACTCATCATGAGAATAACCCGCTTAGCATGGAAGATACTGACCGCCCCCTGTCGCTCCATGAGCGGTCCAGGCACACAAAATAGATGTTCATTTGAATTTTAGAGATGGCACATATAGTTTTACTTTGGAACGGTAGGGTAATACCGCATATAGGTAGATATAGTGGACTCACCTGGCATAACTTGGTTTAAGTTTTTGATGCACAAGCAGTATTCCCGCTTAGTACAGGCGAAGGCTAGCAAATAGATTGAGAAGCGGCCAGCTAGAGAGCGAAAACGGTCATGAGCATGCATTACATATAATCAACATTGAATACTAGCATGAGGAGGATATGGACACCATGAACATAAATATCATGAAGGCTATGTTGGTTTTGATTCAACTACATGCGTGAACATGTGCCAAGTCAAGCCACTTGAAACATTCGGAGGAGGATGCCATATCATCATACCGCATCACAACCATTTTAATGCATGTTGACACCCAAGATAAATCATTATCCACTCCTAGCTACTTAAGCATGGCATGAACAACTATAATCTCTAATGGTAATTGCAAACATGTTTGATCATAATATGCTAAATCAAGGATACTAGGTTAAACATATTTACAAAAACAAAAACAAGTTGAGTTCATACCCGCTTTTCTCTGCCACGGTCAATTCATCAAATGTCGTCATTATTGCCTTTCACTTGCACGACCGAATGATAAGAAGATAATTATAGTGCAAGAGAGCCATGGACTAAGCTGGAATCTACAACATTTTATTCAAGAGGAGAAGACAAAGTAACATGGTCTCTTTGTTAGATAAACAATAATGCATATGAGAGCCATTCAACATTTTCATTGTGGTCTTCCCCTTGGTACAACTCAAATAAAAAGAAAAGAAATTCAGAGAAACACATTGAAATATCTTTGGAGTTTTTGGTTTTTCCGAAGAAAGCAAATTAAAGAGAGAAAAACAAAAATGAGAAAAACTATTTACACGAGAAAGCTCCCAACAAGAAAAAGAAGAAACAAGAAATCTTTTTGGGTTTTCTTTCGATACTACAATTAAACTAAACTAGAAAGAAAAGTTGAAAAGAAGTAGGAAATATTTTTGGATTTTCTCAAAGTTTCTCAAACACACAAGAAGAAAGCGAGAAAACAAACCTAGCATGGATATTACAATGAAAAAGTGTGAACACCGACAACTGGAATGAAATGTGTGAACATGAATGTAATGTCGGTGGAAATACGTACTCCTCCAAGCTTAGGCTTTTGGCCTAGCTTGGTAATCACCATACGTAGAAACAATCCGGTCCCAAGTTAAAGTGAGGTGGAGGCGGCACCTGAGCGTCCCACCCCTGGGGCTCCTCCTCAGCAGCTGCTAGGTTGTTCCGGTAAGCTGTAATGTCATCTAGCATGATCCTGTATCTGTTCCTAGCAATAGAATCAAACAAAGCAGGTGCAGGCAACGGAATAACATAGCGGGTTTCTTTGGTGAATACTAGGTTGTAATGAATGTCATGGAAAGAGTCAGTTACGTCAAGGAATTGATGATCTTGCAACGACTTGTGATCCAGGTAAACTCGGGACAAGAGATAATCATGTGGGTGAATCTGAACATTAAAGTGTCTCGCTAAACAAGCAGCATAAATACCACCATGTATCTTTCCCTTAGTTTTGTTAAGATTTAAGCGACGTGCAATAATAGCCCCCATACTAAAGGTGTGGTCATCATACAGTGCACGGCGTAAAATAGCGAGGTCGGGGGCACTGAGTGCGCCGACCTTCTCCCTAGCGGTTAAGCACTTCGTGATGAACAAAGCAAAGTAATGAACTGAGGGAAACTGCAAACTGGTAGGAGTAGCGTTTGACACCCCTCTATCTTCACCCACTGTTAAATTGAGGAGAAAATCCTCAAACTCTGAAGGTCTAGGTTCTCTCAATTCCCCATCAGAGGGAATCAAGCATATATCACACAAGTCAGTCAACGGCATTTTGTAAGATTCAGCATAAAGGTTGAACTGCATCTCAGGGGGATTATTCTTTCTCAGAAAATGAAAACCTTGCACAAAGGAATCTATAAGGATGTGATATTGGTCACACTTAGCTGCGAGGAACTCGGCCAGCCCAGCGTTTGCAACAAATTGAGCGAACTCTTGATGGAACCCGGCCTCCTCCATGAAGGCATCATGCGGCCATTCACACGGCCGCACCTCCCCAATGACTCCTTTGGCATTTTTCTTGGAGGAAAGCTTCCTAAAGAAATCCATCTTATTCCTATAAAAATTCTGAAAAAAAATTTAGTCCACAAAAATTTTGTCAACAAAACTTTGTAAGATCGATAGCAACTACTCCTAAGCATGCATAGAGGCCATATTGAGCATTCAAACTACTTAGAACTCTAAGAATTCAACATGCAAGCTCATCTACAGCAGCACCAAGAGTAGCTAATTACTCTAAAAATAACCCACTAAATCAAAAACTAATTGGAGCAATGGAGGAGTCACATACCAAGTAGCAATCCCTCCAAACAGTTTCAGAAACGGAGCTTCGAGCAAAGAGATCGAAATTCGCGGGTTTGAGAGCAAGAACACGGGAATGGTGGCTGTGGTGATTTTTGCTGGAGGTAGGAGATGATGTGGGCTAAAGAGATAAGTGAGGGGGCCCACATGGGGGCCACAACCCACCAGGGCGTGCCTGAGGGTGCTGGCGTGCCCTGGTGTCTTGTGGGCACCAGGAGCACCCCCCCTCTGGTATTATTTGCACCAGAAATTCAAAAATAATCAGAAAAAAATCGTATCAAATTTTCAGGACATTCCGAGAACTTTTATTTTTGGGTCATTTTTATTGCATAGAGAAAACAAAAAACAGGATAATCATGGCATTTTATTTTATTTAACTAGCTAAAACAGAAAATAAAATATGGGGACATAGAGTTGTGCTTACTAGATTCAACGACTTCATACCTCTCAAAAATGATTCATTAATAAGGTTGATCAAGTCTTATTAACAACCACTTCTGATTAGCATGAAACCGAAGAACTTTCGTAAAACACTAAGTTACCTCAATGGGGATGTGCATATCCCCAACAATAAGTATATCATATTTCTTTTTGGCAGTAGGTACAGGTAATTCAAAGCTTCCAATAGTGATGGTCGGAGATTCTTCAATAACATTTATACCATTCACTTGGAATTGTTTCTTCGGAAAGTGCACCGTGTGCTCATTACCATTGATATGAAAAGTGACTTTGCTTTTATTGCAATCAATAACAGCCCATGCAGTATTCAAAAAGAGTCTACCAAGGATAATCGACATGTTGTCGTCCTCGGGCATCTCAAGAATAACAAAGTCCGTTAAGATAGTAACATTTGCAACAACATCGGGCACATCCTCACAAATACTGATAGGTATGGCAGTTGATTTATCAGCCATTTGCAATGATATCTTGGTAGGTGTGATTTTATTCAAATCAAGTCTTTTATATGAGGAGAGAGGCATAACACTAACACCGGCTCCCAAATCACACAAAGCAGTTTTGACATAGTTTCTTTTAATGGAGCAAGGTATAGTTGGTATTCCAGGATCTCCAAGTTTTTAGGTACTCCATCCTTAAAAGACTAATTAGCAAGCATGGTGGAGATTTCAGCTTCAGGTATCTTTCTTTTATTAGTGATGATGTCTTTCATATACTTTGCATAAGGGGCCATCTTCCAAATATCAGTTAAGCGGGTACGCAAAAAGACTGGCCTAATCATTTCAGCAAAGCGTTCAAATTCTTCATCATCCTTTCTCTTAGATGGCTTAGGTGGGAATGGCATGGGTTTCTGATCCCATGGCTCTCTTTCTATACCATGTTTCCTAGCCACAAAGTCTCTTTTATCATAACATTTATTTTTAGGTTGTGGGTTATCAAGATCAGCAGCAGGCTCTATTTCAACATCATTATCAAGTTCTTTATCATGGTTAGGTTGAGCATCTTCATGAACATCATCATTATCATTTTCATTATCACTAGGTGAATGTTCATTACCAGACTGAGTTTCAACATCGGAAATAGAGACATCATTATTATCAGGAGGTTTTCGTAACTCAGGTTCACTAGAGGTATGCAGAGTCCTATCATTTTTATTTTTCTTTTTCTTTTTAGAAGGACTAGGTGCATCGGTATTAATTCTCTGAGAGTCTTGTTCAATTCTTTTAGGATGACCCTCAGGATAAAGTGGTTCTTGGGTCATTCTACCTCCTCTAGTTACTACTCTAGCAGCAAAATCATTCATATTATTATTCATTTCATCAAGCAATTCTTGTTGAGATTTAGCAACTTGTTCTAAGTGAGTTTGAACCATAGAGGAATGATTTCCTACACCTCTAACATCATTACCGATTCTAAATAGCAAGTCACTCAAGCGAGCAATCATATCAGAATTATATTTCAATTGTTTCAGAACATGTGCATTGAAATGATCTTGCTTCATAATATAGTTGTCCAACTCATATAAGCATTTACTAGGATGTTTATTGTGAGGGATATTACCTTCATCAAACTTTAATAAAGAATTTACCTTTACCACTTGTGGAGGTGGTGGTGTGTCAAGACCATGTATTTCTTCAATAGGTGGCAAATTCTTAACATCCTTAGCTTTAATACCCTTTTCCTTCATAGATTTATTTGCCTCTTGCATATCTTAAGGACTGATAAATAAGATGCCCCTCTTCTTCAGAGTGGGTTTAGGCGGTAGTTCAGGAAGAGTCCAATCATCATAATTCTACAGTATGTTATTCAATAATTCCTCAGCTTGTTCAACAGTTCTTCCCCTAAAAACACAACCAGCACAACTATCTAGGAAGTCCCTAGAAGCATCGGTTAGTCCATTATAAAAGATATCAAGTATTTCATTTTTCTTGAGAGGATGATCAGGCAAAGCATTAAGCAACTGGAGAAGCCTCCCCCAAGCTTGTGGGAGACTCTCTTCTTCAATTTGCACAAAGTTAAATATTTCCTATAAGGCAGCTTGTTTCTTATGAGCAGGAAAATATTTTTCAGAGAAGTAGTAAATCATATCCTGGGGACTACGCACACAACCAGGAGCAAGAGTATTGTACCATGCCTTAGCATCACCCTTTAATGAGAACGGAAATAACTTAAGGATATAGTAGTAGCGAATCTTCTCATCATGAGCAAAGAGGGTGGTTATATCATTCAGCTTAGTAAGGTGTGCCACTACAGTTTCAGTTTCATAGCCATGGAAAGGATCAGATTCAACCAAAGTAATTAACTCTGGGTCGACAGAGAATTCATAATCCTTATCGGTAACAAAGATAGGTGAAGTAGCAAACTTAGGATCACATTTCATTCTAGCATTCAAAGTCTTTTCCTTATACTTGCGTAGCAATTTCTTAAGATCGTTTCTATCCTTTCAAGAAATAATTTCTCTAGTTACCTCCTCGTCCATAACATAACCTTCAGGTATCTTAGGCATTTTAAACTTAGGAGAGATAGGACTAATAGGTGTTTCATAGTCATCATCAGTTTCATAGGCTTCATCAGTTTCAGCAATCTCATCAGTTTCAGTAGTTTCATTCTCTTTAGCTCTAGCAATTTATTCATCAAGAAATTCTCCTAGTGGCACATTATCATCAAGCACGGTACTAGCATCATCAATAGCATAATTCATAGCAGAGGTAACATCATCAGTAACTTGCGACATATCGGGATTACTAGCATGTGGTGGTGTTGCAAGCTTACTCATAACAGAAGGAGAATCAAGTGCAGAGTTAGATGGCAGTTCCTTACCTCCCCTCGTCTTAGTGGGAAAAATCTTAGTCTTTGGATCCTTTAGATTCTTCATAGTGATCAATTGATATAAATCCCAAGTGACTCAACAAAAATAGCTATGCTCCTCGGCAATAGCTCCAGAAAAAGGTCTTGATAACCCACAAGTATAGGGGATCGCAACAGTTTTTGAGGGTAGAGTATTCAAGCCAAATTTATAGATTCGACACAAGGGGAGCCAAAGAATATTTGAGAGTATTAGCAGCTGAGCTGTCAATTCAACCACACCTGGAGATTAAATATCTGCAGCAAAGTGATC
This sequence comes from Elymus sibiricus, assembly GCA_039707655.1. Lineage (NCBI taxonomy): Eukaryota > Viridiplantae > Streptophyta > Magnoliopsida > Poales > Poaceae > Elymus > Elymus sibiricus. Next base: position 322,377,816 of record CM077663.1, on the reverse strand, counting down.
TGTAGCACAGTAGTATGATAGTTTGATAGCAGTAGTAGCAGTAACGGTAACAGTAGCAGTGATAGCAATAGTTTTGTAGCAGTTGGAACAGTAGCATCAGCGGTAGTAACTTAGCAAGAACAATAAGTGGAGAACTCGTAGGCACTGAATCGGTGAACTCGTTGGATGATATTCATCATATAACAGTCATAACCTAGGGCGACACAGAACTAGCTCCAGTTCATAAATGTAATGTAGGCATGTATTCCGTAAATAGTCATACGTGCTTATGGAAAAGAACTTGCATGACATCTTTTGTCCTACCCTCCCGTGGCAGCGGGGTCCATAAGGAAACTAAGGGATATTAAGGCCTCCTTTTAATAGAGAACCGGAACAAAGCATTAACACACGGTGAATACATGAACTCCTCAAACTACGGTCATCACCGTGAAGTATCCCAAATATTGTCACTATGGGGTTGACGGATCATAACACGTAATAGGTGCATATGACTAGGCAAGATCGGATCAAGAACATAGATATAATGGTGATAACATAAACGGTTCTGATCTGAAATCATGGCACTCGGGCCCTAGTGACAAGCATTAGGCATAGCAAAGTCATAGCAACATCAATCTCAGAACAGAATGGATACTAGGGATCAAGCCCTAACAAAACTAACTCGATTACATGATGAATCTCATCCAACTCCTCACCGACCAGCAAGCCTACGAAGGAATTACTCACTCCCAGTGGGGAGCATCATGGAATTGGCGATGGAGAAGGGTTGGTGATGACGAAGACCGAAGATTCCCCTCTCCGGAGCCCCAAACGGGCTCCAGATCTGGCCTCCCGATGAAGAACAGGAGGTGGCGGCGGCTCCGTATCATAAAACGCGATGAAACTTTCTCTCTGTTTCTTTTCTCCGAAAATAGGAATTTATAGTGGTGGAATTAGGATCAGTGGGGCCACGAGGTGGGCACAACCCACCAGGGCACGCTTGGGGGGCTGGCGCGCCCTGGTGTATGCTGGCCAGCCTCTGGCCCCCCTCCGGTGGTTCTTGACTCCAGTATTTTTTAATTATTCCAAAATAAATCTCCAAAAAGTTTCGTCCAATTCCGAGAACTTTTATTTATGCACAAAAAACAACACCATGGTAGTTCTGCTGAAAACGGCGTTAGTCCGGGTTAGTTTCATTCAAATCATGCAAATTAGAGTCCAAAACAAGGGCAAAAGTGGGAGGAAAAGTAGATACGATGGAGACGTATCAATGCCCAGTCCCGAAATGAAAAAGAAATTTACTTTATGTTGTCAAATATCCATGGATTGTGAAAGAATGGTGGAAAAAGGAATAAACTTTACTTTATGTTTGGGAACCGCCTATGATGTATCTAGCATGGAAAGTATTGAGAACTACTTTGTCGTTTTCGTTGACAGGAAAGGCATGCCACTCAATATATTTTTCTCTCTCAATTTAAGCTTTGAGCTCTCGCACATCTACAAATCCCTACTTCCCTCTGCGAAGGGCCTATCTATTAACTTTATGCAATTTTTATTTTTACTTGAGTCTCCATCTTCTCTTATAAAGCACCAACTAGGGGGCACTATGATCATACTTGTGCATTGGGTGTAGTTAATATTTGAGTGTGTTTCATGAATGGATCAATGATTGAGCGTGATGGGCTAGGGATAACTTTCTTTAGTGTTGATATTTTGAAAGACAAGGTTGCTTGTTGGCATGCTTGAGTATTAAAGTCTTTATGTCAAAACTAGACTATTGCTTTGAACCATCTAAAAGTCCAAATGTCCATGCTACAAAAGAAAAGAATATGTGATGAACATGTTAGGCAGCATTCCACAACAAAAATTCTGTTTTTATCATTTACCTACTCGAGGACGAGTACGAATTAAGCTTGGGGATGCTGATACGTCTTCAACGTATCTATAATTTTTTCTTGTTCCATGGTGTTATATTATCATTCTTGGATGTTTTACAATCATTTTATAGCAACTTTATATCATCTTTTTGGGACTAACCTATTGACTTAGTGCCAAGTGCCAGTTGCTGTTTTTGCTTGTTTTTGACTTCGCAGAATATCGGTACCAAATGGAGTCCAATCGCGACGAAACTTTTTGGAGATTTTTTGGATCAGAAGGAGGCCAGTGGGCCAAAGAAGTAACCAGGAGGGAGCCCAGGCCGCCCACAAGACACCAGGGCGCGCCAGGGGCCTCGGGCGCGCCTTGGTGGGTTGTGGCCGCCTCGGGAACCTTCTCCACCGCCTCTGAGCTCTATAAATACCCAAATATTCCAGAAACCCTAGGGGAGTCAACGAAAAATACATCCAGCCACCGCAAGTTTCAGAATCGCGAGATCCAATCTAACACCATCACAGAGGGGTTCATCATCCTCATTGGTGCCTCTCTGATGATGCGTGAGTAGTCCACCATAGACCTACGGGTCCGTAGGCAGTAGCTAGATGGCTTCCTCTCTCTCTCTCTCTTTTGATTCTCAATACAATAGTCTCTTGGAGATCTATTTGATGTAATGCCTTTTTGCGGTGTGTTTGTTGGGATCCGATGAATGTTGAGTTCATGATCAGTTTCTATCCATGAATATTATTTGAGTCTTCTTTGATCTCTTATATGCATGATTACTTATAGCCTCATATTTCTTCTTCAAATCTTTGGTTTAGTTAGGCCAACTAGATCGATTTTTCTTGCCATGGGAAGAGGTGCTTTGTGATGGGTTCGATCTTGCGGTGTCCTCTCCCAGTGAGAGAAGGGGCAGCGAGGCACGCATGTATTGTTGCTATTAAGGATAACAAGATGGGGTCTATTCCTACATGAATAGATCTAGTCTACATCATGTCACCATTCTTATTGCATTACTCCGTTTTTCCATGAACTTAATACACTAGATGCATGCTGGATAGCGGTCGATGTGTGGAGTAATAGTAGTAGATGCAGAATCGTTTCGGTCTACTAATCTTGGACGTGATGCCTATATAATGATCATCGCCTTGGATATCGTCATGATTATTTGATCTTCTATCAATTGCCCAACAGTAATTTGTTCACCCACCATGCGCTATACTCATGAGAGAAGCCACTAGTGAAACCTACGGCCCCCGAGTCTACTTTTCCAACATATTGCTTTCCGATCTATCTTTTTGTCGCTTTTGTTTTTAGATCTATTATACCAAAAACCCAAAAATACCTTGCTGCACTTTTTATTTGCCTCTTTTATTTTGTATTCTCGCGAGATCTATCTATTCAATCTATTACAACCTAATCTATCTTTTTACCGTGGAGAGATTGACAACCTCTCTTTCGCGTCGGGTTGCAAGTATTTGTTCTTTGTGTGCAGGTGCTGTTTACATAGTGTTGTGTGATCCTCCTACTGGTTTGATACCTTGGTTTCATAACTGAGGGAAATACTTACCGTCGCTGTGCTGCATCATCCCTTCCTCTTTGGGGAAATACCGACGCAGTCTCAAGCCACGCCAATATACATCTAATACATGTGGATGAAATTTGTGGATTATTTAAGCTTGCATGTTTATCCGGAGATGAACTTAAGAAGAAGGTTTTCCCTTTATCTTTGAAGGGAAAAACATTGACATGGTATAGGCTATGTGATGATATTAGATCATGGAACTGGAATCGATTGCAGTTAGAATTCCACCAAAAGTTTTATCATATGCATCTAATTCATCGTGACCGGAATTATTTATATAATTTTTGGCCTCGTGAAGGAGAAATCATCGCTCTAGCTTGGGGGAGGCTTAAGTCAATGTTATATTCATGCCCCAATCATGAGCTCCTGAGAGAAATTATTATTCAGATTTTTTATGCTCGGCTTTCTAATAATAATCGATCCATCCTCGATACTTCTTGTACTGGTTCTTTTATGAAGAAGACTATTGAATTCAAGTGGGATCTTTTAGAAATAATTAAACACAACTCTGAAGACTGGGAACTCGACGAAGGTAATGAGTCAGGTATTAAGCTCAAGTTTGATTGTGTTAAATCTTTTATGAATACCGATGCTTTTCACAAGTTTAGCACTAAATATGGACTTGACTTTGAGATAGTAGCCTCTTTCTGTGAATCATTTGCTACTCATGTTGATCTCCCGAAGGAGAAGTGGTTTAAATATCACCCCCCTATTAAAGAAGAAATTAAAGAACCGGTAAAAGCTAAGGATGAAACCATCATTTACAATGTTGATCCAGTTGTGCCTACTGCTTATATTGAAAAACTACCTTTCCCTATTAGGATAAAGGAACATGCTAAGGTATTAACTGTGGTTCGCAAAAGTAATATTAAAGTACCTAAGCCCTCTGAACTAGTTAAAGTAGAACGTAGTGTTGCTATGGTTAAAGATCTCTTGGTAGAAAATATTGATGGGCATGTTATTTACTTCTGTGATGAAGCTGCTAGAATTGCCAAACCTGATGAAAAAGATAAACATAGACCCGTAGTTGGCATGCCTGTTGTCTCAGTCAAAATAGGAGATCATTACTATCATGGTTTATGTGATATGGGTGCTAGTGTGAGTGCTATTCCTTTTACCTTTTACCAAGAAATTATGAATTATATAGCACCCGTCGAAATAGAAGACATAGATGTTATTATTAAACCTGCTAATAGAGACACCATCACACCAGTTGGGATTGTTAGAGATGTTGAAGTCTTGTGTGGGAAAATAAAATATCCTACTGATTTTCTAGTTCTTGGTTCCCCACAAGATGATTTTTTTCCCATTATCATTGGTATTTCTTTCTTGAACATTGTTAATGCTAAGATAGATTGTGAAAAACAAACTGTGGTGTTAGTTTTGGTGATGTGCCTCATGAATTTAAATTTTCCAAGTTTAGTAGAAAACCTCGTGATAAAGAATTATCTAGTAAGGATGAAATAATTGGTCTTGCTTCTATTGCCGTACCTCCTACTGATCCACTAGAACAATATTTGCCAGACCATGAAAATGATATGCACTTGCATGAAAGAAATGAAATAGATAAAATTTTCTTTGAACAACAGCCTCTCCTAAAACACAATTTGCCTATTAAAACTCTAGGAGGTCCTCCTCCACCTAAAGGTGATCATGTGTTTGAATTAAAACAATTGCCTGACACACTGAAGTATGCTTATCTTGATCAGAAAAAGATATATCCTGTTATTATTAGTGCTAACCTTTCAGAACATGAATAAGAAAGATTATTAAAAATTCTGAGGAAGCACGGGGCTGCTATTGGATATACTCTTGATGATCTTAAGGGCATTAGTCCCACTCTATGTCAGCACAAGATTAATATGGAACTTGATGCCAAACCCGTTGTTGATCACCAACGACGATTGAATCCTAAGATGAAAGAAGTGGTAAGAACTGGAATATTAAAGCTTCTTGAAGCAGGTATAATCTATCCCATAACTGATAGTAGATGGGTAAATCCCGTTCATTGTGTCCCTAAGAAGGGAGGTATTACTATTGTTCCTAATGATAAAAATGAACTTATCCCACAGAGAATTGTCACTGGCGATAGAATGGTAATTGATTTTAGAAAATTAAATAAAGCTACTAGAAAATATCATTACTCTCTGCCTTTCATTGATCAAATGCTACAAAGATTATCTAAGCACACACACTTTTGTTTTCTGGATGGATATTCTGGTTTCTCTCAAATACCTGTATCACAATCTGATCAAGAGAAAACCACCTTTACTTGCCCTTTTGGAACCTATGCTTATAGGCGTATGCCTTTTGGTTTATGCAACGCACCTGCTACCTTTCAAAGATCTATGGCTGCTATATTATCTGATTTTTGTGAAAAGATTGTGGAGGTTTTCATGGATGATTTCTCCGTTTACGGAACTTCTTTTGATGATTGCTTAAGCAACCTTGATCGAGTTTTGCAGAGATGTGAACAAACTAATCTCGTCTTGAATTGGGAGAAGTGCCACTTTATGGTTAATGAGGGTATTGTCTTGGGGCATAAAATATCCGAACGAGGTATTGAGGCGGATAAAGCTAAAGTTGGTGCAATTGAGAAAATGCCATGTGTTGGAAATATGCCCTAGAGGCAATAATAAATTGGTTATTATTATATTTCCTTGTTTATGATAATCGTTTACTATCCATGCTATAATTGTATTGATTGGAAACTCAAATACATGTGTGGATACATAGACAACAAAGTGTCCCTAGTAAGCCTCTACTAGACTAGCTCGTTGATCAAATATGGTTAAGGTTTCCTAGCCATAGACATCAGATGTCATTTGATAATGGGGTCACATCATTAGGAGAATGATGTGATGGACAAGACCCAAACTATAAACATAGCATATGATCGTGTCAGTTTATTGCTATAGTTTTCTGCATGTCAAGTATCTGTTCCTATGACCATGAGATCATGCAACTCACTGACACCGGAGGAATACCTTGTGTGTATCAAACATCGCAACGTAACTGGGTGACTATAAAGATGCTCTACAGGTTTCTCCGAGGGTGTCTGTTGAGTGGGCATGAATCAAGACTGGGATTTGTTACTCCGTGTGACGGAGAGGTATCTCGGGGCCCACTCGGTAATACAACATCACAACAAGCCTTGCAAGCAATGTGACTAAAGTGTTAGTCACGGGATCTTGTATTACGGAACGAGTAAAGAGACTTGCCGGTAACGAGATTGAACTTGGTATAGAGATACCAACGATCGAATCTCGGGCAAGTAACATACCGAAGAACAAAGGGAACATCGTACGGGATTAACTGAATCCTTGACATAGAGGTTCAACCGATAAAGATCTTCATAGAATATGTAGGAACAAATATGGGCATCCAGGTCCCGCTATTGGTTATTGACCGTAGAGGTGTCTCGGTCATGTCTACATAGTTCTCGAACCCGCAGGGTCTGCACACTTAAGGTTCGGTGATGTTTCGGTATAGTTGAGTTATGTATGTTGGTGACCGAAGGTTGTTCGGAGTCTCGGATGAGATCCCGAACGTCACGAGGAGCTCCGTAATGGTCTGGAGGTAAAGATTGATATATAGGAAGTCCCGTTTTGGTCACCGGAAAAGTTTCGGGTATTTCGGTAGTGTTCCGGGAGTGCCGGGAGGGTACCGAGGGACCATCGGGAGGGGACTCTCGCCCCAAAGGGTCTCATGGGCTGTGGGAGGAGTCAAACCAGCCCCTAGTGGGCTGGCCGAACCCCTCACTAAGGCCCATGCGGCTAGGGGTGGGAAAACCCAAGAAGTGGAAAGGGTTTCCAAGTGGGGGGGGGGGGGAATCCTACTCCTAGTAGGATTGGAGTTGGACTCCTCCACCTCCCCACTTCGGCCGCACCTAGGGGCGCCGGCCTCCCTCCCCTTCCTCCTATATATACTGGAGGGGAGAGAGGGCAGCCGCACCAGAAACCCTAGCCACGGTGCAGCCCTCTCTCCCCGATAGATCAAATCCTCTAGTTTCAGTGACGCTTAGGCGAAGCCCTGCTAGAATAGTTCCACCACCGCCGCCGCCGCGCTGTCGCGCTGCCGGAGAACTCATCTACCTCTTCGCTCCCTCTTGCTCGATCAAGAAGGCAGAGATCGTCATCGAGATGTACGTGTGCTGAACGCGGAGGTGCCGTCCGTTCGGCACTAGATTGGAAGGACCATGATTGGATCGCGGGACGGATCGTGATTAGATCGCGTTACGGATCGTGATGGGATCACGGGACGGCTAGCGATTTGGATCGCGAAGAAGTTCGACTACATCAACCGTGTTTCTTAACGCTTCCCGCTTAGCGATCTACAAGGGTATGTAGATCCACTCTCCCTCTCGTCGATGCTCATCACCATGGATAGATCTTGCGTGTGCGTAGGAAAATTTTTGTTTCCCATGCAACGTTCCCCATCAGTGGCATCAGAGCTTGGTCTATGTGTAGATGAGATCACGATTAGAACACAAAGGAGTTTGTGGGCGTTGATGCTCAGATTGCTTCCTCCCTTGGTCTTTTCTTGATTCAGCGGTATTGTGGGATGAAGCGGCCCGGACAACCATTACTCGTACGCTTACGAGAGACCGGTTCCATCAACTGACATGTGACAGTGTTGCATAAAGATGGCTGGCGGGTGTCTGTCTCTCCCACTTTAGTTAGATCGGATTCGACAAAGGTGGTCCTTGAGAAGGTTGAATAGCAATTTGTGTATCACCGTTGTGGTTTTTGCGTAGGTAAGAATCGTTCTTGCTAGATACCCGTAGCAGCCACGTAAAACATGCAACAACAATTAGAGGACGTCTAACTTGTTTTTGTAGGGTATGTTGTGTTGTGATATGGCCAATTACATGATGAGATATATGTGATGTATGAGATGATCATGTTTTGTATAGAATATCATGACTTGCATGTCGATGAGTACGGCAACCGGCAGGAGCCATAGGGTTGTCTTTAATTAATTTTTGCCGTTTTTGCTTTACTTTATCGCTATGAGTTAGCAATAGTCGTAGAAGCAACAGTTGGCACGACAACCTCATGGCAACACATTGATGGAGATCATGGTGTCATGCCGGTGACGATGGAGATCATGCCGATGCTTTGGAGATGGAGATCAAAAGCACAAGTTCATGGCCACATCATGTCACTTATGATTTGCATGTGATGTTAATCATTTTATGCATCTTATTTTTCTTAGGACGACGGTAGCATTATAAGGTGATCCCTCACTAAAATTTCGAGATAAAATTGTGTTCTCCCCGAGTGTGCACCATTGCGAAAGTTCGTCGTTTCGAGACACCACGTGATGATCGGGTGTGATAGACTCTACGTTCGCATACAACGGGTGCAAGCCAGTGTTGCACAAGCGGAACACTCGGGTTAAACTTGACGAACCTAGCATGTACAGACATGGCCTCGGAACACAAGAGACCGAAAGGTCGAACATGAGTCATATAGTAGATATGATCAACATGAAGATGTTCACCATTGAAACCACCTCATCTCACGTGATGATCGGACTTGGGTTGGTGAATTTGGATCATGTGACACTCGACTGACCAGAGGGATGTCAATTTGAGTGGGTGTTTTTTAAGTAATATGATTAACTAAACTCATTATCATGAACATAGTCAAAATGTTTTTTGCAAATTATGTTGTAGATTACTAGCTCGCGCTGTAGCTCCCTTGAATTTTTATATATGTTCCTAGAGAAATAGAGTTGAAAGATGATGGTAGCAATAATGCGGACTGGGTCCATGATCTGACGATTGTTCTCATTGCTGCACAGAAGGCTTATGTCCTTAATGCACCGCTCGGTGCGCCACCCCCTCAAGCGTCGGCTATAGATGTTGTGAACATCTGACAGGCACGTTCTGATGACAACTTGATAGTTTAGTGCGTCATGCATTATGGCTTAGAATTGAGGCTCCAAAACGTTTGAACGTCACGGAACATATGAGATGTTCTAAGAGCTGAAATTGGGATCTCAGGCTCGTGCCCGTGTTGAGAGGTATGAAACCTCCAACAAGATTCTTTGCCTGCAAGATGAAAGAGAATAGCTCAATCGATGAGCATGTGCTCAGATTGTCTGGGTGCTACAATCGCTTGAATCGAGTGGGAGTTTATCTTCCAGATAAGATAGTGATTGATATAGTTCTCCAAGTCACTGCCACTAAGCTACTAGAAGCTTCGTGATGAACTATAAAATGCCAGGGATGGAAATGATGATCCCCGAGCAATTCGCGATGTTTGACACCACGAAGGTAGAAATTGTTGGAAATATGCCCTAGAGGCAATAATAAATTGGTTATTATTATATTTCCTTGTTCGTGATAATCGTTTATTATCCATGCTATAATTGTATTGATTGGAAACTCAAATACATGTGTGGGTACATAGACAACACTATGTCCCTAGTATGCCTCTAGTTAACTAGTTCGTTGATCAAAGATGGTCAAGGTTTCCTGGCCATAGACATGAGATGTCATTTGATAACGGGATCACATCATTAGGAGAATGATGTGATGGACAAGACCCAAACTATAAACATAGCATATGATCGTGTCAGTTTATTGCTATAGTTTTCTGCATGTCAAGTATCTGTTCCTATGACCATGAGATCATGCAACTCACTGACACCGGAGGAATACCTTGTGAGTATCAAATGTCGCAACGTAACTGGGTGACTATAAAGATGCTCTACAGGTATCTCCGAGGGTGTCTGTTGAGTGGGCATGGATCAAGACTGGGATTTGTTACTCCGTGTGATGGAGAGGTATCTCAGGGCCCACTCGGTAATACAACATCACAATAAGCCTTGCAAGCAATGTGACTAAGTGTTAGCCACGGGATCTTGTATTACAGAACGAGTAAAGAGACTTGCCGGTAATGAGATTGAACTAGGTATAGAGATACCGACGATCGAATCTCGGGCAAGTAACATACCGAAGAACAAAGGAACATCGTACGGGATTAATTGAATCCTTGACATAGAGGTTCAACCGATAAAGATCTTCATAGAATATGTAGGAACCAATATGGGCATCCAGGTCCCGCTATTGGTTATTGACCGTAGAGGTGTCATGGTCATGTCTACATAGTTCTCGAACCCGCAGGGTCTGCACACTTAAGGTTCGGTGACGTTTCGGTATAGTAGAGTTATGTATGGTGGTGACCGAAGGTTGTTCGGAGTCCCGGATGAGATCCTGGACGTCACTAGGAGCTCCGAAATTGTCCGGAGGTAAAGATTGATATATAGGAAGTCCTGTTTTGGTCACCGGAAAAGTTTCGGGTATTTCGGTAGTGTACCGAGAGTGCCGGGAGGGGTACCGGGGACCATCGGGAGGGGTGTCTCGACCCAAAGGACCTCATGGGCTGTGGGAGGAGTCAAACCAGCCCCTAGTGGGCTGGCCTAACCCCCCCCCCCACTAAGGCCCATGTGGCTTTGGGTGGAAAAAATCCAGAGGAGGAAAGGTGGAAAGGGTTTCCAAGTGGAGAGGAGGAATCCTACTCCTAATAGGATTGGAGTAGGACTCCTCCACCTCCAATTTCGGCCAGCCCTTGAGGGTTTGAGGCTGCCTCCTCCCCTCCCTCCCTCTTATATATACTAGAGGATTTAGAGGGAAGAGCTAACCCTAATTGCCACGTGCTCCCTCTACTTCATCTAGATCGATTTCTCCTCTAGTCTAGTTTCAGCGGTGCTTAGGTGAAGACCTGCCGGAATTGTTCCACCACCATCGCCGCTGTGCCGTCACACCGCTGGAGAACTCTTCTACCTCTCCGCTCCCTCTTGCTGGATCAACAAGGCGGAGATCGTCATCGAGCTGTACGTGTGCTGAACGCGGAGGTGCCGTCCGTTCGGCGCTAGATCGGAAGGACCGTGATCAGGATCGCGAGACGGATCGTGATGGGATCGCGGGACAGATCGCGATACGGATCGTGATGGGATCGCAGGATGGATCGAGATTGGATCGTGAGATGGATCGTGATGGGATCGCGGGACGCTCGGCGATTTGGATCGCGAAGACGTTCGATTACATCAACCGCGTTTCTTAACGCTTCCCGCTTAGCGAACTACAAGGGTATGTAGATCCACTCTCCCTCTCGTAGATGCTCATCACCATGTATAGATCTTGCGTGTGCGTAGGAAATTTTTTGTTTCCCATGCAACGTTCCCCAACAGTGGCATCATGAGCTAGGTCTATGTGTAGATGAGATCTCGAGTAGAACACAAAGGAGTTTGTGGGCGTTGATATTCAGATTGCTTCCTCCCTTGGTATTTTCTTGATTCGGCGGTATTGTGGGATGAAGCGGCCTGGGCCAACATTACTCGTACGCTTACGAGAGACCGGTTCCATCAACAGACATGTAACTTCGTTGCATAAAGATGGCTGGCGGGTGTCTGTTTCTCCCACTTTAGTCGGATCGGATTTCACAAAGGCGGTCCTTGAGAAGGTTGAATAGCAATTTTTGTATCACCGTTGTGGTTTTTGCGTAGGTAAGAATTGTTCTTGCTAGATACCTGTAGCAGCCACGTAAAACTTGCAACAACAATTAGAGGACGTCTAACTTGTTTTTGCAGGGTATGTTGTGATGTGATATGGCCAATTACATGATGAGATATATGTGATGTATGAGATGATCATGTATTGTATAGAATATCACGACTTGCATGTCGATGAGTACGGCAACCGGCAGGAGCCATAGGGTTGTCTTCAATTATTTTTGCCGTTTTTGCTTTACTTTATCGCTATGAGTTAGCAATAGTCGTGGAAGCAACAGTCGGCGCGACAACCTCATGGCGACACATTGATGGAGATCAAGATGATGGAGGTCATGGTGTTATGCCAGTGACGATGGAGATCATGCCGGTACTTTGAAGATGGAGATCAAAAGCACAAACTCATGGCCATATCATGTCACTTATGATTTGCATGTGATGTTAATCCTTTTATGCATCTTATTTTGCTTAGGACGATGGTAGCATTATAAGGTGATCCCTCACTTAAATTTCAAGATAAATTGTGTTCTCCCCGAGTGTGCACCGTTGCGAAAGTTCGTCGTTTCGAAACACCACGTGATGATTGGGTGTGATAGACTCTACGTTGGCATACAACGGGTGCAAGCCAGTGTTGCACATGCGGAACACTCGGGTTAAATTTGACGAGCCTAGCATGTACAGACATGGCCTCGGAACACAAGAGACTGAAAGGTCGAACATGAGTCATATAGTAGATATGATCAACATGAATGTGTTCACCATTGAAACTACCTCAACTCACGTGATGATCGGACTTGAGTTGGTGGATTTGGATCATGTGACACTCGAATGACCAGAGGGATGTTGATTTGAGTGGGAGTTTTTAAGTAATATGATTAGACTAAACTCATTATCATGAACATAGCCAAAATGTCTTTGCAAATTATGTTGTAGATTGCTAGCTCGCGCTGTAGCTCCCTTGAATTTTTTATATATTCCTAGAGAAATAGAGTTGAAAGATGATGGTAGAAATAATGCGGACTGGGTCTGTGATCTGAGGATTGTCCTCATTGCTGCACAGAAGGCTTATGTCCTTAATGCACCGCTCGATGCGCCACCCCCTCAAGCGTCGTCTGTAGATGTTGTGAACATCTGACAGGCACGTTCTGATGACTACTTGATAGTTCAGTGCATCATGCATTACGGCTTAGAATTGAGGCTCCAAAACGTTTTGAACGTCACGGAACATATGAGATGTTCTAAGAGCTGAAATTGGGATCTCAGGCTCGTGCCCGTGTTGAGAGGTATGAGACCTCAAACAAGATTCTTTGCATACAAGATGAAGGAGAATAGCTCAATCAGTGAGCAAGTACTCAGATTGTCTGGGTGCTACAATCGCTTGAATCAAGTGGGAGTTGATCTTCCAGATAAGATAGTGATTGATATAGTTCTCCAAGTCACTGCCACAAAGCTACTAGAGCTTCGTGATGAACTATAAAATGCCAGGGATGGAAATAATGATCCCCGAGCTATTCGCGATGTTTTGACACCGCGAAGGTAGAAATCAAGAAGGAGCATCAAGTGTTGATGGTTAGTAAAACCACTAGTTTCGAGAAGGGCAAGGGCAAGAAGGGATACTTCATGGATGGCAAGCCAGTTGCTGCTCCAGTAAAGAAACCCAAGGTTGAACCCAAACCCGAGACTGAGTGCTTCTATTATGAGGAGAACGGTCACTGAAGCGGAACTGCCCTACATACTTGGTAGATAAGAAGGCTGGCAACGTCAACAGAAGTATATTTGATATACGTTTTATTCATGTGTACCTTGCTAGTACTCCTAGTAGCAATTGGGTATTGGATACCGGTTCGGTTACTAAATGTTAGTAACTCGAAATAAAAGCTACGGAATAAACGGAGGCTAGCTAAGGGTGAGGTGACGATGAGTGTTGGAAGTGTTTCCAAGGTTGATGTGATCACCATCGCACGCTCTCTCTACCTTCGGGATTAGTGATGAACCTAAATAAATGTTATTTGGTGTTCGCGTTGAGCATGAACGTGATTAGATCATGTTTATTGCAATACGGTTATTCATTTAAGTTAGAGAATAATGGTTATTCTGTTTACATGAATAATACCTTCATTGGTCATGCACCCAATGAGAATGGTTTATTGAATCTTGATCGTAGTGATACACATGTTCATAATATTGATGCCAAAAGATACAAAGTTAATAATGATAGTACCACATACTTGTGGCACTGCCGCTAAATGTCATATTGGTGTAAAGCGCATGAAGAAACTCCATGCTGGTGGATCTTTGTACTCATTCGATTTCGAATCGGTTGAGACATGCAGACCATGCCTGATGGGCAAGATGACTAAGACCCCGTTTTCCGGTATGATGGAGCGGGCAAGTGACTTATTGGAAATGACACGTGTTGATGTATTCGGTCCAATGAGTGTTGTAGCGTGCGGTGGATATCGTTATTTTCCTACCTTCACTGATGATTTGAGTAGATATGGGGATATTTACTTAATGAAACACAAGTCTGAAACGTTTGAAAAGTTCAAACAAAATCAGAGTGAAGTTTGAGATCATCGTGACAAGAAGATAAAATGTCTACAATATGATTGTGGAGGTGAATATCTGAGTTACGAGTTTGGTATACAACTTAAGACAATGTGGAAGTTGTTTCACAACTCACGCCACCTGGAACACCATAGTGTAATGGTGTGTCCGAACGTCGTAGTCGTGCTCTATTGGATATGGTGCGTACTATGATGTCTCTTATCGATTTGCCACTATCGTTTTGGGGTTATGCATTAGAGACAACTACATTCACTTTAAAATAGGGCACCATCTAAGTCTGTTGAGATGACACCGTATGAATTTTGGTTTGACAGAAACCTAAGCTGTCATTTCTTAATGTTTGGGGCTGCGACGCTTATGTGAAAAAGGTTTTCAGCCTGATGATCTTGAACCCAAAGAGGAAAAATGCATCTTCATAGAATACCCTAACGTAACAGTTGGGTATGCCTTCTATCTCAGATCCAAGGGCAAAGTGTTTGTTGCTAAAAACGGGTCCTTTCTCGAGAAAGAGTTTCTCTCGAAAGAATTGAGTTGGAGGAAGATAGAACTTGATGAGGTTATTGAACCTTTGTTTCAACCAGTGAATAGCGCAGCACAGAAGTTGTTTCTGTGGAGCCTACGTTAGTTGAAGAGGAAGTTAATGATGATGATCATGAAGCTTCGTATCAAGTTACTATCGAACCTCGTAGGTCGACAAGGACGCGTACTGCTCCTAAGTGGTACGGCAACCCTGTCTTAGAGGTCATGTTGTTGGACAACGATGAACCTACGAGCTATGGAGAAGCGATGATGGGCCCGGATTCCGAAAAATGGTTAGAGGCCATGAAATCCGAGATAGGATCCATGTATGAAAAAAGTATGGGCTTTGGAAGTATTACCTGAAGGGCGAAAGGCCATTCGGAACAAATGGATCTTTAAAAGGAAGACGGACGCGGACGGTAATGTCACTGTCTATAAAGCTCGACTTGTGGCAAAGGGTTTTTCACAAGTTCAAGGAGTTGACTACGATGAGACTTTCTCACCCGTAGCGATGCTAAAGTCTGTTGGAATTATGTTAGCAGTTGCTGCATTTTTCGATTATGAAATCTGGCAGATGGATGTCAAAACATCGTTTCCTTAACGGTTTCCGTGGGGAAAGGTTGTATGTGATACAACTAGAAGGTTTTGTCAGTCCTAAGGATGCTAAAATATATGCAAGCTCCAGCGATCTTTCTATGGACTGGAGCAAGCATCTCGGAGTTGGAATATACGCTTTGATGAGGTGATCAAAGTTTTTGAGTCTATACAAAGTTTATGAGAAACTTGTATTTACAATAAAGTGAGTGGGAGCACTATAGAATTTCTGATAAGTATATGTGGATGACATATTTTTGATCGGAAATGATGTAGAATTTCTGGAAAGCATAAAGGGTTGTTTGAAAGGAGTTTTTCAAAGGAAAACCTGGAATGAAGCTACTTAAATATTGGGCATCAGGATCTATAGAGATAGATCAAGACGTCTGATAAGACTTTCAATGAGTACATACCTTGACAAGATTTTGAAAGAGTTCAAAATGGATTAGTCAAAGAAAGAGTTCTTACCTGATTTGTAAGGTGTGGAGTTGAGTGAGACTCAAAGCTCGACCACGGCAGAAGAAAGAGAAAGGACGAAGGTCGTCCCCTATGCCTTATCCATAGGCTCTGTATAGTATGCCATGCTGTGTACCGCACCTAGTGTGTGCCTTGCCATGAGTCTGTCAAGGGGTACAAGAGTGGTCCAGGAGTGGATCGCTGGACAGCGGTCTAAATTATCCTTAGTAACTACAGGACTAAGGAAATGTTTCTCGATTATGGAGGTGATGAAGAGTTCGTCGTAAAGAGTTACGTCGATGCAAGCTTTGACACCTATCCGGATGACTCTGAGTAGCAATCCGGATTCGTATAGTGGAGCAGCCATTTGGAATAGTTCCAAGTGGAGCGTAGTAGCATCTGCAGTATGACATATAGATTTGCAAAGAACACACGGATCTGAATGTTGCAGACCGTTGACTAAAGACCTCTCTCACATGCAAAGCATGATCGAACCCCAGAACTCATTGGGTGTTAGATTCATAACAATGTAAATCACATGGTGATGTGAACTAGATTATTGACTCTAGTGCAAGTGGGAGACTGTTGGAAATATGCCCTAGAGGCAATAATAAATTGGTTATTATTATATTTCCTTGTTCATGATAATCGTTTATTATCCATGCTATAATTGTATTGATTGGAAACTCAAATACATGTGTGGATACATAGACAAACAATGTATCCCTAGTAAGCCTCTAGTTAACTAGCTCGTTGATCAAAGATGGCGAAGGTTTCCTAGCCATAGACATGAGATGTCATTTGATAACGGGATCACATCATTAGGAGAATGATGTGATGGACAAGACCCAAACTTTGAACATAGCATATGATCGTGTCAGTTTATTGCTATTGTTTTCTGCATGTCAAGTATCTGTTCCTATGACCATGAGATCATGCAACTCACTGACACCGGAGGAATACCTTGTGTGTATCAAATGTCGCAACGTAACTGGGTGACTATAAAGATGCTCTACAGGTATCTCCGAGGGTGTCTGTTGATTTGGCATGGACCGAGACTGGGATTTGTTACTCCGTGTGACGGAGAGGTATCTCAGGACCCACTCGGTAATACAACATCACAACAAGCCTTGCAAGCAATGTGACTAAAGTGTTAGCCACGGGATCTTGTATTACGGAACGAGTAAAGAGACTTGCCGGTAACGAGATTGAACTAGGTATAGAGATACCGACGATCGAATCTCGGGCAAGTAACATACCGAAGAACAAAGGGAACATCATACGGGATTAACTGAATCCTTGACATAGAGGTTCAACCGATAAAGATTTTCGTAGAATATGTAGGAACCAATATGGGCATCCAGGTCCCGCTATTGGTTATTGACCGTGGAGGTGTCTCGGTCATGTCTACATAGTTCTCGAACCCGCAAGGTCTGCACACTTAAGGTTCGGTGACGTTTCGATATAGTAGAGTTATGTATGGTGGTGACCGAAGGTTGTTCGGAGTCCCGGATGAGATCCTGGACGTCATGAGGAGCTCCGGAATGGTCCGGAGGTAAAGATTGATATATAGGAAGTCCTGTTTTGGTCACCGGAAAAGTTTCGGGTACTTCGGTAGTGTACCGGGAGTGCCGGGAGGGTACCGGGTGGCATCGGGAGGGGTGTCTCGACCCAAAGGACCTCATGGGCTGTGGGAGGAGTCAAACCAGCCCCTAGTGGGCTGGCCGAACCCCCCACTAAGGCCCATGCGGCTAGGGGTGGGAAAAACCCAAAGGTGGAAAGGTGGAAAGGGTTTCCAAGTGGAGAGGAGGAATCCTACTCCTAGTAGGATTGGAGTAGGACTCCTCCACCTCCAATTTCGGCCAAACCTTGAGGGTTTGAGGCTGCCTCCTCCCCTCCCTCCCTCCTATATATACTAGAGGATTTAGAGGGGAGGGCTAACCCTAATTGCCACGTGCTCCCTCTACTTCCTCTAGATCGTTTTCTCCTTTAGTCTAGTTTCGGCGGTGCTTAGGCGAAGCCCTGCCGGAATAGTTCCACCACCACCGCTGCCGCGCCATCGCGCTGCCGGAGAACTCATCTACCTCTCCGCCCCCTCTTGCTGGATCAAGAAGGCGGAGATTGTCATCGAGCTGTACGTGTGCTGAACGCGGAGGTGCCGTCCGTTCGGCGCTAGATCGGAAGGACCGTGATCAGGATCGCAAGACGATTCGTGATTTGATCGCGGGACGAATCGTGATGGGATCGCGGGACGGATCGTGATTGGATCGCGAGATGGATCGTGGTGGGATCGCGGGACGCTCGGCGATTTGGATCGCGAAGACGTTCGACTACATCAACCGCGTTTCTTAACGCTTCCCGCTTAGCGATCTACAAGGGTATGTAGATCTACTCTCCCTCTCGTAGATGCTCATCACCATGGATAGATCTTGCGTGTGCGTAGGAAAAAAATTGTTTCCCATGCAACGTTCCCCAACAGATGCCTCTTCTTACTTATCGTTAACACTTGAATACTCATTAGCTAGCTATGCATAACACTACACTGTATAATAATATATGAAATTATTGTGACAATCATCGTGACAACTGTTTATTTTTAATATAACAACTATGGTGACATAATTTGCAGCTAATGACGATGATTTTTTCCATTAAAACATGTCAATATGAGATCTTGTTTTGAATCCCTCATGGAGATAAACTTAGTGGTGAAGAGGAATCACCAATCTAATGAGCAGTTTGTGAGATAAACCTGTTCAAAAATTCAAAAAATAATTAATGCCATGATGTGAGCATCGGAGGGAAGATTCCTCCATGTATAGATGCCCTCTTTGTGTAAGGAAAAATCTACTAAAATAATGCACACGTATGCTACTTGGATTTTTCCCATAAAATTAATTAATTAATAATAATATATGGATAGAAAATAAATTACTGCTACTTGTGATAGGCATTTAGATTCCTCGAAGAGGAAGGGTGATGTAGTATAATAGCAGATAGTATTTCGCTCGGTTAAGAACCAAGATTTATCAAACCAGAAGGAGACGACACACAAACAACGTTAACGGTGCATGCACACACACAAAGGAAATACTTGCACCCAACAAAGGCAAGAGGGTTTCAATCCCTTGTTATCACCAATTGCAAGGATTAAATCTCATAGTGATAGATAGATAAATAAAACAATATAAAATAAAAGGTAAATACAAACAACAAGTAAATATAGCTTTTGGTATTAATTTAGAATGGACCCGGGGGGCACATCGTTCACTAGAGGCATCTCTCTCATGAGCATAAACAGTGGGTACAAAAATTACAATTTTGCAACTGACAGAATAATGCATAATTATGATTATGATTCTTCATGGCATGATTGATATATATATGCATTATGTTTGTGATAGGTAGACCATTAAACTTACTGACGCCTACTACTATTCCACCCCAAGACCGCTATCCAGCATGCATCTCAAAGTATTAAGTTCATGACAAACAGATTAATGCTTTAAGCAAGATGACATAATGTAGACAAGGTAAGATCAAACAATATGTTGAAACTCCATAGTTTTATCCTTAGTAGCAACAATACAATACGTTCCTTGCAACCCCTCCTGTCACAGAGTAAGGACACTACAAGCTTAAACCCACTACTATGAACCACTCCCTCTGATGATATACTCATTAACTTGGCCAAAGAAAACTTATAGATCAGAGAGCATACATAGCTATAACATCACACATAATAGATTTGAAAAGACTCAATTAATTTCATAAATAATCTAATTATAAACTCACAATTCATCGGATCCCAACAAACACACGGTGAGAATTGCATCAAATAGGTCTCCGAAGAGATCATGTATTGAAAATCATAAAGAGAGAAAGAGAGAGAGCCATCTAGCTACTGCTATGGACCCGTAGGTCCTATAAGACCTAATCACACATCATCATGGAGGCAACAAGGTTGATGATGATGGCCTCTGTGATGGATTCCCCCACCGATGGAGCACCGGAAAAGGCCTCCAGATTAGATCGCGGAAGAACAAAGGCTTGATGTGGCGATAAAACTGTTTCGGGTCTCGCTCTAGTGGTTTCTAAATATTTGTGAATGTATAGCGTTCGAATTAGGTCAATCAGATCCTTAGGGGTCCCACAAGCTCACATGGCGCACCCTACCCCCAAGGGCGCGCCATCTGAGCTTGTGCCCCCCCTCGGGCATCGTCTGGTGCCTTCCCGAAGCTTCTAGGGTCTCTTGTAGTCCAGAAAAAAATCATCATAAATTTTCATCATATTTGGACTTCGTTTGGTACGGTTTTTCTACGAAACAAAGAAATAGTCAAAAAATAGAAACTGTCACTAGGCACTAAGTTAATAGGCTAGTCCCTAAAAATGATATAAAATGGCATATAAAGCATACAAGTTTGATAATATAATAATATGAAACAATCAAAAAATATAGGTACGTTGGAGACGTATAAATTACTATGTTTTTTCTTTATTATTTCCTTCTCTCTAGCCTTTTCTTGTGTCTCCTTTATTTGTCCACGCAACCTCTAGAACATCCTGACATAGGGCAAGCCTCTAGGATGGCCCAATCTTCACGAACTAGAGGTGGATTTAAGGAAGAACACGATGAACAAGAGAGGAAACACTAAAATGAACAGACATAGATACAAATAAAGATATAAATAGATAAATACTTGGACCAAATCATCAACAAGAGAGAGATGGAACATGGCAGGGTTATTCCCGAAGTCCTAAGACATGGAGGGCTTGCATTCCATGAACGAATCTTCCCCATAAGTGGAGGTCTTGGTACTCCTATGGATACATCCCCTCAAGAGGAGGTCTTCATTTCCATGAAAGGAGCCATCACCATCAAGGAGTAATCCCACAAGGGGAACACATGTGGTAAGATTTATGGCTTGAGTTCTAATCTTAGCTAACCCTAGAGAGGAAATGGAGAAGGCTATATATAGTCTTCGACACGAAGGGGTAACTGAGGATGGGATACATGGCCCATGTGCCACATCTACGTGCAAGAAGGCCAGTTGTCCGGGTAGCAGGCCGGACATTCGGTGGATGTCACTTCGCTCGAGCTTCTTTAGTCGGAAGTGGGGGTTGCTCCAGGGGTCGTATGTCCTAGTAGCAAGTCCGTCGTTCGGTTTCGCCGAAATACCTACTAATGTTGCAGTCTCCTCAAGCCGGATGCCCGAGTTGATGGTTGGTCGTCGGGGCTCAGGCCAGACAGTCCGGGTTGCTGGTCGAACAACCCACTATTGTAGCATCGACATTCTTTCTTCCGTCTTCTCTTCCAAGCTTCCCTCGCGGTTGGTGCAGGCGTACTCTTGTGTTTGCTCTCCTCCTCGACTTTTGTGAATATCCACTCAAACATATATATGCATGAGGAAGGAGGGTCAAGTAGTATATCATCATCGAAGGGGACAAGTAAACATGCGAAAAGGAAAATGTTCACCTTAATTAGTATATATGATGAGTGTGTCCATTGGCAATGAAGCATATTACATGGTGATGTATGTAGGGTGCTCCAGCTACCTTAGTCTCTACTACCTAAAAACAACAGTGTTTATTTTTCTATAGACATAGTGCTTCATCCAACCTTCCATTCTTTTCCCGAGCATCATTCCTTGAAAACAACCTTAACTGTCCCATCTTTTGTTGACTTATCAAATAAACCCATGTTATCTTTGGTAAGCTAATAAGTGATTAGAACATAAAATCCTAAGATATATTTAGGTAGGTAAATCACAACCATGATTTGATAAATATTTTTTAAAACAATCACATTAATATGGACTAATAAATCATAGACTAATGTAATAGAATATTTATAAGAGCATCTACAATCGTATTGGGCAAATCCAGCGGCCTGTGGACAGTGCGAGCCCGTGCCTCAATTGTCCCCCCGGACAACCACACCCCTCATACTCAAACCTCATTTTCATGCAAAGTCGTGCACGTCCATCATATAACATCAATTCATCACAAATTCAATAATTCAACAAAGCAAAATAAACCAAAATTCAACACAAGCCAAATTTTGACAATCCATACGATGATAGGCGACACACACATGACTCAATCGAGCATGGGAGGATGACAACGGGTTCTTCCTTCCTGCGGCCAGGACGAACGAACCGTGGTGGTCGTCAGATCGGACGCACCCAAGTCCATGTCCTCATCTCCGGCCATCTCCGCATCTGCCCCTTCCACAGTCCGTCTCTTACTGGATGTGCTGTCGGGCGCGACGGTTCCTCTTGCCGATGTTCAATGTTTTGCAGGAGACAACGATCACGAGTGACACGGACTCCGCCGAGGCATCGTCCATGGGTACAGTAGGGTCATGGTACTCGGTGGTGACATCTACGATGCCGGATGAGGATGACGACGCAGACGTTGAGCAAGGGTGGAGGAGGACGACGTCTCGGATGAGGGAAATGAAGGACGCACATGGAAGGAGAGCGGTCGATTTAGTGGACCTGGTCAATTTGGAGCGGATTTAGGGTGAGTCCGGCCAGTCGGATCCGACGCGGACGCGTCCCATATTCGTCCCATATACGGACTAGATATGAAGGGTGTCGAACGTATATGGCTGATTTGATAGGCCCAGTTAAATGGCATTTCTATGACCGGATGATGATTAAGACGTCTGCCTAAGACGTATAGGCTGAATTTGAGGCGTCGGGTTATAGACGCTCTAACTTTTTTTTTGAGGGGTTATAGATGCTCTAACCTGTTTGCACCGCAAACCAACCTGTGGTTGGATGGTTAGAGGGACTGTGGTATCCCCAGCCCACCAGGGTTCAAATCCTGGTGCTCGCATTTATTTCTGAAATTATTTCAGGATTTCCGGCGATGCGCATTCAGTGGGAGGAGACGTTCCCGTCGACGACGAGGTGCCTACGGTGACTTCGTAATTTCAAGATGATATGCCGGCTCAGTCTCTCGGAGGTGCTCATAGGGGTAGGGTGTGCGTGTGTGCGTTCATAGGGGTGAGTGTATGCGCGTGTATATGAGCGCTTGCGTCTGTACTGTGTTAAAAAAAAAACCTGTTTGCACCAAAATGCCCGTTACGGTGGAATGTGGCGGTACATGGCGGATGGCCCCCTGCGCAACGCCACATAGGGATGCAGGCGGACGCGTCCGCGACGTCCGCGACCAACCGTAAAGTTAAATCTAAGCTAATCACTGCTGCTTTAACTACCGTGCTAATGCAAAATTGATGGATGCGGGCGCGTCCACGTTCATGCCTAACGCCACGGTACGACGAGGCGCCGCGATTGTGGTTACCATACTTCCGCACCCACGAGCCAACGCCGCAGTGGAAAGAGCACTGGTGCAGGATGCATTGACCGTCGGGTGTGCGCGCGGGCGGTGGAATGCGCGCTTTGGAAGCCAGGCGATTTGGACGGCCCGTCTCCGCCGGCGATAATGGCCGCGCGACGCACGAATGCACGATCCGCCACAGCCGGTGAATGCGGGAGCCCCTGTCGCGTGAGCGTCACAGGGCGCCGGCCGATAGCAGGTCACGCTCAAGCGCTACAGCCGTACGTAGTCACCACTCACCCACCGGTGCGCCCTGAGAACGATGTATCTAGGTGCATGCCAAGGACCAAAGAGCGGCCGTCACCCCGTCGTCGTCGAGACCAAAGGCGCCCTACTCAGGCTGGCAATGGGCACGTACGTAGAGGACGGAGACGCATGCATGACCTTGCCTGCTGGGGTGTTTCGCGCGCCTAAGTTTATCAATGTTATTCATACTCTCAGCCGCAAAAAGCATGTTGTTCATGCACTGTGCCGTCGCGCTGTACATCTCGAATGGGAGAGAAAAACAGTTCACGTAGCGTGCGTTTTTGCATGGGTCATCTGCCGCGTGATTGTGGACTTGTGGTCCATATATGCTTGCACGAGTGGTCTTCCAACAGTTTAATATGCATGCCTGCCAGCGAGAAAAATCGTGGAAAGAAATATGGACTATGGATGCATCCATTTCTGTTGGATAGCCATTGCTGTCTGGTTGATTCCGAGCTCCGTGACATATCATTACATGATTGAACAGACAGGCCACGTTGCGGTTACTCGCCCCGGGGAATTCTTCTGCTCGAACTGATCATTGCAAGCTAGTTGGCACCGATAATTGTGTGCCCGTGCTGAATCTGTTCTTCCTCGTGATCACCATATGTGATATTCCATACACAAAGGCATTGGAACATGGGGAAGTACACTAAGAAACAAAAGCTCAATTGGTCTGACTTGTCCATTGGATTTGTTCTCTTAAAATAGTCACTTATCGGCTTGACACTACACCTTTTTTTTCCTCAAATGGCTTGACACTACACTTCCCAATGATGAACCTAGCAATTCTATGTACCTTGTTGTACTAGATACCGGTAATCATTTCAAGCAAAACCAACTTTTTTTAACAGAAAAAATCACCAACAGGTGTCAATATATTCAGCACTTCCCAGTCATTGTACATGAGAGATTACATGGACTGCGAGAAGAATGAAGAAGTGAAGATCAGCAGAGACAGAGAAGCTGAATACAAGTCCTAGATAGCAATTTAGGGACAGAATCCCAAACTGATGAACCACATGACAATAGATTATTTGAGACCTGGACCTTGATATAAGCATGACAGAGCAAAATATAGGAGCTGCAACAGCTGTAAAATTGGTGTTTGGCCGCAAAATGGAGCAACTCCTTCGCAGGTCATCAGACATCCTCCACCCCTTGTCTGATGGGTAGCGCCAGAGCTAGAAGAGGGAAGGAAGCGAAGAGGAAAAGGTGTGCACCGGCCCAACATTTAGAAATATGATTTGCACCACCAGATTTGGCCTTGTTCTTCTCATCTAATGGCTCTTGCATCTCCAAGATCAATTACTCCACCATTTCAGTAGTCCAGCATCCAATAATCTGCAAAATAAAATATAGTATGCCAACAAATGGAGGAGAGGAGTAGGTAAGCAAAAAGAACCATTAGTAACAGTGCATAATATACAGCTTGACACAAGAGAGCTGGCCCAACATCCACAAATCTGCAGCACAAAATGAAGTAGACCAGCAAATGGAGCAGAGTAGCAGTAAAGAAAGAGAGACAATTAGTAACAGTGCACAGTATGCAACTTAACACCTAGGATCTGAAGATTAGATAGCAAGGAAACAAAGTTAGAAGAAGTAGAAGAGTGGGCACTAGCAGAGCAGAAAAATTGAGCTTCTCCAGTTGACCTGTAAACCTGTTGAGCAAGATTTTGAGCCACACCATTAATTTCTCGAGAAATATGGAACACCTTTGAATGCATAGCAGCAGAGTATTTGAAAAAGATGGCAAGATGTTTTCTAATATTCCAAGGAATAGAAGGATCTAAAATGTTTAGCAGAGCAGCACATTTGGCCAGAACAAAGACAATCAGTAAGAAAAGTAGCTTGCACAATATTGAGCAGAGAGGCTATGTTAGAAGCAGTAGCAAGAGCAATAGATTCAGCCTGCAAAGGAGTAGAAGTAGATGATGTAGAGGCTTGAATTTGAACATTTATTCCCCCCTGCTCCAAGGGAAGAGAAATATAAATACCAACACCTGTAGCCACTTCTCCTGGAGGAAGGCCTGGAACTTTCTTTGTTCTAAAGGCTGCATCAGAGTAAATTTTTGGTCCAACAATTAAAAAATCAGATCTAAGAGTATTACCTGGCGAAGGGACGTGATTGCTGTCCGAAATGTGTTGGATCTGTTGGTTGTTGACAGAAAGACCAGGAAGAACATCATGAGACTCAAAACTCAAAGCACCAGCGGCAATGCTAACTTGATAAGGAAGAGTTTTGTTTCTATCAAAAAAAATCATTTCTTGCTTTCCAAAGACACCACAGAAAATTTAAGATATTCGGGATGGAACCATATGGATGATTCATTTGAATGAGAGCAATAAGCATTGAATGCATAGTAGTGTGGCCTTGGGTTAGAACATCAGCTTTGAGAAACCAGGGAGAAGAAAACCAAGCCGCACGAGCAAAATGACAAAGGAAAAATAGATGAAAATCATCCTCCGGTTGACCACATTGACAACACATTTGTGAAATGTGAATCGAGAAACGACCAACTCTCATACCCGTAGGCAAAGTCCTTCTCAAAAGTCTCCAAGCAAAAGTATGCACCCTGGGAAGCATGTTCTTTTGTTTACAAAATAATATAAGAAGATTTTTCAAATCCTAAGAAACAACATTAGGAGCATGTCTAGGATTAGAATGGATATCTTGCAAAAACAATTTATATGCAGATTTGGAAGAACAAGTACCATTTGGAGTAAGATCCCAACATAACAAGTCTGGGAAATCACAATCAACAATATCAGTTTGGACAATAATGGAAGCCAAAGGTTGCTGGAAAAGCGAGAAGATGAGAGTTTGATTCCAAAGCTTTTAACCTGGAAGCCAGAGATCCTTAACCACAGCAGGGTACACAAAACTAGCATGTTGAGGAATAAGATGCTCATGAATAGAATTCCAACTATTACACCAATGAGTACTCCAAATAGAAATGTTACGTTGCGTAATTTGATAGAAAGAATGGGCTTTAAGCTTAGGTGACATTTTAAGAATTGAAGCCCAGAAAGCAGATTTAGGAGGAGTAGCAGTAACTGGAAGCATTGGGAAAATATTTAGCCTTAAGCACAAGATACAAGTGAGAAGAAGGGGCTTTAGCTAACCTCCAAGTAGCAGATAAAATCAGGCTTTCATTGATGGCCTGCAAGTTTCTTACCCCTAAACCTCCTTCATTTTTGGAGTTGCAAATGTCTTTCCATGCTCGAAGACAAAGACTTTTGGAAGAATCATTTTCTCGAACTACTGTCCACCAAAAATTCCTAATAACAGCCGTAAGCTTAGCAATGAATTTCTTAGTGAACAAGATAT
Organism: Elymus sibiricus; assembly: GCA_039707655.1. Lineage (NCBI taxonomy): Eukaryota > Viridiplantae > Streptophyta > Magnoliopsida > Poales > Poaceae > Elymus > Elymus sibiricus. Next base: position 322,350,796 of record CM077663.1, on the reverse strand, counting down.
TAGCCATATAGTAAACAGGAATAGCCGAGAAAACAGAACGAATCAGCTCAAGACGGGCAGCATGGGAAAGCATGTTGGCTTTATAAGAAGGCAACTTTTGCACAAATTTGTCTAAGACAAAGTTATAAGCAAGAACTCTGTTTTTAGCAGGGAGAATCAACGGGTGACCCAAATGAGTGAAGCTAGCATCCAAAGAGGTAACAGGAAAAATTTGAGCAAAACCAACTAATATTGAAGATAGTCCATAATGTCTCGCAGCCTGCTAGAGACGCCCGGGGAGGGGGGGACTCCCCCTTGCGATATGGATCTGCTACATATCTCTTGTGTAAGCCGCCGCGCAGGCTAAAATTGTTGTTGTAAACCCCCCTCTATGTCGTGCTAATGTGATAACATGAGGATGGTACGTGACACGACACACACGCCCAAATTCCTAAGCGTCAGCGCGGCCGGCAGGATATGGGACGCGTCCAAGTATGGCGAGAACGTGATCATCAGCGTGGTACGAGTCCATGTTCACCGCGTCTGCCCCCGAGACATACATGTTCTACATCTACGACCATGGACGGTTTGTGGTGTGGCTCCCTGAGGAGCAAGTCGACACTACACGTTTTCTTTTCAAATGGCTTGACACCACACTTCGTGATGATGAACCTACCACCGTGTTACTAGATACTCGTTACTATTTTCAAGCAAAACCAACTAATCGCCGCCGGCCAGGAATGCCTGGGGGTGTGGCAAAGCCCCCCTCCCCCCCCTCCCCCGCGCGACGGGGGTTTTGCTAGACACACGGACGGAATTTTACAGGTTTTACGGATTGTCACACGTGGTATCAGTTGATTGGGATTAAGGGGAGGAAGGGCCCCACCCTCACTGAAAATCAGGGGGCGGAGAAGTTAATTAGCACTAAGTCCTCCGTAAAAGCCAGTTGTTTGCCCGTGAGTGTAGGATTATTGTCGTGACGGTATGAATCTGTTGCATACCCTCTTGTATATCGTTGTTGTAAATCCCCTCCCCCCTCTGTGTTGATTTGATCTGATCTTTCGTTGTTTATATTCTCTTGGGGCAAAGCTCTGTTTGGGTTCTACCTATGGATCAAGTCCTCATCAACAGTGGCAAAGAATGGCTACTTAATGTGTTGCTTTGTTGCACTGCAGACCAGCAAGATAGAGTTATTATGCTAATTTGGCATATTTGGCAACTCCAGAACTTGGCGTATTTGGCAACTCCGGAACGATCTGACTCATGGCAAAATGGTTCCATCTCTTCAGGTTACAGCTGAATACCTGGACAGTTATTTTAAGTCTATGGGAGATGCACGTAGATACACTATTGATGAAATATTAAAAGGAAAAATGCCATTGTCTGATGACTGGCAGCTGCCGAAGGAGAAGGAGCCTGATCCACCTACTTCTTGGCCACCTCCTACCAGAGACCGGGTTGCTTTATCCGTTGATGGTTCATTCTCAGGGGAGGATGGTTCTGCGGCGACAGGCATGATTTTGCGGCGACATGATGGATCTGTTATATTCGCTGCTTACCGGTATGTATTTCACTGCAATGACGCCCTAGAAGCGGAGATTCATGCTATTATGCAGGGGATGGCTATCGCATTGCAACACACCGACCTGTCGGTAATTATTCAGTCGGATTCCATGAAGGCTCTGTCCATTTTTTCTAATGATGTATTGGTACGCTCGGCTTATGGACATCTTGTTCAAGAGATCAAAGCTATGATGAACGTTAGGGAGTTTATTCCACATAAACTTAGTAGGAACCAGAATAGAGTGGCCGACCGGTTGGCAAATTATAGTCGTACAGAGCGAACCACAGCTGTGTGGTTGCACCAAGGACCGCCATGTATTGAGGATATTTTGCCTTTGATTGTAACTCTATAAACATTGAATAAAACTCCCTTTTCTGCGCAAAAAAAAAAAAATGCTAGACTTACGTAGACTAACTACGCACGTTTACGTAAAAACCAAGGTGAAGGTTTAGGATTGGTGTTTAGGGGTGTGAGGGTCCCACCCCTGAAAATTAGAGGGTGTTTAGATTAGTTTAGAAGGTTTAGTAGATTATATCGTCTCTGTTGTATCTCTAACACCCACGTCACAAGCAAAATAGTTACGGGTATTCCGCTAACATTGAACTTACCAAATGATTGCAATCGTAACACGAATCAGCCACAGAGAGACCGCGCATGATTAATGGTAACTGGATGATACCCTATCATACACTTGTAAAACATTCGCCAAAATGATCTTTCCCTGTAGTACACGACAGTGTCCAGCACCACTCATGCATGGTTTCTATGCGCAAACCGCGAAGCGCACAGGCGGAAGCAGACGACGAGGCCCATGCCGCTGGCTTGCCTTGCAGTGGCTTGTCCAAACAGGGACGCAGCAACCACCGAATGGGTCGAGCTCCAAGACCACCAGCCATGCAAGTTAAATAGCCATGCGCGCCATTGCTGGAGCAGTGTCATCCCTCACGACGCCCGCTGTCCTACTCGATCGTCGCCGGCGCTCTGCTTACGTAGATACATCACACAATGTGGCTATGGCTGGCGTTGGTGCTGGTTGCGCTGTGGGTGCGGCCGGCCGCGTCGGCCGATACCGTGGCGTCGTCGTCCTATATTGTGCACATGGACAAGTCGGCCATGCCGAGCGCGTTCTCGAGCCACCTGCGCTGGTACGAGTCCACACTCGCGGTGGCCGCTCCGGGGGTAGACCTGTTCTATGTCTACGATCACGCGATGCACGGCTTCGCCGCGCGGCTCCCTGAGGACGAGCTCGACAGGCTCCGGCGCTCCCCGGGGTTCGTGTCGTGCTACCGCGACGACGCGAGGGTGGTGCGCGACACGACGCACACGCCCGAGTTCCTCGGCGTCAGCGCTGCCGGCGGGATATGGGAGGCGTCTAAGTACGGCGAGAACGTGATCATCGGCGTAGTGGACACGGGCGTGTGGCCTGAGAGCGCGAGCTTCCGAGACGACGGGCTCCCCCCGGTGCCGGCACGGTGGAAGGGCTTCTGCGAGTCCGGCACCGCGTTCGACGCCGCCAAGGTGTGCAATCGGAAGCTCGTCGGCGCGCGCAAGTTCAACAAGGGCCTCATCGCCAATAACGTGACCATCGCTGTCAACTCCCCGCGGGACACGGACGGCCACGGCACGCACACGTCGTCCACGGCCGCCGGCTCGCCCGTGTCGGGCGCGTCCTTCTTCGGCTACGCGCGAGGCATCGCTCGCGGCATGGCGCCCCGCGCCAGGGTGGCGGTGTACAAGGCCTTGTGGGAGGAAGGCGCGTACGCTTCCGACATACTCGCCGCCATGGACCAGGCCATCGCCGACGGCGTCGACGTGCTCTCCCTCTCCCTTGGATTGAACGGCCGGCAATTATACGACGACCCTGTCGCGATTGGCGCGTTCGCGGCGATGGAGCGCGGCGTGTTCGTGTCAACTTCGGCCGGTAACGATGGACCGGACCTCGGGTACCTCCACAACGGCGCGCCGTGGGTGCTCACCGTCGCGTCGGGCACGGTGGACCGCGAGTTCTCGGGCGTCGTCAGGCTCGGTGACGGCACGACCTTCGTCGGTGGATCGCTATACCCAGGAACCCCGAGCAGCCTTGGGAATGCCGGGCTGGTGTTCCTCCTCACGTGCGACAACGACACGTTGCTCTCCATGAACCGTGACAAGGTCGTGCTCTGCAACGCCACGGAAACGGACTCCCTCGGGTCCGCGATATCCGCGACACAGAACGCGAAGGTGCGCGCGGCGCTGTTCCTGTCGAGCGACCCGTTCAGGGAGCTCGCGGAGAGCTTCGAGTTCCCGGGCGTGATCCTGAGCCCGCAGGACGCCCCCGCGCTGCTCCATTACATTCAGAAGAGCCGCACGCCCAAGGCCTCGATCAAATTCGCGGTGACAGTGGTGGACACGAAGCCCGCGCCGCTGGTGGCGACCTACTCGTCGCGCGGCCCGGCGGCGAGCTGCCCGACTGTGCTTAAGCCCGACTTGTTCGCTCCCGGCTCGCTCATCCTCGCATCGTGGGCGGAGAACGTCAGCGTCACGAATGTTGGGCAGCAGCCATTGTTTGGCAAGTTCAACATCATATCCGGCACGTCCATGTCGTGCCCACACGCGTCAGGCGTGGCAGCGCTGCTCAAGGCCGTCCACCCGGAGTGGAGCCCCGCGGCGGTGCGGTCGGCGATGATGACGACGGCTAGCGCGGTGGACAACAGCTTCGCTCCCATCAAGGACATGTCCGGCGGCAACCAGAACGGGCCAGCCTCACCGCTGGCCATGGGGTCCGGCCACATAGACCCGAACCGCGCACTGGCCCCGGGACTGGTGTACGACGTCGGGCCCGGCGACTACATCAAGCTCATGTGCGCCATGAACTACACGACGGCGCAGATCAAGACCGTGGCGCAGTCGTCGGCCCCCGTGGACTGCGTCGGTGCATCGCTCGATCTCAACTACCCCTCCTTCATCGCGTACTTTGACACGACTGGAGAGAAGACGTTCGCCAGGACCGTGACCAACGTGGGCGATGGGCCGGCGAGGTACAGCGCCACGGTGGAGGGACTGGACGGGCTGAAGGTGAGCGTCGTGCCAGACAGGCTGGTGTTCGGCGGGAAGCACGAAAAGCAGAGGTACACGGTCGTGATTCAGGTGCGGGAGGAGCTAATGCCCGAGGTAGTGCTGCATGGATCGTTGACGTGGGTGGACGACAACGGCAAGTACACGGTGAGGAGCCCCATCGTGGTGACGACGACGTCTGTGCTATAGGATTCGTGCACACTGCACAGATCAGTATATGTACGCGCATCAATTTGTTTTTTTTTTTTAACAGAGCAAGGCACCTGAAGGTAGGGATGAAAATGGAGCGGAAAGTTTCCGCTTTTCCGGAGGAAAAATGAAAACGAAAAGGAAATATGAAAACGGAAACGGAAATTTGCAAAACGGAAACGGAAACAAAAACAGAACTGTGTTTTCCGGTGGAACAGACATGGAAACGGAAATTCCGTTTCCGTGAATATGGAATTTCCGTTTCTACTATAGACCCATGGCTGCTTTGTTGCCCAACTACCAAACAACACACAATGACACAACGAGTAGAATGAGCATGATGGATCATTTGAGGATCAACTTTTTACTACCATACACACCCTATATGAAATAGTCATGTACTACTACAATACTACCCTATGTTGCTAACACAACCATATTATTTTGTAGCCATGTTAACAATTCCATAAATTTGTTTTGTTTTTGTGTGTATTTATCTATGATTCAAGGGTGTTGTAAGTTTTGGTCAACACAAAGTTTTGTTTCCGTGTCCGCTCCGTATTCGCTCCATGTCTGTTTCCGGTAGTATATGTTTCTGTATTTGTTTCCGGGGTTTCTGTATTCGTTTCCGCTTCTGCAAAAAAATATGAAAACAAATATGGTAGCAACCAGTTCCGTCCGTTTCCGCGCCGTTTTCATCCCTGCCTGAAGGTGCCAATTCATTCAGCTCAATATGAAAGTACATACAGAGTTACAAGATCTGCTTAAAAGAAGGAGAGAAAACATAGCAGAATCTGAGAAAGTAGAGCTGAATGGAGGTCCTGGAAGACAGGCAGGGATCAAGAACCCTCACTTATGATCAACATGACCAAAGAGACAAGTCAGACCAAAGAGAAAAACAAGATTCACTAAGCTGACATAGTCACAACAGCTGGAATTGCTTGTGCACAGGAGCAGACAGGGAGCTCCAAAGTGTCCGATGAAAGGCAAAAAGAGATCTCCACATATAGAGCATCAGCAGATGCCCCTGAATTCTGAGAAACACCACAAGAACTGATGAAACGAGGTTGCTGCCCAACCAACCCCCAAAGCTCCAGAGCAAATCCTGTCAAAACACAAACATGTGCATCTCCAAAAAATCAAAACATCAGAAAACTGAGAGATCTGCTAGTACGCAAGTGAATCCCCTAAAGATCATATAATAAGAACAGGAGTGCACTGTCATCTCAAATTCACATATAATACATAGGCCAAACATCAAATATGTAGGTCCCAACAGCCTAGCATGAGCACTTAACCTGAAATTAAGAAAAGGGGAATCTCCAATCTGCACCAAACTCTGTCATGAGGGACCTGCAAATGGCCTAGAAACAGTACACTATATGCAGGTTAATTCCCTGAATCTGGAAACGAGCAAGAAGGGAAACCACAGGGCAAGATAAATGGGAGTGAGCATGAGCAGAGCAAGAGAGTTGAGTGTTAGTATTGGCTCTGAAAACCTGTTGAGCAAGGTTGTGAGCAACACCATTTATTTCCCTAGAAATATGAAACACTTGGGCTTGCAAATTAGAAGTAGCTTTGAAAAAATGAGCAAGATCATTCCTAATATTCCAAGGAGTGGCCGAAATATTTCTTAAGGCAGCAAAAGAGGCTAAAGACAGACAATCCATGAGGAAAGTGGAGTTAGCAAGATTAAACCTCAAAGCTAGTTGAGCAGCATAGGAGAGAGCCACAGCTTCAGCCTGCAAAGGAGTAGAGGTAGGAGGGGCCGAAGCCTGAACCTGAACATTGAGCTCACCCTGATATGAAGGTATGGAAATAAAAACACCTATACCTGTACCCACTTGCCCTTGATCGAGATCTGGGATTTTTGACGATCTAAACGCTGCATCAGAGAAGATTTTAGTCCCAAGAACTAACAAGTCAGACTTAAGTATTTTGCCCTGCAAAGGAAGAGCATGAGTTTCATGAACATCATTAGAGTGAGGTTGCTTAGTAGGGGGACAAGAAGAATCAACCAGAGGCTCATAGTCCAGAGCCGCAACACCAATATTAACTTGATAAGGAAGATGCTTTTTCCTATCGAAAAGAAAATCATTTCTAGCTTTCCAAAGGCACCACAAAAAATTTAAAACATTCTTAATGGAAGCATGAGGATGGCCCATTCGAGTAAGCGCAATGAGAATGGAATGCATAGTAGGCTGCCCTTGGGTGAGAACATCCGAGCGAAGAAACCAAGGCGAACAAAACCAAGCTACTCTCGCAAAGTTGCAAAGGAAAAAAAGATGAAATTCATCTTCTTGCTGGCCACATCTACAACAAGTCTGGGCAATATGAATAGAAAACGACTAGCCCTCATACCCGTAGGCAAAGCCCTACGAAGAATTGTCCAAGCAAAAGTTTGAACTCGAGGGAGCCAATTTTTTTGTTTCCAAATGAACTTAAGAAAATCTTTCAAGTCCAAAGGAATATCGAGAGGAGAATTTCTCGGAACACTATGAAGCTCCTGCAAGCAAAGTCTGTAAGCAGATTTTGAAGCGCAAATACCATTTGGGGTAAGATCCCAACACAGCAAATCTGGACCATCATCATCTAAAATTTGAGTATTAACAATGAGAGAGGCTAAAGGCTGCTGAAAAAGAGAAAATATGAGCGGATGATTCCAGCTTTTCAAACTAGGAAGCCAAAGATCTCTCACATGAGACGGGTAAACAAAACCAGCTTGTTGTGGAACAAGAAGATCATAAATAGAAAACCAAAGATTACACCAAGGCATGTGAAAGGACGTGGATGTCGCCTAGAGGGGGGGGGGTGAATAGGCGCTTTAAAATAATTACGGTTTAGGCTTGAACAAACGCAGAATAAAACTAACGTTTAATATGTCATGCACAAAACCTAAAACAACTAGGCTCACCTATGTGCACCAACAACTTATGCTAAGCAAGATAAACAACTAAGTGATAGCAAGATATGTAGTATGAAACAATATGGCTATCACAAAGTAAAGTGCATAAGTAAAGGGCTCGGGTAAGAGATAACCAAGGCACGTGGAGACTATGATGTATCCCGAAGTTCACACCCTTGCGGATGCTAATCTCCGTTTGGAGCGGTGTGGAGGCACAATGCTCCCCAAGAAGCCACTAGGGCCACCGTAATCTCCTCATGCCCTCGCATAATGCAAGATGCCGTGATTCCACTAAGGGACCCTTGAGGGCGGTCACCGAACCCATACAAACAAGGTTGGGGCAATCTCCACAACTTAATTGGAGGCTCCCAACAACACCACGAAGCTTCACCACAATGGATTGTGGCTCCGAGGTAACCACAAATGCTCGGGGCAATCTCCACAACCTAATTGGAGACCCCGACGCTTGCCCGGAGCTTTACACCACAAAGATTGAGCTCCGAGGCACCACAAACCGTCTAGGGCACCAAGGCACCCAAGAGGAACAAGCTCTAGGGTGCTCAAACACCCAAGAGTAATAAGATTCTCAAACTTCACTTCCACGTATCACCGTGGAGAACTCAAACCTATGCACCAAATGCAATTGCAAGGGCACACGGAGTGCCCAAGACCTTCTCTCCCAAATCCCACCACAACAACTAATGCTATGGAGGAAAATGAGAGGAAGAACGAAGAAGAACACAAAGAACTCCAAGATCTAGATCCAAGGGGTTCCCCTCACATAGAGGAGAAAGTGATTGGTGGAAATGTGGATCTAGATCTCCTCTCTCTTTTCCCTCAAGAACTAGCAAGAATCATTGGAGGGATTGAGAGTTAGCAAGCTCGAAGAAGGTCAACAATGGGGGAAGAACACGAGCTCAAGAGTTGGGTACCATTGGGGAAGAAGGCCCCCTTAAATAGGCATCCCAAAATCCAACCGTTATGCCCACAAGTCGTGCTCAAGCGGTACTACCGCTCGGCGAAGTGGTACTACCGCTTAGCACGGTCAAAACAACCCAACGAGACCAAAAAAATATCAGTGGTAGTTCTTCCAGAGAGGTAGTACCGCTCGGGTGAGAGGTAGTACCGCTTTAGAGGTAGTACCGCTCGGGGTAGAGGTAGTACCGCTTGAGAGGTACTACCGCTCTCTACTACCGCTCTACTACCGCTCAAGCGGGTTGGGCACCGGAAGCATAAAATAAGCGGAAGTGGAAGCGGTAATGGTTAGAGGAAGTACCGCCTAAGAGGTAGTACCGCTCGGGGGAGAGGTACTACCGCTTGATGGGTACTACCGCTCTCTACTACTTGTGGCCGCTTCCCTTGTTGCTTGTTACTTTGAGGCTTCTTGTTCAATGGGAAAGATCTTACATGGTGCCCTTCTATTTTGCACTTGAAGCAAACAATCTTGGCCGAATTCTTGACTTGTTCTTGGCCCTTCTTTTTGTTGCTCTTGGACTTCTTCTTATTATTGGAGTTGAATCCAAGTCCACCTTTGTCATTGGGAGATTTTTGCACACTCAAGATGTTGTTGAGTGTGGACATCCCTTCATGACTCTTTTCCAAGTCTTTCTTCAAAGACGTGACTTGGGCCTTGAGCTCTTTGATTTCCTCTACATGGTTAGTATCAACACAAGTACTAGAGGAAGTATAAGCTTCATTGTTAGAGCAACAAGGCAAGGAAAGTAATTCATCACAAGATGTAGCAACATTATGAGTAGATGAATTACGAGGACTAGCACATGGCAATAAAGCATTTTGACTAGATGTAGTGCTAATGTCCACATGAGGCTCACTAGATGTTACCTTAGTAGTACTAGCCTCATGAGCTATCTTTAGCACATTATAGGATACTAGAAGATCACCATGAGTGCTAGAAAGCTTTTCATGACTTTCTTCCAATTTTCCATAATTGCTAGATAGCAACTCAAGTTGAGCCCTTAGCTCAACATTCTCCTTCAATATGGATGCTTCACAAGAAATAGTTAGTAGAACAAGCATCATCGTTAACAACAAGAGGAGAAGGCAACTTGGCACGCTCTTTTGCATATGAAGCTTCAAGTTGAGCATGAGACTTGGTGAGTTTGATGAGCGAACTCTTAATGACCCTTGAGCCATTTTCGAGGTGCTCAAAGTCCTCAAGGAGTTTAGCATGAGCAACTTCAAGCTTATCATTTTTAGTTCTAAAATCATTAGCCACCTCGAGATCTCTATCATGGGATTTCTTTAATCTAGATAATTTTAGAGCAAAGATCTCCTCAAGAGATTCCTTGGTGGTTTGTTCATTTTCAAGAGCTTGAGATAGCTCTGCGATCTCATTAGCGTAATCACGCTCATGACCTTCCATTTTATCAATGGTGGCCTCATGCCCCTCGAGATGAGCTTCCAACTCCTCAATATATTTCTTGCCCTCAATGGCAATAGACATGATTTCCATGAAGTTGGAACGAGCAAGTTTATTCTTATGAAGAGCTTTAAAAATCATTTCACCCTTAATTTTTAAGGAAGCAATATTATCACTCTCTTCATCATTATCCTCATCCTCATTATCATCAACATCATCATCATGAGATATATTGGGATTCAAAGTAGGAGATACCTTTGAAGCCTTGGCCATAAGGCAAAAGTGAGAAACAATAGATGATGATGTAGAATCCCTTGAAGCCTCATTCAAGGCCACATCTTGTTCCATGGAGTGAAACATGCGAGGTGCTCTAAGTGTTAAAGTCCAAAGATTGAGCATTGCAATAAGATAGTGATGAGGGATCATCAACGATAAGCACACTATCATCATTGCAATGACCAACACTACTGACCATATCATTACCTTGTGGCAATCCACATGTAGGTGAAGTAGAAGAAGTTGAGAAGACAATACGACCGGAGGTGGAGGGATAACAATCATCCCTACAAATCTTGGACATACCATATTTATCTTGAAGCTTTCTCCACAACTCATGAGCATCCCAGAATGGCATGAGTAGAAATATAACTACATTGCTCAAAGCGTCAAAAAGCACATTAGAAGCTTGAGCATTGAGATAATAGTTTTTCTCATCCTCTAAAGATATGTATTGAGAATCCTTTGGAGGAGAAAAACCCATATCCACAATTCGCTCTAAATTTGGGTCCATGACCCTAAAGAGATTAAGCATACGAATTACCCAAACATCAAAATTTGTGCCATCGAAACTAAGAGTGTCAGATAATCCTAATCCCATACTCGACATCCTTACTCTCTAGGTGGGTAAACCTAATAATGAGATACCTAGCTCTAATACCAATTGAAAGGACGTGGATGTCGCCTAGAGGGGGGGGGGGTGAATAGGCGCTTTAAAATAATTACGGTTTAGGCTTGAACAAACGTGGAATAAAACTAACGTTTAATATGTCACGCACAAAACCTAAAACAACTAGGCTCACCTATGTGCACCAACAACTTATGCTAAGCAAGATAAACAACTAAGTGATAGCAAGATATATAGTATGAAACAATATGGCTATCACAAAGTAAAGTGCATAAGTAAAGGGCTCGGGTAAGAGATAACCGAGGCACGTGGAGACTATGATGTATCCCGAAGTTCACACCCTTGCGGATGCTAATCTCCGTTTGGAGCGGTGTGGAGGCACAATGCTCCCCAAGAAGCCACTAGGGCCACCGTAATCTCCTCACGCCCTCGCATAATGCAAGATGCCGTGATTCCACTAAGGGACCCTTGAGGGCGGTCATCGAACCCATACAAACAAGGTTGGGGCAATCTCCACAACTTAATTGGAGGCTCCCAACAACACCACGAAGCTTCACCACAATGGATTGTGGCTCCGAGGTAACCACAAATGCTCGGGGCAATCTCCACAACCTAATTGGAGACCCCGACGCTTGCCCGGAGCTTTACACCACAAAGATTGAGCTCCGAGGCACCACAAACCGTCTAGGGCACCAAGGCACCCAAGAGGAACAAGCTCTAGGGTGCTCAAACACCCAAGAGTAATAAGCTTCTCAAACTTCACTTCCGCGTATCACCGTGGAGAACTCAAACCTATGCACCAAATGCAATGGCAAGGACACACGGAGTGCCCAAGTCCTTCTCTCCCAAATCCCACCACAACAACTAATGCTATGGAGGAAAATGAGAGCAAGAACAAGGAAGAACACGAAGAACTCCAAGATATAGATCCAAGGGGTTCCCCTCACATAGAGGAGAAAGTGATTGGTGGAAATGTGGATCTAGATCTCCTCTCTCTTTTCCCTCAAGAACTAGCAAGAATCATTGGAGGGATTGAGAGTTAGCAAGCTCGAAGAAGGTCAACAATGGGGGAAGAACACGAGCTCAAGAGTTGGGGACCATTGGGGAAGAAGGCCCCCTTAAATAGGCATCCCAAAATCCAACCGTTATGCCCACAAGTCGTGCTCAAGCGGTACTACCGCTCGGGGAGAGCGGTACTACCGCTTAGCACGGTCAAAACAGCCCAACGAGACCAAAAAAACATGAGTGGTAGTTCTGCCAGAGAGGTAGTACCGCTCGGGTGAGAGGTAGTACCGCTCGGGGGAGAGGTAGTACCGCTTGAGAGATACTACCACTCTCTACTACCGCTCTACTACCGCTCAAGCGGGATGGGCACCGGAAGCATAAAATAAGCGGAAGTGGAAGCGGTAATGGTTAGCGGAAGTACCGCCTAAGAGGTAGTACCGCTTGGGGGAGAGGTACTACCGCTTGAGGGGTACTACCGCTCTCTACTACCGCTTACAGCAGTACTTCAGCCCAAGCAAAACCGAAACCGCCATAACTTTCGCATACGAACTCCGAAATGAGCAAACTCAAGCCTGTTGGATAGATGACGACAAGTACTATCAAGCAATGGAGAATAAATGCCAATAGGATAAGGAAGATGACCTTCCCAAGAATTATCCAGCAAAATCTCCAACCCCGAAATATAGAAATATGATACATACGAAAACCGTTTTCGATGAGCTTGAGCTTATCACGATGAAGACCATAAGCTCCAAAACTCCCAAAGAGAAAAGCCAACCAAGAACCAAGAAAGATGATGATGCCAACAATGCAATGGTTTGAGCTCTCAACGAACGATACGATCAAGCTACTCACTTGAGAGCCCCCCTTGATAGTACGACTATCGATCCTATAACCCGGTCTCCCAACTACAACCATGAGACCGGTAAAATAGAAAACCCTATCAAGGTCAAACATTTGCCTTACGCATAGTCCACTTGAGCTAGATGATGACGATCTTGTCCTCCTCAAGATAGACCGCCTTTCTTGATTGTTCCGGCTCGATGAAGACTAGTAGATTTCTCCCCCATACTCCACTATGGGTGAGCCACTCTTCGGCACATCTTCACAAGTCCATTGTCACCACAATGGACAGCAAGCTTCAAGCATGATCTCTCTGTGATGCTTCACTTGAACTTGCACACCGCAACCTTGATGACGATCACCACTTGATTTCTTCTTCCATGGGTTGTATGGGATCTTCCTCTTGATGCAAGCCCATGGAAATATACCTAACCCCACAAAGAACACTCACAAGGAACATGGGTTAGTACACAAAGCGTAATGGACAATACTCACCATACCATGAGATCACTTGATCCCACTTGGTACATCTTCTACGCTTTGTGTGTTGATCAACTTTAATCATTCTTTTCCTTAGTCTTGATCAACCTTGTGTCTTATCTTCTCTCTTCACAAAGATGATGTCTTGAAGGTAAACATGAATGTTCACATAATCTTTTTCTTCAAGACATGCTTGCAATAAAGCTCAACTCTCACATGACCAATCTTTGAATAAAACCTTACATACCACCTTGGTCACCATATAAACTCCTTGAAACCAACACATGTACTTCAAGAAGTGCCTACGGACAAATCCTTCGAATATAACTCAAGGCAACCATTAGTCCATAGGGATTGTCAACAATTACCAAAACCACATATGGAGAAATATGCTCTAACAGTATGCTCCATGAAGAAATGTTACCCTGAGGAGTTGATAAAAAGCATGATCTCTTAGTTTAGGCAACATTTTCAAGATAGAGGCCCAGAAAGCAGATTTAGGTGGGGAAGTAGTGGCTCTCCACATTGAAGTATCAGGGAAGTACTTAGCCTTTAACACAAGGTACAAATGAGAAGAAGGAGCATTGGCTAACCTCCAAACAGCTGTGAGGATGAAACTTTCATTAATGGCTCTTAGATTCCTGATTCCCAAGCCCCCTTCTGCCTTACAACAACAAATATCCTTCTATGCCCTAAGGCAGATACTTTTCTTTGAGTCAGTCTCTCTAACACCTGTCCACCAGAAATTTCTAATAACAGCCGTGAGCTTAGCAATGAATTTCTTAGAAAACAAGATGTTTGCCATGTAATAGACTAGAATAGCTGAAAAAACAGATCAAATCAATTCAAGCCTAGCAGCATCAGAGAGCATATTAGCTTTGTAAGAGGGCAGCTTATTCAAAAATTTATCTAGCACAAAGTTGTAAGTAGCCACTCTATTTTTAGCAAGAAGAATAAGTGGATGACCAAGATGAGTGAAATTAGCATCAAGATTAGAAACAGGAAAAAATTGTTTAATGCCTTGAATCGTAGCCTGAGAAACATGCGAGCTAAAAAGGATTGCAGATTTGCCCCAGTTGGGAGTTTGACCAGAAAGCTCACAAAATTGATGAATAAGATTAGCCATAGCCTGAGCTTCTTGAAGAGTAGCATGTCCACAAACCAATAAGTCATCTGCAAAGTGAAGAGAATGAACAGAGGGGCAGTTTGGACCAAGAGAAATACCCTGCAAATGGTTAGCCTGAAGAGCCTCATTAAGCGCTATGGAAAGTTCATTAATGGCAATGACAAACAAGTAAGGAGACATAGGACAGCCCTGCCTAATCCCTCGAAAACTTTTGAACTTATGAGAAGGTTGACCATTGATTAGCACGGAGAATGTAGGATAGGAGATGCATGCATGAAGTAAATTAATGAAATGACAATGCAGCCCTTTACGAGTAAGCGCAGAAACAATAAAGTCCCATTCTAGTCTATCAAAAGCTTTAGCAAGATTAATTTTAAGCATGAAAGCATCCTGTTTCCAAGATTTGAGAGAGAAAGAATGAGCAATTTCCTGGGCAATGATAATATTATCACTAATTCTCCTACCCTCGATAAAAGCCTGTTGAGCAGGATCTATATAATCAGGAAGGTGAGGCTTAATCCTGTTTGCAAGAGATTTGGCAATGATCTTATAAACAACATTACAAAGACTAATAGGCCGGTAGTCCATAGGAACTTGAGGAACAAGACTTTTAGGAATGAGAGCAATGTTGGTGTCATTAATGTGCGGAGGAAGAATTCCAGTTAGATAAAAGTTAATAACAAGCTGAGTTACCTCATCCCCAATCTAGTCCCAAGTTGCTAAATAGAACTCAACATTAAAACCATCCGGTCCTGGAGAAGCATTGAGTTTCATATCCTTAAGAATCTGCAAAATCTCATGATTGTCAGGAAGAGCATAAGTGGGATCCAAAGAGTCACTCAGCCATTGAGTGGAAAGGTAAGGTCTACTCACATTATTATTCGGAGAAGAGAAAATGTAGCGAAAATAGTTAACAAAGGTATTCGTGATAGCAGTAGGATTGAAATGAATCATATTATTCTCATCCTTAACAGAACAAATGGTATTTCTCTTCCTACGCTTGACAATAGTTTGATGGAAAAATTTAGTGTTACGGTCACCAGCCACAACCCATTTATTCTTACTGCGTTGCTTATAGAATTGATTAAGTCTAGAAAGAGTTTGCTCATACCTAGTAGTGAGAGAAGATTCTAAGTTGTGGTCCTGCTGCTGAAAAGGAAGTTGCTGAAGTTGATTGATGCGTGCTTCCAGATCCAAAAGATCATTTTGAAGAGGCTTCTTCTTCTTGCACGACATTTTTAAAGATCCTGCCAAAGAAGAAGACTTTGCTGCAAAAGAAGGCGAGGAAGAAGCATTCCAGGCAGATCTAGCAAAGGCATGAAAATCTTTCTCCATCAACCACCAATTTTCAAATTTGAAAGTTTGTCGAGGCTTGACAAAATTACCTTCAGTAGACACTAGAATGGGGGCCATGATCACTCAGGATAATAGGCAGATTAAGTACTTTGGTATTAGGGTAGTGCATGCACCAATTAGAGTTAACTAAACAACGGTCGAGGCGTCTATAAATAGGATTGGAAGTGTGTTGTCTACCACGCCATGTATAGGTAGGTCCACTATAACCTATATCAAACAAACCACAATTTTTCACAAGTGAATGGAAAGCATGCATACGATAGTAATTGACATTGCCATTACAACCATCAATATCATACAGGATGTCATTCAAGTCCCCTATACACATCATGGGCATGCCTAGATTATCATACACAAAAGATGAAACTTGGTCCCAGATGGCACTAGTCTGCCTATGATACGGGTCACCATATATGCAAATCAAACAAAAGTTGACCCCCGAATCTACCTGAACTACTTTAGCTAATATATAGTGGAAAGCAGCACTATGAACAGAGACTTTAAGATCATCGGTCCACATTAACCAAAGCCCTCCCGAAGTACCTCTAGAAGGAACAACAAAACCATTAGTAACATCAAACCTGTTAACAAGATCAATAGAACGAACTTTGGAGGACTTGATTTCTGAAACAAAAGTAATCTGAGCCTTCGTGGACCGCATCAAGTTAGCCAGGTATAGCATCCGCTCATTACCGAGTCCCCGACCCACACCTCGGCAATTCCAAGCAATGGCCCTCATGGCGGAGCTAGCATCAGCACATGAAGAGAAACAACAACCGGAGCTTAGATCTTGAGGCCACCGAACAGACCTGGAAGGAAAAGGACTAAAGGCAAGGAATCTAGAGAGAAAAGAGGTGGGATTGGAAGAATCCGGCTATGGTAGGGGGGAAACCAAGAGGAGACAACAGAGATGGGCTGGATTAGAGGAAGAAGAGGATCAGCACCGCGACGCCAAGATGGAGCACGGGCCAGCAATCGGGAAAGGGGTAAAAAGAGGATGAAGGAGAAGATAAGGAAATAGAGAGATTAGATCAGAGGAGGGGGGAGGGAGGACAGCATCACGCCAATCGTCTGATACTGGCCGGAAGTTGCCACTGCTTTTCACCTTTTATGCACTGGCTTTGAGAAGAACAGAGGCGGAGCTTGCGGATGACGAACATGCTATAGAAATAACAGAAGAAAAGATGGAGGAGCAAATAGATCAGAGGAGAATCAAGGAGGATGCAGAGGAAAGGATCAAGGGGAAGGATCAAGGGGAAGGACGAAACGGCATGACGCCAGTCGCCGGACAGTCGCCGGAATTCGCCACTGGGGCAGAGTCGTGTGGGTTTAGGAAGGGAGTAGTAGTTTACGCGCATCAATTCGTTGGAGCAAAGGTAATCGAGCGAGACAGTGAGGTAAGTGAAAGCTTGTGATCGAACAACTGACCATACGCCAATACACTACGGTGGCACTCGTCACCCCATCGGACGGGGACGGTCATTGGTGGCTGACCGGTGTCTATGGGCCTCAAGCTGACGATGAAAAGATAGAGTTCTTGGCCGACCTCCTGGAAGTGTGTGAATCCCGCATCGGACCCTGGCTCCTTGGTGGAGATTTTAACATGATCACTTCGGCCGACGACAAAAACACCCCGCATCTCAATCACCACGCCATGAGCAGATTTCGACGATGCATCGCCGACGAGGAGCTACGTGATCTCTTCCCACGGTCGCCGCTACACTTGATCGAGCGAGCACGACTCGCTGATACGTCTCCATCGTATCAACTTTTCCAAACTCTTTTGCCCTTGTTTTGGACTCTAATTTGCATGATTTGAATGGAACTAACCCGGACTGGCGCTGTTTTCAGCAGAATTGCCTTGGTGTTATTTTTGTGCAGAAATAAAAGTTCTCGGATTGACCTAAAAATTTATGGAGAATATTTTTGGAATTAATAAAAATTACTGGCGAAAGAATCAACCGGAGGGGGTCCACCACCTGGCCACAAGCCAGGGGGCGCGCCCCCCTGTCTTGTGGGCCCCCTGGAGGTCCTCCGACCTCAACTCCAACTCTATATATTCCTATTCGGGGAGAAAAAAATAAAGAAGAAGAGTTCATCACGTTTTACGATACGGAGCCGCCGCCACCTCCTGTTCTTCCTCGGGAGTGCAGATCTGGGGTCCGTTTTGGGCTTCGGAGAGGGGAAATCGACTCCGTCATCATCACCAACCATCCTTCATCACCAATTTCATGATGGTCTCCGCTGTTCGTGAGTAATCTCATCGTAGGCTTGCTGGACGGTGATGGGTTGGATGAGATTTACCATGTAATCGAGTTAGTTTTGTTAGGGTTTGATCCCTAGTATCCACTATGTTCTGAGATTGATGTTGCTATGACTTTGCTATGCTTAATGCTTGTCACTAGGGCCCGAGTGCCATGATTTCAGATCTGAACCTATTATGTTTTCATGAATATATATGTGTTCTTGATCCTATCTTGCAAGTTGTAGACACCTATTACGAGTTATGATCCGCATCCCCCAGG
Organism: Elymus sibiricus; assembly: GCA_039707655.1. NCBI lineage: Eukaryota > Viridiplantae > Streptophyta > Magnoliopsida > Poales > Poaceae > Elymus > Elymus sibiricus. The sequence continues at coordinate 322,332,486 of CM077663.1, read as the reverse complement.
GTGACAATAACTGGGATTCTTTCCGGTGATTACCGTAGTTTGAGGAGTTCATGTATTCACTAAGTGCTAATGCTTTGGTCCGGTTCTCTATTAAAAGGAGGCCTTAATATCCCTTAGTTTCCATTAGGACCCCGCTGCCACGGGAGGGTAGGAAAAAATATGTCATGCAAGTTCTTTTCCATAAGCACGTATGACTATATATGGAATACATGCCTACATTACATTGATGAATTGGAGCTAGTTCTGTCACCCTGTGTTATAACCATTGCATGATGAATGACATCCGACATAATTATCCATCTCTGATCCATTGCCTACGAGCTTTTCACATATTGATCTTTGCTAAGTTACTTTTCCGTTGCCACGGTTACAATCACTACAAAACTGCTACTGTCACTTTGCCATTGTTACCGTTACTTCCATACTGCTTTGCTACTGAATACTTTGCTGTAGATACTAAGTCTTTCAGGTGTGGTTGAATTGACAACTCAGCTGCTAATACTCGAGAATATTCTTTGGCTCCCCTTGTGTCGAATCAATAAATTTGGGTTGAATACTCTACCCTCGAAAACTGTTGCGATCCCCTATACTTGTGGGTTATCAAGACCTTTTTCTGGCGCCGTTGCCGGGGAGCATAGCTCTATTCTCGGAGTCACCTGGGATTTATATCTGTTGATCACTATGAAGAATTTGAAAGATGCTAAAACCAAGATCTACCCCTCTACTACGAGGACAGGTATGGAACTGCCATCTAGCTCTGCACTTGATTCACCTTCTGTTATGAGTAAACTTGCGACACCACCACCTGCTATTGATTATGATATGTCGCAAGTAATTGATGATGCTACTTCTGCTATGCATGATGCTTATGATGATACTTTGCTTGATAATACTGTGCCACTGGGTGAATTTCTTGATGAACAAATTGCTAGAGTCAATGCTGCAACTGATGATATTTCTAAAACTGATGAAATTATTGAAACTGAACACTATGAGACACCTGCTAGACCTAGCTCTCCTAGGTATGAATTTCCTAACATACCTAAGGGTTATGTTATGGAAGGAGAGGTAGCTAGGGACTTTCTTGCTTGTAAAGATAGAGATGATCTTAAGAAATTACTATGCAAGTGGAAAGAAAAATCTTTGAATGCTAGAATGCAATATGATCCTAAGTTTGCTACTTCACCTATGTTTGTTACTGATAAGGATTATGAATTCTCTGTCGATCCTGAGTTAATTACTTTGGTTGAATCTGATCCTTTCCATGGTTATGAATCTGAAACTGTTGTGGCACATCTTACTAAATTGAATGATATAGCCACCCTATTCACTCATGAGGAAAAAATTCGTTATTACTATATTCTTAAGTTGTTTCCTTTCTCATTAAAGGGTGATGCTAAGATATGGTTTAATTCTCTTGCTCCTGGTTGTGTGCGTAGTCCCCAGGATATGATATATTACTTCTCTGAAAAATATTTTCCTGCCCATAAGAAACAAGCTGCCTTGCAGGAAATATTTAACTTTGTGCAAATTGAAGAAGAGAGTCTCCCACAAGCTTGGGGGAGGCTTCTCCAATTACTTAATGCTTTGCCTGATTACCCTCTCAAGAAAAACGAAATACTTGATATCTTTTATAATGGACTAACCGATGCTTCTAGGGACCACCTAGATAGTTGTGCTAGTTGTGTTTTCAGGGAACGAACTGTTGAACAAGCTGAACTACTATTGAATAATATATTGAGCAATGATAATGATTGGTCTATTCCCGAACCACCTCCAAAGCCGACTCCGAAGAAAAGAGGTATTCTATTTCTCAGTCCTGAAGATATGCAAGAGGCAAACAAATCTATGAAAGAAAAAGGTATTAGAGCTGAAGATGTTAAGAATCTACCACCTATTGAAGAAATACATGGTCTTGATAACCCGACACAGGTAGTAGAGGTAAATTCCCTCCGTAGATTTGATGAAGGTGATATTCCTTATAATAAGTCTGCTAGCCAATGCTTGGATGAGTTTGATAACTTTATTGTTAAGCAAGAAAATTTCAATGCTTATGTTAGTAGACAATTGAAACATAATGCTTACTTGCTTGATCGCTTAGGTGATAATAAGAGTAGAACTTTTAATGATCTTAAGCTTATTAGTAAACATGCTTCCATGGTAACTACTCAAGTAGAACAAGTACTTAAGGTACAAAATGATTTGCATAATGAGATGATTGGTAAGAACAATGATCATTCTGTTAGAGTTGTGACTAGAGGTGGTAAAATGACTCAGGAACCTTTGTATCCTGAGGGCCATCCTATGAGAATTGAGCAAGATTCTCAGAGAATTAATATTGATACACCTAGTCATCCCAGTAATAAAAGGAAAAAGAATGACGATAGGACTTTGCATGCTGCTAGTGAACCTGGTATAGATACACAGGAAAACCCAAATGATATTTCTATTTCAGATGCTGAGACACAATCTGGTAATGAACATGAGCCTAGTGATAATATTAATGATGATGTTCATATTGATGCCCAACCTAGTAATCATAATGATGTGGAGATTGAACCTGCTGTTGATCTTGATAACCCACAACCTAAGAACAAAAGATATGACAAAAGAGACTTTGTTGCTAGGAAACATGGTAAAGAAAGAGAACCTTGGGTTCAGAAACCCATGCCCTTTCCTCCTAAACCATCCAAGAAAAAGGATGATGAGGATTTTGAGCGCTTTGTTGAAATGCTTAGACCTGTCTTTTTGCGTATGCATTTGACTGATATTCTGAAAATGTCTCCTTATGCTAAGTATATGAAAGATATTGTGACAAATAAAAGAAAGATACCGAAAGCTGAGATTTCCAGCATGCTTGCTAATTATACCTTTAAGGGTGGAATACCAAAGAAACTAGGAGATCCCGGAGTACCTACTATACCATGCTCTATTAAAGGAAATCATGTTAAAACTGCTTTATGTGACCTTGGAGCTGGTGTTAGTGTTATGCCTTTCTCTTTGTATCATAGACTTGATTGGAATAAGTTGACACCTACTGAAATCTCTTTGCAAATGGCTGATAAATCAACTGCTTTACCCATCGGTATTTGTGAGGATGTGCCTGTCATAGTTGCAAATGTTACTATCCTAACGGACTTTGTTATTCTTGATATTCCCGAGGACGACAGTATGTCGATCATCCTTGGTAGACCCTTTTTGAATACTGCAGGGGCTGTTATTGATTGCAACAAGGGCAATGTCACTTTTCATGTTAATGGTAATGAGCATACGGTACACTTTCCGAAGAAACAATCTCAAGTTCATAGTATCAACTCCATTGAAAAAAAATTCAACGATTATTATTGGAGACTTTGAATTTCCTCTCCCTACTGCCAAAAAGAAATATGATATACTTATTGTTGGGGACATGCATATCCCCATTGAGGTAACCTAGTGTTATTCGAAAATTCTCTGGTTCCGTGTCATTCGAAAAAGTTTGTCAATAAGACTTGATCAACCTTATTGATGGATTCTTTTTGATGAGCATGAGATGGATGAATTTAGAAAGCACAACCTTCTGTACCCAACTTCTATTTTATGTTCTTTAGACTTAATTTAGTAAAAAAATGCTATTATTTTTCTATTTTCTGTTTTATCCGTGCAATAGAAAAATGACCTGAAAATAAAAGTTCTCAGAATTCCCTGAAAATGTAGTATGATTTTTTCTGGAATATTTTAGAATTTTTGGCACTGAGAACACATCAGGAGGCTGCACCAATGGGCCACAAGCCTGCAGGGTGCGCCCACCCCCCCTGGGCGCGCCCCCTGGCTGGTGGGTCCCACGTGGGGCCCCCACACTTATTCCAGCACCCATCCACTTTGTCTTCCTCCAGAAAAAATCCCACCATTACTCAAACCCGTGTTCTAGCTCATCTTGCTGCCATTTTCGATCTCCTTGCTCAAAACTCCATTTGCAAAACTGTTTTGGGGGATTGTTCTTCGGTATGTGACTCCTCCAATGGTCCAATTAGTTTTTGTTCTAGTGCTTTATATATTGCAAATTTTTGCTGCTTTGGTGACCTTGTTCTTGAGCTTGCATGTCAAATTTGTATGGTCCCAAGTAGTTTTGATGCATGATATAGCCTCTAGGCACTTGTGGGAGTAGTTGCTATAAGTTTTGTTGAGTTTTGTTCACCTTTATTGTGAGTCACTGAAAATTTCAGAAATTTCTCAGACAAAGAAAAATGTTGAGGAGAATATACCAAGGTGGTTCCTCGAGCAAGAAGACCCCGAGACTCGCGATACGTGAGCCCGACTTTGAACCACCGAGGGAAGCTCAAGTGCGGCCTTGTGAATGGCCGTCGGATCCATTCATGGTCCATGCCGGATTCAAGGAAGAATTTTACGCGTACATACGAAATGCTGGCCTTGAAGATTTCGTCTCAGACCAATGCAAGCAATATTATCAACTCACTGATTCCTTCGTGCGGAGGTTTGAATTTTCATCCAGGCGTAATACACATTCCGTTCTTTTTAATCTTTATGATGAATCTTATACTATGGACCTAGAGGATTTTAACCGTGCATGCAAAATTCTACAATGGGGCAGCCATAGTGATCCTCACAAAACTGAATATAGTGATTTTCTTGCTAGCATCACTGTGGGAGAAACTAGAAACATTACACAGGCTACCTTGGGGAGCATTCACTTCCTGCCATACATTATTTTGCTCTCTTCATAGGTAGATGTATTAACGGTAAACATGATCATAGCCACCTTTGTGTACCTGATCTCAGTATTCTTAAGAGTGCGGTCATGGGTGATAGACGATATAACTTGGGAGCCATTATTGCTAGGAGGCTACATAAAAATGCTAAGGATGGAGATTTCTTTGGTGGGATTTATGCCACCCGGGTAGCTAATTATCTTAGGGTACCCATAAGGGAAAATGATATTGAGTTACCACCTACTTTTCTTGATTATGAGGCTATGGTGCGCTACCAGTTTCTTGAGAGAAACGAACAATCCCTCCTGTACCGACTAATTTTTGACAGACAGCGTGCTGTCCATATTACCCTTCCTGCTCCTGCTTTCTTTAAACTTTCAGGAAAAACGGAGACACTTTATAACCAGAGAGGAGGCAAGCAAATACAAGAGAGAGGCGGAAGCCGCTCGCCTCCGCGCTGCAGCCGCTCAGGCGGTAGCTGTCGTAGCCCAGTACAACCCCAATTATGACTTTGGATATTATCCGGGCCAGCTATGGCCCTAGACCAACTTAGGCTAAAAGCCTAAGCTTGGGGGAGTACGTATTTATCACCGACATTGCATTCATGTTCACACACTCATCTTAGTGGTCGGTGCTTATACTTTTTCATTGTACCATCCATGGTAGTCTATTTCTTCTTTTCGCTTTCTTCTTGTGTGTTTAATTAACCTTGAGAAAATCCAAAAAAATTAGTTCTAGCTTTACCTTCTAGTTTGTTTAGTTGTATCGTTAAAAAGAAAACCCAAAAATATTTCTCGTTCTTCTTTTGCTTGTTGGGAGCTTTCCCGTGTAAATAGTTTCTTCTCGTTCTTGTTTTGAAATTTCTTTTCTTTGGGTCATAAGGAGAAGACCACGATGAAAATGTTGAGTGGCTCTCATATGTACAGAGAACCCATATTACCTTGCCTTCTCCTTTGAGTTATTGTTTGCAGATTCTAGCTTACTCCAATGCACGTGCACTCTCTTTATTATTCACACCGTTCGGTCGTGCAAGTGGAAGGCAATAATGACGATATATGATGAAGTGATTGAGATGGAGAAAAGCTGGTATGAACTCGACCTATTTTGTTTTTGTAAATATGATTAGCTCATCATTCTGGATTCAGCTCATTATGGATGAAACATGTTTGCAATGACAATTAGAGATTATAGTTACTCATGCCATGCTTAATTAGCTAAGAGTGTATAATGGTTTGTCTTGAGTGCCAACATGCATTTTAGAATGGTTGTGATGCAGTATGATAGGATGGTATCCTCCTCTGAATGATTCAAGTGGCTCGACTTGGCACATGTTCACGCATGTAGTTGAAACAAAACCAACATAGCCTCCACGATGTTTATGTTCATGGTGATTTATATCCTACTCATGCTTGAATTCAATGTTGGTTAATCTCAAAGCATGTTTATGACTGTTGTCGCTCTCTAGTTGGTCGCTTCCCAGTCTTTTGCTAGCCTTCACTTGTACTAAGCGGGAATACTGCTTGTGCATCCACTTTCATAAACCCAAAGTTGTTCCATATGAGTCCACCATACCTACCTATATGCGGTATTTACCTGCCGTTCCAAGTAAATTTGCATGTGCCAAACTCTAAACCTTCAAATAATACTCTGTTTTGTATGCCCGAATCGCTCATGTAGTGACTAGGGGCTGTCAGTATCTTCCATGCTAGGTGGGTTATTCTCACGATATGTGTTGATTCACTATCATTCACGAGAAAGTGGCTGGTATTCGGGATGCCCAGTTCCATGCTCAAAAATCAAATCAAAATATAATGAAACAAAACTCCCCCAGGATTGTTGTTTGTATGGACGGTACTCGTGGATTCGGCTCGCCGTGGAGTGTGATTGATTGGTGGAGGGGGAGTAATAACTTTACTATTCTGTTTGGGAACCGCCTATAATGTATCTAGCATGGAAGATACCGAGATCTCTTAGTTGTTATGCTGACAATGAAAGCATACCGCTCAAAATTAGTATTCATCCCTATTTTAAAAAGCTCGAGCTCTGGCACCTCTATGAATCAATGCTTCCCTCTGCGAAGGGCCTATCTATTTTACTTTACTGTTGAGTCATCCTCCTCTTATAAAAAGCACCAGTTAGAGAGCACCACCGTCATTTGTATGCTTTGTTATTAATTGATATCGAGTATGATTGTGACTGGATCTCTTTTACCATGAATTACAATGTCTAGTCAGTCCTTCTTCTTCGGAGGTGCTCTGCATTTATGTTTTGTGGTCTCAGAAAGGGCTAGCGAGATACCATTATATCATATTGTATCATGATCATTTTGATAAAATTGTTGTCATCCGAGACTTATTATTATTGCTCGCTAGTTGATTATGCCATTGATATGAGTAAATGCGAGACCTAAATGTTATTGTGAATGTGGTTAGTCTATAATCTTTGCTGAAAATCTGAACATCAGTTAGACATATTTACAACAACAAGATCAAACAGAGTTTGTAAAAGTTTTTACTTATCACTTTCAGTTTGTCAACTGAATTGCTTGAGGACAAGCAATGGGTTAAGCTTGGGGGAGTTGATACGTCTCCATCGTATCTACATTTCCAAACTCTTTTGCCCTTGTTTTGGACTCTAATTTGCATGATTTGAATGGAACTAACCCGGACTGACGCTGTTTTCAGCAGAATTGCCTTGGTGTTATTTTTGTGCAGAAATAAAAGTTCTCGGATTGACCTGAAAATTTACGGAGAATATTTTTGGAATTAATAAAAATTACTGGCAAAAGAATGAACCGGAGGGGGTCCACCACCTGGCCACAAGCCAGGGGGCGCGCCCCCCTATCTTGTGGGCCGCCTGGAGTTCCTCCGACCTCAACTCCAACTCTATATATTCCTATTCGGGGAGAAAAAAATAAAGAAGAAGAGTTGATCGCGTTTTACGATACGGAGCCGCCGCCACCTCCTGTTCCTCCTCGGGAGGGCAGATCTGGGGTCCGTTTTGGGCTCCGGAGAGGGGAAATCGACGCCGTCGTCATCACCAACCATCCTTCATCACCAATTTCATGATGCTCTCCGCCGTTCGTGAGTAATCTCATCGTAGGCTTGCTAGACGGTGATGGGTTGGATGAGATTTACCATGTAATCGAGTTAGTTTTGTTAGGGTTTGATCCCCAGTATCCACTATGTTCTGAGATTGATGTTGCTATGACTTTGCTATGCTTAATGCTTGTCACTAGGGCCCGAGTGCCATGATTTCTGATCTGAACCTATTATGTTTTCATGAATATATATGTGTTCTTGATCCTATCTTGCAAGTTGTAGACACCTATTACGAGTTATGATCCGCATCCCCCAGGGTGACAATAACTGGGATTCTTTCCGGTGATTACCGTAGTTTGAGGAGTTCATGTATTCACTAAGTGCTAATGCTTTGGTCCGGTTCTCTATTAAAAGGAGGCCTTAATATCCCTTAGTTTCCATTAGGACCCTGCTACCACGGGAGGGTAGGACAAAAGATGTCATGCAAGTTCTTTTCCATAAGCACGTATGACTATATATGGAATTCATGCCTACATTACATTGATGAATTGGAGCTAGTTCTGTCACCCTATGTTATAACCGTTGCATGATGAATGCCATCCGACATAATTATCCATCTCTGATCCATTGCCTACGAGCTTTTCACATATTGATCTTTGCTAAGTTACTTTTCCGTTGCCACTGTTACAATCACTACAAAACTGCTACTGTCACTTTGCCATTGTTACCGTTACTTCCATACTGCTTTGCTACTGAATACTTTGCTGCAGATACTAAGTCTTTCAGGTGTGGTTGAATTGACAACTCAGCTGCTAATACTCGAGAATATTCTTTGGCTCCCCTTGTGTCGAATCAATAAATTTGGGTTGAATACTCTACCCTCAAAAACTGTTGCGATCCCCTATACTTGTGGGTTATCACTCGCCTACCCTTGTCCGAAATGACCGCGGTCTTTGCACCGCCGGATGGGAAATCGCTCACCCACACCGCCTCCTCTGTTTGTTGTCTGTCCTTAGCGGTGTTGGACCACTGCCCTTTGGTGGTCGATTGCGTCGCCCGCCCACCCGGCGCGCGACATTTCCACTTCGAGCGGTTTTGTCCGAAGTTAGATGGGTTCCACCTCGTGGTCTCCGAGGCGTGGGAGTCTGTGCATGCGGACCCGGACCTGTTGAGGCGCATCGTGGCTCATCTCAAAGCCACCGCCAGGAAGCTGCAAAGGCGGATTGGCGACGTGTCCTTGCAGCTCAAGGTGGCTAGGGAGCTAATTGCCCAACTCGACGTCGCCCAAGATCAGCGCCCGCTCTCCCCTTCGGAGATGTGGCTGCGGCAGAAGCTCAAGGCCTCCTACCTCGGCCTCGCCTCTCTTGAGAGGTCAATTGCGTGACAGAGGACACGCCAGCCTTGACTGCGTAGTGAGGATGCTGCCGTCTCCTTCTTCAAAGTGCATGCTTCACACCGCAAACAGCGCACCTTCATGGCCTTACTTCGCGTGGGTGACCGGACGATCACTAATCACGATAACATGGTCGAGGAAGCCTTCAACTACTTCTCCGACATCCTTGGCTCCACCCAAGAGCGCGAATACACTCTGAATCTCCAGGCATTGCGAATCAATCAATTCAACCTCTAGGAGCTTGAGGCTCCATTCTCCGAGGAAGAGATCTGGCGCGCGGTGAAGAGCTTGTCGACCGAAAGGCCCCCAGACCCGCCGGATTCACTTTAGAACTCCTCTGTGCATGCCGGGATACCGTTAAGCATGACTTCTGTGAGGCATTTGACTCTACACCATGAATGGGAGGGGTTCCCACAAGCTCAATGAGGCCCTTCTCACCCTTCTCCCAAAGAGGGCCGACGCGCAATCCCTATCCGACTACCATCCGATCAGTCTCATACACCTCTTTGGGAAGCTTGTCGCAAAATTTCTCGCCCTAAGGATCGCGCCTAGGCTTGCTTCAATGGTCTCCACTAACCAAATCACCATCATCGCAGGTAGATGCATCCACGACAACTTCCTCTTGGTGCAACAGACGGCCTGGCTGCTGCACAACCTCAAGGCGTCACGCATGCTACTCAAGCTGGACATTGCGTGCGCCTTCAACTGTGTTTTGTGGCCCTTCCTCCTACAGATCCTCGGGAACCTTGGCTTTGGATCCCACTGGCGCGAGTAGATCTCTATCCTACTCTCCACGGTTTCCACGCGAGTACTCATAAACGGACACCCGGGGCCTCCAGTCAGGCATGCTCACGGCTTCCGTCAAGGCGACCCGGTCTCCCCGATGCTCTTCACTCTGGTCATTGACGTGCTCAACACTATGCTGCTACGGGCCGTTGATCTCGGCATCCTCCAGCGCCTCATTACGAGACACGCGACCTCAAGCATATCACTGTACGCGGACAACATCGTCATCTTCTGACACCCCGACCGGCACAACATCGATACTGTGCGCGAGCTGGTCCATCTATTCGGGAAAGCTTCCAGTCTCCACACGAACTTTAGCAAATACTCTGCCACTCCCATCCACTGCACTGACGAGCAGATCGCCATAACCGCGGCCAAGATGCATTGCCCGGTGACCTAATTCCCCATCACTTACTCCATTCGTAAGGCATCTACCGTGAGTCTCCTACCCCTAGTCGAGAATCTCGAGCAGAAGCTATCAACTTGGCGAGCCTCTATGCTATCAAAGAGAGATTGCCTCGCACTGGTGCGACATGTCCTGTGCGCCATTCCGACGCACCTCCCCATCATGATCACCTTCAACCAACCCATCCTCAAAAAGGTGAAGCGGATCATCCGTGGCTTCCTTTGGGCCAGGAGCAAGGAGGCCAATGGTGGCCAATGCCTTGTCAACTGGAAAGAGGGTATGTCGCCCCACTTCACTCGGAGGCCTCGGCATCACAGATCTTCAACGCGCTGGGATCGCTCTCCGTACCAGATGGTTATGGCTACAGCGCACGGACGCTAGTCGCCCATGGAGCCACCTTCACATCACCCACGACTCAGATGTGAGCGCCATCTTCAGGGTGTCAACCACTTGGAACGTCGGCAGTGGCAGCACATGCAAATTTTGGACCGACCACTGGATCGGCGGGAGATCAGTGGCCGAGCTCGCCCCGCTTATACTCGCGCTCATCCCGTGACGACGTCGCAAGGAGCGCACCATCCAAGCAGGCCTTCATCTTCGATCATGGGTGCAGGACATCCAAGGAGCACTCGGGCCCGAGGCTATGGTTCAATACATAGACCTTCGGAGGCGTGTCCGGCACATAAACCTCACAGGAGAGCCCGATACCTTGATCTGGCGCTGGACCACATCGATGACATACTCAGCACGCTCGTGTTACAAGGCACTATTCATTAGCTCGTGTGAAGAACCCCACTAGAAACTCACTTGGCGACCATGGGCACCGCTCAAAACAAAGTTCTTCATGTGGCTCGCCATGCAAGACCGATGCTGGACATCTGACCGGCTCGCGCGGCATGACATCCCCCCGACAAAACCATCTGCACACTTTGTGACCAAATGCCAGAAACGATGCACCACCTTCTCGCGGGCTGCCCCTGCTTCCGAGAGGTATGGCATGAGATCCTGTGTTGGGTGAGAGCCACAGTCAACCTACCCGATGCTGCCACAGAGTTCCTATCCTGGTGGGCAACATCGTGCAGTCGCACCCCTGCTTCCTGTCACAAAGGCTTATCCTCCCTCATCATCCTCATGGCATGGCGGCTTTGGGAGCACCGCAATGGATGCATCTTCGATGGGGACCAACCATCCATCACTGGCATATGTTCTGCCATCAAGGACAAGGCGCGCCAATGGGCAAAGGTTGGTGCCAACGGGCTAAAAATCATAATACCCGAGATTGAAAGCACATATGCTCCCTTGGTGGTTTTGATAATTCATGACAACATACATTGTCTCTTGGACTAATAGTTTTACCTAGCTTATTTCAGGTTGAGTCCACAAAGAGGATTGGCTAAGGATTGTGAGGAGAATTGCCAACAAGAAGAAGAAGAAGGGAAGGAATAGGATTGGACAAGCTCCATGCTTCAAGCTTCAAGACTCTACATTTTGCATTTTGTGAGAAATCACTTTCGAATCCATAGGAAAGCCAATACTATTAAAAGGGGATGAGGAATTATGATGATCTGGTTGCTCAAGTGCTTAGAGACTAGCCACCAAAAATACTCACCCATTCTCCCACAAATATTCTCTGTCCAAAGCCTAAAGTTCAAAATCGGTGACACAAACTTCTCCCATTCGGTCCCACCGACTTTTGCCTCAGACAGAACCTATGCCAAACCCTAGCATCTCGGTGACACCAAGTTTCCATTCGGTGCAACCGAAACCAGTGACCAACCTTCTGGTGTCTTGTTTCTTAAAATCGGAATTTCCTAGTTTTAGTAATCGGTGACACCAAGTCTAGGTAACTGCCTAGGACACCCATATCGTTACCATAGAGATTCATATATCGGTCTCACCGAAAAGGCCAAAGTTGCCACATTTTGCACTATTCGGTGCAACAGAGTTTTCACTTCGGTTTCACCGAGTTGGGCAATAATGTTGTAATGGTTGGATTTTTGGAGATGCCTATATATACCCCTCCACTACCTCTCACTCGTAGAGGAAGCACTCAGAACACACAACCACTTGCGATATCCAATTTTCTGAGAGAGAGCCACCTACTCATGTGTTGAGATCAAGATCATCCACTCCAACCATATGGATCTTGATTTGTAGCCCCCGAAGTTGCTTTCCACCCAATCAATCTCTTCTACCCATGCCAAATCTGTGAGAGAGTGATTGAGTGTTAGGAGACTATCTTTTGAAGCACAAGAGCAAGGAGTTCATCATACTACCACATCTAATACCTTTTGGAGGGTGGTGCCTCCTAGATTGGTTAGGTGTCACTTGGGAGCCTCCTTGTTCGTGATTGTGGAGTTGAACCAAGAAGTTTGTAAGGGCAAGGAGATCGCGTACTTCGTGAAGATCTACCCCGAGTAAGGCTAGTCCTCCATGGACTTAGGCCATCTTGGAATAGACAAGGTTGCTACTTCGTGGACCCTTCGTGGGTGGAGCCCTTCGTGGACTCTCGCGACCATTACCCTCTGTGGGTTCAAGTCTCCATAAACGTGGACGTACGATAGCACCACCTATCGGAACCATGGGAAAAATCTTCGTGTCCCCCATTGCGTTTGATCTTTCTATCTCAACTCTGGTACATATGCTTGTGTTTACTTTCCGCTACCATACTTGTTGACTAGCATGTGTATGGTGCACTAGACTTGTTAGAATTGCTAAAATCTGCCAAGCAATCAATTTTGGAAATGATTAGGTTTTAATTTGTCAAGTAGTCTATTCACCCCCCTCTAGACGCCTCTTCTAGTGATCCCACAATTGGTATCAGAGCCTTGGTCTCCATAGCTTCGGTTTCATCACCATTGGAGGAAGATGGATGTGTCTAGTTTAGGGAGTCTTAGTTGTAGAGTGCCCGTTCTCGATGGGGAGTACTATAGTTAATGAAAATATGAGATGCTTGAGTTATTCCATGACTTCCATTTGAGAAAGTATGTTAAGAACCCCTATGTACCTCCCATTGATCCCTTACATTCCACACACGAAGAAGAAATTGACATGTTTCGTAATCTTATAATTGTTAATCTTATCATTAGAGGATTGCCAAGAATTGTGTTTGATCAAATGAAGAATTTCGAATGTGCTTATACTTTGTGGAATGATTTGGAGAAACAATATCCAAATTACTCATTGAGTAATCTTGATGAGATTCTTCATAAAGCTATTGCCTTTCATAAGATGAAGCCTAGTGATCCCAACTTTGACAAATGCTTGTTTGAGCTTCGTGACCTCTGATACGTCTCCAACGTCTCTATAATTTTTGCTTGTTCCATGCTGTTATATTATCATTCTTGGATGTTTTACAATCATTTTATAACAATTTTATATCATTTTTTGGGAATAACCTATTGACATAGTGCCAAAGTGCCAGTTGCTGTTTTTGCTTGTTTTTTACTTCGCAAAATATCAATACCAAACGGAGTCCAATCACGACGAAACTTTTTGGAGATTTTTTCTGGACCAGAAGACACCCAGTGGGCCAAAGAAGTGCCGGAGAGGTGGTACGTGGAGACCACAACCCACCAGGGCACGCCAGGGGGACCCGGCGCGCCCTGATGGGTTGTGCCCTCCTCGGGGCCCCTCTCCACCGCCTCTGATGCCTATAAATTCCCAAATATTCCAAAAACCCTAGGGGAGTCGCCGAAACACAATTCCAGCCGCCGCAAGTTCCAGAACCTCGAGATCCAATCTAAACACCATCACGGAGGGGTTCATCTTCTTCATAGGTGCCTCTCCGATGATGCGTGAGTAGTCCACCATAGACCTACGGGTCCGTAGGCAGTAGCTAGATGGCTTCCTCTCTCTCTCTCTCTCTCTTATGATTCTCAATACAATGGTCTCCTGGAGATCTATTTGATGTAAACTTTTGTGGTGTGTTTGTTGGGATCCGATGAATTTTGAGTTCATGATCAGTTTCTACCCATGAATATTATTTGAGTCTTCTTTGATCTCCTATATGCATGATTACTTATAGCCTCGTATTTCTTCTTCGAATCTTTGGTTTAGTTAGGCCGACTAGATCGATTTTTCTTGCCATGGGAAGAGTTGCTTTGTGATGGGTTCGATCTTGCGGTGTTCTTTCCCAGTGACAGAAGGGACAGCAAGACACGCATGTATCGTTGCCATTAAGGATAACAAGATGGGGTCTATTCCTACATGAATAGATCTTGTCTACATCATGTCATCGTTCTTATTGCATTACTCCATTTTTCCATGAACTTAATACACTAGATGCATGCTAGATAGCGGTCGATGTGTGGAGTAATAGTGGTAGATGCAGGCAGGAGTCGGTCTACTTATCTTGGACGTGATGCCTATATAATGATCATCGCCTTGGATATCGTCATGATTATTTGATCTTCTATCAATTGCCCAACAGTAATTTGTTCACCCACCATGTGCTATACCCATGAGAGAAGCCACTAGTGAATCCTACGGCCCCAGGGTCTACTTTTCCAACATATTGCTTTCCGATCTATCCTTTTGCCTCTTTTGTTTTCAGATCTATAAAACCAAAAACCCAAAAACATATTGCTGCATATTTTATTTGCTCTTTTTATTTTGTGTTCTTGAGAGATCTATCTATCCTATCTATCACTACCTAATCTATCTTTTTACCGTAGAGAGATAGACAACCTTTCTTTCGCATCGGGTTGCAAGTATTTGTTGTTTGTGTGCAGGTGCTGCTTATTGGGTGGTGGTGATCCTCCTAATGGTTCGATAACCTTGGTTTCGTAACTGAGGGAAATACTTACCGTCGCTGTGCTGCATCATCCCTTCCTCTTTGGGGAAATACCGACGCAGTCTCAAGCCACGTCAAAGGAATTTCTGGGGCCGTTGCCCGGGAGGAAGCGGTCTCTTCTACGTGCCTGTCGTAGGCGCCGAGGACACTCCATCATCATCTGCCAGGTTCCTAATCACAAATCTCATCTCCTTGCAATTATATTATTTGCCATTTGCCTCTCGTTTTCCCCTCCCCCACTTCACCAATTTGTCATTTTATTCGCCCTCTTTTTTGTTTGCCTCTTTCTCGTCAGATCTCTTGCCTGGTCATTATGGCTAGTTCTTCCTTTATTGCGTGTACTCCCGATAATGAGGTTCTTAATTTTAAGCAAAGGGGAGGGGAGAACCTAAAAGATGCTTGGTATAGGATTTGCAATGCTCATAATAGATCTATCCATAAGCAATCTACCGTTGTTCTTCTTTGCAGTTTTTATGTGGACATGACCACTTGGTATTGATTCGTCCTTGATACGATTACCGGTGGGAATTTCTTGATGTGTCCATCTTTGGATGCTTTTAATCCTATGGGAAGTTTAGTGGGATCACCACCTCTTATTGTCAGTGAAACAACTTTAACTCTTGAACACGTTATGGGGATATTAGATGCTATTGAAAAAACGATGATTACCAAGGAACATCTTGAAAATTTGGATAAGAAAATGCATGATCTTGCTAATAAAATTGGGGCTAAGGCGGGAGATGCTTTTAAATTGTTAAAGGAAAAGAAACCCGTAATTAATGAAAGGGTAGAAGAGAGCCCGTACCGGATTGATAAGTTGGAAGAAATTTTTAGTAACTTGGGTTCGGCTTTTTCTTCTATCAAAACTATTGAAAAAACTCCCGTAAAAATTAGCAAGACCACACAAGTCATAAAGAACAAAGTTGCTACACCTAGTAGTCACAAGGGGGATCTTAAAATGATTAGTATTCATCCCGATTTTGTTGAAATCATGAGAGACCCTATTTACAAGAATGAATTTTTTGGTTTTCTTCCTAGGAGTGTTGTCATCAAGAATATGCATGTCAAATCCTTGAAGAAATCTATGCATTATGCCTAGCTAGGGGCGTAAAACGATAGCGCTAGTTGGGAGGCGACCCAATGAATAAATAAAATTTTGCTTTTTTGTTTATGTTTTTGAGTGTTGACACAATTATGCCTCTGTTATGATTGTGTTTTTCTGGTTTTTTGAGTTTTTGTGCCAAGTAAAGCCTTTAGGATGATTCATGGGATGAGTAGAAGCGATGCTGAATCTGAAACAGAAACTTTGCGTCCAGTATATGAATTTTCTTTTCTTAATGGAACGTGATCTTGAGCTGAAATTTTAACACAGTGTTGCTATACAAATTTCTTACGTTTTCCTAATTGTTCAGAATTTTTAGAGTTACAGAAGTATGGTTAGAGTACAGATTACTACAGACTGTCCTGTTTAAGACAGATTCTGTTTTCGTTGCATTGTGTGCTTGTTTTGATGAATCTATGGGTTATATTGAAGGGTATGAGCCATGGTAAAGTTAAAATACAGTAGGTATAATGCAATAATAAAATATGAATGGATTTGCAATAGCACCTAAAGTAGTGATTTGCTTTATTATACTAACGGATCTCACGAAGATTTTGTTGAGTTTTGTGTGATTGAAGTTTTCAAGTTTTAGGTGAGATCACGATGGATGAAGGAATAAGGAGTGAAAAGAGCCTAAGCCTGGGGATGCTACAGCACCCCCAAGATATATCCAAAGAGAAACAAGCAACTAAGCTTGGGGATGCCCCCGAGTGGCATCCCCTCTTTCTTCTAACGACCATCGGTATTTTACTTGGAGCTATATTTTTATTCGTCACATATCATGAGTTTTGCTTGGAGCGTCTTGTATCTTTGATTGCTTTGCTTGTTAGTTTGTCACTTGTATCCTTGCTGGGCACACCTATTTGAGAAGAGCCAAAATTATGCTATCATTTGTTAGAATTGCTCTATGTGCTTCACTTAAACTTTTTGAGCTATAGAATTGCTTTAGTGCTTCACTTATATCTTTTTGAGCATGGTGTGCTTGGAAATTTTTGTACAAATACTCTCATGCTTCACTTAGATTAATTTGAGAGTTAGTAAATTTTGAAGAAATTGTCGGCGTTCTGGGAACGGGGGTACCCAGACCTGCCTGCTTGCGGGCCAGGGCGTGGCCCACTTCGACAGCCCAGTACGACCCGGCGCAGGATCGCCCGAGAACGGGGCCCTTGCGAGAGCCCCGCCCTCGCGAGGAGGACGACACCAAGACACCCGGAAGGAGGAGGACACTCTAGGCTCCCTCCCGAGGGGCGGAGATCTCTGTGCAGCACTCGGCCTCGCGAGGCTGGGGGTGACGCAAGCCAAGCCAGGCGGGCACCAGTGCGCGCAGAGAAGACAGTTTCCTCTTTGGTGCAAAGGAGGAAAGGGCATATGCAGGTTCCCAAGGCATCCCCCCAAAGGTTTCCATTCCGGTGCAACGAGACCAAGACCACGAGCCCCACAGGACGGACGTCACCGCCGAGCCCACCTCTGCATCACTACCAGCTACTTTGCACGCGAAGACCACCTTTCGTCAGGATAAGGTGTACTCCTTGTCCCCCTTCGAATTTGGTCGTTGTGGGATCCCTTCCTGCCAGTGCGATAAGGGAAGAGGACCCGAGCCATTATAAATAGAGGCTAGGCTGCACCGTAGAGAGGGGGAGATCCGAAACTACCCGAGTGCCCTCATGAGGTTGCTCACCACTGTACCGGTTCATCCACAAACCTCCTCGTGAGGCAATCCACTAAAAGCAGGAGTAGGATTTTACGCTTCGCAGCGGCCCGAACCTGGGTAAATCCGTGTGTTAGTTTTCTTCCCCGCGATTAAGTGAGTTCGATACGGCTGGGCTGTGGAGCTGTGAGCTTGAGGTCGAAGCTGGCGGGGATATTCGCACACGCCCCTGAGTTCGAACCTCTTTGGGTTTTACGGAGCCTGAAATCCGACATTTGGCGCGCCAGGTAGGGGGCGTGTCGGAATCCTTTCCTAAGCTTCGCCTCCGCTCCGCTCCGTCGCTCCGATGGCTGACGCTCGGCAAACCTCCTTCAGCCCCGGAGTTCCCACCTTCACCGACCCAGCGGCGGCCACCCATGACGCGCCCCCTGGCGGTTCAGTGCTGGGCAGACGTTACCAGGCCACCAGCGTTGTTGCCACCGCCGTCGCCGCCCTTACCAGCTAGGCGCCCCCGGGCTCCGCCCACCCGCCGCCGAGGCAGTACGCCCACTTCGCGGCACCGACCACCGGGCAGCCTTCACCCTGTGTTCACATGGGAGATCTGAACGCACATGACGCGCTCCTGATGGCAAGTGAGCTGCTTCGTCATCGCCCGACGCACGGGGGCTTCGATGCCTGGGCCGACCACATCACCGAGCTTGTCGCCGTCGCAAGGAGAGACTGGGCCCCGCACCTCCCCCTACAATCCCTGACGCTGGGCGCCGGGGGCTCGTCCGCCGCATAGCTCCCTTGGTCGACCAGGGGCATGCTCGGCCCACGCCCGGGCGAGCCCGAGCAAGGCCTGCCCCACTCGGTGCTCCTTCTCCTCCGGGTCCCGGTGGCCGGCTTTGGAGCATCACCCGGCCCCATCGGCGGCACGCAAGAAGGAGGCGGCGAGGCACCACGCTCGCGCCCCAGCGCGCGCACCCCCGACACGGTGGATCATCGGCCGCCTGGGCAGTCCAGGCGCGAGCGTGCTAACCGGCGCAGGGACCAGGCGGCTCAAGCCTCCGGGCAAGCTGGTAACCGCAACAGGGGCACGGTGGATGACCACGGGGGCTTTCTTTGCCAGGACGCGTGTGGTCAACCTCGCGGCGACGGTAAGGGCAAGCAGCTTCACGCGGAGGCTCGGCGCAGGAGGGTCTGTGGACAGCGTGGCCCGGGCGGCGCCGCCGCGGCACCTGGGGAGGTTGACCACGTGGCGCGCGGAGACGGCTCAGGAGGAAGCCAGGGCCTTTACACGGAGCCCTATGTCCCGAGCAGCATTGTACCTGTGGACGGCGCCGTAGGTCACGCGTCCGCAGCAGGTGACAGCATCCTCCCGGAGTAGGAGGGTGGCCCAGACGTTCTCTTTAGGTCGGGCCTGGGGGCTTCCACTGAGAGAGCACTGGGCCCGGTTGGAGCAGAGAGGGGGGTGTCCCGGGATGCGCGGGGGCGCGGTGCGAGCTCCGCCCCCACGAGCAAGGAAGACGTAGCTGGGCCCCTGGGCCGCAGGAGCCATGGCCTAGGGGACCGGCAAGACACGAAGAGCATGGACCACGCGTGGTTCCGGGGGCGTCGGTGCGGCCTCAGGAGGCATGGCCTCGCGAGGTCCTCGGGTCGAGGCCTGGCCGGCGCCCCGACGCCTCACGAGGGGGCTTCACCGACACAACACCCCTATGGTTACGCGGGGTGCATTGCACTCATGTATGGGCCGCGGGAGCGCAATCCCACGGCTACGCGAGGGCAATGCACTCATGTTTGGGCCGTAGGGGCGCGCAACCGCACAGAAATGCGCGGGATGGCTCATGGCCGAGTTGGGAGCACCTAGGCCCTGCGCCTGGGGGTTCGCCCAGCTACCTCCGACCGTGACACTCTCACGTAATAATGAGTGGGCTGTATACGCCCGGAGCCCCCCGAGGACGCGGAGGGGTTCCCACCCACGTACAAGTGGAAGCCCCATGCTCTGCGCTGGCGGACAACACTGTCTCCAATGACTATGCCCACGCCTAGTGGAAGCCCTACGCTCCGTGCTGGGGAGAAGACGAAGACGAAGACTAGCCTAGGTGCTGGACGCGGCTGTTCCTTGCTCCTTTTTGTATTCTAATTGCCACTTTTTGTAATGAAGCTCGAAGTTTCGCAACCTTATTTGAAAAGGGGGGGGGATTTTTCTCTTTGCAATTTTCTTGATCTTGAAGTCTCGTTTTCTGAATTGACGCCTGTCGGTCTCCCCCTCACGCGCCCCCCGAGCGGGGGCTACACGGGCATGGTGTGCACACCTTGCCAAGGCCTGGGCATCCTGGCCCTCGCACGGCGCACTCGAGCAAGCATACCAGCGACGATCGACCCTCGCTCGGGGGCCCCAGCCACGGCTTGGTGCATCATCATAGATCCTCGGGAGGCTCGGGCACCTCTCGAGGCGGTAACTGGCAAGGAAGGGTATGGGAGCCGCTCGAGCGTTAAGGGGGACTCCTGAGCAACGCGACTCAGGAGCCTCACTGGTCACGTAGCCCCTCACCCCTTGGTCCCGTCCTGGTGATCCGGACGCACCCAACGGCGGTCGTGGTATGCGCGGGATTGGGCCCTGTCGACGTAGAGCATCAAGGAGGCTCCCAAACCGCTTCGTCTGCAAGGAAGAGGCCTCCCCCTGGCGAGGTCCCTGGGCTCCCCAGGCGCTTCAGCTGCGCCTCACGACGCACGAGCCTGCCACGGGCCCGCCAAGCTAAGTACCCCAACCGTGACGAACAAGAATTTTTGATCCAATAATTCAATGACGACCCAAATATCATGGTATGGGACGGGAACTATTATGTGAAAGTGCAGGCACTACGGTTTACTGAGTACCCCCGTGGGGCCTCCTGCGGCTTCGGATACAGGAGAGACGATGCAAGCAAGGGAGTTCAGCTTCTCTAGACATCGCCGCTAAAGCCTCGACTTTGGGGCGGCATGCGTCCCCTCAGGAGTGCCCACTTCGTGAGGCCCCGGCGGGCTACTAACGCTGGACACGATGCGACAGCCCCGCGGACCCCCTGAGGAGCGTCGGGCACGGAACAACGGCACAGCGAGGCGTGCAAGGGCGCGAAGGAATGTGCGGAGGCACACCAACGATGACGTAAAACCCCGTGAGAAAATGAGGACGCGCAGTGCAAAACGAGCAATTGACGGTTCGAAAGAAGGAAAGCAAGGTAAAACACAAAAGTTTAACACCCCCGGGGGGCAGGTGTTTCTTGATGGAACAGGAACCAGAAGGAAGGAAACATGGGAAACTCAGGCGGAGGAGGCGCTGTCCCCGTCGTGACCTCCACCAGCCGCGGCGTCGGAGCCGCCGCTCTCTTCGGAGGGAGGCTCCGGGGCGAACCGCTCCACCAGGGACTCCACCTGCCCACGCACTTCGTCCCTGAGGGGCCTCTGGAGCTCCTCAGGCACTGGCTCCATCACACGGGATAGATCAAGCTTGGGGACATGGCGGTGCAGGTTGGAGAAGACGCGCGTAAGCGCGATGTCCAGAAGGTCGCGTGCGCTGGACTCATTGTCTTCGTCCACCCGGGAGATGCCGGTCTCCAGCGCCTCCACCACCTTCCCGAAGAAGTGGAGATAACCCCCGTCACCGTGCACGCACGGCAGCGCGGGAGCTTCTCCGACGAACCGGCCAACTGCACCGACCGCGCGGCAGGCGATGTCCAGATACTGCTTGGCGCGCTGCGCTTCCAGCATCTTCGCGTGTGCCGCCTCGTCCTTGGCAGCCTGCACGGCGTTGGCAGCTCCCTTGACTTGGGCCTGGAGGGACGCCAACTCCACCTTGGCGTCCTCCTCACCCTTGAGCGCGGCCTGGAGAGGGGCCTCGGCGCCCGCCAGCTGGGCCCTGAGCGCGTCCACCTCGCCCTGGAGTTCATCGAGCATGCGCCTCTTGGGCGCGCGCGCTCTGAGACGGAGAAGCGACCAGGTTCAGCATACCGGGAGTGGCTCACAAGAAAGGGGGAGGGAGACAGAGCACTCACTCGTCAGTGACGGCCCAGCGCCGGCGTGCCTGGGCCGGCCTCGAAGGCCCCCCGCCGCTGCCTCCAGAGGGCGGCGGCGGAGCCGGAGGCCCCGTGCTCCTCCCCGCTCCAGCAGCACTTCCCCCGGACACCATGGAAGGAAATTAAAGAGAAGACAACGATGTCTTGGGGAAGGATGGAAAGCATAAGGGCGCGTCAGGATGGCATGACCCCCCTGGCGGGGCGAATTTATAGGCGTAACCGCGGTCCACGAAGCGTCGTGGGGAGTGGTGGTGGCGCGTGCTCCCCAGGCGCCACGTGCCCGACTTGACCGGCGTGCAGACCTGCCGCATGTCGCCTCGCCTCCCCCCGTCAAGTCACATCCGCGTGGGTCGAGTGGAGAGAAGGGGCAAGGAGACAGCTACATTTAAGGGCGGGCAATGATGGCCGGCGCTGCGCGCAGGCTTCACGTCAGTCTGACTCGGGGCGGTTCCCGAAGCTTCCAGGAAGCGGAGGCGTCTGCGTCTCATTATGCGCCATGCATCAGGCTGGGCCCGCAGGCGATTGGGGCCCGCGGCGCTCAGGTCGGCTCCTTCGACTTCGCCCTGAAGCCAACCCAAGCGCGCCTTGGGCCCGGGGGCTGCTATCGGCGTTCTGGGAATGGGGGTACCCAGACCTGCCTGCCTGCGGGCCAGGGTGTGGCCCAGTTCGACAGCCCAGTACGGCCCGGCCCAGGATCGCCCGAGAACAAGGCCTTCGCGAGAGCCCCGCCCTCGCGAGGAGGACGACACCAAGACCCCGGAAGGAGGAGGCCACTCCAGGCTTCCTCCCGAGGGTTGGAGATCTCTGTGCAGCACTCGGCCTCGTGAGGTTGGGGGTGACGCAAGCCAAGCCAGGCGGGCACTAGTGCGCGCAGAGAAGACAATTTCCTCTTTGGTGCAAAGGAGGCAAGGGCGTACGCAGGTTCCCAAGGTATCCCCCCAAAGGTTTCCATTCCGGCGCAAACCAAGACCACGAGCCCCGCAGGACGGACGTCACCGCCGAGCCCACCTCTACATCACTACCAGCTACTTTGCACGCGAAGACCACCTTTCGTCAGGATAAGGTGTACTCCTTGTCCCCCTTCGAATATGGTCATTGTGGGATCCCTTCCTGCCAGTGCAATAAGGGAAGAGGACCCGGGCCATTATAAATAGAGGGTAGGCTGCACCGTAGAGAGGGGGTGATCCGAAACCACCCGAGTGCCCTCGTGAGGTTGCTCACCACTGTACCAGTTCATCTACAAACCTCCTCGTGAGGCAATCCAGCAAAAGCAGGAGTAGGGTTTTACGCTTCGCAGTGGCCCGAACCTGGGTAAATCCGTGTGTTAGTTTTCTTCCCCGCGATTAAGTGAGTTCGATACGGCTGAGCTGTGGAGCTGTGAGCTTGAGGCCGAAGCTGGCGGGGATCTTCGCACACGCCCCTGAGTTCGAACCTCTTTGGGTTTTACGGAGCTTGAAATCCGACAGAAATCCTCTCATGCTTCACTTATACCTTTTTGAGAGATGAAATCTTTATGCTCATGTGCTTCACTTAATTTTTTTTGAGCTTGCCAAAAAGCAATGGCAATATATGAAACTAGTCCCAAAGTGATAGATATCCAAGGAGGATATAATAAAAACTTTCATGAAGATCATTGGGAAAATTAAACTTGATTCTTTGTAATAGTTTTAAAACATGGTGATAGTAATATGTGAGTCATGTTAGTGAGTAATTATGCTTAGTAGGAATATTGGTGTTAATGTTTGTGATTCCCTATGCATGCACGGAAGTCAATAGTTATGCAATGAAGTTAGATCCTAGTTATGGTGCATTATTCGGTGTTAGTTATGCATAATGCTCGCTTATGTGAATTTTCATTTCTTGGTTTGTTTGCTTCCCAATCTATTTGCTAGCCTCCATTTGTACTAAGTAGAAATACTACTTGTGCATCCAAACTCCTTAAACCAAGTTTTGCCTTGTGAGTCCAATATATACTACTTGGGGATGCTGATACGTCTCCAATGTATCTATAATTTTTGCTTGTTCCATGCTATTGTATTATCATTCTTGGATGTTTTACAATCATTTTATAACAATTTATAACATTTTTTGGGACTAACCTATTGACATAGTGCCAAAGTGCCAGTTGCTGTTTTTGCTTGTTTTTTACTTCGCAAAATATCAATATCAAACGGAGTCCAATCGCGACGAAACTTTTTGGAGATTTTTTCTGGACCAGAAGACACCCAGTGGACCAAAGAAGTGCCGGAGAGGTGGGCCGTGGAGACCACAACCCACCAGGGTGCGCTAGGGGGGCCCGGGCGCGCCCTGATGGGTTGTGCCCTCCTCGGGGCGCCTCTCCACCGCCTCTGATGCCTATAAATTCCCAAATATTCCAAAAACCCTAGGGGAGTCGACGATACACAATTCCAGCCACCGCAAGTTCTAGAACCTCGAGATCCAATCTAAAAACCATCACGGAGGGGTTCATCTTCTTCATAGGTGCCTCTCCGATGATGCGTGAGTAGTCCACCATAGACCTATGGGTCCGTAGGCAGTAGCTATATGGCTTCCTCTCTCCCTCTCTTATGATTCTCAATACAATGGTCTCTTGGAGATCTATTTGCTATAAACTTTTGCGGTGTGTTTGTTGGGATCCGATGAATTTTGAGTTCATGATCAGTTTCTATCCATGAATATTATTTGAGTCTTCTTTGATCTCTTATATGCATGATTACTTATAGCCTCGTATTTCTTCTTCGAATCTTTGGTTTAGTTAGGCCGACTAGATCGATTTTTCTTGCCATGGGAAGAGGTGCTTTGATCTTGCGGTGTTCTTTCCCAGTGACAGAAGGGGCAGCAAGACCCGCATGTATCGTTGCCATTAAGGATAACAAGATGGGGTCTATTCCTACATGAATAGATCTTGTCTACATCATGTCATCGTTCTTATTGCATTACTCCATTTTTCCATGAACTTAATACACTAGATGCATGCTGGATAGCGGTCGATGTGTGGAGTAATAGTGGTAGATGCTGGCAGGAGTCGGTCTACTTATCTTGGACGTGATGCCTATATAATGATCATCGCCTTGGATATCGTCATGATTATTTGATCTTCTATAAATTGCCCAACAGTAATTTGTTCACCCACCGTGTGCTATACTCATGAGAGAAGCCACTAGTGAATCATACGGCCCCCGGGTCTACTTTTCCAACATATTGCTTTCTGATCTATCTTTTTGCCTCTTTTGTTTTCAGATCTATAAAACCAAAAACCCCAAAACATATTGCTGCATATTTTATTTGATCTTTTTATTTTTTGTTCTTGAGAGATCTATCTCTCCTATCTATCACTACCTAATCTAGCTTTTTACCGTAGAGAGATTGACAACCTCTCTTTCGCGTCGGGTTGCAAGTATTTGTTGTTTGTGTGCAGGTGCTGCTTATTGGGTGATGGTGATCCTCCTACTGGTTCGATAACCTTGGTTTCATAACTAAGGGAAATACTTACCGTCGCTGTGCTGCATCATCCCTTCCTCTTTGGGGAAATACCGACGCAGTCTCAAGCCACGTCAGCCTCATGCATGCTAAAAGAGATGTCATTACCAAAAATAACATCATTGTTGAAGCCATTCGCATTGATAAACTTTAACATTGTCATGATTGAAATTATAACGAATCTCTTGTATCTTATGATGAGGATATCCACATTGATGATGACAATGTAGAACATGGCTACTATGATGAAGATGAGTTGTACGACATCGAATGTGAGAAGACAATGAATAGTCTAAGTCTCATGGCAAACTTCAAAGACTACATGTCCGGAGGAAAAGAGTGAATTCTTGATAGTGGATGCACCGATCACATGACCGGAGATAGAGACATGTTTCAAGAGATCACACCAAACCATGAACCGCGAAGGTATGTGACTTTTAGAGATACCTCCAAGGGTAAGGTACTCGTTCTTGGTAAGGTGGCCATATCTCATGATAGTTCTATTAAAAATGGCATGCTTGTTGAATCCCGTGGCTACAATCTTCTTTCTGTATCTAGACTCGTCGACTTCGGTTTAATGTGCTATTTACCAAAGTAGATTTCCAAGTGTTTCTTCAAGATAATCATAGCATGGTCTTATTACCAGTTTCCATAGAGGTGATCTATACATTGTTGATTTCACTAAGAGATCCAAACCTCGTACTTGTCTTATTGCAAAATCTTCTAAAGGTTTGCTTTGGCATAGAAGGCTAGGACATGTTGGTATGCACAATCTAGACAAGCTCATCAAAGGTGATCATATACTTGGTGTTAAAGATGTTATCTTTGACAAATATGGACTTTGTAGTGCTTGTCAAGCTGGAAAGCAAGTAGGCGGAAGTCATCCCGTAAAGAATATCATGACTACTAGGAGACCACTCGAGTTGCTTCATATGGCTCTTTTTGGTCCCAATACTTACAAGAGCCACAGTGGAAATTCCTTTGGTATAGTTATAGTTGATGATTTTTCCAGATTTATGTGGGTATTCTTTCTTGATGCTAAGTCGCTGAAAGGACATGGATGTCGCCTAGAGGGGGAGGGGGTGAATAGGCGCTTTAAAATAATTACGGTTTAGGCTTGAACAAATGCGGAATAAAACCAACGTTTAATATGTCAAGCACAAAACCTAAAACAACTAGGCTCACCTATGTGCACCAACAACTTATGCTACGCAAGATAAACAACTAAGTGATAGCAAGATATAAAGCATGAAACAATATGGCTATCACAAAGTAAAGTGCATAAGTAAAGGGCTCGGGTAAGAGATAACCGAGGCACGCGGAGACGACGATGTATCCCGAAGTTCACACCCTTGCGGATGCTAATCTCCGTTCGGAGCGGTGTGAAGGCACAATGGTCCCCAAGATGCCACTAAGACCACCGTAATCTCCCCACGCCCTTGCACAATGCAAGATGCCGTGATTCCACTAAGGGACCCTTGAGGGCGGTCACCGAACCCGTACAAACAAGGTTGGGGCAATCTCCACAACTTAATTGGAGGCTCCCAACGACACCACGAAGCTTCACCACAACGGACTGTGGCTCCGAGGTGACCTCAAATGCTCGGGGCAATCTCCACAACCTAATTGGAGACCCCGACGCTTGCCCGGAGCTTTGCACCACAATGATTGAGCTCCGAGGCAACACAAGCCGTCTAGGGCGCTAAGGCACCCAAGAGGAACAAGCTCTAGGGTGATCAAACACCCAAGAGAATAAGCTTCTCAACTTCTCACTTCCACGTATCACCGTGGAGAACTCAAACCTATGCATCAAATGCAATGGCAAGGGCACACAGAGTGCCCAAGTCCCTCTCTCCCAAATCCCACCAAAGCAACTAATGCTAGGGAGGAAAATGAGAGGAAGAACGAAGAAGAACACGAAGAACTCCAAGATCGAGATCCAAGGGGTTCCCCTCACTTAGAGGAGAAAGTGATTGGTGGAAATGTGGATCTAGATCTCCTTTCTCTTTTCCCTCAAGAACTACCAAGAATCATTGGAGGGATTGAGAGTTAGCAAGCTCAAAGAAGGTCAACAATGGGGGAAGAACACGAGCTAAAGAGATAACGTTCAATGGGGAAGAAGACCCCCTTTTATAGGTGGGGAAAAATCCAGCTGTTATCCTCACAGCCCGCACAGAGCGGTACTACCGCTCCAAGGAGCGGTACTACCGCTAGGGCGGTAGTAGCCATAAGAAACACTACTGCAACGAGGCAACAGGGCGGTAGTACTGCCGGAGCGGGACTACCGCCTGCCCTCGTGGTACTACCGCGGGGGTAGTATTCAACGGCCACTCAGGTGCAGCACACGGCACAAGACACCGTGAGGCAGCGGTACTACCGCTCGGGGTAGCGGTACTACCGCGCGTCCACGGATGTAAAAAATTACTTCCGGGCTACATCCGCTGGAGCTAGCTTCGAGAAAATATCCGGCACGGTAGTATCGGAGTAATTTGCGGTACTACCGCCTGAGGGGCGGAAGTAAAAAATTACTTCCGTGCAACTACCGTAGGTGCACGCTACAGGTGCTGGAGACAGCGGTACTACCGCTCCCTTGGAGCGGTACTACCGCTGGCACCCGCGGTACTACCGCTCCGAGGAGCGGTACTACCGCTAGCCACTGTACTGCAGCACCTTGCTGCCATCAACTACTCAGCTAGGAAAACGGAAGGATACAATAAAACCAGAACTGCCATAACTTCCGCATACGAGCTCCGAATTGAGCAAACTCAAGCTTGTTGGATTCAGGATGACAAGAGCAATCCAATAGTGATTTGTTTTCTTAATAAGAGGCAGTATACAAATGCCAAATATAGATATGAGAAACCTCTATCAATGAAGAACCGGCAAAAACTCCAACATCGAAAACATCATAGAAGATGCATATGGACTCCGTTTTCGATGAACTTGAGATTGTCATGAAGCTGACCATAAGCTCAAGAAATCCCAAAGAGAAAAACCAACCAAGAACCAAGAAAGATGATGATGCCAAGAATGCAATGGTTTGAGCTCTCAACGAATGATACGATCAAGCTACTCACTTGAGAGCCCCCTTGATAGTACGGCTATCTATCCTATAACCCAGTCCCAACTACCACTATGAGACCGGTAAAATAGAAAACCCTATCAAGCTCAAACCTTAGCCTTGCACATAGTCCACTTGAGCTAGATGATGACGATCTTGACTTCCTCAAGATAGACCACCTTTCTTGATTGCGTTGGCTTGATGAAGATTAGTTGATTGCTCCCCCATACTCCACTATGGGTGAGCCACTCTTCGGCACATCTTCACAAGTCCATTGTCACCACAATGGACTGCAAGCTTCAAGCATGATCTCTCTGTGATGCTTCACTTGAACTTGCACACCGCAACCTTGATGACGATCACCACTTGATGTCATCCACCATGGGTTGTATGAGATCTTCCTCTTAACGCAAACCCATGGAAATATACTTAACCCCACAACGAACTCTCACGTAGACCATGGGTTAGTACACAAAGCGTAATGGACAATGCTTACCATACCATGGGATCACTTGATCCCACTTGGTACATCTTCTATGCTTTGTGTGTTGATCAACTTGAATCATTCTTTGCCTTAATCTTGACCAACCTTGTGTCTTATCTTCTCTCTTCATAAAGATGATGTCTTGAAGGTAAACATGAATGCTCACACAATCTTCTTCTTCAAGACATGCTTGCAATAAGCTCAACTCCCACATGACCAATCTTTGGATAAACCTTGCCACCTTGGTCACCATATAAACTCCTTGAAACCAACAGATGGACTTCAAGAAGTACCTATGGACAAATCCTTCTAATATAACACAAGGCAATCATTAGTCCATAGGGATTGTCATCAATTACCCAAAACCACACATGGAGAAATGTGCTCTTACAGTCGCAGGTGCATAAGATCTTCAAGAACTTCGCTCTAAAGGCGCAAAATCAATTTGAAGTGAAGATCAAGAAAGTTCGGGGCGACAACGGATCGGATTTCACGAACACGGATGTGGATAGCTTTCTTGACGAAGAAGGGATTTCACATGAGTTCTCGGCTACGTACACACATCAACAAAATGGAGTTGTTGAGAGGAAGAACCGGACTCTTATAGAGATGACTAGGATGATGCTCGACGAAGACAAGACGCCAAGACACTTTTGGGCAGAAGCCGTGGAAACTTCTTGTAATGCTACGAACCGACTCTATCTACACAAGCTTCTCTGTAAAACGGCATACGAGCTACTCACCAGTAACAAGCCCCAAGTTGGATACTTTTGGGTATTCGTCTCAAAGTGCTATATTCTGGATAAGCATCGTCGTTCTAAATTTGCTCCTAAATCTCATGAAGATTTCCTACTCGGTTACAGATCAAACTCTCACACTTACCGTGTCTAGAACAACTTCACTCGAAAAGTTGAAGAGACGGTAGATGTGAAGTTTGATGAATCTAATGGTTCGCAAGTCAAACAATTGCCAAATGATGTAGGAGATAAGGAACCTTCAGAAGCCATCCAAGACTTGTCCATTGGCAAGATTCGTCCCACGGAGGTGAAAAAAAGTACTTCATCAACACAAGTGGAAGGTCCAACCTCGCGTCAAGGCGAACCACAAAACGACATGGAAGCATCCACAAGCGGTACACGACAAGATGAAGAGGAGGAAGAAGTTCATCATGAAGATCCACCTCAACCTGCTTCACCACCACCTCAAGGATATGACACCTTCAACAACAACGAAGAAGAAGATGATGATGAGGAAGCTCCGCCATCCAACAAGCAAAAGCTACCCCGAGTTCGAGCAAGAGTGAACAAAAATCATCCCTTAGAGCAAATCTTTGGTGACATACAAACCGGGAGAATCACTTGCTCTAAAACTCGTTTAGCTAACTTTTCTGAGAATTACTCATTTATCTTTAGTATTGAGCCTATGAAGGTGGAAGAATCTATTGAAGACCCGGATTGGGTGAACGCTATGCACGAGGAACTACACAACTTCGAGAGAAATGAAGTGTGTACACTAGTGGAGAAGCCCAAGGACGAGTAAAACATCATTGGTACGAAATGGGTGTTTCAGAACAAACAAGACGAAGACGGTCAAGCCGTACGCAACAAGGCACGTCTCGTGGCTCAACTCTATACTCAAGTCGAAGGTATGGACTACGGTGAGACCTATGCCCCTGTTGCTAGACTTGAAGCTATCCGTATACTCCTTGCTTATGAAAATCACCATGTGATACGTCTCCAACGTATCTATAATTTTTTCTTGTTCCATGCTGTTATATTATCATTCTTGGATGTTTTACAATCATTTTATTACAACTTTATATCATTTTTTGGGACTAACCTATTGACATAGTGCCAAAGTGCCAGTTGCAGTTAGAAATCCTTCTTGCTACTTCTCGAGCATGCGTTGGTTTTCCCTTGAAGAGGAAAGGGTGATGCAGCAAAGTAGATAAGTATTTCCCTCAGTTGTTGAGAACCAAGGTATCAATCCAGTAGGAGATACAAGCAAGTCCCCAATCAATGTACCTACACAAATAATCAAACACTTGCACCCAACGCTATAAAGGGGTTGTCAATCCCTTCACGGTTACTTGCAAGGATGAGATTTGATAGAGATAGATATAAAAGATTGCGAGAACGGAAAGTAAAACAAAAGTAAAAATAATGCAGCGAGGTATTTTTGGTTTTAGATCTGAAAGTATAATATGGAAAATAGACCCGGGGGCCATAGGTTTCACTAGAGGCTTCTCTCATGAAGGAAAATAATACGGTGGGTGAACAAATTACTGTCGAGCAATTGATAGAAAAGCGAATAATTATGACGATATCCAAGGCAATGATTATGCATATAGGCATCACGTCCGTGTCAAGTAGACCGAAACGATTCTGCATCTACTACTATTACTCCACACATCGACCGACTCCTGCCTCCATCTAGAGTATTAAGTTCATGAAGAACAGAGTAACGCATTAGGTAAGATGACATGATGTAGAGGGATAACCTCAAGCAATATGATGAAAACCCCATCTTTTTATCCTCGATGGCAACAATACAAATACGTGCCTCACTACCCCTACTTTGTCACTGGGTGAGGACACCGCAGGATTGAACCCAAAACTAAGCACTTCTCCCATTGCAAGAATTACCAATCTAGTTGGCCAAACCAAACCAATAACTCGAAGAGACTTGCAAAGATATGAAATCATGCATATAAGAATTCAGAGAAGATTCAAATAATATTCATAGATAAGCTGATCATAAACCCACAATTCATCGGATCTCGACAAACACACCGCAAAAGAGTATTACATCGGATAGATCTCCATGAAGATCATGAAGAACATGGCATTGAAGAACAAAGAGAGAGAAGAAGCCATCTAGCTACTAGCTATGGACCCGAAGGTCTGTGGTAAACTACTCACGCATCATCGGAGGGGCAATGGAGTTGATGTAGATGCCCTCCGTGATCGAATCCCCCTCCGGCAGATTACCGGAAAAGGCTCCAAGATTGGATCTCACGGGAACAGAGGCTTCCGGCGGTGGAAAAGTATTTTTTGTGGCTCTCTTTAGTATCCAGGGAATATTTGTGAATTTATAGGCTGAAGAATAGGGTTTGGAGGGCTGCCGTGGGGCCACAAGCCAAGGGGGCGCGCCCCCCCTAGGGCAGCCCTGGTGGCTTGTGACGCCACGGCAGGTCTCCTGCCTTCATCTCCAAGTTTGCTGGGTTTCTTCTGGTCCAAGAAAAATCATTCCGAAGATTTTATTCCGTTTGGACTCCGTTTAATATTCCTTATCTGCAATACTAAAAAACAAGGAAAAAAACAGAAACTGGCACTAGGCTCTAGATTAATTGGTTAGTCCCACAAATAATATAAAATAGCATATTAATGCGTATAAAACATCCAAAACAGATAATATAATAGCATGGAAGAATCAAAAATTATAGATACGTTGGAGACGTATCAAGCATCCCCAAGCTTAATTCCTGCTCGTCCTCGAGTAGGTAAATGATAAAAATAGAATTTTTGATGTGGAATGCTACCTAACATATTTATCCATGTAATATTCTTTATTGTGGCATGAATATTCAGATCCATAAGATTCAAAACAAAAGTATAATATTGACATAAAAACAGTAATACTTCGAGCATACCAACAAGGCAATTGTGTCCTTTCAAAATAACATGGCCTTAGAAAGT
Source organism: Elymus sibiricus (assembly GCA_039707655.1). Classification (NCBI taxonomy): domain Eukaryota; kingdom Viridiplantae; phylum Streptophyta; class Magnoliopsida; order Poales; family Poaceae; genus Elymus; species Elymus sibiricus. The sequence continues at coordinate 322,299,846 of CM077663.1, read as the reverse complement.
TATCCCTACAAAATCATATGGTCTGGCTATGCTCCATCTTCCCCACACAAAGTATCTAAATCATGCACAACCCCGATGACAAGCCAAGCAATTGTTTCACACTTTTTATGTTCTCAAACCTTTTCAACTCTCATGCAATACATGAGCGTGAGCCATGGATATAGCACTATAGGTGGAATAGAATATGGTGGAGGTTGCAAGGAGAAAGGAGAAGATAGTCTCACATCAACTAGGCGTATCAACGGGCTATGGAGATGCCCATCAATAGATATCAATGTGAGTGAGTAGGGATTGCCATGCAACAAATGCACTAAAGCTATAAGTGTATGAAAGCTCAAAAAGAAAACTAAGTGGTTGTGCATAAGATGAAAAATTCCACTAGTTATATGAAAGTGACAAAATAGGAGACTCTCTATCATGAAGATCATGGTGCTACTTTGAATCACAAGTGTGGAAAAAGATAGTAGCAATTGTCCCTTCTCTCTTTCTCTCATTTTTTTTGGTGGGCATCTTTGGCCTTTTTTTTATTTGGGCTTCGCTGGCCTCTTTTATTATTTGTAAAGTCCGGAGACTCATCCCAACTTGTGAGGGAGTCATAGCTTCCATCATCCTTTTCTCTCACGGGACAATGCTCTAATAATGAAAATTATCACACTTTTATTTACTTACAACTCAAAAGTTACAACGCGATACCTAGAACAAAATATGACTCTATATGCAATATGAAAGTGATGGTGCGTGTCATGAAAAATGGAACGGTGGAAGTTGCATGGCAATATATCTCGGAATGGCTATGGAAATGCCATAATAGGTAGGTATGGTGGCTGTTTTGAGGAAAATATATGGTGGCTGTTTTGAGGAAGGTGGGTTTGATGCACCGGCGAAAGTTGCGCGGTACTAGAGAGGCTA